>VDFB02000015.1:353612895-353875214 GCA_007258455.2 Sequoia sempervirens | reverse complement strand
CTCACGACATCATCAACTCTCTATCATTATGTGGTATGGTACTTAGAAGTTCCCTATGATATGATTTAACTCATTTAATGTGGCTAGATTTCTACCTTGATTCCACCTTTGAAAAGAAAGCAAAATCAAGGGAGGCATACATCTACCCTCAAATTTGATTCCTAGGAGTTAGATAAAAGGATTTTCAAACAACTAATGAATTTAAGTTGTAAGATGTGGTTTCTAAATTTGTGGTTTTGCAGATGATTACACTTGGGCCTTCATTCTATCATAGTGTGAATAAGTATCCTTTTATAAAGTGTACTCTTTAGAGTCCTTTAGCTTACATATGCACATAGGTTCATATGGGTGCTAAAGTAGTGGATAAATGTAACCACCAAAATTGTACTCCATTCTTGGAGAAAGTACAATCTTTGGTCTAATTTGGACATATATTGCATACCCTTGCATTAATTATCCTTTAAATAATCATTTATAGGACCCTAGGACCTATTATTTTAGATCTCGAGGCTCATTTCACCTAAAAATCCTATAAAATCATTCAAAACATGAAAAAATCCAAAAAAACCACCTCAAAAGCTAATGTGGGACTCATTCACAATCTTGGACGAATGAGTCCCCTCAGGTGGGAACCATTTGCCAAATGTGGTGAATGAGTCCCATTTAGGGTCTTCAAATTTGAGTGGGAATTCATCAATTTAATTCAAGTTTTTGGTGGATGTTGTCCTTTGAGATCTAAATAATGGTAAATTAGGTGTTGATGCCTATAAAATCAATCTTCTAATTCATTTTCATCATATCTAAGCACTTTGACTAAAAATTTTCAAGCATTAAGCATCAAGAATCTTCAAGGAAAGCTTTCAGAAGAGAATTTAAGTTTCAAGAGAAAGAAAATTTGAAGCATTGGAGCAATATTAAATTATTTTTGTAGGTCTTCAAGCTCACTTTCAATCAAGATGTAGCATTTTCAATGGTTTATCATGCATGCCTATGGTGAATCATGATGGATTCTAGGTTGAGAAGATACAACTAGCCATCAAGACAATCCTAAAGATTTGTTTCCTAAGGGATTCCATCTTCCATTGTCACTCTACATTCAGCCTAAGGAAGGTATAAGCATCATTAGATCTCATTTGGGGTGATCTGGGATTATCACAAGTGAGTCATTCATCTTTACATTTTCATTATTGCATCATATTATTACATATTAGAATAAGATTGCATCATGTTTCAGATTTCTTAGTCTTAGAAACACTTAAGGCTGGAAATTTCATGCACATTCCTTTATTCATATCAATGTTTAATTACCAAACTAGGAGTTTGACTAAGGAAAAACCCCCATTAGAAAATCAAGTTGAATTTTGTTTTGTAGGTGTTTTCTGTAGATTTGGATCCAAAACTCAAGTTGGAAGGAAAGAGTAGCTGTTGAAGTGCATATCATTGCTTTCAATTTCTAGAAAAAGTAAAATAGGACTGATTCACCAAGAGTGGTGAATGAGTCCCACTAAAGTTATTTGCTAGATCTATTAGTAGATCCGAATACCGTTTTTCCTGAAAAAAACTCTCATGCAGAAACCTTGATCTGGGACTAATTCACCCAGGTTGGTGAATGAGTCCCAGTTGGTAAAAAAGTCAACATTTCCAAAATTTTAGAGCTATTTCTAGTCACTTTAAGGTTTCCAAATGCATACTATTTATATTTTTTATTTTTTGTTCTATTTTACTTGCATTGCTAGGGCATTTCACTTTCATCTTGCTTTCACACTGTGTTTTACAACATTTTCTAAGATATTTTGTATTCATCTTGATTTCACACTATATTTTCCAACTCATTGTCTTTTCCAAGTTTACATGGTTGTTAACCCCTCATTATCTATCATTCAATCTCTAGGATAGCCCTATTGCAAGATTTCAATCTGCTTTGGATTGATATCTCTAGGGTTATCCTTGAGTGGGGCCTCTTTGAAAGGGTTTGAATGCATCATCATCCCATCTCTTTGTCCCATTTTCTTTAGTTCTAGAACCAATGTATGCATGTGAGATAGAAATGTAGCATATGTTCACTTGTGTCAACATGGGCCATTTAAGGTGTGCACATTTCAATGACATATTATGTAGGAACATGCTAATATAATCATAAAGTCAAGTAAACAAACACAAAAAGAACATGTTGGTTCTTTTTCCTCTGCACCTAAGGAATCTCTAAGGTATATCCAATTCCTATGCTTAAGACCCCTAAAATGACTGGCCAATGAACAAGATTCACTAAAATATTGAGATCTTCTACACTTTGCGCTATGTGGGACCAAGGAGGGTGTTTCTATTTATGTTCATTTGAATTATACATTCTAGAACACATCACTTTCATAGATCATTTTGAATGAAGGATAATTGTGCAAAAATTACTAGGAAATTGGCTTGTTTCTAAGTAAATTGGTACCCATTCATCAAATGATACTCCTCATGGTAATTGACACAAGCTTGTATAAATATTAATGAATTTTAAAGTGAATTTGAATTTTGACTTTGGGTCAGTCATTAGATGACTATTTGATTAACCTTTTAGGTGAATCTTCAAGGAATAGACTAGTTCCTTGTTACATTGGGCAATGAAGTCACATACACAAGGACCAGTAACGCATAAATGACCTTAGAAGTTGATGGAATTAACTACTCTCATGATAAATTTGCATCATGGAGCTCACTTTTTCTGATATATAACTTTTTATCAAATACCTTGGAAATAAATGTAAATTTAAGATCCCATTTAAGCATTTTAATTGATTGGTTGAACCAAAGTAGACATGACACATACATTCAAAATGATTTTTGAAATAAGAATGGAAATATCATTAACATTTCATTCAAAATTCATACAAATTCACATAAGGAGAGAAAATGTATCATAATTATATGTTTATTCATATGTATCAGTAATATCTATAGAACAATTTAAGACACTTGCAAATTTTCTTCCAAAAGATCGAGACAAGCTATTTATTCTATCCCTTCTTTTCTATATCTAGAATTCTACCCATATGCACTCAACTCAAAACCTAACCATACTTTTCATCCCATGCAAATGAGCTTTGATTTTCCTTTTATAAGATAGGGGAGCCAAACAAGCCACCAGCTCAAATGCAATTTAGATACAAAATGTTCATTTCATTTCTCATTTCAACTACATTTTGTAAAATCCCTACATGATAATTCTGTTAGACACGGGGAAAAGCCAAAATCACAAAAACCATGAGGAAGAAGGAGAAAAGTACCACCAAAATCTTCATCCATCACTAGGTGAGGAGTGCTATCACAATAGTGGTTTACAATTCTTGAGAGGAACAAATTTTAGCTGAAATCACATATTTTTAGAAAATATAATGATTTAAGCCTTAAAAAAATCCATTTTAAGGATTCCAATTGAAGATGGTTTGATCAAATCACCTTAGATAAAACCCCCTTGGATAGAACCTTACTAGTTTTAAACCATACCTATAAATGCATCTCCTTTACACCTATCAAAATGCTGATAAAAAATAACTTTTGATTTACCTTTTGGGGGATCAAATGAATTCATTTAAAATCTATTTCAAATGATTACGATATTCCTCAGAACAAGCTATCCAATGAATATAATTTTAATATGTTTTGGTTTTGTTATGTATTTTTTTTTTAAGTTTTATTAAACATAGGTTTTCATGAAAATGAATTTCTTTTGTTCTTCACATGTGGAAAAATAGAATATTATCAAAAAATTGGAAAATATTAGTGCACCGCATATTGGAAGTCCTTGATCCAACAAAAAATAAAATAAAATTTTGACATATACAAAAAAGTTACGCTAAGGTAATGATGTGTCGAATTGTAATTTGTTTGACTTTGAAACTTGATTAAGAAAAATATTCAATAAAAACTATCTAACCAAGTGGAAGCACTAGATATCAAAGTTACAAATCTAAATTTGAAAGAATTAGAATTTTATCCTTCAGGGAAAAAAAATTATGCTATAATACATAAGGCCACTTTTTTAAAAATATTGTTTTCTAAAAAAAATCAATTTAGAGTGGAAAAGTATGCAATTTGATTCCAAAAATTTTGAAAAAAATATTTTTAGAATCTACAAACAAAATTTGATGAGACTCTAGTTTGCACCATCTTCAAATTCCTTACGGTTTAGCCGCTATAGGTGCCCAAATGTGAAGATTTAGTTAAAAATAATAATTTCAATGTCCAGTTTGGCCAAAAATTGTAAACCACTATTATGGGATCACCTTGAGCCAAAGAATTGAAACGCGCAATGCCACGAGGGCACACTGTCACCCTCCAATAGCTCAAAATTATGCCATGTACACAGGAGAAGCAAACGACAACCCATAAATTGTTTAACAAGACAAAAATTTATTTACCATGACCTTCATTTCACACTAGCAGACCTCCTTTCAACATCACCCACACCCTAGTACACATGGCCACTCCAAGTAATAGCAAGGATTAGGGAAGAGACTTCTACACCTTCCTTGACTTTGTCTTCATCTGACTTAGCAATGTCTCTTTCACTCAGAGTTCAAATTGCCAAAGGAGGGATAGACAATGCTCCTACCTCAAATGACACAGCTAAACCCAAAGTCGCCAGATATTGATAGTAGTTAGAGTGAGTCTCTATCTCAGTCTTTGTGTTAGATGGGCTATTGATAAGGTCAATTGGAGAATGTTTTTGACCAAATGAGCCACAACCAAAGAAAATCTTTCATTGAGTTCTGCTAGAAGGGCTGACAGCTTCATCTCTTTTTATTTCTATCTCCTTTGAGCTCCTAGCTAGGTTCTTCAATTTGTGGCCACACCTAACCATCACTGGTGAAGGTTATTTCTCTTTGGTATCCTCATGAACTTTGTTTCTACCCGGGATCTTCATTGTGAGACTTCTGAGAGTGAATCCTAGAAGATCTTCATATTGGAATTGATGTGGAGCTAGACCTGCTCATCTTACAATCACAAGCACACTCTTGATTCTTTGCTCTTTGCAATAGTCTGAGGACTTAGCTACTTATTTACTATGACAAGAATAGAAAATCATTCACCTCTATTTATTAAGGGAGATGATGCTATCAATTACCAATACTGGATGAGAGAACACACAAGTGCGAAGTGGGCTATTTTCTAGCATACATACTATCACCGTCTCATTTGCAAGTGCATGAAATTCTACAAATCTCACCTCATAATTTCCTACCATTAAAAATTCACACACATGAAGATCAACTCAATCACTCCTACAAAAATATAGCCATTAATGCACAAATGGTTGTAGAGTAAAATGACTGTCACATGCCTTTTATTAATTTTGAATATAGGCCCTTGATCTTCTGCCTGGGTGGCTAATCAAGTGGTTGGCCTTAGTTTTACCATCTTTGAACTCTATCAATGCTTCGCTAATGTGTCCTTGGCCAATTATTTTCATCCATCTCAGACTATGGTTTTTTTAAAGCGGGATCCACCCATCTCATGATCGTACAAGGACACACATCGTCATTTCGCTAGCCTCACTGCTTTTAACCCATTATCACTTAACATCCATGAGCTAGTGGGGTATGGCTAAGATCTCATCCTAGATCCTCGGATCTTGAAACCTAAACTTCATACAATGTTAGCATTTAATATAAAGGACTCGGTTAAGCCGACAACGACATGAACTTTGAGGGTAAATGACTTAAGCTTAAGTTATAGGGATAATCTAAGACCTGACTTAGGGAAAATGCTAAAGTTAGTGGGATAATTGATGACCCATGCTTCGAGCTAGAGGGGCCAGTAAACCAACATGAAAATGTGGCTTAAAAGGTTAAGAAATTAGTGATCGATAGAGCAAGTCAACCTATGATTATATCATTTGCATACCTTTACAAATAAAACCCTACTCACTCCTAGCGACAAGGGTTTAAAATGGAGACTAGGCCCATGGGAAAATGAGCAGATTCTATAAATTTTTGGAAGCTCTATCAGTGGCTCATGCTCAGGGACACATACCCCTGATGGGTATGGTGAGGATAGAATCTCTAGTTGAAGTAGAACAAGGTAGAAGACCAAAACTATGGAACTCACTCAGACTAGGCAAGTAGACCCAACAAAAAGAAAACAAACTAGACCAACATATGTACACTACTTACAAAATATACATTGTGAATTATTTCCATAAGGTGGAGGCTCTAGGCCCCCAAAATCTAGGGAAAATTCTTTCCTCTATCAAAAACTTTGGCCTATTTAGCTTGCAATGAATACATATGAGCATTATGTAGCTCCAAATTATCATCATCATCCTAATCAACACTGCTTATGATACTCAAAGTAACACTGCCACATTTGTCCCTCTCCATTACAAGCTCATCAAACTAAACCAAGAAGGTGAATACTTCCTACTCCACATTTTCATGAGGTATATAATCATATTCTACTTGCTTATCAAAGTTAAAAACCTCGTAGATACTCTGACTCAAATCTGGAAAATTCCTTGCAAACTTAGGAAAGAGAACATGATTAGACCTATTGTCAACCTACTTTCCACAAGTTTTAATATCATGAGATGGGAAAAGTTCCATAATTAAATCCATTAGATAAGGGGCATATACAAAAATCTCCACTACAACTTCATATTGTCTTATATTATTTGCATGGTTGTCTATGTCTTTGGATTTCCTTTCATGTGTGAAAAAGTGTTGTAATATTTGCAAACTCTGTAGAATCATCAAATAATCCCTTCTTCTCAATACAATACAATATTGTTGGAATATCCATGCAATCACCCCATGGGTCATGAATAACTGACATCTCATTTGTCTTTTCAAGTGCACAATCCCCCACCATAGGAAGGACAATGCAATCATTTGCATCCTTTTGGATATCCACACTATATCTAGAGCTGACATCATATGTATGAACTTTTTTACAATGCAAGTTCTTGTCACACTTAGGTTCTAGGGAATATGAAGCACACATGTCAATTAACATTTGTTCAGTCACATATTGATAGATATCTTTATTGATATCTACATCTCCATACCCTCCATGTAGTTGGAAATTCAACAAGTCAGAAGTGACATCTTCATTGACAAAATGACCTATATCAACATCACTTTAATCTTTATACGGACCATCCACAACACATCCATGGGTAGTTCTTGTCAAATAATCAGTAGAGGTATCCTCAAAAAGAGGATTTCTCCTACACCAATGTGGATTGTCATTTGCAACCTCACTATCCAAGTCATCTTCATCAAATAAAAGATTCTTCCATAAATTAATTGGATGTATCTTGTCATCTTTAAAATCAGGATGCCAACAATTCAAATTACCATTGTACTCAAAATCAGTGAAGTCATTTAAAGAATATAGGGAAGAAATCTCACTATTCTCTTCATCATTCATGTCTACAACAATTGATCCGAATTCAAAAAATTCTTCACATGAGGAGAACTATTCACTTCCAAGGAAACATATACCTTCAAGGCTATTAACATATCCCCTACTAGAAGCAAGGGAATCTATCTCCACTTCTTGTGAAGAATCATATTCAATTGTGGACTACCTAGTTTCGATCTCCTCATTTTGGTTCCTCATTTGTACCATATCACTAAGAACAAGTGTATTCCCCTCATTGACTGGTGCATGATGGCTGCTAGCTAAATAAACTTGGGAGGTTTCACCTTGCACTTGCTTTTGCTTGCAACTTATGACATCCCAAGGAAGATAGTTAGGCACCACCTCTTTGTTTTCATATTATGTCTCTACATCCTAATCATTACTACATACATCTACTTCTAGGTTGCTAGTGAAATGGTAACACTCAATAGCCAATTGCTATGACTCTAATGCTTCTCTTTGATATGAAAACCTTAGCCTTTGGCCTCCTTCAACATGGAAATTATTTCCCATATTTTGAGAAATAGAAAAGGGCATATGACCCTATTCCATGTTTTCTACAATGTATATCCAATCTACTACTTGACCTAGGCTGTGAGGTTTCTAGTCCTGAGATCATTGGCTTGATTCTAATATTATGCTTCACAAAAAAAATTGATGCATTCTAGGTCATTAGGCCTAAAGCTCTTGGGTATCTCCATCAAAACATCCAAGAATCTTGAAAATAAATCATATGGAGACTCACTTGCATGTATCCTTATCTCATTTAGCTTCTTGATAGAAGAGGTTACATTAGACCTTCTCATCCTTGGTTGATGTGAAGTTGATTCTTGCTCAAATTTTTCATTTCTTGGGAGTATAGTGGATATGACATCTATGAGATCCCCTCCTTGACAAACCCTTTTACCTTTGATCTACTTGGTTCAAAAGTTTGAACATTTCTAAAATTACTTCTAGCAATTACAGACCCTCTCATCATTGAGTATCTCAAATTATTCTCAATATCAATAGCAATTTGGTATGCCTATTATAGGGTTTGTGGGATCCTTGTCTCTCAATAAGAAGCCCACCTTCTTCTCAAATGCTCCTAGATATATAATCAAACACTTTGCATCACTTGGCCCTTTTTATTCTAGAATTTCTCTAATTTCCTTTGCAAATTGGAGATTGAAAACATGAACTAACTCTCCTTCATTTGTATGGATTGCCATAAAATTCTTCTTTACCACACTTGGGTTTATCCTTTCACCGAATTTTTCAACAAAGACTATCATGAACTAATTCCATGAAGCTATGGAACCCATTGGAAAATATGAATACCAATCCCTAGAATCATCCTTCAAGGATTGAACAAAAAGATTCATGACAACATCTTCATGATTCACCTCATAATCCCCCATAACATCCATGAATGTTTGCAAATTTTTAGAGGTTGATTCCAAACTCTACCCTGTGAATTTGGGAAAATACTTCCTAACCTTCTAAGGAATCAAATTTGGGAAACCACTAATTCCATTAAAAACCAATGGTATATACCTTTCAATAATAAATTCCCTTTTATGGCAAGGTGTGACATTTTCACCTTGCATACTTATACTCAATGCTTCACAGGGAAATCTTATAAAAGGTAGGGCTCAAAAGAATGTCATACTTCTCATTTAATTACAAACTTTGCACATAAGAAGGATGAAAATAACTACTATTATTCCCTGTCTTAATGCAAATTCATCTAATAGAGAATCACTTATGATCTCAAGTCTTGACCATTTCTCATAAAATTCTTTGAAATAGAGTAATGCACTTTCTAGATTAATGAGAATACCTAGAAATTTGTAGCAGTTGTTATCATTTCCTCCTGATTGCAAATTCTGCAAATTTGGAAATATTCTTCACAATTGGACTAGTTCTTCGGAAAAAGTCACCACCTCCTTTCATAGAGGAATAAACATAAAAAGCATGAAGTTATTTCAAGAGTAAATCTCATTCTGGATCTTCTCCAATAGTGGAGTCACACTCAAATCCTTTGATCTTTGCTGCAATAAATATTTTCTAGCTTCAAGAACTTCTCAATTATCTAAACATAGATGTTTATACATACTAAATTTAGAATAGAAAATAATGACTCTATGTAATGACTCTTAAGGCCTGATTCTTCAATATCTGAATGACTATGACAAGGAAATTTGCAATGGGACATTTGAGTGCATCCCTAGTAGAGTCACCATTTTATTGGTTCTTTTTCCTTTTCACCTAAGGAATCTCTAAGGGATAGCCAATTCCTATGATTAAGACCCCTAAAATGACTAGCCAACAAACAAGATTCAGTCAAAGACTGAGATATTCTATAGTTTAGGCTCTATGGGACCAAGGATGGTGTTCCTATTTATGTTCATTTGAATTATACATTATAGAACACATCACTTTCATAGATCATTTTGAATGAATGATAATTTTGCGACAATTACTATGAAATTGGATTGGCTTCTTTCTAATTAACTTGCTACCCATTCATTAAAAGATACTCCTCATGGTAATTGAGGAAAAATTATATAAATATTAATGAATTTTAAAGGGAATTTTAATTTTGACTTTGGGTCATTCATTAGAAAACTATTTGATTAACCTTTTAGGTGAATCTTCAAGGAATAGACCAGTGCGTTGTTACATTGTGCAATGGAGTCATATACACAAGAACTAGTAACATAGAAATGACCTTAGAATTTGATGGAATGGACTACTCTCATGATAAATTTGCATCATGGAGCTCAATTTTTCTAATACATAACTAGTTATAAAATCCCTTGCAAATACATGTAAATTTAAGACCCCATTTAAGCATTTTAACTGATTTCTTGAACCAAAGTAGAAAAGGAGACATACATTCAAACTGATGTTTGAAAGAAGAATGAAAATATCATTAAAATTTCATTTAAAATTCACACAAATTCACATAAGGAGAGAAAATATATCAGAATTATACGTTTATTCATATGTATTATTCATATTTATAGAACAATTTAAGACAATTGCAAATGTTCTTCCAAAAGCTCAAAATGAGTTATCTATTATATCCTTTCCTTTCTATATCTAGCATTCTACGCATATGCCCCTAACTCAAAACCTAACCAAAATTTTCATCCCCTACAAATGAGCTTTGATTTCCTTTTTATAAGACAAATGAGCTGAACAAGCCACCAACTCAAATGCAATTTAGATAGAAAATGTTCATTTCATTTCTCATTTCAACTGCATTTTGCAAAATCCCCACATGACAATTCTGTTAGACATGGGGAAAAGCCAAAATCACCAAAGTTGCTAGGAAGGAGCAAAGTATCACCAAAATCTTCATCCATCACTAGGTGATCCAAAGCACCAAAAACCCATAACACCATGAGGGCACATCGTCACCCTCCAACACCTTAAAATTGTGCCATGTATGTAGGAGAAGAAAATGACAACCCAGAAATCATTTAACAACACAAAAATGTATTTACTACCACCTTCATTTCACACCAACAAACCTCCTTTCAACAACACCCACACCCTAGTACACACGGCTACTCTGAGTAACAACAAGGGTCAAGGAAGATACTTCAACACCTTCCTCAACCTTTTCCTTTTCTTCCTTATTAATGTCTCTTCCACTTAGAGTTTGAACTGCCAGAGGAGGGATAGACAATGCTCCCACCTTAGGTTACATAGCTTAGCCCAAAGTCACAAGATACTAGTAGTAGTTGGAGTCAGTATCCATCTTGGTCTCTGTGATAGATGGGCTATCGGTAAGCTTGATTGGAGAATGCTATTGACCGAATGAGCCATGACCATAGTGAACCTTTCATTGAGTTTTGGCAGAAGGGTCAACAGCTTCATCTCTTTTTCTCTCTATCTCCTTTGAGCTCCTAGCTAGGTTTTGCAATTTGTGGCCACACCTAACCATCACTAGCAAAGGTTCTTTCTCTTTCATATCCTCATGAACACTTTTTTAATGCTTGGGATCTTCACTATGAGACTTCTGAGAGTGAAGCCTAGAAGATCTTCGTATTGGAATTGACGTGGAGCTAGACCTACTCATCTTGCAATCACAAGCACACTTTTGATCCTCGCTCTCTATAATAGTATGAGGACTTAGCTACTTAGCTGCTATGACAATAATAGAAACTAATTCACCTATATTTATTGAGCGAGATGATGCTATCAATTATTGATACTAGATGAGAGAACACACACACATGAGTGGTCAATTTGCTTGTATACAAATTATCATCGTCTTGTTTGCAAGTGCATGAAAATTTGCAAATCTCACCTCATGATTTCCTTCCATTAAAAATTCACATGCATGAAGATCAACTCAATCACTCTTGCAAAAATCTAGTCATTAATGCACAAATGGTTGCAGAGTAAAATAACTCACACATGCCTTTTATCAATTTTGAATATAGGCCCTTGATCTTCTACCTTGGTGGCTAATCAAGTGGCTAGCCTTAGTTTGACTATCTTTGAACTCCAATGATGTTCATCCATCTCATACAATAGTCTCTCTATTAGTGGGCTCCACCCATCTCACAAGTTTAGTAAATCAGCCTACGTGTCGAGATGTCATTGATCTCGCTAGTTTTAACTAGTGTTCACTTTCCTTTAGTGAGCCAATAGGCAATGGTGAAGATCATTCCCTAGATTCAATCTCGACCATCTGTTGGAAACATTGGACAATGGGAATGGTAGTGGAGATTTGGCCCCATGATCATACAAGGACACACATCCTCATCTTTTAGCCTCGTTTCTTTTAACCTATCAACACTTAACATACGTGAGTTGGCAAGGTACAACTAAGATATCATCCTAGATCCTCAAATCTTGAGACCTGTAGTTCATAAAATGTTAGCATTTAATATAAAGGACCTAGTTAATTCGACATTGACATGACCTTTGAGGATAAATGACTTTAGCTTAATTTACCGGAATAATCTAAAACCCAACTTAGGGAATTGGATAAAGTTGGTGAGATAATTGATGACTGGTGCTTCGAGCTAGAGGGGTTGGTAAACTAATTTGCAAATGTGGCTTAAAAGGTTACCTAAGAAATCAATGACCAAGAGAGCGAGTCAACCTATGATTATATCATTTGCATACCTTTGCAAATAAAACTCTACTCACTCATGGGGACAAGGGTTTAAAATGGAGACTAAGCCCATGGGGAAATGAGTAGATTCTACAAAATTTTGGAAGCTCTATCAAAACAAAATCAAATGAAAATGATTACAATTGAGCTATACAAGAAGGTAACAAGAAAAAAAGACAAAGACAAATAAAATACACCTTTAAATATTATATTTGATATTACAATTTGAAAATTATGTCATGCTCTTTCATTTTTTTCTTTAAAATCCTTTTTCTTTTTTGACTTCTTACATAACTTCCTTTGAATTCAATGTTTAATTCGATGTAAATATAATGGGATTAGTAAAACTTATGAAAAGAATGGGTCTATACTCTCAAATTTAAACAAAAGAACTCATAATAAGTATTTGAATTCTACAAACATGAAAATATTACCCTCATATAATAAAATTCAATCTAAGAACATTAAATTTTCATCTTCTACATTGTCAAATGAACAAAAACATGGTGGATAGTGTTGGTGTCAACCATCGAGCCCAAGATCACAACTTGTAAATAAATCTTCACATAAAATGAGAGAGGAAAATATGGCTATTTCACTAGAGAAAAATATGAGGTGAGATAAATTACATAATGTACAATGGTGGCTTATAAAGGAATGAAAATAGTGATGTGCGAGAAAACTACCCAACATAGGAAAAAACCACCCAGATTAATAAATGCATTATTATGCCTAACTTAAGCACATGGTAAATATCCTATTTACCCTAGCACCCCTCTTAAGTGGAAATTAGGGAGATTATTATGCAAAATGAAGATGCAATATGGATCTCGGCTACACAACCATGTTAGGTACCCATTTACAATGGCAAAAATAAATCCCTCACAACTAGAGAAAATGAGAAAAACCCTGTGGGAAAACCCCTCTCCAAAAGACTGAAAACAAAAAAAACTGATGCATGGATGGAGGACTCAATCACACCCCCAAATTTGGTATGTGCAGGATCATGATGGGCCAAAAAGTGGCAATATGATGGGTATATGGATGGCAACTTCGTTTTTACCCAAAATTAATTAAATGAAAAGGGTTTTCAAAGGATATTCTTAGATTTCCATAAATATAAATTATGCTTTAGTTTGAATTTAATAAGTAATTATTATTCATTTTCTATCTGAATTACAACTAAAGTCCTAATTGATAGGCTAATTGGAAAACATCTATAGCTTTCAAATGGTATCATATTTTTTGAATCCAAAACATGCGTCACATTATATGCTTCGTAAAATATAGGATTACAAAAAGAAAATTTGAATTTCATGAAGTTTTGACCAAGTTAAGGTGGTCAGACATATGAGTTTTTTATATTTTTAAAAAAATTAATAAAAAATTCATAATAAATTATTTACTTTAAAAAAAAGTACAAAAAATATGCATCACATCGGGACATGAGTCCTCTACTTATATCTAAACTCTTAAAAAAATATTTATCATTTTATTGTGGTTAGGTGGTCAATAAACAGACACCTACTTATTTTTCCTTGAAATTTATGTACTATTGCATTGAAATTTCAAATTTTTCACCAAATAGATTTATTTATTTTAAATAAACCTAGTAGTTTAGAAACTACATTCAATTTTCTATAGATTCTATTCTTACATATTTTTGAAATAATATAGATAACTTATTCAAATTTTTATGTCAAGTTACCTAACTCTGATTTTTTTGAATTTTTTGCCACTTAAGGGCCTATTTTTTCCATGATGATCCTGCACATACCCAATTACTACATACATAATGTATATACAATCAATAACCCCCCATAAGAGGGAATGAGAGAGACTATATATCCCCCCCACAATTTGTAATCACCTACAAAAATGGTATGTGCTTGAAGAAAAAGCATAATTCCAATGTCAACAAACAACTTGTCTCCCTTTTGGAAGAAACAAAACCAAATAGAAATGCAAGAGTGCTTCCCATTCTAGATAAGAATTGAAAGAAAAAGCATGAAGATGTATGATTATGTCTCTAAAATATTCTCATGTGACTCCAAGACCTTGGAATATGATGCCATGAACCAATTAGGAACATGCCCAATCACATTAGGAGGTGAAAAAAAATACCACTTGAAACTTATTCAGAACATTCTCCAGAGACTGAGATAGAGTGACAGTAGTGTAGATACTATCATAAAAATAAGGTATATACCCTCAAATTTGTCTTCCAAGTTAGAAATGTGATATTCCATGAACAAGGATGCAATGTCCGGAAAATAGGAATCCCAATCAAGAAGATAGTAATAATCATGTTGTAATGAATCACTAGATGTGCTCAATGTATCATCAACACAAGGTGAATGGTTCTACTAAACAAGAATAATAGGAGCCTCAATCAACGGCTTTGCACAATGAATCACTAAAGGTGAAGATACATCAACTATCCTTGATGGAGAAGAAGGAGCATCTAAAGAACCCTCATCATCCTCATTTGAAGATTCAAGTATTCCAAAATTTCAAAATCCCACATAGTAGCATGAGGGTGAAGCCACAATAGTGGTTTACAATTTTATGGAGGAAGGAAAACTCACAAAAAATGACCCCATGGCAAAAAAATTGGTTTTAGGGGCTCGAACGAACTTACTGGTTTGAGCAAACCCACTTAAATGCTTGCCCCCCATTTCCTACACAAAAAAAACAAAGAAAATGCAAATTAAAAGGTGGTTCTCTTGAACACCCCTTATCCCCTGTTCTCCCCCTCAAACACCCAAAAATTCAATATTTTTGTGCTTCGAAGCTTGGGTTGACGATGAAAATTTTGGAGACTTCAAAAACCCAATTGGAATTAGGTAATTTTTCAAAATGAGCTATCCAATCACTATAATTTTAATATGTTTTGGTTTTATTATGTATTTATTTTTTTAGTTCTATTAAACATAGGTTTTTCACCAAAAATAAATCTCTCTATTCTCTACATGTGGAAAAATAGCAGATTATCAAAAAAAAATTGAAAAATATGAGCGCACCAGATATTGAAGTCCTTGATCCAAAAAAAAAATTGAATTTCAATACATACAAAAAAAGTTGTGTTATATAGTCATGTTACATCTGAATTCTAATTGGTTTGACTTTGAAAATTTAATAGAGAAAAAATATTCAATAAGAAAAATATCTAACCAAGTGGAAGCACTAGATATCAGAGTTATAAATCTAAATTCAAAAAAAAAAGAATTTTATCCTTCATGGAAAAAAGATTATGCATTATATGGTGAGTGTCACTTTTTAAAAATGTTATTTTCTAAAAAAAACTAGTTTTCGAGGGAGATAGAAAAAAGAAGTACAATTTGATTCCAATTTTTATTTTTAAAATATATTTAGAATCTACAGACAAAATCTCATGAAACTCTAGTTTGCATCATCTTCAAATTCCTCGCTGTTTAGCCACTATAGGTGCCTGAAAGTGAATATTTAGTTTAAAAAAATTATTTCAATGTCTAGTTTGGCCAAAAATTGTAAACCACTATTGTGGGATCACCCATGATCAAAGGGTATCATGTTTGAAAAATAAAAATGTACAAGACAATCTGTAACACGGTCATCTAGGAATAGTTGAGTATCAGGATCTCCATGTATTTCCCAAATTTTAGTCCAAAGAATATGAGGAAACTCAAAATTATCAATAACATTCAAAGTGGCATCAACAATATGCATTGCAATAACTCCTAGGACATGATCCCTTTTGCAATTCAATGCAAATTTCTTAATATTAGTATCAAGAAGAGGAACAAGATTATATAAATGTGGAAACAAATGAAGCCATATGAGACACTTTATGATACCATCTCTCCATTGTTTATAGTTTACCCTTTTCAACATAATCATAGTACAATGAAATGAAAACCACATAATCAACTATGTCGAATCTCCAAGAATACAAAGACATTAGCCTTCAACAACAATTAGAAACTCCCAAATACTGCAAACAAAACCTTACCAAAATACTTTAGGAAGAAATAATGCAAAAATGGGTTGAGAATTTGAAAGAAAAAATTGAGCAAAACCATAAACACCTTACTGATTTCCCATGCCAAATTGCTAAGCCAAATCATTTTCCAAGAAAAAAATTAGGATAGCCTCCCGTGGGACTTGCTTACAACAATAAAAGGAAAATATTTGCATATAAACACAGAAGAACTCTATGGCATCGAGAATATGGGATACATATTCCCAAAAGAAACTTCAAAGAAACTTGGGCCTCATACCACTTCACAAAACACAATCATGTTAGCTAAATTTTGGGCCTTCAATTACAAAATATGCAACCATAGAGGAGGTTCCTTTCATACTAAAAAAATTCCATCTCCTTTCAACATAAATAAGGCATGTGCTTAAATGATGCTTGTTTCAGGAAATAAAAAATGCATGAAAACTAATCATAATGCTTTGTAAAGTGCACACCTTGGCCATTTAAAGCTCCCACAACCAAAACCCTAAATGGTGGCCATTGGAAATCCATATGATGGAAAATTGAGCCTCTCCTTCATATAATCGACCACCTATGGATAGTCACAAAAATAAGGCTCTTTCAAGGGAAAATCAAGCCTTGGGTTTCAATTGTAGCATTTAGTTTCAATGGGAAATCAAGCCTTCCAACATTGTTGCATCAAGTTGAATAATGCCAAAAAATCCCCTTCCACAACAACTCAGATTTCAAATGCTCATGATGGCATTGCAAATTTGAACTACACAAAGTCAAATTACAACTTGAACAAAGGTCTTCACAACTTCAACAAAGATATTCATGGCTAGGAAATGGAAATTGTTGTGTTACTAGCATGGAGTGTGGTGTAGATTTTCCCTCCTCCAAATCAAATGCGAGTTGCTCTTCAATTAAAAACATGGGTCTGCAAGTTGAATCCCATCTTCAAAAAACACAAATGCATGCCTCCCAAATGCAAAGGATTTGTGACTCTCAACAACAGTGAATTCAATAGATTTATCTTCAAATAAATAACTCCAATAAACTAAAATTGTAAAACCAAAGAGATATTAGGTTCCTTGTGTTAATTGGAGATTTTCCTCCTCCAATGCAAAAATTGGGCACTTCAAAAAAGAGGAAAATTGTGCCTGCTACACATCTAGACAAATGAATGGATTCAAAGAGATAAATGTAGTTTCTAATTTTACAAATCAAGCCTCATAATCAATATATCACTCCTTACTTCAAATAATGACTAGAACAATTCCTTCAATCACACAATCTATGGCCACAAGGAGAAAAAGAATTTTTGCACACAGGGATGACAAAAAAATGCCCTTTCACTAGGAAAATAATGCCTTCAAATGAATTTCATTTCCCCCATTTTGCAAATCATCCTTCAAAAATCACACCTCTAGAATAGTGAAATAGTTTCTCATAGGGATGACCAAAAAATTCCCTAGAAATCACAAATCACAATGTGATGAACACTGACAAATAAGGAAATCTTTGAAATTTAATAAATTTCAAATGTCGAGCAAATAAATTATCTCCAAACTATCAGATGAAAAATCTCAATGGTGGAAGGAGTAGGTTGAAGGATCTAATACCATGTTGGTGTGAACCACCGAGCCTAGGATTACATCCTACAAATAAATATTTACAAAAAATGAGAGAAGAAAACATGGCTATTTCACTAGAGAAAAATACGAGATGAGATAAATTACATAATGTACAATGGTGCCTTATAAAGGCATGAAAATAGTGACAGGTGAGAGAACAACCCAACATGGGAAAAAACCACCCAAATTAATAAATGCATTATTATTCCTAAGTAAATTTAAGCATGGTAAATGTAACTAGGGTAAAATTCCATGTTAGTTACAAATAGCATAACAAACTAAACCCTAATCAACAATAGAGAACAAAGGAAACTAGAAGTATAAAAACATGAAACAATATCACCTGGTCTTCAAGCCTCCTTTGATTGACCTCTATTTCTCTTCTCCATCTTGTTGTAAATAGTATAAATTCTATAAAATTTGAAGTGTAACTATAGCCTATGACCAAGACAAGCTAAATATTGAATAATTGTGCTCAAGAACTTCTCAAGCATGTACTAAGTGCCTAAGTTGTAAAATGACTCTACATCAAAAAATGACTTGAGAGAGACCTTTTAAAGAATTTCAAATTGAAAGTGGATGATTAGAAGTTGGAAAAACCCTAATATCAAAGACTAGAACTCAATGTGTTGAGCAAAATTAGGGTTAGGGAAACATTAGGTCAAAATTAGGGAAATATTTGAAATTAAGGGTTGAGATTTAATTAGAGACAACGAAATCAATCATGGAGAATAAATGAGACAAGGAAAAGATATGGCATAGAAAAAGAGGTAGCTAGAAAATCAAATAACAATAGAAATTACTTGATTTATGGAGATTGACTTTTTGAATTAAATAATTATTTAATTCAAAAATGAGGAATAAGGAAGAAGGAAGTAAATAATTATTTAATTATTTACTTGTGGGATGAAAAGTGGGTTAAATGAATAATTTTATTTAATTGAACCAAAAAAGGATAATGAACGAATTAAATAATTAATGGTAATTATTTAATTTGTAGCCAAAAATTAAAATGAGTAACTAAATAAATTATAAATTTATTTAATTATAGAAAGAGTAGGGATTAATTAGTGACATATTTTGATAAAAAATAATAATTTATTTATTTAAATAATCATAGAGGAATATAAGATATAAATTAATTAAATAATTAAAAATTATTTAATTAATAATGTGAAGTATGACATTAGCACATAATTAAATAATTTAATTATGTGAGGAAGAAGTGTGGTTTGACATAGAAAAATGTACCTCAGAGGCTTAGGTCATTTTTTATGTCTCTACATTTTTCTCAGGTCTTTGATACCATTCATTTTATTGCATTGTGTCAAAGAAAACAAGTCAACAATATGTCCCAATGTGAATGTAGGGAGAGGAAGGATGATGAGGAGATAGTTGTATGCCCCCTTGAGAGGATAGGAGAGTTCAAAGAACATGAGTGTGCTCTCAAAATGGATGAGAAGAATAGAGGATGAAGGAAGAGAGGTAATGTTAGCATGGAAGACATGGATGCTACGACAAAAAAAATGAAATACTTCTATATTTTTCCAAATAACATAATAGGCATTGCATAATCATCATTGGGTAGTAAAATATGAAAAATGGACAAAAAACACCATGATATGACATAGACCAAGGTGTGCAAGGTCATCCACTTGTGAATAATAGATAGTAGCAAACAACAAATGTCCTAACTCATACTAAAGCAAATGTTTCCCCAGTCTTTTTGTCAAGACACACCAAAGACAACAATCAAGGAAAAACAGGTCATGAGACATCCTCACACCTCTAAATCCTTCATGGGACATCCTCAAGGTAGGTAGTAACATTGACCGAGATAAAATAATTAAAATTTAAGAAAAACTAGACCAAAAAAATCAATAGTCATTCAATGTGTTTGCCAATATTTGTTTAACAAAGGTTGATTACTTGATGGTTTGACATTTTTGATGGTTTGATGATCCCTTTTGTTAGAAAGGACACATCCTAAAAAGGTTAATCACAATGTGACAGAGCCTATCATCATGATAGACACATCTTGAAAAGGAAAATGACATTTTGACGAGGTCCAATTACAAGAAGGACACATCTTGAAGAGGACCATAAAGTGACTAGGTTGACATTGTTTTGGAAATTTGATTGATTTTTGACTTGATGATTGATTGGACTATGTTGTTTGTTGGTTCATGATTTGAATGTTGATGTTCAAATGAATTTCTTGTGTTTGAGTTTGACTATGTCTGACTTATTTGACTCTTGTGATGAACCCTAAAGGACTGACCTAGGTGGCCTCAGGGGCTCATCGACTCATGGCCTTTCCTACATCATACACTTAGATACCTCATATTTTGATATGACTCTTGACTTTGTTTCAATGACAAAGGGCTGAATCATGATTTTATTTGGAAACACCTAAAGGAATGACCTAATGCCTCAAGGCCACATTGATATATGGCCTTTCCTATGTCAAGTCATAGAAGCGATGTAGTTTGACAATAACAAAGATTGACCCAACTGATTCTAACATTACTTTTGGGATTTTGAAAGTTATTTGGATGTTTTTGTGTTTTTCACATGTTTTTTATTTTTTGGTTTTTTAAAGTTTTATGATTTTTCTTTATCTTTTTTGAATATCTATTTTTCTAGTGACCAACTTAGAATCTAATGAAGCCTAACGTTAGGAAATGTGCCCCTAGCTAGGTCTAGGACTAACCATCAAGGATGGGATGGGACAAGGGTTTATTATGGATAAGACAAGGAGGAGAAAAGACTGCAAGACATCAAGATTTGAAAGTCATGATAATGATGGCCATGCCTTATGATGGATGTCAAATGGGAGATGATAGAAAGTAAAGGCTTGTGATGGATGAGGGTGGAAGACTACATGGAGTGATCGTAGATGGTTGAGTAGAAACTGACTCCACATGGTGCCTGTTTGCTAGGTTTTCACCATGGTACCTATCCAAAGCACCACTTAAGTGGT
Source organism: Sequoia sempervirens (assembly GCA_007258455.2). Lineage (NCBI taxonomy): Eukaryota > Viridiplantae > Streptophyta > Pinopsida > Cupressales > Cupressaceae > Sequoia > Sequoia sempervirens. The sequence continues at coordinate 353,854,104 of VDFB02000015.1, read as the reverse complement.
TTTCACTATTAGATGGATTATTTCTCTATTATTTTCATGATTTTTTTGGTTTTTGGTTGTCACCAAGGTGCCTATTTTCTATGTTTTCATCAAGGTAACCATTTTCTTAATTTTTCAAATTTTTATTTTTATTTTTATGGTTTTAGCAAGACTTTTAAAAGCTATATGTAGAACTGATAAGTCATGACAATGTAGTGACCATGTTCAGATGATTGTGTTGGATGAGAGGACCTGATATTGATGTAGAATGTAAGTGGAAAATATGATGTGTGATAGAAGTGTTGGATGAAAGAGGTTGTAGTATGATCCCTAATGTGCACACTACATGGGCCACTAAGCTTCAGAAAAAAGGAGTTTGGGCGATCGATGAGCTATGGTACATCAAGGGGTCATCATCAAAGGTACATTTAAAGACATCACTAATGAAGGTGGAATGATATGATGGATGGATGAATGGATAGATTGAATGGAATGTATGGAATGAGTGAAAGTGATGGAGATGAATACCTTGGATCAACAAGCTCTTTATTTAACTTTTTTTGCTGATAGAGGCCCTAGTGATTTTTGATGGAGGAGCATTCTTGGAGACCAATGCTTTATAATTTTCACTTTTTATTTTTATTTTTGATTCATCCAATAGATTTTTACATTGGCTAGAGGATGTTCCTTGACATTCTTGCTCATTACTAACTTGTATTTTTTATTGGTCCAATAGCCTTTTTTTTTTGGCTAGAGAAATTTTCTTTATTTTCTCTTCTTATTATCATGTCTTTTGATATTTGATCTCCTTTTAAAGGAATTTTCATTCTTAATTCTTGAGCTTTTCCTTTGTCCTTTTCTTTAGATATGACTTGCTGATTCATGTCTATGATGCAAATGGACATGACTAGAATGGATGAGATGGATGAAGTGACGAAATTGTTTAATGGATGACGAGGAGAGGTGATATCGTCAATGGAGACTTTGGGACTATCCTTTTGGTACTATTCACATCAATGAAGGGTTGCACATCCTTGTTGACTTAGAAAGGTGACTTAGTAGAGGTGATAGTAGGGGAGACATACCCTAACCTAGGATAGGTGGTATATAGGAATTATTTTTGGATATTCTCAATGGGATCAAGTTCAAAAAGTGGTTATCATAGATATCTTGGAAAAACATGGGGTTATCATGGACATGCAAGGTTTGTGTGGTAGCAGATAGGGGGAAGGTAGATGTATCATCATGATCCCAAAAGGTTTTGATCCAAGCATGACTATTTATTTGTGCACCTTTTGGAGTGGTCTTGACATCATTATTGGAAGCTTGAACCTTCTTAATAGCATTAGCATTTTTGTTTATCTATAGTTTTTCCATGGAGTATTCACCACATCCCATATCATGGACTTGGACCTTGGGGTTTGATGGTATGGTAGATGAAGTGGATTCTTTAGTCAATGAAGATGGATCAATGTAATGCAACAAAGTGGAGGATGAAGTGTCATTATTGATAGGAACTTGGAATTGAGTGGTTCCTCTCAAATTACTACAATATTGAAAGGGATCAAGATCACCAAGAATTGTAATTTCAATGCCTTCATGTGAAAATTTAAGGCATTAGTGGTATTCTGATGGAACATGCTTCATTGCATGAATCCAGGGTCTACCGAGGAGAAGGTTGTATGGGAGGTCAAGGTCCAAGACTTGAAAAGTGATATCCATGACTGTAGGACTAACTTTGATAGGTAGTGTTATGACTCCTTTAGATGATCTTTCTTCATTGTCACATGCCTTGATGACAATGCTCTTAGTGGTTTCTGCACATGCTTATGAGAATCCTAACATCTTAACTAATTTTAAGGTACAAATATTAAACCTTTCTCCATTTTCTACCAAGACTCATCTGACTTTGATTGTATGCACAAGTACTTCAAGGTGTCATGGGTCGTTATGGTTAGAATTTTGTGTAGACTAGTATTTGTTGAAAAGAGAGACCTGGAATGAATTGGCCAAGTATCCAAACATGGCTTCCAATTGGTTAATGTTCAAGTCATTAGGACCATAGGTTTCCTTTAAAGCCTTGTCAAGGATAACTTTATGTTTAGGTGATAGGCGCAACAGATCAAAGATAGAAATTTTTGTGGGTGTCTTTCCCAATTGGTCAACAAGATTATATTGGTTTTTGGATTGTGGCCACTTTGAAGAAGGACAGGTTAAAGTAACCTTCATCCTATGGGTAGTGACGATGCATTTAGGAACATTAGGAATTGATCATCTTTTAACAACACCATCTAAAGCATGGCTTATCCAAGATGCACAACAACAAGGGTTTGCTTTGGAAAGACAACATGATTGTGGTAATGTACATGTAGTGGAAAAATTGTGTCAATTGATTGAGATATGGCATGCTACCAGTGAATATTTGAGATAAGAAATGAATCTAAATTTTACGATGACAGATCCTCTTAATTCGATACATATGATGTCCTTTTCAAGAGCTAGAGGAAGTGCATCTCAAGTTCACCAATTAGTAGGTATGAGAGGATTAATATCAGATCCTCAAAGAAAGATTTCTATATAGTGGTGATTGTGTTGACATAGTCATCAGTGGCATATAAAGGTGGTCAATTATCTTTGAGTAATCAAAGGAAGTCCTAGTATAATTGGTTTGATTGTCTGTCTTTCAACCTGAGGTGGAGGGATTTCCAAGACCATGGTCTTGTAATAGATTCTTGAAGATTATAAGGTCTTGGTTGGAATTTTTTTTTTGTCCTTTGACCTCTATTGTACCATTTTCAATTAGGTCTTGGATTATGTTCTTCGATTGATGACATGATAAGGTCTTGTGCCCTTTGATGCAGTGGTAGTCACAAAAGGAATTTTCATCCCACCAAGATGGTTTGAACTATCTTCGGTCGTATGTTTTGGGATCTTGGAGTTGTACAACATTTTATTTTACTAGCTTCTTTAGGAAAAATTCTATTGGTTCTGGTAAAGGGGTGTATTGTCTTCATGGGTATTTCTCTGGTTGTCTTGGAAGTACTTGTTCTTGAGTATTTTGTATCATGTTAGCCATGTTTTCATTCATGTTGGGTACTATAAGAGTAAATGTGTGTCCTATTTTGTTCACATCTTTCACATCTATGACTCCATCATTTGTGAAATTCTTATTGCAAGACCAAAACTTACTTTTTTCATTAGAGATCTATTGGTTGTGTGTTTTTGTTGGCATACATAATTTCACCTTGGGTGATTAGGAAATATTCTAGTTTCATGTCTTTCTCAACTAAGTCTACAAATGTGGCACAACAATGTACTTGTAAAGGGTGTTTCAACTTTAATTTGAGGTTTTCTATTAACATGTCCAATTTTTATTTTTCAGGAATCTTGACAGGAAATCGACTCACCATACTACACCATATTTGGAAGAAAGCAATAAAGGGTTCTCTTTCATCTTGTGTGAAGTGGAATAAGGTATAAATCATGACATAATTTTCAATTTTATAAGTATAATTCTCCATGAATTTATTAGCGAGGTTTTCCCATGATTTTATAGATCCTTTAAGTATCAGTGCAACCCATTCAAGTGTCAGCCCCGTAAGACTTCTAGGGAAGAGTCTCAAAAGTTAGGAGTGATCCTATGTGACATCCACACAAGTAGTGGTGAATTCTAATATGTGATCAATAGGAATGATCTTTCTGTTATAATTAGTGAAGGTATGGATAATATTCCTAGGAGGGAAAGGAGGAATGTATATGTTAGTGTCGTATGGGTAAGGATGTAAATCACGTGATGAGTATGTCTTCTTATTTGACACTTGCATCCCTTCCACTTGCATTTCTAGGGAAGCCAACTAGACAATCAATGTGTCTATTACTAGATTGTTGGAAGCATTGTTATGTTGTCCCATATTTGTGTTGTTTGGTCCCATGTTTTGGTGAGATGACATTTTTTGGTTTAGAACATTGTGCGTATGTGGTGGATTTTGAGTGTGTCCATGAGTATGAATGTGTGATGTGTAAGGTGGGATGTGAGAAGTGGCTAAGCTATGTTGCATTTGTTGGGTGTGTTGTCCATGTATATTTTGGTTGTCAAAAAGGGATCCATGTGTGTAACCATATGATATGTTAATAGGTTGTATGATTTGTGATCCTTGTCCTTGTTGAAAAGGACTATAACCATGCGAAGTATTTGTATTTTGACTATGTGGGAAATTTATTTTTTCTCCTTGCAAGGTGTTTGTATTGACATAAGGACCTTGTGACATGGTGTTTTTCTTTGATTGAGGTTCATGTGACATGTTGTTTGTGTATGATTGAGGTCCTTGGATGAGAACCCTTCTTTCCTTAGGCCTACTAATGATGTTAGATGTGGATGCCCCTATGGTCTTAGATGATGACCCAAAGGGAGTAAATGCCAAGCCAAAGGGTCACTTTGTGAATAATGGTTGCGATGTGGTTTGTGTCATGGGTTGTGACATAGATTGTGTCACAAAGATGGATGAAGTGTTGGTAGATGTGGTACTTTGGGTTGTTTTCCCAATGGATACAGAAGTGTTAGGTTGTGGTGTAGATTGTCCTTGGCTTGTTTGTGTGTTGTTCTTGGGTGATGTTGCTACTCATCAAGTATTGACATCAAATCCTTGAGGTATTTTAACTCCATGTAAAATATTGGCTAAATATTGTTGGGGGTCCAACATGACAATTTCATCCACAAGAGAAGCAACTTTAGGATTTTGTATGGTAGCCTCTATTTCTATGAATACATTACCATATTTTTCTCTAACAAGGAATTTTTCAAAAGGATTTATTGTCTTTGGTTGCTTATAATATGTAGATCCTATTGATGCCAAAAATTGGCAAGGTAGCAACCTTTATGGGAAACTCAATTAATGGGGGGACCAATTGCACTAAATTGAGTGACCTCTAGGTTTTTAAAGAAGCCAACTTCTTTTGTAATTGGGGTTTTGGAATGGGAAAAGGAAGAAAATATAAAAAATAAAGATCTAACTAAGGAAATGTACCAAGATTTAGATATAAGGCATGATAAATCTATCTTTTGGATGTGATTTACGGGCCCGTTTAGCAATCTACTATATCCCAAAATAACAAAAATTAAAGATAGAAGCTTGAATAATTCATTCAATGACATAAAATAATTTTCATACACATTCACTAAAAAGAGGAGGCAAAGACATTATCTAAACAAGAAAACTTGTATTAAAACCATAGAAGTTCTGCAAATAAACAATCTAGGATAACAATAGCACAATATAATGTTTTATCAAATAGGCCAAAAAAATAGAAAGGTAGAACTATGGCACAATCTGAGAGTCTCATACAATAATCTAAAATAAATACAAAAGGTTTGGTGTCTTACCCTAATTTTTTTGTCTTATGAACCCTTCTTCCAAAGGAAGAAGTAGTAAATGGGTATGTGTAGGATCATGATGGGCCAAAAAGTGGCAATATGATGGGTATGTGGATGACAACTTTTTTTAAACCCCAAATTGATGAAATGAAAAGGATTTTTAAAGGAGATTCTCAACTTTCCACCAATATAAATTATGATTTACTTTGAATTTAATAAATAATAATTATTCATTTTCTATTTAAATTATGAATAAAGTCTTGATTGATAGATTGATTAAAAAAAATCTATATCTTTCAAAGGCTATCACACTTTTTGAATCCAAAACATGCATCACATTCTATGCCTCACATACTATAGGATGAAAAAAAAAATGAATTTCATAAAGTTTTGACCAAGTTAAGGTGGTCAGACATACGAGTTTTTTATATTTTTAAAAATTTGTAATAAAAAAATCATAATTAATTATTTACTTGGAAAAAAATTACAAAAAAAGTATGCATCACATCAGGACATGAGTTCTCAAATTATATCTAAAATATTATAAAAAAATATTATCATTTTATTGTGGTTAGGGTAGTCAAATAGACACCTACTTCTTATTTTTTCCTTGAAATTTAAGTACTACTGCATTGAAATTTTAAATTTCCACCAAATAGGTTTATTTTTTAAAACAAACTTAGTAGTTTAGAAACTATATTCAATTTGCTATAGATTCTATCAATTTGCTACAGATTCTATTCTTACATATTTTTGAAATAATATAGGTAACTTATTCAAATTTTTACGTCAAGTTGCCTAAGTCCGATTTTTCTAATTTTTTTGCTACTTAAGGGCCTGTTTTTTCCATGATGATCCTGCACATACCCAAATATAGCTAAAAATCCCATCGCCTAGAGGGCCAACAATAGAAAAGATCCCATATATCAAGCAATGATTCCTACGATAATGATTCCCTTTGGCCATTGCAATAGATAAGATTTGGGCCATAGCACATAGTTAGTTCCCAACTAGATGCATCCCATGCGAATAATGGCAATGGTCGCAGAAAAACCCTGTGTTAACAAGTGCCATTCAACCATGAAGGTAGTTAAGACACGTGGTAGCTTGGAAGGGCACACAAATTGCTCTTGCCTTCTCTTTGATAAAATATTTGCCGAGGAGATGCATGATGACAGGTCACAACCCAAGGTTCATTTCTCCCTTTCTACAATGAAAGATTGTGCGGGGAAGACATGTGGTGACTTTCATTACTATCGATGCTGACTATGGGTCCACCAAAAGTGTATGTGGTTGAAAGCTACATGGCACGTGGATGAGGCTCGACTAAAAATTGAAGGGAGGTAGCCATGAACTGCCCATGGGGATGACACATGGAAGCATGGCAAGAGCTAGTAGAAGAGTGGAGGAAGAAATTGTTGTGTAGAGTGATTGGTGGACACGTGGCAGTAGCCAACATAGTTTATCAAAAAGAGGCTCGATTAAGAAGCGAAGGGTAGCATTTCAAATATATGATCCATAGGCTAGTACTTAGCAAAAACATAACCACCTAAATGGAGCTTGAGGAATTTTATAGTCACAGCGTTTGGAAACTACCAAGGAAATTTTGCTTGTGGAACGAGGAACACAAATTTTTTTTGGTTCATAGACCAAAGTCCCATCCATTGAGCAATGGAGTCAGAGTTTAGAAAGAGTGGCCTACAAAGGTAGCTAGTCAGCCTCAAATGGTGTCAGCATGTCATATAGATTCTCTTGGGCTCTACTTAGGTCAATCATTTCTTTGTAAGGCAGTGTCATAGTTAAACCAACCTTAGAATCAAGTTGGAAGATTACCCACACAAATTGATGAGTGACACTTTCAATATCTACTACGGTAGTGGGTTGGCTGAAGCTCTATAAAGTGGATATGTTCTACTAATTTGCAATCTTCATCACAATTTTCTTTATTGTGGCCATCGACTAATCTATAAGAAATGAGGGTAGGCCCATCTTAGTTAGCCTAGAAAATTTCTCCCACATGTTATCCATAGTCTGGCTCAAAGTGGTTGCACATGCAATAGTATGGATGATGGCTTCATGGAAGTGGATAAACCTATTCACTATTTTGTCAGTGGCTTTTCTATCTCCAATCCTTGCTTTCACTAAGTCTTCATCCGAGACCATGTATAACTTATTGAGAAAAATTTTTCCTCAAGAGCCCTCTCTCTGAGAACTACTCAAATGCTCCATGAACCTCCCTCCCTAAGTTTGTTGCCTCTGCTATAAATTGGAGCATCAGCTGAAGTCGTAGGCAAAAGGCCTTGACCTTATCCTAGTATGAAACATCTAATTGTTGGGCCACTAGAAGAAGGTCTGGGTGGGTAGCAGGGGGTTGGGGAGAATTATTTAGAAGGAAAATCTCTATGTCTTTTTATCTAACATCATGTGTCAGTTCTACAACCCTTTTTCCTATGGCCACAAGTTATCCCTCGATGTTTCTCAATTATTTGGACTATTTTTCCTCATCCCAACTCTTGTTCACTAACTCTGTCTCAAGGGAAAACTTCATCTCTTAGATTTCCTTCTCCAATTGGACCTTTTGATTCCCAAAGTTCACATCCCTCTATAGCATTTGTTGCTCAAATTGAGCATGCTATCATTCAAAATCCTCACTCTTTTGCTACATCACTTACTCCACTGGATCTAGCTGGTTATATATTTTTGATTTCTCTATCACAGCACGTTGACCAAGGTGGGGTCAATGGATTGGAGCTTTACAAGTTCCTCTTGGAGTTTTTTTTACTCTACCTGTGCTTCATGCACTCTCTCTGATAAGTGCATAATTTCTACTTCCATCACTTTTTCCTTTGCCATCATGACATTGACTCTATCCTTCACAAGTTTTAGCTTCCCTTCCTTCTTCTTTAGCTGGCAACCAGACTTGAGAAAGTCAGTTATCACCACGCACTGCATTTCTTTGATGAGCTCAACTTTTTCCTATGGTCAGGCTATGCTTAGATTGAGTCCCATGGTGAACATGTTGTAATTGTTGGGATGCATATCCCCTTGTGGTTTGATGATGTTTAGATACATGGTTGTGAAATGGGTTAATTTATGACCTTCATTGAAAATAGTATACACCTTTGGCTTTGTTGGCTTCTTGGAATCCTTTCCATTTCACTTATAGGCTATAATAGCCTGAACTTCCTTTGTATGATCACCCTGCACCATAAACAAGGTTGGTGACTGAACAATCTCGCTTGCAAAAGGTGCACTAGGAGGTAGGGTGAAAGGGAATGTGAGGGTAGTGGTCTCGGCTATTTTCTTCTTTGGAAGAGTGACTATCTGCGAGGAAAAAGGATGGATATACCAAAGCTCAATTTGTGAACTAGTGGGAGAGCTCATTACATGTTGCTGCGAAAGTGGTGTCATGACAAACTCCAACTACTAGGAAAACTAGGTCAAACCTAATGTAGTAGTAGCAATAGGGGTATCAATAGTGGTTACGGATGCAAAAGGTGAAGCAGATGTGAATTGAGCAGTGAAAAAGGTGTAAGAGTTTGTAGAGGTGTTAAGACAAATGGGTTCACTAGGGAGAACTAAAAGAAAACTCCCGTGACCATTATGGAAAAAGTGGAAAAAGAAGGGTTGACACTTGTAGTGATAGGCGACACATAGATGACAGGGGACACTGAAGATTGAAAAGTAAGAGAAGAGGAAGAAAAAATTACCTGTTGTCCAGAAGCTTGTGGTTCCTGACTCACCATGGCCTTGTGGCTTGCTTTTAGTTCTTGCAAACTCTTTCCCTCAGCCACATCTATGTGTTTCCTCTTGTTGGGTGGTGAGTCCTTCACCTCTATGGTTTCTAACTATTGTTGAGTCATTCTTTTCCTTGTTGCAGTCTAGGTGAGTTGTCGCGAGGCTCTCAATATGCTCATCCACACATTTGAAGCAACCTAGCTAGGCTACTCCATCTCCTTCCTCTTTTGCTAAGTGGAGGTCATTAGAACTTTTGTTTCCTTCTTTCCCTTCTCAATATCTAGTCGATCCTCTCTGGATTCATTTTCCTCATCATCCCTCATGTCAGAATCAGTTTGTGCATCATTCCATAATTTATCAAATTGTTCATCCAACTCCATGCTTCCATAAGGGGCCTCAGGTTGTTTGATCTCTTGGGGGTACACCCATAAATCTCTGATTCTTTCATTGCTCCATCCCTCTTTTCTTGATAACCTACTTTGAAGGTTAGCTCCTATTTTTCACTTTTCATCATACTTTGCCTCAGTGAAGTAGAATTTAAGCCATGGAGGCCTACTATCTTTTCTAGGAATGTGAATCAAGTCAACTAATAGATCATCTAGATAATTTAGTGGGTTCCACCTCTTTTCCCAGTAAGGCCAAGGGTTGTGTGCTACCTTTACATATTAATTTGGTAGGTCATTGTTAGGGTTATAATTCCACTTATCACAAATCCATACTAACCGCAATTGAGCCAACTTTTCCTCCAACAACTTATGCATCCTTTTCTTCTTCATGACCACCATTTTAAAACTTAGCGAGCAAATGAAAAACCCCTTTTTCTTTTCTTTTCCTCTGCAAAAGGTGTAGTCAATAATGGATGCTTGTTAAAACATTTTGAGGGCCAACACCCAATTTATGACACATGTTAGAAGCTAAAAAGAATCCTTAATGAATCCACACATCCGAATGAATGTGAATTCCATTCTAAGAAACCAGTCACATTTGGGAGTGAAGTTTTTCATATACCCTATCTACTCCTTATTGAGCTGGTCAATATTGTCCTCCCCTCTCAAATCTTGTAGAATCACAACCAAGAAATAATCGTAGAATGATAATAGTCATAAGTTGAAGGGAGGAGAGAAGTCTATACAAAAATTGGCCTTCCTTTCCCAACCTCATCAAATATAGCCAAATTCATATATTTCCAGAAGAAATTAGGGTTCTGATGCAAAAAACATATGGGAAAGAAAAGAAATCTGCCTTGGCATCTCCTTAGCAATGAATTTTGCAAAGTCATACTAAAACAAAGAATGTTTCTTATGCAAATAAAACCCCACACCTTGTTGAAATTCATGAACATGTATGTTAGTGTCCAAGCTGCAAGCAAATGCCATCATTCAGAAGGCATCCCACATGTCTGTGGGGAAAGCATTGTGCGTTGTCGGAATTAGCGTATGCTTTTTCTAATCTTCCTTAGGACTTTTAGTTTCTTTGTTATAAAAATATAAAGAATAGTCTATGCTTATCCATAATCTTTCCCCTTTCTTGGGATTGAATGATTCCATCTTGTCTACTTTGGAGCTTTTTATAGGGATACATAACATGTTCCATATTGCTTCCTGGCAGCTATTAACTCTTAGTTCCTGACCCTCGATAGTGTTGGTAGCCAGGTTGAAATGCTTAATGACCTCATCAACCAACTCTAGGAAGTAGTGTATGAAAGGAACCATGTACTAAGGAAGTGCATTGAACCAACACTTTTGCACCAAGGAATCCAGGAAACTGATTTTCTTCATTCTTTCACAGGCCACCTCTGTAAGAGTCTTATGGTTATTTTCAAGGATGAGATCATGAATATTATCCCATTCCTCCTTGATGAGGCCCTAGTCTCTATAGGTATTTTTCTTTATTACTCCTCATGTATTTACACACTTTGGATACTTTGGTATACCAAGTGAAGCATAAGAGATTCCTTCAAAGACATAGAAAGTTGATGCTTTGTGCACGCTGCTCAATAAATTGTCTAGATCCTTGCATTTTTTTCTAAGAACTTTCAACCATCTTTCTTTTCTATTTCAGATTTATGCTATGCTCAATTTTTTTACAGTTCACCTTCGGCTCTGTCTACGCTAAAAAAAATCTTTTTCTCTGGGTAGTGTGCTCAGAAGCTTTTTAATGATAGACACTTGCATGCAACACTTAGCTATTTTTTTCTTGGAGTGGTAGATAATGGTTCCCTTTTAGCATTTAATTCAACATGTATCTCCAGCCTTCTCACTTGTGCAAAATGAATTATTTTCAATTTTGAAATGACAAGAATTCATAATGACCTTTGGTAATCATATTATATAGTACAATTTTCTTGGAACTTGAGCCAACAATTTGAAGGCAGCTTAGGCTTCACATGTTGTGGCAATTAATATCTCAAAAAGAATAATTAGGAAAAAGACAATAATTACTTGAAAATATTTGCATTCCTTTTTGGAGTATGAGAAGTTCCTAGAGAATGACACATCAACATCTGGCCATATAGATTATCGTCAATGAATACCACTAGCTTATGCTAATTAGTTAGCCCTTATTAATCTTTCACGCAACAAACCATACCTAATAGATGCAACTGGGTAGGAAATTCGAGCAAGCCTTGGTGTGATTTTCAAGTTGGCACTTGATTAGCATCATTCTTATGGTATGCAAATTACCACGTATATCCTAGCTATTTCTATAAATAGGTGCTTTAGGAAATAGCAAAATCACACTTAGCAATTTGAGTAGAACTAGTAATAGGTAGTTATCTTAGAATTTGTCATTAGGAAGCTAAGTAAAATTGCATAGAGTTAGGCTTAGGCAGCCTTGGTAGAGGTAGTGTTAGATAGTTGCATAGAGTTGCTACCATGAATACCCCAATTAGGCTAGTATGCAATACATCCCATAAATCGTTTCTAGGTGAAATCTCGACTAGGCATCTTAGAAGAATGACTAAGAATAAGCATTTTCTAGCCGTTGTAGCAATGAAGTGGGTTCTAGGGAGGGAATATCTTGAATATGAAGAAAAATATAGGGTTAACACTAATGTGTGCTCTCATTTTGTTGCATCCATGCTTGACATCCAAGTTCCCAAGCCACTAGTTCTTCGTTTAGTGCTTGAGATATTTCTAAGGAAGTACTTGGGTGGCCTTGGAGAGGTGGCAGAAAATGTTGCATTTGGTATAGGCTTTCCAATGGTGAGTGACCTCTGGAAGTACATTGAAGAAGACACAATAGTACCATGGGTGCCATTCCTAATTAGGTTTTACATCCATTCACAAGAAGAGCATCATCAAAGGGTAACTCGTTCATGCCACTTCCTGTTTCACTATTACAACATGGTTCTCGTTTACGATGTTGATTGGTACACCAAATTTAGGAACCTGGTGTTCCCTCTACTACTTTCCCTTGCTCCCTTGGATGCTACTACTGGTCTTGCTACTATTCCTACTAATGAAGACTTTCCAAAAACTGTCGTCTATGCCTCCATTTTTTCTACTCGTGCTTAGAAAAGTTTTTTTCTACCCTTTCATTGAATTTTATCACTAGGTCTCTGTTGTGCATTTTTTGCACACACGCCCCACTTGGGGTGGGGACCCTCTTTTTTGGTGTCTTTGACCTTTGATTTTATTGGATTTATCATTTTGGGGTCTTGATATGTTGGTCTTGCTCGCTTGGACCCTTCCTTGAAGATGGAATTGATTTAAATTGAGTTTTTGGGCCAAGTCCGGATTTTCACCTGGATCCGGGATTTTCCATCTCTAGCGGATTTTCCTGGGCCCTGGTTCCTTGTCCGTTTCTGGCAGGATTCTCCGACTCTGGGTTTCTGCCTGACTTCGGGACTTTCCGGTCCTATTGGATTTTCTCGGATTCTACCAAAATCCCGATCTTCCTGATTTCCCCGATTTTTGCATTTCCGTGGGATCCGTGTCTCCACGCATTCTGGGATTTTATGAAATTCCGTGTCGGGCTCAGGTTTTCGAACTTGTCAGAAATGTCTTGTCGCGCATTAATGGTTGAGGTACCTTTGCTCAGATGGGTATAAGGTCGAATTGAGGGCATTTTGAGCATTATTCTGAGTTCACCTATTCACTTGATTTGCTCTGGCGATTGAGTTTTTTCTATTTGAAGCTTTGGGAATTGATCCTGGTTTGTTTGCGCGAGGATTTCTTGAGTACTGGTGCCAGTATTTTCATTGCTTGGACGTGTTTGCCGTGTGGTCGATTTTCTGAGCTCGAATTTCGTTCGCTTTGATCCATGGTATGTATTCATTGCCCTTCCATTTGCTTATGAGGTAATTAGGGGTTTTTCGCACTGGGTATTGTTAGGTTTGGGTCGGCCCTTGATTTGATTTTGATTTCACATTTATAGAGTCAGGGTCTGATCCATTTTATTATGGAACCCTATTTTCCGTGCCTTGTGAACTCCATTTGTCTATGAGATGGCATATTTATCCTTTAGACGAGATTCTAGGTCGGGTTGCTTGCTTGTTTTGGGCGTGAAATGTGTTATTGTGCGAAATTAGGGTTTCCTTTGGTGTTCGGCCCAGAACGAAGGTTTTATTGTGCTTGAGCGGCTTTTGCCCCGTATCATGTTGGCATCCCCCGTCTTATTCAGATTAGAGGGCTTTAGGTAAATCCTTAACCGATATTTTAAAACCTTAAAGCTTGTTCTGGTTTTAATGGTGGGTGGTTTGGTCATTCGGATTAGGGCATCTTTATTTTGATGTGGAGATTCATCCTTTGCATGCTTTCAAGGGGTCTAAATCCTTTGCGCCCTGAGTCTTATTGCTTATCATCAGTTTTGAGATCATTCGAGCTCGGGTAGGGAAGATCATGTGATCATTCGAGTTCTGGTTTGCATCTTATCGTTTTTTGGGTTTCCGAGGTCGTCGCGGAATTTCCTTGCTCCCAGATTTTCCCAGTTTGGGCTTATTCTGTGGGCTAGGGTTATTTCCGGTGCATTTTAAGCTGTCCGCGAAAATCCGTTCCATCCGGATTTTTCTGGATTTCCTATCTGGTTGTGTTCTTTATGATATTTTGATGATAGGATTAATGGAACAATTGTCTAATGTTTATTTCTTGTTGCCAATGAGTGAATTTAACGATTATCCTTTGATCTTCCATCTGCACTAATGATCTATATGATTAACGATGCTTTGGCAGTAGGAATCCATCTGGGTCAGATTTCTCTGAGATTCTGCCCCGACATTATTTTCCCGGATTGCGTGATTTTCCTAGACTATCTAATTTCTCCGGATCTCGATGGATTAGTAGTTCGCCATGGATTTTGATGGGTTTACATGATTTGTGGTAACCCTTTCGAACTGGAATATGAATAATAATTGGATTCTAATGATGATTTTTGGATGTGTAGGCCGAATCAAGCAAAGATGTTGCTGGGAAGTCCAAAGGTGGTGCAGGGGCATCTTCAATTTTTGAGATAGAACGATTGAGACTGGATATGAAGGGCCAGCTCCCAGAAAGTAAAATATCCTCCGTATGGGCTGAGGTATCTGACACAAATGTTGGTGCCTGACGCTATGAGAAGTTCAAGCAGAGAGCGGCTGAGAAGGACCAGTCAGCTTTGAGACAAGGAATGATGAACTCTGGATTAGTACATGTGGCAGGGTTCCCTCCAGTGGTTCAGTGCTATGAGCTGATCTTAGAATGTGCTAGACAGTATGCCTTTGATACACAGATGGTGGTCAGCACTGAGGGACGAGTCTTGGCAAACTTCAGTCCAGCCTCCATTGCACGAACCTTCAGCATGCCGGATCTTCCTTCGGTCTGTGCATTGAACATTGACACTGCCAGGACCTATTACGAGAATGAGCCAGTCAAAGCTCAACAGATCATCAATTCATGGCTGGAGAAGCCAAAATCTCACCACTCCAAGTTGCCTAAACAGCTGCACAGGGTGAAATTCAGGTCGGATGTCTATGATGCCATTACATTGCTGAGTAGGTTGGCTGGACTGAGAACTGCAGGGGTATTGGAGAATTGGATGGTCCACGTGATCACCAAGATGAGTCAGGGGACAAACTATCACTGGGCAGGACTCATTAGTGCAGAGATTGACAAACAACTGAGAAATGTCCTGGAAGCAAAGAAGTTCAATATGTCTTCTTACATTATGTATGTGCTGGCCTTTTCCTATACCTACAAAGGTTTGACTCCGAGGGGAACCATTGGACAAGACATCATCTATGAAGTTTATCTGGAGCTGCATCTAGGGCATAGGGATTATAGGAGGGCAAATGATGCATTCACAATGCACATTACCCGGACACTTCAAAATGCAGAACATATCAGATTATCCGATGGAGCTAGGGGACTAATCAAGAACTACGGAGCATGGTTTATCCAGTTCCCTACATTCACCTACCTCCGGGTTGATGGATGCCCAGTTTCCCCTTACAGGTTGCCCAGGTATCCCAATAACCACATCGTGCTGCTAGAAGTTGTAAGGCAGATTTGTGAGTTTGATGCAGTTGTGAAGAGAGAAAAGCATAAGTAAGGATTTGGAGGAGACTTCCCTCTTGCGATTAGTGTAGGAGAGATGTGCCCGTCCATCCAATCAGTTCACACTGCAGGTGAGGAACTGGCAACCTATGGATTCTCTTTTCATTCGAAGAGAATGAACTTTGACATAACAGGAGAGGCCCAGAAGAAGGCTACCCGAGAGTACAGGCATAAAGAGGACTTAGAAGACTACTCGGTCAATATCAAGGATGATCTCGATGCAAGGAAGAAAAGGTATTCCAGGCTGCCTGTGGAGGCCATTGGACAATACAATGTTAAGCTAATTCCGGATTAGCTTGATGATGACAGAAAATTGGTTCAGGACCATGTCTACGAGCCCATAAAGGACAGGTCAGTTGCAGACATTGATTGGAGTGAACCCGTAGTGACAAAGTTGGAGGACCTGATGGCTCCTATGTTGAGGTTTACCCTTTCTTGGGCTAAGCATAAAGTCTGGGAATTGGAGAACGCCAATGTGCCCTGCACCTTTGAACTGATGGGGAATCTTAACCCCATGTCAACTTCTGAAGAATCCAGGGAGGAGGACCCCAAAGGGAAATCAACTAAAACCTCACCCTTCAAGATTAAAGTCAGAGGTCCTAAGGGGGCTGAGCCTACAATGAAGAGGAAACCAATTGGCAAGCGTAGGTGGAAGACCCTAACAATTAGCAAGTCCTCGGATGAGGAAGAAATAGAGAAGGCTGAAGAGGAGGATGCTCCTCCACCGCCCAAGAAGACAAGAACTACAAGGAAAGCCAAGAAGAAAGACCAGACCGCTCCGGAGGATGAACCTCCAATTGTAGATGTGGAGAGCTCTGGAGGGGAGAAAACCAAAGTATATACCAGAAAATCAAGAACTCCTTCTCCCAAGATGCTGCACAGCTGAGGGACTCTCCTCCAACACAACCAGTTGAAGAGCAGGATAAGCCTGTTTCTCCTCCACCAAGTGCACCAGAACCAGAGAATCCGGATGAGCAGGGAATTAGCGGGGAGGCCGAGCAGTTCAAGGAGGGGACACTGTACAGTGAAGCGGTTGAGCTAGAGGTAGAAACTGAGGAAAGACACACTTCTCCGCTGGTGCAATACGAGGATTCTTCAGAGAGTGATAAAGGCCGTGGATCACCAGAGCCGGAGGAAAGCATCCCTGCTAGGACTCCATCACCGGTGCTTCAAGAATTAGGACTTGAGGGGATCGACCAAGCTAAGCAGAGTCTGGAGAAAGAAGATGACAAAGTAACAATAGAGGAGGAGGTCGAGGTAACAGCTGCAGAAGAGGAAAAAGCAATAGAAGGACTGGAAGAAACCAGGACAGAGGAAATCCAGACTGCCCCTGTAGCCCTGGACTGGTTAGAGAAGGAGCTGGCCAGGAAGAAACCAGGACAGAGGAAATCCAGACTACCCCTGTAGCCCTGGACTGGTTAGAGAAGGAGCTGGCCAGGAAGAAACAGGTGATTGTTGAGGACACTCCGTTACATTGGGATGAAATGCTATCCCAGATCGGCAAAGGAAGGAAGAAGAAGGTCGCCAGGGTGATTTCCCAGGTGGAAAGAGATGAAGCTCACAATAGGGTAGTTCACATCGCCACCCCTGCAGCGGATAAGACAAGAGATGATGTTACAGGCCAGGACTACAATGTCCAAACTATTAACCTTGGGCCAGCCTCCCTGGAGCAGGATATTGAGGAGTTTGAGGGGTCTAGCGCCGTAATTGTTGACAGACTAAAAAAGGAGACTCATACCAAATGAGAGCTGAAGAGAGAAAATGAAAGATTGAGGAAATGTTTAGAAGAGGTAATGAAGCCTCTACAGTCTCTCCATCCATCCTCTTCTGCTACTCCAGGTTTTCTGCCTAAGGAGACAATCTCCGGAATTGAAAAGATGAAGGCCTCTGCCCAAGCTACTACCGACTGGTTGATGGATGTCCAGACGAAATGGGATAATGCTATTAAGGTGATCTTGTCTGTGGGCAAGGATGTAGTCTGGGCAAAAGAACTGTTGGAGCACATCTTGTCTCAGGATAAGAATGACATAGACCTCCTGCTACAAAAATCAAGGACTATCCTGGGACATGGCAAGGATCAATTGGCTAAGGATGGAATCCTTCTGTCTTCTGGATTGGATGAACCATGGGAGTGGTTCGAGGCATTGCTGGTCAGACAAGGGGGTCTGAAGAAGATACAAAAATGAAGGAAGTCCATTGATGGTGATCTTACAGCAGTTTATGATGGATGCATTGCCTTCTTTGAGGTGATGACAGGGAGGAAGAAGATAGCTCCCAAATATTTGAGCTTAGATCAACTGAAGGAATGGTGGCATGAGGTTTATGCCCCAGATTCTGATGGAGCTATCACCAGCTATTTACTTGATGATGCAGCTACATACTTGGCAGTGATAGATAGGTACATGGCCAACAAAGAGGACTGGAACAGAATTGTTGAGCGGGCCAAGGAAGGGATAGATTCTATTAAATGCTGACTCAGGGTCTTACCATCGCCACCTATTGCTGAGTTGGATAGAATATTCTCGAGTGTCCAAGGGACGTCAGTGCAGGAGAAAGGCAAAGGGAGTGGCAGTTAATGCTCAAGTTTGAGATTTGTGCTTCCCTATTATCATAGGGCATGCATTGGACCAGACTTCCTTGGGGACTGTGCCTTGGCCGACTTGGATGATGGCATTAAATGTGTGCCATAGTTTGTTTTCCTGGGCTGACCTATTTTGGCGGTTTTATTATTTTGTAAAATGTTTAGCTGGGCCGACATGTTTTGGGGGGAATTTGATATAAATAGGAATTCTTGCCTCATTGTAAGGGTTAGACATTAGTTATAGACATAGCAAGATAGTAATAAAGATTAGAAAGAGCTATAATTAGAGTATTTTGAAGTTTCTTGAAGCAAACATTATATCAGAACAGTTGAATTGTTGTAGCATTTTCTGGTGATTAATACAATTGAAGACATTGTGGTTATTCCTGGTGAAATCATTTGTGTTATCTCATCTTGCATGGTTCCTTTGTTCTATCTTTTAAATTGCTTGAAGATCTAGGGTTTAGTATTTAGAAGTAAATTAGTTTTGGTTGGATAAATGATGCTTGTGATTTCATATTTGGAATGTTTGTAGCTATCTCTGGTCTATACTCTCAGTAACTATCTGATTGTAGTAGGCTGGTAAAGTCAACCTGGACCGTATATTCAATGCGCTTAAGTTCGATTGTAGATGTATGTCTATGATTTGAAAATCTGTATTCCTCAGAAGATTTCACCGTTCTTGTAAGATTGCTTTGTGGGTCGAATAAGAATTGGTTATTTGAGATAGGTCCATTCCACATATATGTCATTTACATTGCTTGTCCTTGCAATAGTTTAGATTTTATTACTTCCTTGCATCCCTATCTTTTGTTATTTCTTTATTATTCAGTTAGATTTAGGATTCAAGATCATCATATTGTCAGATCTGATAAATTGAAAGGATACAGTTTGCTCGTAGTAAGGTCCGATTGTGATTACCAGCATTTCACATTTTATCTGAGTTGTTTTATGCATTGTTATGACCTAACACCCGAGAGACCTTGGGGTGATTTTCAGTGATTTATTATTGAAAATAACCTTTCAAGAGAGATAGGATACCATATTCTGTCTGAGTTGTTGATGTGCAGAAAACACCATCAACAAATTGGCGCTAGAAGGAGGGCCTGAATGAGCACACTGGATCGTTTCTTGAACGCCATCTTTCTAGAGAGATATAGGAGAAATAACAGATCCACCACAGGAGAGGAGGATTTATAGGAGTTACAGTTCCCCAATAGGTCAAGGAGGACTAGAGGAAGGGGAGAATCATCATCACCCATCCCTTCACCTACATCGTCCATATCTTCGCATCCTGAGGTTGAAGCTATACCCATCCTTGATGTTCCCATTCAACAGCCTCAGCCTGCCATTAACCAACCACAGCCTCCACCCCCGCTCTTACCAATGGTTTTCCTTGCCAATAATCCATCACCTTTGTCCTTCAGTGCTTATAATGTAATACCCAAAAATCCTGAGCATTTCTGCTCGAAATTCCATACAAATGACCCGAACAGAACTACAGAAGAACACATAAAGATTTTCCAAACCTACCTCAAAGACAGAGGAATCGTCCATGAGGATGTTGCTTGTAGGTTATTTCCTTATTCCCTAGGAGAAGAAGCTTTTTATTGGTACAACCATCTCCCTGCCGGCTCAATTCAGAATTGGAATGACCTTGAAAAGACCTTTTTGCAAAAGTTCCAAATACCCATCAGTGCCAATGAGCTATACCTGCAATTTATCAAAGTCAAGAGAGAGGTTAATGAACCCATAGCCAGTTTCAATAATAGATTCCATCGTGCATTTACCATATTACAAGACCCATATGTTCTAGACGATGGTACTACCCTGGGAGTATATTATGAAGCTCTGGATAGTCTAACAACAAATTTTCTGAAATGGAGACCTAACCCTCCGGGTACCCTGACTGATGCTTATACGGAAGCTGTCAAGCTTAGTATAGACCTGAGACAGCATTTGACTGGGCCATTACCTTCTCTAGGACCGGTTGCACATCCCAACTAGATTCAGGTGGTAAATCAAGCCCTAACCAATCATACCCTAATCATGAATCCAGTCCCCCAATTATCTATGGTACCACACCCTGGTCATCCTATGAACCAGATCTCTCCTATGACAAATTTCCCTCAATAGGAAGTTAATCAGCCAATGTACCAGTCACAGTCGAATAGCTTCCCTGCTTACTTACAGAATTTTGAAGTGCTACATCAGTCCCTGGGATCTGCCACAATGCCTGTCCCTCGTCAGGGTAACCCAAATCAGCCTCCCTACGGAGACCCAAATAAGGAAAGGATTGATGAAATGGCTGAACAAATAAAAAAGCTGAATCTAGAAGTGACTTACTTGAGAAATCAGAATAGTCAATTGCAAGCTGCTCAGAAGGGAATGCAATCTAATCAGAACATGGAGTTTTCACAAGGACAAAACTTCAACAGGGGACAGCGTAATGATAGAGGATTCTACAATGACAGAGGGTACAATCAGGATAGAGGTTTCAATAACGATAGGAGGCAAAACTTTGATAGAGGCCAAGGAAGTGGATCAGGATTTGATAAGAGGCCACTACAAGGACAGAACAAAACTTGGAATACAGGGATCAACAATGGGGGAGTTCCCACTCCATTGGATCAGCCTACAAATCAGACTGTCAATCAGTCTACAAACCAGCCAGTCAGTCAGGACAAACCTCCTACTGGCGTGTACCTAGCTGAAGCCGCTCTATTAGGATGGTGCAGACTCCATAAAATGAGTCAGCATTCAGAGCTGGAATGTCCATAGTTTTAGACTGTTGCTTCCATTTTTCAGTATGAGGTAGAGAACAATGTGAATGGGCAGGAGATTGTACCTTCCAACTCATATGATTCTTCTGTGCTGGTGCTAAACCATGCTCCTTTTCCAGCTGGTAACGAAAACGTACCAGAAGAACCTGATTCCTAGAAAGATGAAACCAATCAGATTTGTAATGGAGATGAAGTGGCTCAATTGTTTGACGAAGGGGAGATGAATGACAATGGTCCCCTGGATCAGGATGAAGCTTATGTTGAAGAAGTACAGATGTTCCAGAGGCAAGGCTTGAGAGATATGCCTCATAGACGTCCACAGTGGAGGACCTTTCACTACCTCCATTCCTCCCAACAATTTTAGCACTCCCCTAGATCCTAATGCCAGCAACAATCTGTTCTATCCACATGTCTCCAAGCAGTACCTTTCGAAAGACAGACAAGCTCAAGTGGAACTACAGAAGGAAAGGACTATTCAAGTAAGCAAGGATAAGGCAGAGGAACCATCTAAAGAAGTCTCTACTGATATGAGTGAGGAGCAGATGGCCTCATATGTTGCGGAGGAATTCAAGAAACTAAAGGTAAACCTCTCTGCATTTGAGTTGTTAAGGTTTCCTGCAATTAGGAAGGCTGACTTAGGTACTTACGATGCAAATTCAAAATCATTGGATAAGTCCTTTGGTGAGCATGTCAGCCAAATTTCCAGTTTTTAGCCTTTGAATACACGAAATTAAACTCAAAATAGGACCAACCCACCTCCTGGAGATAAGGGAAAAAAAAGGACAGAACTCAAGTGGCCCAGGTAGATACCCAACCCACTTTGTTTCAAGGTAAAATAGAAACCCCTCCATTTCTGATCTGTCTGAATCTTTGGTAAGAACCTTCACAATTGTCTGTTAGATTATGGTGCTTCCACCAATGTGATGCCTCTCGGAGTTTGTAGGGTTCTAGGGATCACACCTGCTGATTCCCAGAAGAAGGTCACTCAGTTGGACAGAACCGAAGTAAGTGTGGTAGGGGAACTTAACATGATCCATATGCAGATAGCTTCTGATCCAAGAATCCAACAGGTCATCAACATTCAAGTGGCTGACATTCCTGATGCATATGGTTTAATTTTAGGAAGGAATTTTATGAAGGCTCTGAATGGGTATGTGTCCACTGATCACTCTCACATGTGGCTTCCCTGGAAAGGAGTGCCTAATCAGATAAGGATTAAGAGGGAGCCTAGAATGAAGTATATGATAACAGAATACCAAAAGACTTCAACCGAAGTTCTCATATCAGAAGCTGGAATGGGAAATTACCTGCTATCGGCCCAATATGAAGAATCAGGTGCAAAAGAGGTATTGATGTTGCATACGATGCCAGCTGATGTCGAAACAGGGTCCAGTCTTGTTGAAGTTTTGACAGAAACAGTTGAAGAAGAAGAAGAACTTGAGGATAGACAGATCAGCCTATTGGACAATTTTTAGGAATTCATTAAGCAATGTATGGAGAATCAAACTCACCTGGGAAGGAAGACAAGCTTTAAGGAGTTACTCTTGCCAAATTGGTGTAGAGTCCACAATGCTTCTCACTCAGAG
This sequence comes from Sequoia sempervirens, assembly GCA_007258455.2. Classification (NCBI taxonomy): domain Eukaryota; kingdom Viridiplantae; phylum Streptophyta; class Pinopsida; order Cupressales; family Cupressaceae; genus Sequoia; species Sequoia sempervirens. The sequence continues at coordinate 353,831,533 of VDFB02000015.1, read as the reverse complement.
TTGGAGTGTTGTTTGTGTCAGACAACAGTAAAACAAGTACAGAAATGCATGAATCTGACCCAGACAGTTGAAGCAGTTAAAGCAGACGAGCAGAATCTCCAAGAAGAGTGTGAAAGCCAGAAACCTGTGGTGACTGAGAAAGCCTCTAATACTGATAAACCAAAAGACAGAATGAAGAAGACCACCACTGCAGAATACTGGACTCTTAAGTTTGATGGATCTAAATCCAAGCAAGGAGCTGGGGCTGGATTTGAGCTGATCAGTCCGAAAGGTAAGAGTTTCTTTGCAGCTCATAGGCTCCAATTTCATTTCACAAATAATGTGACTGAATATGAAGCGTTAATTCATAGACTCCTTATGGCACTCAAGAAAAGGGTCAGGGTTTTGCAAGTTTTTGGTGATTCAGAATTAGTAGTCAAACAAGTAAGAAAGCAGTATGTGTATCACAACAGGAGAATGACCAACTATAGGCATAGAGTGTGGGACCTCATTGATGGATTCGACGCTTTTAATATCTAATTGGTCCCAAGGAAGAAGAATCAAACTACCGATTCCCTGGCTCAAGCAGCCAGTACTTTGCAACCCCTGTCTTTGTCAGGATTAAAAAGGTTCACTGTAGAATTAACTCTTGTGCCCTCAGTCCCTGACAATGTGACTAACTTTCAAGTGTTTGAGGATGATAAACATATCCTTGATTTTATCACAAACACAGATGTGTTTGCTTCACAGATCATTGATGAAACAGAACCTCAAGAGGTAGAGTTGGATCTAGAAGGTGTGCTGAATCTGAAGTCCAATACTATTCCAAGGGGAATGGTACAGCTAGAGAGAATTTTTGATATGGACAAAATCAGAGACCAGGAACAAGAATCAAAGAAAGAATCAATTAGTGGACAGTGTGATACTCACAATGTGGGTACTGAAGACAATATTAAAAATATTTTCATTGGCAAGGTCTGTACTCCTGAAGAAAGACAGGGAATACTCAGAGCCCTACACGACTTTCCAGACATAGTGGCCTGGGGTTATGAAGACTTGAAGACTTATGACACATCCATCATAACTCATACTATACCTCTCAAGCCAGGCGCTAAACCTTTCAGACAGAGGCAGAGACCTATTAATGCACTGTTGGAGCCACTCATACAGAAGGAAGTTTAGAAATTGCTGTCTGCTAGAATCATATTTCCTGTCAGGCATTCAACTTGGGTTACCAATCTGGTTCTAGTAAGAAAGAAGAACAGTGAAATTAGGCTTTGTGTTGACTTCAGAAATCTGAACAGATCATCAGAGAAAGATAATTATCCAGTTCCCTCTTTGGATGAAGTGCTACAAATGGTCAATGGATCGCAAATGATGTCCTTTCTGGACGGTTATTCAGGATATAATCAGGTGATGGTCCAGTATGAGGACAGACACAAGACTGCTTTTACAACTAAGTGGGGAACCTTTGCCTACAGGAGAATGTCATTCAGGCTTATTAATGCAGGGGCCACATTTCAGCGAGCTATGGACATTTCTTTCAAAGACATCATAGGCAAGTGTATCATCATTTACATGGATGATTTGACCATTTTTTCAAAGAATAGAGGGGATCATATCTCAGATCTATACAAAGTGTTTTAGAAGTGCAGGGAATTCAGCATCTCCTTGAATCCCAAGAAGTGTATCTTTGGAGTTACAGAGGGCAAGCTATTAGGGCATGTGATATCAGAGAAAGGAATTGCTATAGATCCAGAGAGGGTAGAAGCCATCCTGAAAATTCAGCCACTTGCCAGCAAAAAAGAGATGAAGTCCTTCTTTGGCAAGATTAACTTTGTCAGGAAATTTATCACTGGGTTTGCTGAGATTGTGAAGCCGTTAAATGCTATGTTGAAGCAAGATGCCAAGATCGAGTGGACTACATAAGTGAAGGAGGCCTTTGCAGAGATTAAGAGAGCCATTGCCGATGCCCCAGTGTTGGTGAGTCCAGATTATAGCAAACCTTTTTATATCTATTCCTTTGCTTCAGACCATTCGTGTGCTGGAATGCTGACTCAGAAATCTGATGAGGGGAATGAGAATCCCATTGCTTTCATGAGTGCACCATTAAAGGATGCTGAGCTGAAGTACCCAAGTGTGGAGAAGCAAGCATATGCCCTTGTTCGAGCAGTAAAGAAATTCATGCACTATATCCTCAGAAACAAGGTGTTTGCAATTGTTCCTAATTCTGCAGTCAAGTTATTGCTGATGTAGAATGAATTAGGGGAGCACAGAGCTAAATTGGTGACCATGTTATAGGAGTACGACATTGAGATCCAGCCCATGAAGCTGGTAAGAGGACAGGGACTCACCCAAACCATAGCAGAGATGGGCCCTGAATTGTCTGTTCATAACTATGATGTTGAAGAAGTTTCCCCAGACGGCTGGTATGATGATATAGTCTATTATCTGTTGAATCAGTGAGCTCCTGGTCATCTTAATACAGTTCAGAGGTGAGCCTTGAGGTTGAAAAGTGATGGTTTCATGCTAAAAGGAGTTGTCCTATACAAGAAGAATCACGAAGGTATTTATTTGAGGTTCCTTGGAAGACAGGAAGCTGAAAGAGTAATAAATGAGTTTCATGAGAAATATGGTACTGGTCATGGTTCTGCCATTGCTACTGCGAATCAGATTTTGAGGGCAGGGTATTACTGGCCTACACTATTCAAGGATGTTAATCATCATGTCCAGACCTATCACACTTGTCAGACTGCAGCAACAAGAGAAAGGTGTGCAGCACTTCCGCTCCAGTCTGTGATTGAGGTAAAACCTTTTGCTCAATGAGGTATGGATTTCATAGGCCCCATCAATCCACCATCTTCTGCTGGACACAGGTATATCCTTACCATCACTGATTACTTTACAAGATGGATTGAAGCGTTTTCCTGTACGCAGTGTACATCAGAGGTAATAATTGAATTTTTAGAATCTGCCATTCTTAATCGGTTTGGATGTCCTGTTGCTGTTGTGTGTGATAATGGTCCTGCCTTTGCATCTTTGAAATTCTCAAACTGGGCCTTTGATCATGGTATTGTTGTAAAGTTTGCGTCTAATTATTATCCCCAGGGGAATGGTCTAGCTGAATCCTCTAACAAGAACCTGTTGACTGTCATCCAAAAACTGTTAGAGAGGAACCCAAAGGACTGGCACACCTAGCTTCGATTTGCTCTTTGGGCAGATCGTACCAGAGTTAAGTCCTCCATTGGTACCTCTCCTTATCATTTAGTGTATGGTCTGGAACCAGTCTTCCCTATCCAACTTAAAATCCCAACTCTACAGTTTATCAACTAGTTTTATGATGAGGATGATAGAAGGGAAGCTAGGTTGGCTGAATTATTGCACCTTGAGGAAAAATGAGACAATGCCCTTGAAAAATTTGCCAAACATCAGGGGGTAGTCAAGCGATGGTTTGACAGGAGAGCCAAAATCAAGGCTTTTAGGATTTCTGACCTTGTACTATATTGGGATAAGCCACATGATCAGAAAGGGAGCCATGGAAAATTTGACAAATTGTGGCTTGGTCCTTACCAGATTGCCGAAATACTGGGAGATAATGCCTTCTATTTGAGGACTCTCACGGGAGAGGACATACCACTGCCTGTCAATGGGCAGTATCTGAAACATTATTTCCAGTCTTGAGCTGTTCTCAGCTCTTTGCCTTGTAAATAGTTAGTTAGGTTGCTTTGTTTTCTTATTTGCTTGCTTTGGTTAGAGTAGGTTTCCCTTTTTGCTTTGCTGGTTTTGTTTGGTTAGAGTAGGTTTTCTTTGGTTTGTTTGTTTTGTTTTGCGTTGCTCTTTCTTTTGGTCCTTTCTTTTTTGGGGATTGTGGGTGCATCTGCATGGTGATGGTGGCAAAGCAGGTCTCATATTCTTGGTATATCTCTTACAAACTTCAATCCTTTTTCCAGAATACCATGGTATGAATTTTTTTAGCCTATGTCATTTGTCCTTATGATGAGGCAAGGGTTCTCTAGTTAGTCTAAACAAGAATATATTGGGGTCTTATACCTTTAATCCTTAATATACCTGAAGTTGTAAAAGTCCTTATAAGGTCTGGACAGGTGAAAAATCATTTTCTGCTCTAGTGCCACTGTGGTTCTCAGCCCTGAGTGTGGACTTCACTGTTCACAGGTTGAATGAAGTGAGCAAAAGAAAAGAAACATCAATAAAAAAAAAATAGAAAAAGAGAAAAAAAAAATATATTGAACATTATGAGGTTGGAATTCAATTCATCAGGGGGATCTGAATATCTCTACCGGGGCTATAAACGCCTGACTGGCAGTAGAGCTATGTTCAGGAGGACCACAGCGATAACCTCGTCAGGGCTATGGATGCCTGACTGGCAGCGAGGCTCTATCCAGGTTACTTTTAGAATAAGAATATTTACGTAGTCTGTTCATACCAAGTCTGGTTCTTCTTGCAACTGAGGGTAGGTAATACATGCACATGCACACACTTAGACCCTGGTGTAGGAACGTTTGATTGGCTGGGAGTTTCTTTGCTTTAACTTAGGATGGTGGTTAGGTATCTGAGTTGAAACCATGAGTTTTGGGTTCTTGATTCCAGTTTGTCATCGAAATGCTCAGGAGCATTTCCCCAGCAGAGTCGTCATTTGTTGTGTAGTTTTTGCACACACGCCCCACTTGGGGTGGGGACCCTCTTTTTTGGTGTCTTTGACCTTTGATTTTATTGGATTTATCATTTTGGGGTCTTGACATGTTGGTCTTGCTCGCTTGGACCCTTCCTTGAATATGGAATTGATTTAAATTGATTTTTTGGGCCAAGTCCGGATTTTCACTTGGATCCGAGATTTTCCATCTCTGGCAGATTTTCCTAGGCCCTGGTTCCTTGTCCGTTTCTGGCAGGATTCTCTGACTCTGGGTTTCTGCCTGACTTCGGTATTTTCCGGTCCTATCGGATTTTTCTGGATTCTGCCAAAATCCCGATCTTCCTGATTTCCCCGGTTTCTGCATTTCTGCGCGATCTGTGTCTCCGCGCATTCTGGGATTTTCTGAAATTCTGTGTTGGGCTCGGGTTTCCGGACTTGTCAAAAATGTCTTGTCACGCATTAATGGTTGAGGTACCTTTGCTTAGATGGGTATAAGGTCGAATTTAGGGCATTTTGAGCATCATTCTAAGTTCACCTATTCACTTGATTTGCTCTGGCGATTGAGTTTTTTCTATTTGAAGCTTTGGAAATTGATCCTGGTTTGTTTGCGCGAGGATTTCTTGAGTACTGGTGCCAGTATTTTCATTGCTTGGATGTGTTTGCCGTGTGGTCAATTTTTTGAGCTTGAATTATGTTCGCTTTGATCCATGGTATGTATTCATTGCCCTTTCATTTGCTTATGAGGTAATTAGGGGTTTTTCGCACTAGGTATTGTTAGGTTTGGGTCAGCCCTTGATTTGATTTTGATTTCGCATTTATAGAGTCGGGGTCTGATCCATTTTATTATGGAACCCTATTTTCTGTGCCTTGTGAACTCCATTTGTCTGTGAGATGGCATATTTATCCTTTAGACGGGATTCTGGGTCGAGTTGCTTGCTTGTTTTGGGCGCGAAATGTGTTATTGTGCGAAATTAGGGTTTCCTTTGGTGTTCGGCCCAGAACGAAGGTTTTATTGTGCTTGAGTGGCTTTTGCCCCATATCATGTTGGCTTCCCCCGTCTTATTCAGATTAGAGGGCTTTAGGTAAATCCTTAACCGATATTTTAAAACCTTAAAGCTTGTTCTAGTTTTAATGGCGGGTGGTTTGGTCATTCGGATTAGGGCATCTTTATTTTGATGTGGAGATTCATCCTTTGTGTGCTTTCGAGGGGTCTAAATCCTTTACGCCCTGAGTCTTGTTTCTTATCGTCAGTTTTGAGATCATTCAAGTTCGGGTAGGGAAGATCATGTGAGCATTCGAGTTCTGGTTCACATCTTATCGGTTTTCGGGTTTCTGAGGTCGTCACGGAATTTCCTCGCTCCCAGATTTTCCTGATTTGGACTTATTCTGCGGGCTAGGGTTATTTCCAGTGCATTTTAAGCTGTCCGCGAAAATTTGTTCCATCCAGATTTTTCTGGATTTCCTGTCTGGTTGTGTTCTTTGTGATATTTTGATGATAGGATTAATGGAACGATTGTCTAATGTTTATTTCTTGTTGCCAATGAGTGAATTTAACGATTATCCTTTGATCTTCCATCTACACTAATGATCTATATGATTAACGATGCTTTGGCAGCAGGAATCCGTCTGGGTCAGATTTCTCCGAGATTCCGCCCTGACGGTATTTTCCCGGATTGCGTGATTTTTCCAGACTATCTGATTTCTTCGGATCTCGATGGATTAGTAGTTAGCCATGGATTTTGATGGGTTTACATGATTTGTGCTAACCCTTTTGAACTGGAATATGAATAATAATTGGATTCTAATGACGATTTTTGGATGTGTAGGCCGAATCAAGCAAAGCTGCTGCTGGGAAGTCCAAAGGTGGTGCAGGGGCATCTTCAATTTCTAAGACAGAATGATTGAGACTGGATATGAAGGGCCAGCTCCCAGAAAGTAAAATATCCTCCATATGGGCTGAGGTATCTGACACAAATGTTGGTTCCTGGCGCTATGAGGAGTTCAAGCAGAGAGCGGCTGAGAAGGACCAGTCAGCTTTGAGACAAGGAATGATAAACTCTGGATTAGTACATGTGGCAAGGTTCCCTCCAGCGGTTCAATGCTATGAGCTGATCTTAGAATGTGCTAGACAGTATGCCTTTGATACACAGATGGTGGTCAGCACTGAGGGACGAGTCTTGGCAAACTTCAGTCCGGCCTTCATTGCACGAACCTTCAGCATGCATGATCTTCCTTCGGTCTGTGCATTGAACATTGACACTGCCAGGACCTATTACGAGAATGAGCCAGTCAAAGCTTAGCAGATCATCAATTCATGGTTGGAGAAGCCAAAATCTCACCACTCCAAGTTGCCTAAATAGCTGCACAGGGTGAAATTTAGGTCGGATGTCTATGATGCCATTACATTGCTGAGTAGGGTGGCTGGACTGAGAACTGTAGGGGTATTGGAGAATTGGATGGTCCACGTGATCACCAAGATGAGTCAGGGGACAAACTATCACTGGGCAGGACTCATTAGTGCAGAGATTGACAAACAACTGAGAAATGTCATGGAAGCAAAGAAGTTCAATATGTCTTCTTACATTATGTATGTGCTGGCCTTTTCCTATCCCTACAAAGGTTTGACTCCAAGGGGAAACATTGGACAAGACATCATCTATGAAGTTTATCCAAAGCTGCATCTAGGGCATAGGGATTATAGGAGGGAAAATGATGCATTCACAATGCACATTACCCAGACACTTCAAAATGCAGAACATATCAGATTATCCGATGGAGCTAGGGGACTAATCAAGAACTACGGAGCATGGTTTATCCAGTTCACTACATTCACCTACCTCCGAGTTGATGGATGCCTAGTTGCCCCTTACAGGTTGCCCAGGTATCCCACTAACCACATCGTGCTGCTAGAAGTTGTAAGATAGATTTGTGAGTTTGATGCAGTTGTGAAGAGAGAAAAGCATAAGACAGGATTCAGAGGAGACTTCCCTCTTGGGATTGGTGTAGGAGAGATGTGCCCGTCCATCCAATCAGCTCACACTGCAGGTGAGGAACTGGCAGCCTATGGATTCTCTTTTCATTCGAAGAGAATGAACTTTGACATAACAGGAGAGGCCCAGAAGAAGGCTACCCGGGAGTATAGGCATAAAGAGGACTTAGAAGACTACTCGGTCAATATCAAGGATGACCTCGATGCAAGGAAGAAAAGGTATTCCAGGCTGCCTGTGGAGGCCATTAGACAATACAATGTTAAGCTAATTCTGGATCAGCTTGATGATGATGAAAAATTGGTTCAGGACCATGTCTACGAGCCCATAAAGTACAGGTCAGTTGTGGACATTGATTGGAGTGAACCCAAAGTGACAGAGTTGGAGGACCTGATGGCTCCTGTGTTGAGGTTTACCCTTTCTTGGGCTAAGCACAAAGTCTGGGAATTGGAGAATGCCAATGTGCCCTATAGCTTTGAACTGATGGGGAATCTTAACCCCATGTCAACTTCTGAAGAATCCGGGGAGGAGGACCCCAAAGGGAAATCAGCTAAAACCTCACCCTTCAAGATTAAAGTCAGAGGTCCTAAGGGGGCTGAGCCTGCAATGAAGAGGAAACCAATTGGCAAGCGCAGGTGGAAGACCCTGACAATTAGCAAGTCCTCGGATGAGGAAGAAACAGAGAAGGCTGAAGAGGAGGATGCTCCTCCACTGCCCAAGAAGACAAGAACTACAAGGACAGCCAAGAAGAAAAACCAGACTGCTTCGGAGGATGAACCTCCAATTGTAGATGTGGAGAGCTCCGGAGGGGAGAAAACTAAAGTATATACCAGAAAATCAAGAACTCCTTCTCCCAAGGATGCTGCACAGCCGAGGGACTCTCCTCCAACACAACCAGTTGAAGAGCAGGATAAGCCTATTTCTCCTCCGCCAAGTGCACCAGAACCAGAGAATCTGGATGAGCAGGGAATTAGCGGGGAGGCTGAGCAGTTCAAGGAGGGGACATTGTACAGTGAAGCGGCTGAGCTAGAGGTAGAAACTGAGGAAAGACACACTTCTCTGCTGGTGCAATACGAGGATTCTCCAGAGAGTGATAAAGGCCGCGGATCACCAGAGCCAGAGGAAAGCATCCCTGCTAGGACTCCATCACTGGTGCTTCTAGAATTAGGACTTGAGGGGATCGACCAAGCTAAGCAGAGTCCGGAGAAAGAAGATGACAAAGTAACAACTGAGGAGGAGGTCGGGGTAATAGCTGCAAAAGAGGAAAAAGGGACAGAAGGACCAGAAGAAACCAGGACAAAAGAAATCTGGACTGCCCCTGTAGCCCCAGACTGGTTAGAGAAGGAGCTGGCCAGGAAGAAACAGGTGATTGTTGAGGACACTCCGTTAGATTGGGATGAAATGTTGTCCCAGATCGACAAAGGAAGGAAGAAGAAGGTCGCCAAGGTGATTTCCTGGGTGGAAAGAGATGAAGCTCACAATAGGGTAGTTCACATCGCCACCCCTACAGCGGATAAGACAAGAGATGATGTTACAGGCCAAGACTACAATGTCCAAACTATTAACCTTGGGCCAGCCTCCCTGGAGTAGGATATTGAGGAGTTTGAGGGGTCTAGCACTGTAATTGTTGACAGACTAAAAAAGGAGACTCAGACCAAATGAGAGCTGAAGAGAGAAAATGAAAGATTGAGGAAATGTTTAGAAGAGGTAATGAAGCCTCTATAGTCTCTCCATCCATCCTCTTCTGCTACTCCAGGTTTTCTGCCTAAGGAGACAATCTCCGGAATTGAAAAGATGAAGGCCTCCGCCCAAGCTACTACCAACTGGTTGATGGATGTCCAGACGAAAGGGGATAATGCTATTAAGGCGATCTTGTCTGTGGGCAAGGATGCAGTCCAGGCAAAAGAACTGTTGGAGCACATCTTGTCTCAGGATAAGAATGACATAGACCTCCTGCTACAAAAATCAAGGACTATCCTGGGACATGGCAAGGATCAATTGGCTAAGGATGGAATCCTTCTCTCTTTTGGATTGGATGAACCATGGGAGTGGTTCGAGGCATTGCTGGTCAGACAAGGGGGTCTAAAGAAGATACAAAAATGAAGGAAGTCCATTGATGGCGATCTTACAACAGTTTATGACGGATGCATTGCCTTCTTTGAGGTGATGACAGGGAGGAAGAAGATAGCTCGCAAATATTTGAGCTTAGATCAACTGAAGGAATGGTGGCATGAGGTTTATGCCCCAGATTCTGATGGAGCTGTCACCAGCCATTTACTTGATGATGCAGCTACATACTTGGCGGTGATAGACAGGTACATGGCCAATAGAGAGGACTGGAACAGAATTGTTGAGTAGGCCAAGGAAGGGATAGATTCTATTAAATGCCGACTCAGGGTCTTACCATCGCCACCTATTGCTGAGTTGGATAGAATATTCTCGAGTGTCAAAGGGACGTCAGTGCAGGAGAAAGGCAAAGGGAGTGGCAGTTAATGCTCAAGTTTGAGATTTGTGCTTCCCTATTATCATAGGGCATGCCTTGGACCAGACTTCCTTGGGGACTGTGCTTTGGCCGACTTGGATGATGGCATTAAATGTGTGCCTTAGTTTGTTTTCCTAGGCCGACCTATTTTGGCGGTTTTATTATTTTGTAAAATGTTTGGCTGGGCCGACATGTTTTGGGGGGAATTTGTTATAAATAGGCATTCTTGCCTCATTATAAGGGTTAGACATTGGTTATAGACATAGCAAGATAGTAATAAAGATTAGCAAGAGCTATAATTAGAGTATTTTGAAGTTTCTTGAAGCAAACATTATATCAGAACAGTTGAATTGTTGCAGCATTTTCTGGTGATTAATACAATTGAAGACATTGTGGTTATTCCTGGTGAAATCATTTGTGTTATCTCATCTTGCATGGTTCCTTTGTTCTATCTTTTAAATTGCTTGAAGATCTAGGGTTTAGTATTCAGAAGTAAATTAGTTTTGGTTGGATAAATGATGTTTGTGATTTCATATTTGGAATGTTTGTAGCTATCTCTGGTCTATACTCCCAGTAACTATCTGATTGTGGTAGGCTGGTAAAGTCAACCTGGACCGTATATTCAATGTGCTTAAGTTTGATTGTAGATGTATGTCTATGATTTAAAAATCTGTATTCCTCAGAAGATTGCACCGTTCTTGTAAGATTGCTTTGTGGGTCGAATAAGAATTGGTTATTTGAGATAGGTCCATTCCACATATATGTCATTTACATTGCTTGTCCTTGCAATAGTTTAGATTTTATTACTTCCTTGCATCCCTATCTTTTGTTATTTCTTTATTATTCAGTTAGATTTAGGATTCAAGATCATCATATTGTCAGATCTGATAAATTGAAAGGATACAGTTTGCTTGTAGTAAGGTCCGATTGTGATTACCAGCATTTCACATTTTATCTGAGTTGTTTTATGCATTGTTATGACCTAACACCTGAGAGACCTTGGGGTGATTTTCAGTGATTCATTATTGAAAATAACCTTTCAAGAGAGATAGGATACCATATTCTGTCTGAGTTGTTGCTGTGCAGAAAACACCATCAACAGTCTCCTCACTTTAAACCTTGGTCCAAATATTTCTTGTTAGAACATCTATTAACCACCTGCTAGTGGTTAGACATGGCTATAAGGGCCTTTCCCCTTTATTCTTGCACTTCTAACAACCCGCCTAGTCAAAATTCTATGGCACCATTTTGTTCTATCTCGAGAGATTTGAGCAATTGCAGCACTGGAATCTCCATGAAGATAGGCAATAACACTTATTTTCCATATACTAGTTCATACAGAAAAGTCTTGAGGACTTGCTTGGGAGTTATGTAGTGTTCCCATAGTGTTCCCTGAAGGTTTTTGCACCATTCTCTTTGGTGTTCCAACCCAATCCTTTTGATGATTAAGACTAGATTTTTTTTAGTAGATTCGGCCAAGCTATTACCTTGTAGGTAGTAGTTTGATGATGTTTTTAAGAATATGCCATGTGTGAGTTTGAATTGGTATAACTTAGAGCCTAGGAAAGCCTTGGCATTGTTGAAGATGATGGTTTTAAGAGGGACGAATCTCGTCACCAGTTCCTTAAGGAAGTTCACTGTCTCTGCCTCTATCGCATTCTTTAGGGGCATGGCTTTGGTCCACCTAGTAAAGTAGTTCATGATTGTTAGAATCTATTTGTGTCTGAAACTAGAGGTTGGATTGATCATCCCAATGAAATCAAGGCCCCATTGTGTGAAAGGCTCATCAACCACTATTGGATTGAGAGGAATCGCATAAATTTTTCTTCTTCCAGCGAAGAATTGGCATTCCTTGTAGGCTTTTACCAAGGAGTATAAGTTGTTAAATAGTGTAGGCTAGAAATACCCAGTGCACATTATTTTGATGGTGGTGGTCTTCATAGAGAAGTGTCTACCTACGGGACTACTATGGAAACTGTCGAGAATCCTCTTCGATTACTCTATGGTGACACATTGCAATAGAACACCATTGAAGTTCCTTTTGAAAAGGATCCCTTCGATGAGCACATATATGCTATTTTGTAGTTGATAGAATATTCTCTTTAGAGAAGGAAGGTCTGATAGATATTTTCCTATGTGCATGAATCTAACCTTGTCCACCAGCTAGTAGCCTCAAACTCAGACTCATTAGTTAGAACCAGCTATGGTTGCTCTTTTTTGGATGTGATATCCTCATCATGCACCAAATACTCACATAGTCCTCTTCCTCAGATGATATTTGTAGGCTTGACCTCAATGTCATATTCAAGGATCTTGGTGATCCAATTGGCTCTCTTTTTGGTGATTTATCCTTCTATGATGTATTCACGCACATTGGAATGCATGACATAAATAATCACCTTATTGCAGGATATTAGGTGTCGAAACTTCTTGAGTCCCTTTACTATTAATGCTTTCCTCTCGACAAAGTTGTAGTTCATCTCATATTCCTTTAAGTTCTGGGAGTGAAATGCTATCGGATATTCTCCTTTTCCTTCATCATCTTTTTTAGCTAAGATACTATCAATGCTTGATTTACTACTAAATACATACATTATGAAGTCCTTCAATAGGTCCAGATTAACTAGCACAGTAGCTAAGGAAATAGCCTCCTTAACCTTCTTGAAGGCTTCTCTAGCTTCTTTAGTCCATTTGAATAGTTGATCCTTTTTTAGCATTAGGGTGATTGGCCTAATTATTCCTACAAAAAAAATAAAAAATTCTCACAAATTTAAACTTCCAAAAGAAAGACTGGACTCCTTTCTTGTTGACTAGAAGGGGAAGCTCTCTAATTGCTTTCACCCACTCAAGATTAATTGTGATTCCTTCTTTGGACACTACTTGTCCCGATAGTTTTCATTGCATTACTTCGAAGACATTTTTCTGGGTTTAGGGATACCCTAAACTCTTGGCATTTTTTCAAAACCATCTCAATGTGATCGAAATGATCATCCTTATGTTTGGAGAAGATAGTCAGATCATTCAAATAGATTAGGATAATCTTGTTGATTAATTTTCTAAAAGTGATTTCCATTGCCTCTTGGAAAGTGGCTCCTGCATTTGAGAGGCTAAAAGGAATTTTAGCATATGCAAACGTTCCCCATTTGGTAGTGAATTTCATTTTGTGTCGGTATTCATCTTTGACCCATATCTGATTGTAATTGGAGAAGCCATCTAGCAAATAAAACATTTTGGACCCTACCTTTATTTGCAAGATTGACTCCATGCAAGGAAATGGGTACTGATCCTTTAGGGATACTTTTTTTCGGTCCCAAAAGTCAACACATAGGAAGATATTTCTATTTTTATTTTAGACTGGGACCAAGTTATATACCCATGTGTTGTGCTTGATTGAAAAGATGATTTGAGACTGAATTAGCTTTGTCAGTTCATGCGCCATCAAGGCTTCAATCTTTAGGTTAACTGGCCTTTGCTTCTTGTGGGCTAGTTTTGCACCTTCTATCAACTCTATTGTATGTTGGATGATGTTGGGATCATATCCCTTAAGGTCATAATATGACTAGGCCACCACTCCATAATTTTCACAAAATTTGATGAACCTCTCCTTATTGTGATGTGGAACATCTTTCCCGACTTTGAGCTTTCTTCCATCTCTGACCTAAATTTCTGAATAGTCGCTTTTGTCTAGTACAAAATTCCTCTTATAATTTCTCACATCATCATAATCAAACAGGTTTTCGAGGGTGACCAACCCCTTGAAAAGCTTATTGGACATAACTAGATGATCTATCCATCATAGGATTCGATGATCTTTGATTAGAGATGATAAAAAAACTCTCCTGACTATTGGATGAATGAGGTGATGTGTTCATCATTGTCAAACACTTGCTAGCTTTGATCATTGTTTGGAATTTTTGGTTGGAATATCACTTGTATAAAGTGTTTGTTATCAATTAGGTTGGAAGCAAGGTCAAACTAAGATTCAATTGCAGCCATGCAGTCTGCATCACTATTTTGTTCTCAGGGCACTATTTGAATGTTGAAGGCTTCAAAACCCTCAATCAGGTCCTAGAATCTATGTCTATACGATCTCATGTGAACATCCTTTGTAGAGTAAAGCCCTAAGATTTGATTAACTACTAGTTTAGAATCTTTGAACATCACTAATTGCTTGATGCCCATTTGCTCCACAAGGATTAGACCTTGCACTAGTCCTTTGTATTCAACTTCATTGTTTGAACTTGAGTGAACTGGAAGTGAAAGGACCTTAGTTTTTTTTCATTGTGTGGGGATATCAATCATATCCCATCCCCTACACCAACTTTGCATCTAGCTCCATCAAAGTGTAGCATCCAAAGTTCTGAAGCTTTATCATTTTTAGTTTCCTTCACGACCTTCAGAAGCATTTGATCTTTATCATAGATGACATAGGTGCCTAACCTGGTAGCATGATAGTTGCTAAAAGGATCAACATTTGTGTATTCACTAAAGAGGACCTCTTATTGATCGGTATGACCTTTGGTCACTTCTTCATCTTCTAGCAACTCGGTGCAATTGTCTCCTCCTTAGTGAAAGAGGTATGGATGACTTGAAAGTTGATCATGGCTTCATTGGCCACATATTCTGAATGCAAAGTTTTAGACACTATTTTCATTTTGGCTCTATGCTTGGTCCTTAGGATCAAATGTGACCAGTCTAGAGAAAGATACCCTCCTATCTTTGAAGTGAACTCTTGGGATAGGCAGAGACCAAAAATGGGGGCAATGTCTATGATCATAGTATCTTGTGGAACTATGACACTAGGGCAAGAGAACAAAGTCAAGGGGATGTTTTCAATGACACCTAAATTTTTGACTTTGTTCCCATCAAGCTACATAACCCTTATCTTTAAAGGTTCATAACTAAGCCCTAGGGATTCAACTATCTTCTTGGGCATGACTGTAGTGCTAGTGCCAAAGTTGATCATGGCATTATGCAATAATTTCTCTCCTACATTAAGAGTTGGGAAGAAGGGTCTCAGTTTCAACTTATCTCTAACCTCAACTGGTAGAGACTTCCTCTATGCTATTTGTGGGAACTTTGGTAGGAGGCACTAGTCAATAGCCTTTTCTTTGAGCGATTGCTCTGTTGGCTCCATAATTGGATCCTCCTGAAGATCCTTTTATATAAATCTCTTCTGCTCTAGGATAGTGAATATATCCCAAAGAAACACATTAGTAGATGATTTTTTCAATTGTTAAACTACATTGAATGGTGGTAGATTTGGAGGCTTCTACTCTTTAGCTCAAGTTATAACAATTTCCCTTCACGGTGGACATTGTTGTGCCACTGCAGAGGTACTAGGTGTCTGGTTGGAATCATTTTTGGGCAACAGACTGACTATTTATAGGATGACTAGTTTTTTCATGAATCTCCTCTTCGAGCAAGTGTTGTAATTGAAGAGTACTTTTTGGGTTTTTGATGAGCATGCATCATTGGAAAACACCACCTCTTATTCTTCCATCCATGACAAGAGGGTGTGATCTTAAGTGATATCTATTTCTTTCTCTAGGGACATCCCTTGCATTTGTGTAGTGAGCACCACATAGTCCATTTGTGGAGAGGAATATACATAACCTCCTTGGTTTGATGTTGTTCCTTGGCTACGTTGTTTTTCCACCTTTTGTTGTAAGTTATTGCACAAATAGTTGCAGGGAATATGTGAATCATCACAAGGGAAGTACCAGGGGTTAGTGTCATCAATTAAATTGTTCTACCCCACCATCAGCTCTCTACTTGAGCTTGGGTTAACACTCTGTAATGGAGAAGGCACATGTACTATTTGACATTAGTTGTCTATGTCTACATATCTGTGTGAGTGCCTCCTTGGAACTAGTTCTATTGGTAAGAAGACCTTCCACCTTAATAATTCTGATAGGTTGGCTTCAAAGGGGTGACTTGGTTTCACTTGATGATAGTTATTTCATTGGCCATAACCCACAACATCTCCTTGACATTGCTTATATCATATTTTTAAGATATGGACATAGAAGTGACATTTTGTGTGGCGCTCAAATATGTGTACATGGATTGAGGTAGGGTGAGCACACTACTAGATGCTACTTCCAAAGCGATATTTGATATCTCAGGAAATATAGGCTAGATGGGTTGAGGAAGCAACTTTCTAGCATCTATCATATTGTTCTCCACTTTTACTATGATGTTGTATGCATCTGGTAGAGTGGTTTTGTTGAGAGACTAGATCATCATTGAGATTTCAGCATTGATATATTTCAAGGAGAACATGAATTCCATCTTAGCCAATGGGTGGATAGTAGCCTAGATTCTCTGCCAAGTTATGTGGAACAGGGCGCTGAAGTATGTGATGGCTTCGTGTGGGGCATACATTATGATTTCCAGCTAATGATATTGTGAAGACTTGTCTCCATTATTAGAAAATATTTCATAGAAGGGATCTTCAAGCTAGTCCCAGGTACCAATAGTATTAGTTGGCAGAGTGTGGTACTAATCTAGCACTTTGCCCCTGAAAGAGGCTGCAAGCAACCTTAGCACCACATTTTGGGTGGTGATTCCGTGCATCAAACATACATCTACCAAATCTTGTGGATGTCCAGATGGTGTTCTTGATCCATTTGTAGTGAACTTAGGTATAACTTTTAAAGTAGAGACTAGAATAGGCACCCAAATAGTGGGTGCTACTTGTGCTATGAGGGGACTTCCAACATCCCATACCATATAATTTTTATTAGCAGCTAGAAACATGGCTAGTGGAAGGGGAAAAGGAAGTGGTACATTCATAATTTGGGTAATGGATTGTACTATTCCTAGTGGCAACACTAACAAACAAGGGTTATTCACTGTTTGGAACCTAGTAACAGGCCGATGGCTCATACACACTCTTTGAATTTAGACTCATTGAAGCAGTTCCACCGGGCATTCCAGAAAAAAGAAACTATTGATGCCAAAAATTGGCAAGGAAATAACCTTTATGGGAAACTCAGTTAATGGGGGGACCAATTGCGCCAAACTGAGTGACCTACAGGTTTTTAAAGAATCCAACTTCTTCTATAATTGAGGTTTTAGAATGGGAAAAGGAAGCGGATATAAAAAATAAAGATCTAACTAAGGTGATATGCCAAGATTTATATATAAGGCATGATAAATCTATCTTTTGGATGTGATTTAATGGCCCGTTTAACAATCTACTATGTCCTAGAATAATAGACAATAAAGATATAAGCCTAAACAATTCATTCAATGACATAAAATAATTTTCATACACATTCACTGAAAAGAGGAGTCTAATACATGATCTAAACTAGGAAACTTGTATTAAAACCATAGAAGTTTTGCAAATAAACAATCTAGGATAAGAATAGCACAGTATAATGTTTTATCAAATAGGCGAAGAAAATAGAAAGGCTGAACAATGGCACAATATGAGAGTCCCATACAATAATCTAAAAGCAATACAAAAGGCCTCGTGTCTTTCCCTAATTTTTTTGTATTTTTTGAACCCTTCTTCTGAAGGAAGAAGCAGTATATATAGCTAAAAATCCCATTGCCTGGAGGGCCAGTATTAGAAAAGATCCCATATCTCAAGCAATGATGCCTACAACAATGATTCCCTTTGGTTGTTGCAACAGAAAATATTCAAGCCATAGCACGTAGTCGCTTCCAAGCTAGATGCATCCCCTGCAAATGATGGCAGTGGTCCTAGAAAAACCCTATGTTGACAAGTTTCGCTCAACCATGAAGGTAGTTAAGACACATGGAAGCTTGACGGGGCACATAGCTTGCTCTTGCCTTCTCTTCGATAGAATCTCCATTGAGGAGACGTGTGGCGGAAGGTCACAGCCCATGGTTCATTTCTCCCTTTCTACAATGAAAACTTGCATTGGGAAGACACGTGGCGACATTCATTACTATCGGTGCCAACTATGGGGTCTTCCAAAAGTGTATGCAGTTGAAAGCTACATGGCATGCAGATGGGGCCCAACAAAAAAGTGAAGGGAGGTAGCCTTGAAGTTCCCATGGTGATGAAACATGGAAGCATGGTGGGAGTTGGTTGAAGAGTAGAGGAAGCAATCACTATGAAGAGCACTCGGTGGACACATGGTAGTAGCCGACGAAGTTTATAAAAAAGTGGCCTGATTGAGAAGCAAAGGGAAACATTTTGAAACATATGAGGCATGGGATGGTACTTAACAAAAAAATAACCACCCAGAGGGAACTCAAAGAATTTTATATTAATAGATCTCAAGTTGGTATGATCATAACTCTCAAGGTTGGTGGTGTTGTGAGGATCATTAGAGTAATTTTCAAAGATGAGGGTGCTAGTGTAATTGTAAAGGTCCTCATCATCATGAAAGAGATCCATTGTTTGATGTTTCTTTTGAAATCTAGTTTCAACCATATAAGAATTGCTCAAAATGAAGGTGGAAGGTATGAGACTAAGACTATTTTTTTGTATTTTTGAAATAAGGTATGCCTAAATGTAATGCAACTATTTTTTTGGTATTTTTGGCATCTCAAGGATGGAAGATGTATAATGTATGAAACATGAATAAAAGTGATAATGATAATGTTGGATGTTATGAAGTCTACAATGTATGAGAATGTTGTTTTAGGTCTAAAATGTTGTGGTATGAAGGATGCAAATGACTAAGAGGTGATGGATACTTATACTAAACTTGAGGGCTTAAACACTTTTGAAAGATGTATGAATAGGATCACTAAGTATCAAAGGGTAAACCAATGTTTGAACTAGGATTGTAAAATGGCCTTTGTCTAGGACAAGTGAAAAGAATGGCAAGGTGAGTTTCCCAACTAGACTTGTGAGTACGAAATTATCAGCAAAATGAAAAAGGACTAAGTTCAAAAGTGACTTGGTCAAATGGAAATCTTTTGTTGAACCAATTATTTGTGCCAAGGTCTAGATAATTTCTCTATCCTAAAATCCACAAGGTGCCAAGCCTAAAAGTCTAAAAAAGGTAGCCTAATGTGATGTTAGGATATGCAAATAATGAGGATCCTAAGGTACCTAAAATGGTGACCTAATAATGGAATGATGATATGCAAGGTGAATTGAGTAGTTTTATCATTTTAAACAAGAATCACAACAAGAAGATGGTCTAAAAATTGATCTCAAAGGTTTGAATCTGATTTTGGTAAGTGTTTGACCTAATTTTGACTATTTTGTTTGAAATTTTTTCTAGGTGTAAAGTTTGTTTGCTTGTTTGGTTGGAAGATACACATAAAAAACATTGTTTTGAGTTTGATCTTGGTGTGAAATGGAAAAAACTTTGAAAGAACTTTGTACAACCCTAGGCTTCTCAAGAGATACCACCCACTAGATCCCCACTTGGATTTCTCTAGCCACTTAAACAAGGTGAACAACTAGAGACTTGGTGGCACTGGCTCTCCCTTACACAACACTCACTTCTAAGGCACACCAAGTCTCAATTCCCCAAAGAGGAATTTTTGCCTCTACACTTAAATAGTGAAGATGTGGGGTGGCTTTAGAATGGTCATTCCTATGCTAGCAAGTGAAAAAGGATTTTGGCCACTAAAATAATTTGGTTTCTATTAAGGGCATTCATTGAAGGTGGCCATACATGTGGCAAGATTAGCTCAATATTATTTCAATCAAGAGGCTTCCCAGTCCCTTCCTAAGAAAGGATATCAATGTTTCATGTGGACACTAGGGGTGGCACTTGTCAGTATGACACATCTGAACCTGTTGCTTATGACTTTCTTCACAAACACTTATTTCATATATAGTGGTTCAAAAGACATTGGCTTTAGTATGCTACCGCTTGGTTTATTCCCTCTTTCAAGGTAGGCCATCTAAAGGTATACAAAAGCAAGGAAGTACACTTTTTTTTATCTCCTAGATTGCACAAAGTGCAAGGAGAGAGCATACACAATGCTTTTTCCTCACAATTGCATGGGGTTCATTTTAATTCCAAAACCAAATGTGTGGGTGGTTGTACAAAATTCCAAAGGAATGCTTTTGATTCCCAAGATTTCCAAGTGACATGAGAGAAGAGCATATGCATCCAAAGACAAGATGTAAACCACAAGATAATGCAAGCACTAGTTAATTTTAACCTTGCTTATGATTTCAAATCAAACACTCAAGTTATTTTTATACCCACTAATCATTCTATGTGAAAAAGACACTTAAGATAGGCAAACTAAAAGAAGAGCCCCACAAAGTACAATTAGTATTTTTAACCTTCAATCTCTAATAAATGAAAGCTTAGGTTTTAATTTTCAAGTCTACAACATTCGAACCCATAAAAAATTCAAATTAACAAAGTTAGCCACAAAACTAAAATTAAACTAAAATGAAAGCTAACATTAATCTAGCTAACAAAAATTAATCTAACTAATAAAAATTAATAAAATTAAACAAATCTAAATATCTAAGAAAAATAGTAAATCTAAAATCTAAAGAAAAAAATCTAAATCTAAATTAAAATATAAATGTAAAAATCTAAAAATATAAAGAAAAAATATATAAATTTAAAATCTAAAACTAATCTAAATTCAAAATCTTAAACTAATCTATTTTTAAAAACTAAATTTCAAATCTAAAAATATAAAATCTAAGGAAAAAAAAGTCAAACGAATCTAAATTCAAGCAAAATTATTCTTAATCTAATTAAATCTAAATATAAAATCCTAATCTAACTAAATAAAATTCTAATCTAATTTAATACTAAAAAAAGAGATACTAATCTAAATTAAAACTAAAACTAAAACTAAAACTAAAACTAAAATCTAAAGTTAAAATCAAAAAACAACACTCCATTGTCATCTACAAGAAACCCTCATACACATAATGGATTTATTGAAATTTTCCTTTAAAATTCAAAGCAAATGTACTTGGCAATGCAAACCCAAATTCCAAGAAAAATGTAATGTGTTTTGATTAATATTTTTATTGAGCAGAATTGGATAGGCAGATGTTATGCATTTTGATATCACAATAATTAGTAGCCAAAAGACAAGTGGTAAAATGCAAAGAACACTATAGAAATTTAAATTTAAGGGAGAAACAAATAAATGTGATTTAAGAAAAAAAGAAAAATCATCTCTCAACAAGTTGTCACTGCCTCAACGTTCTGAATTGAAATATGACGATCTACAAAAAAATTTCTTCAAAAATTTTGATTAGAAAACATACATCCACAATGATGAAAATTAATATTAGGTTCACCAAATGTAACTAGGATAAAATTTCCAAGTTAGCTATAAATAACATAAAAAACTAAACCCTAATCAACAATAGAGAACAAAAGAAACTATAAG
Organism: Sequoia sempervirens; assembly: GCA_007258455.2. NCBI lineage: Eukaryota > Viridiplantae > Streptophyta > Pinopsida > Cupressales > Cupressaceae > Sequoia > Sequoia sempervirens. Next base: position 353,810,115 of record VDFB02000015.1, on the reverse strand, counting down.
TATAAAAACATGAAACAATATCACCTAGTGTTCAAGCCTCCTTTGATTTACCTCTATTACTCTTCTCAATCTTGTTGTAAATAGTATAGTTTCCCTTAGATTTGAAGTGCAACTATAGCCTATGACCAAGACAAGAAAAATATTGAAGAATTGTGCTCAAGTATTCAAAACTTCTCAAGCATGTACTAAGTACCTAAGTTCTTGAAAATTGCTCCTGTAAAAATGACTTGAGAGAGACCTTTTAAAGAATGTCAAACTAAAAGTGGATGGCCCATATTAGAAGTTGACAAAACCCTAATATCAAATGCTAGAATTTAATGTGATGAGTATCATTAGGGTTAGGGCAACATTAGGTCAAAATTAGGGAAAGATTTGAAATGAAGGGCTAAGATTTAATTGGAGACAATTAAATCAACGGTGGAGAATAAATGAGATAAGGAAAATATTTGGCATAGAAAAAGAGGTAGCTAGAAAATCAAATAATATTAGAAATTACTTCATTTATAGAGAAAAGTTGACTTTTTGACTTACATAATGATTTAATTAAAAAATGAGGAATAAGACAAAAGGAAGTAAATAATTATTTAATTATTTACCCGTGGAATAAAATGTAGGTTAAATGAATAATTTTATTTAATTGAAGAAGAAGAAAATAATGAACAAATTAAATAATTAAAAATGAGTAAATAAATAAATCAGAAATTTATTTAATTATAGAAAGAGTAGGGATTAATTAGTGTTGTATTTAAATAAGCAAATATTATTTATTTATTTAAATATTCGTAGAGGAATATAGTATTTGAATTGATTAAATAATTAGAAATTATTTAATTAATAGTGTGAAGTATGACATTAGTACATAATTAAATAATTTAATTATGTGAGGAGGAAGTGTTGTTTGACATAGAAAAATTTAGCTCGAAGGCTTAGATCATTTTTATGAGTCTATAGTAAATATCCTATTTACCCTAACTGAAAGGTGATGGAATATGTAAAATATACTTACATGCAAGATGGAAACACCATGAAAGATCATTTCTTTATTAGATAATTTATCAAACTTAGACAAAATTAGAGAGTGCGGCCTTGAAACATGGGTCACATACCTCTTTTTATCATTTTTAGTGCTGACTATTTAACACTCGCAAAATTTTGTGAGAACCAAATAACCTTTATTGATATTATTCAACCCTTAAAAATTTGGGAAAGAATAGAGAGAGATGGAAGATAAAAAGAGAAAGAGATAAGTAAATGGAATGAGTGAGAGAAAGAAACACACAAAAATATCCTCATCCATAAACCCTTTACCCTCAATTATAAACCCTAAACTCTATAAGTTAATATCCTCAAATTTAAAATGAGTACCCTATACCCTACACCTCAACCCTAAACCCTAAACCCTCCACCTATATCCCAACTATACTTCCAATATGCTCAACCCTATAATTAGTACCTTTAACCCTAAACTATACACCCTATACACTAAACCCTAAACCTTATACTAATAACATTGGCCCTATAACCCTACATGTTAAACCCTCAACCTTAAATAGCTTATACCTTATAACCTCAACCATAAATAAAATACCCTAAACCTTGTACCATCAACAGTGTACCCTAGACTATATATCAATGCCCTAAACCCTTAAACCGTATACCCTATATTGTACCCTAAACCTTGTACTATCAATCTTGTTCCCTAAACCCTATACCCTATACCCTATGTACCTTAAACCTTGTACCATCAATCTTGTACCCTAAACCCTATATGAATACCCTAAACCTTGTACCATCAATCTTGTGCCCTAAAAATTATGCCAATACCCTAAACCCTAAACCCTATAAGCTAAATCGTATAACCCATATACCCTAAATCTTGTACCATCAATATTATATCCTAAACCCAATACCAATACCATAAATCCTAAACTATCCTAAACCCTAAACCTCATACCCTATACCCTGTATCCTACACCCTATATCCCATACATAGATTGGGAGAGAGGGGGGTGAGATAGATAGAAGGGGATATGGATAGTCCTAATGAATGTTGATTCTTGATGCAATCTTCTTTGGCATGAATGAGGTAGCTTCTAGCACTCCTCATATGCCACCTATATTATCACAATACAACAATATGGAGTAACTAATTGGTGACAAGTTAAACCGTATATATAATGTTTTCATTAATTCTAAGGTATTCTGTCAAGATAATGTTTCTATTTTTGAGGTTATGAGCTCACAAAATAATATACCTAGGTCGTTGTAAGGAAAAAAGAACAAAAAATATAAATACTAATGTTGAAGCTCCTCTTTGAAAAATTATTAAAAGTAATAATGTATCTCCTCATATTGAGGAATGTCTTATCAAATGGTAATAAGAACACTTAGATTCAACAAAAAAAAAGGAAGGGAGAAAAATTTAACCTGGACCTTAACTCAAAATTTTAATTAAAGCAAGAGCAGCTTGAAATTCCTAAAAATAGAGTTTTTTTTTCATAGCGACACTTATAATACCAATGGAAAGGATAATGGGTTTGAATGGATTAAAAGAAAGTTAGAATTCCTAAAAATCATAGCATTTTCCATAGTGGTTAGCTTGAAGAAGAATATTATGATACCATATAGATTGTAAAGGGTGGATTAAATGTTATTAACAATGAAATTGTTGGTAATTCTACTTTCTTGATTGCATATATCATTGATAAAGAGTGGGTTTTTTGACGGTCATGCAATTTGTGCTTGGAGAGGTATCAAGAGACCTTCATGCCACAATTTTGAAAATGTACAAGTGAATAAGTTATAGTAGGAGAGAATAAAAATGATAAAAAAATTAGGGAGAAAAAAATCCTTTCTTCTTCCTTGGGTAAGGGTGAGTGGCAAAAACATATAAGCAATGAATTATTTTCTAGTGAAATAAATGTTTAAGATCATAATCAAATAGGAAAAAATGTAAATACTTCAAATAAGTAGATACATGATGGTAATGATAAATGACAAAGTTAATTCATTAAGATATAGCTATTTGAAACCACATTTGAAAAACATCACAAGCCATGTTATAGTGGAAACTCTCATCTTCTCTTCAAGCATGGAAGCTCTTGTCGACGAAACTCTGGTAAATTGGGAAACAAGAAAGTTTTCACATGATTACAAAGAGTTTGTTGAATAAATTATAAGTAATGAGATTCCACCATAATAAATTCCACATGAAGTGTTTGAAAGGTCATCTAAAATATAGTCATATACCCCATCTACAAAATAATGTCTCTTATGATATTATGGCCATAATATTTGGCTATTAAAGTGCATCACATGGAAATTTAAGCATAACAAATGTCCCTTATAATAGCTTTAGAGAATCAAGGGACAATCCATACTAGGCCATGAAAAAGATGGATGCTATGAAGGGCGCTACCAAGAATGCAAGCTTAACATGTAGGAGAAAATTTCACCAGGATTTCAATTTGTTGAAGAAAGCAACCATGTCATTTGAGGAAGAAATGTGTTAACAAAATTTTGGACATAAATAGGAAAATTGATTATCATATTTTATCTAAATTAAAAAAAAATGAAATTTACACATGTAAGAGATGATTTCTCAAGACTGTAAAAACTAGAAATGAATACATTCATATAGATAAAGTAAAGTCTAAAGGTCAAAAGAATCTACCTCCCATTCAAGATATTAATAGAAACTATGCATCTAAAAAGAGTAATTATTGTTCCTATGATAATTCATATGCTACCAATATCACATCCTTTGATAGTGAGAAAGATCTTGAAAGGTGTGAATCTCATTTTCCTTCGAAAGAATGTGAAAAATTAAGTGGACAATTTTATTTAAGATTCACTCAAGACCAATTATTTTACACAATAAATAAAAAAATTTGGCCCCATGTGATCACCATAGAACATTCTTTGATAAAAAAATCACAGATCACTATGAAAATTCCACACATCCTTTAGAGTGTAGATGTTGTGATCCACATAGTTGTAATGTGAATGAATCATCAGAGAGAGATGACTAAGAAGAGATGGAGGGAGAGGTAGATGTGGAGGGAGTGAGAGACCTAGGGAAAGAGGCAATAGAGGGGAATAGAGGTGAGAGACCTACAAGGGGGAGAGAGAGATGTGAGATGGGGGTTTAAGAAGGGAGGGAGAGAGAGAGATGGAGGTGGAGATAGAGAAGGGAGAGGAAGAAAGGGATCAAAATTCCTAGAGAGGGGAGGTAGGGAGAAGCTGAGACACAAAAGAACAAAGAGAGAGAGGAGTAATAAGGGATAGAGGGAGGGCTAGACATGGAAGGAGTTGGAGAACTAAAGGAGTTGAGATAAAGAGGTGATGACCTAGAGAGTGGAGGTAGAAAGAAGAGGGGAGAGAGAATAATGAAGAGAAGGAGAGGGATAAGGAGGGATGGAAAGGTAGACAAGGAGTGACTGGGAGACCTAGAGAGGGGAGAGGTAGAGAGATGAAGGGGAGAGAATAAAATGAGAGAGAGAAGTTCACAAAGAGGGAAAGAGGGGTAAGAAGGGAGTGACATGTGGAGAGGGAGGGAAATAACTAGAGAGGGGATAGATATAAAGGTGAGAGACCTACAAACTTGGGAGAGAGAGGAAATATTGAGGTGAGAGATAGATGGGGAGAGAGGTTGGTAATGAGATGAGGGAGTTTTAGAGAGGTAATGAGGGAAGGAGGGAGAGACATAGATATGGGGAGAGAGATAGGTTGATCTAGGGAGAGGTAGTGATCCACCAAACATGGAGAGATATGGGAGAGAAAAAATAATAGAGGGAGAGAGAAGAGAGAGGTAGGGATAAATATGGGGATAAGGAGTGAAAGAAAGGTATAGAGGGAGAGAGGGTGGGAGAGATCTAGAGAGGGGATAGAGGTGAGAGTGAGAACAAAGGGAGAGAGAAAGAGAAGTATCGGTAGAGAGGGAAGGAGGAAAAGAGGGAGTGAAAGGTGAAAACTCAACTATCCATCATCAATCATAAACCCTACTCTAATCCTTAATAAAAGTGAGGGAGAGAGAGAAAGAGAAAGATAATTTGGCTTTAGCATTCTAAAAATGCATTTTCATTTGGCAAGTGCCAATTTTAGTGAGCACTAAATTTGGCAAGTGCCAATTTTTACGAGCACCAAATTTTGCAAGTGCTAGTTTTGGCGAGCACCAAATTTGGCAAGTGCCAGTTTTGGCAAGCACCAAATTTGGGAAGTGCCAGTTTTGGCGAGCACCAAATTTGGAAAGTGCCAGTTTTGGCAAGTGCCAATTTTGGTGAGCACCAAATTTGGTAAGTGCCAAATTTGGCAAGTGCCAATTTTGGGAAGCACCAAATTTGGCAAGTGCCAATTTTGGCAAGCACCAAATTTGGAAAGGGCCAATTTTGGAGAACACCAAATTTGGTGATTGCCAATTTTGGCAAGCACCAAATTTGGTGTTGGCCAAATGATTTGCATAGAGAAATGTCAAACCTTTGCATTGGATTTATCTTGGGCATCCATTTCATGCCAAATATGTGTTTCTTTGAAAAGCTAAAAATTTCTCACATATTTTTTTCGTTTTGCTCTCTATCAGGTTTCCACATATTTTAATTCAAATTTATAAAAATTCCATGATGATGCTAATCTCTCTCTTAGCTATATAACTATATTTTTCTTTTATATTTTGAATATGTTAAGGATCTTTAATTTCTCCTTTTAGTGTGTCTATTTTTTGTTAAAAACCATCATGTGGTTTTTTGGATATAGTTTTTTACTCATTCATCAAATGTTGAAACAAATTACATTTTTAGAAACTAAACTCCATTCTACATGTATTGAAAAAAATAAAATCAATTTTCTATTATTTTTCAAAACTTTTAAAGGGCAGCACACTCAAATATTTGTTTTTCAGGATGTGTCCACTTTGAAAACTAGTAAAAATTATATATTCATTAAAAATTATCCAAAAAATCTAGCATAAACTACATGGTCTTAGTGAATTTCTCACTAAAGTGAATTTTGAGATTCTACAAAAAAAAAGTTAACATTTTAGGGGGAGCACACAAGATGCTATGTTATGTTTTTTTGAGAAAATAGGATCACTTTGTGTGCTCACCTTTTTGAAATCCTCAATCTTCAACGTTTAAAAAAAAAATAGTAGTTTAGAAAGTAGATTTGAAGCACTACAACTCTTGTTCTTGTTGCATCTTCAAATTTTTAGTGTAACTATCTTCATTTTCTCATCGAATATTAGAATTTTCTGATTTCAAAAAAAGAAAGTGGCATCTTAAGATCCTCTTTTTGTATCAAATCTTGGTGCACTTACCCATGAGAATGATTTTTAACAATGACAATTAAATTATGGTGTTTTCATTGCACATAATGGTTATTATTGTAGAAGGGTGAAGTCTATATAATTTTTTGGTATTTGTAAAGATATTTGAAGTCTTAGGGAAATAAAGTAGATTATGAATCTCTAGTAGAATTACCTCTTATGAGGTTTAGAATTTCTAAGAGTGAAATTTACTCTTAGAAAATCCATGATCCATGCTCTTTACTAGTTCACACATCCAACAAAATCTATCTAAAACTTACATATTCATATTTCAATTTTGTGCAAGGAAAATTATGGTAATTCTAATTCCTTTGTTTCATGAATAATTTTTTGAATTTACATGTAGGCGTACATAATAAATAATTTCACTTTCTTTGGATTTGTATGGTGCATGCTATATGTTACATGGATGGTAATGTTAGATGTATCATCTTTCTATTTTCTATTATTTTAGTGTGATAGATAATAAATCTTATGGTAGGCTTAAGCTTTATTTAAAATGTAAAAGTATAATTCCTTGAGGCTTCTCATGCCTTAAAATTTATGTACACTTATGAATTCACCAAACCAAATCTAATACAATTAAATTTAACTTTAAACTATTTAAAATTTAAAATTTGAACAATATATATCCAATACACATCATGCATAATAGTTAGAAAATAAAATTCCAAACTTTAATTGGTGGATAATAATAAATTAATCATGTGTTAAAATTTGTCGAATTGTTATAGTTCCATGGTGAAAAATAATATGGTTGTATAAAATATTGGTAAGATAAATATTGATATCAAATTTCCTTTCAAATTTATCTAAAAATAATCACTTGTCATGATATAATGGTAAGCAATATAAATCACATACAACCTAAAATAGAATAATAAATGTCACAATTCATTTCAAACCCATTATTTATGTCTCTATCTAACCATAAGAATCAAATAATAAGCATGATAAATCATGATTGTTGGATATAATTAATATCGATTACATTTTAAGATATCACCAAATAGGATTATTATTGTATTGCATAATGAACTATGTAAATAAAGAATCATGTGACGATATTTATTTACAATCATATAAACTTGAAGTTCTCCCCAATGCGACGACAAAATTAAGTTGGACCCCACCCTTCATTAATGGATTATAATTGAGAATAACATAAGGAGAAGGTGAAGTATTATAGTATATATGTCTTGAAAAGGGTAAAGTATATCAAAATCCTTCTGAAGGATTTAGGGTATAAGTTACAAATATACCACTCATCTACAAGGTAGATACGATACCTAAAATTTAGCCTCTTTCTATAATGTAATAACTCAACAAAAAATATACAAAACTAGTTGTGTACCAATATAGGGATAGAGGCATGTGTGCTCACTTGCTATCCAAAGATGGCAATAATGTTCTCTAAAATGTTGATTCTATAATCTCTTTCATAGGTTTCATGTTCAAAATAATGAGTTAAACATAAAATGGTTGATGGAATGTGAAGGAATGTGGGCCTTATAGAACTCAACTGCATATAGACTAGATGCATGTGTGACTAACAAGTTCAACTGATAGATAATAATTTTAAATTCATGATGAATTGTGAAATATATTAAATAATTTTTTGTTCCACCATTAAAGATTGGAAGGACTATTATGATCATTTTTGTTTACTTCTAGTATGATTATATTCTTTCTCAACCTTGATACTTGACAATATAATAAAACCATAAACAATACTGGATTCAAGAGTAAGGAGAAAGTTCTACTAATTATAGTGCCTTGAGTTTTATAATAGATTGTTTGTTGACAAAACATGAACCAACATTGTTTTTGATGCGATAATAACACATGTTACAATTACACACTTAACCACTAGAAATATTAAGATGTATCAAAAAGACACTCTACACTTCAACACAAAAATTCCAAACAATGACCACACATGATCAACACACTAAAAAAAATAAAAATAAAAATGAGAGATTTCACAAACTATGTGACCATATTACTACAATAACCAACACTAAGAAAAAAACATCCACAGGATTGTAGATGCAAGTACCAAGTCTCAAAATCCCTATAGGACCACGTAAAGTAAGATAATAGGAACCCTAAGCAGACTTTTGGAAATATTTATGCTTTAAGAATTTTTTTTTCAAAACACTCCAGGGAACACCTACTGTCTGAAGAATCTATATGTCTGTGTGCCTTTGTACACTAGCGTGCCTATGCTTTAGTCCTACTCTTCCCCCCTACACAAAGATTCTATAGGACTAACTTAACAGACCAAAAATTATATTTTCCAATGCTTTTTGATTAATAGTCTAGTTCTAGAATTGAAAAAGTTAATTGGAAAGTTGTAGTTTATATGAAGGGCAATGTAGGTCCACTGAATACTCCCATTGCCAGTCAGCTTTGAACATGCGTGATTTTCGGCTTTTGTTCTTAATTCTAATTCTGTTTTTCTTATCCAATTTCTCACGGAATGCCTAAATTTGAATCAAATTTCCTACTAAACGTATTCAGTACTCTTTGAAATGAATCTGCAGTTTACACTTGTATGCCAAGAATATTTTTGGATGATGCGAACCTTTCGGCATAAACTCTACATAAAAGCAACCTTCACTTTTTATACAACCTCTTTTCATAGAAGTAATACAGTGTTATTGCTCTTGAATTCAAATGACACGTACTTACCAACCTTCACTTTTAATACAACTTCTTTTCATCAATGTTATTGCTTTTGAATTCAAATGACACATACTTAAAATAAGTAAAATTTTAAGAATTGAAGTTTTTATAGAGAAATTAGAGTACCAAAAAATGATTAATATAAATTTTGTTTAGTAGGTTGAATTTGTCAAGGTTTTTTTGTTTTTTGAGCAGTTTAAATTCAAAATCTATTTGGAAAAAGTAAAATTAGCAATCATATTTCTAATGGACACTTTAAAATTATATTAGTAAAATATTGATTTATATGTATTTTCTTTTATTAAGATCTTTTTATTTGAGTAGATGAGGTAAGTAATAGTCAAGGTTTACATGGAAAAAAATTAAGTTAACAATTGTATTTTTATTGGAGAGATAACAAAGGAATAGTTAGAAATATATTGCAATAGAAAAGTAATCTTTAAGACTAAAACTAACTAAAGATTTTCTTCAAATATTTTTATTGAAAATAATTCATTATGTGATTTTTAAAAGCTCCTAGCCACAATGTGTAATTTATTTTAATCAACATTTTGGGTCACACTCCATGATCCACCATCAAGAAGATGATTAGCTTTGAAAATTTGATCCTCAACTCCTCAAGAAGCTTAGCTTTCAAGAAAAAAATCTCTCTTGAAAGGTATTAGTTAGGTGCATTATAATTCCATAATTCATTACAAAATAATTTGAAAAGTTTTAGAAGAAAGTGGGTATTTTTTTATCAACATTTCAAATCACACTCTATAATCCATCATTTGAAATATTCAAATATTATTTATAAGTTTTAATTAATTAATTAAAACTTAATATAATTTAATATATATAATTTATAATCATTTTAAAGTCTCTATAATAATTTCAAATTTTAGAATATTTATTATTGTAATAACTACTATTAAAATACAATGAGATCATATGGGAAGATGGGGCACAGGCGAAGAGGAGATGGTGAGTAAAACAATGTAGGCTATTGAAAGAGGATGGAGAATTTGATTGGAGCATGGGACAAGAGGGTCATAGAACCGAGCATCAATGGTAAGGATGGAGAAACTACCAAGCAAGGAATGATGGCATGGGCTTGCAAAGGGGGAGAGAGAGAGAGAGAGAGAGAGAGAGAGAGAGAGAGAGAGAGAGAGAGAGAGAGAATTGGGTAGAACCCAAAACCCTAATTTGCAAAATCTAGTGATAGGATCCAATGCATTTCCCCTCAATAGTAGACCACTATACTAGTGTATTGCTTTTGTTTAGAGAATTTTCCATGGAAAAATAGAATAGCTAAATTAAAAGAAAAATCTTTTTTCATAAAATGGGTGGGAGATTGACCATTAATGGAAAAACCTCTACACTAGTTCCACAAGCACTAGGCTAATGATATCACTCTGAAATTGCTACCAAGAGGTTTTTTCATGGTGCAATGTTATAAAGAAGGGAAAAGAGGAGATATTTTGAGGGGATACCTGTATTTGATGGAAAGATTAGGATTTTCATCAAAGATTGGGAGAAAAATTTCAATCCCCTGAGGTAGCAAGTTTAAAAGGTCTTTTAATGGCTAAGGCTATATAATCTACCACATGGGTATTGAGATCATGAAACCTTGGAAAAAATTGGGAATAAATTAGGAACATTTAACAAGGGAGATGATAAAATTGAAGAAGGTGATTTTGGTATCTATGTAAGAATTTGTGTAGATGTGGCATACAATGATCAGATCCCCATAGAGATTGAGATTTTATTGGAAACAAAAGTTTGGAGACAAAAGATAAGAAAGAAGTGCTAGATAAAAGGAGATACAAAAAAAAAGTACTTTCATTCTATCACAAAAGTAAAGCATGTCATAAATAGGATTAGAAACATAATTGATGAAGCTAGACCAATGTTTGTGTCTTGGGAGAAGATTTGTAGAGAAGTGATGAGATAATTTTAAAATTCTCAATTCTAAGATAATGTGGACGTAGAAATTCTAGAAGAAGTATTGGGACTCGTCTTGAGTATCATTGTGGCTAAGAAAAATAGGGAGATATGTGGTCCTTTTTCCAAGGAAGGGGTGAGGAAAGCTAATTTTCAATTAGACGGGGATAAAGACATGGGATCGGATGACTTCCCAACATGTTTCTTTCATATATTCTAATGCATTTTTAATAATGAGATTCATCAACTAATTTAGGATGCATAAAGGAAGTCTATATGTAAGAGATGAAGATTAGCTCAACACCAAGTACCACCTACAAAAATAATGGAAACATTCTATGAGAGATTATGCAAGAATATGAGATTGTTTGATATTAAGACCTATCAAAATGATGATGAGGTATGAAGTATGTTATATATGTGTACAATGACCTTCCTTATATATGTAAGGGGTATGTGCAAGATCATCATGGAAAAAATAGGCCCTTAAGTGGCAAAAAAATTAGAAAAATCAGAGTTAGGAAAATTGACGTAAAAATTTGAATAAGTTATCTATATTATTTCAAAAATATGTAAGAATAGAATCTATAGAAAATTGAATGTAGTTTATAAAATACTAGGTTTGTTTAAAAAGAAAAAAAATCTATTTGGTGAAAATTTGAAATTTCAATGCAATAGTACTTAAGTTTCAAGGAAAAAATAAGTAGGTGTCTATTTGACCACCCTAACCACAATAAAATAATAAAAATAATTTATAATATTTTAGATATAAGTAGAGGACTCATGTCTTGATGTGATGCATATTTTTTTGTAATTTTTTTCCAAGTAAATAATTAATTATAATTTTTTTATTATTACTTTTAGAAAATATAAAAAATTGTATGTCTGACCACCTTTAACTTGGCCAAACCTTCATGAAATTCAATTTTTATTTTTTTAATACTATAGTATGAGAAGTATAGAATGTGGTGCATGTTTTGGATTCAAAAATGCGATATTGTTTGAATGGTATAGATGTTTTTAAATTAGCCTATCAATCAAGACTTTAGTCATAATTTGAATAGAAAATGAATAATAATTACTTATTAAATTCAAAGTAAAGCATAATTTATATTGGTGGAAAAATGAGAATCTCCTTTAAAAACTATTTTCATTTCATCAATTTTGGGTTAAAAAAAAGTCGTCAGCGACATACCCATCATATTGCCACTTTTTGCCCATCATGATCCTACACATACTCTAAGGTGATGAATAGGATTGTACATGATTGTGACACATGCATCTTAATCTTATGAAACATGAGATGACTATAATAAATTAACTACCTAGGAAATGTTGCATAAGCTAGATAAGATAAGCTATAGAAAATCCAACTAAAACTTCTAGAAACAATCTTATATCCTAAGTAAACTTAAAATCATGTGATTAAGTCCCCTAATTACCTAGTGAGATAAATTACTAGGTACAAGGCTTTATATTCAAACCAACACTATAATGCTAAAATAATGGAACAACGCTTTCTTGGCTCTCACCCCAAGATATGACAAGTGATCAATATTGAAGACTTTAGGCCAATTTCACTATGTAATGACATCTATAAGATAATATATAAAACCATAAATAGTAGGTTGAATAAGTTGTTTCCAAAAATAATATTAGAGGAGTAAATTAGATTCAACCTAGGAATATCCATCATAAAAGGTATTATAATCACACAGGGTGCTGTCATAATAGTGGTTTACAATTCCTGAGAGGAACGAATTTTAGCTGAAATCACATATTTTTAGAAATTATAATGATTTAAGCCTTAAAAAGTTCCATTTTAAGGATTCCAATTGAAGAGGGTTTGATCAAATCACCTTAGATCAAACCCCCTTGGATAGAACCTCGCTAGTTTTAAACCATACCTATAAATGCGTCTCCTTTACACCTATCAAAATGCCGATAAAAAATAACTTTTGATTTAGCTTTTGGGGGATCAAATGAATTGATTTAAAATTTATTTCAAATGATTATGGTATTCCTCAAAACAAGCTATCCAATGAATATAATTTTAATATGTTTTGGTTTTGTTATGTATTTGTTTTTTAAGTTTTATTAAACATAGGTTTTTCATCGAAAATGAATTTATTTGTTCTTTACATGTGGAAAAATAGAAGATTATCAAAAAAAAAATTGAAAAATATGATTGCACCAGATATTGGAGTCCTTGAACCAACAAAAAAAATAAAATAAAATTTTGACATATACAAAAAAAGTTACGCGTTATATAGTCGCTATGTGTCTGTATTATAATTTGTTTGACTTTGAAACTTGATTAAGGAAAAATATTCAATAATAAAACTATCTAACCAAGTGGAAGAACTAGATATTAGAGTTGCAAATCTAAATTTGAAAGAATTAGAATTTTATCCTTCATGGAAAAAAAGTTATGCTTTATACGGTGTGCATCACTTTTAAAATGTTGTTTTCAAAAAAAATCAATTTTCATGGGAGATGGAAAATATAAGTGCAATTTGATTCCAAAAATTTTGAAAAAAATATTTTTAGAATCTACAAAAAAAATTTGATGAGACTCTAGTTTGCACCATCTTCAAATTCCTCATAGTTTAGCCGCTATAGGTGCCCAAATGTGAAAATTAATTTAAAAATAATAATTTCAGTGTCCAGTTTGGCCAAAAATTGTAAACCACTATTATGGGATCACCCCACAGGAAGCTATAAATTCCATAAGAAAGAAGAATAAAAAATAGTTGGTGGTAAAACTAGACATTTGAAAGGCTTGTATAATTAGGTGAACTAATAATTCCTTATCAAGGTCCTAGAAAAATTGGTATTTAGTGGTGAATGGTCCAATTGGATTCAGAGTTGTTTTATCTGCTCATAATTTTTCATACTAGTTAATCAAAGTCCCCATGGATTCTTCTCTTCAACCAGTGGGCTAAGGCAAGGTGACCTAACATCAGGTCTTTTCAATTCATCATAAAGGTCAAAGCTTTGTGTCACCTCATTCATAAGGAAAGGATAAGTAGATATTGGAAGGGTTTAAGAGTGGATCTAAATGTGGAACCAATCACTCACCAATAATTTATTTGAATGAAACACTACTATTTGAGGAATCTATAAGCAAGGTAGGTGAAACAATGAAACCAATATTGGAGAAGTAAGTTGTCTAGCCTCAAGAAAAAAAAATGGGAAAAAAATTGAGGTTTTATTTTCCAATACCAATATTATGAAGAAGAACGAAAGCACAACAATATTGTACCTCAAAACTAATAATATTCCTATGAATTATTTGGTAGAACTTCACTCTATGTTAGGTCTTTTAAAGCTAGTATTTTGGAGTCTTGTGCCCAAAGCTACCTAACTAGGTTAGAATTGCCGAAGGGAAATTGACTATCCTTAGTAGGAAAAAGTACAATGCTAGAATTTGTGTCTTGGGCCTTACCAATCTATATGATATCTAGTCTAAATATGCCAAAACAAATATTGAGAAAAGTGGAGAAAATGATATGGGACTTATTTTGGAAAGGGTTTGGGGATAGTGGAAAGTTTCCCTTAGTAGAATGGGACAAAATATGCCACCCAAAGGATGTAGGTGGTGTGGGTATGAGAAATTGGGCAACACTCAATTAGGAATTAGGAACCTTGAATTAGTATGGAACATGATGTCTAATCCTTAAGCCAAATGGGCAAGGATCCTCCAAAATAATTATCTATATTGTCTAGATCCTAAATAGATTCTAACAAGGATAAACCCACCTAGGGGGTTTCCAATATTGAAATTAATGTTCAAGTATGGAAAAATTATAAAGAAACACTGCAAGTGGGATATGAAGGATGGCAAGAAATATTTTTTTTGGAAATATTCATGAGATGGGGCCTTTTCCTTGTCAATTATCCAAGAAATGGAGGAAATAAAAGAAAACCTTAAAGCTCAATGGGTTCGAAGGTGAGGGATGATATGAAGCCATGTATGGAGGATGGGAGAAATTAATAGAAATGGCGACCCCTTGAAGGTTTAAATTGTTAATAGAATCAACTATTTTCTTTTAAAAGTTAGTTGTATAAAAGGAATATCATCATCAAAGAGATAACACAATCAAATGGAATGTAGCAAAATAAGGTTGTTATAGGGAAGGTAGGATATTTGGTAGTGGAAAATGCAATTAAAAAGGAAGAATTGTTATATTTCATGTGTTGGAACAAATACTATCTACCTAAAGTAGATTATCTCACCTAGGTAGCAACATAAAAATTTTTTTTATCACGGGTGATCATCTTACAAAGCTAGCATTATGGGTTCAACTAGACGTATCCTATATAAGAAAAATGAAGAATCTATAAATCATTTACTATTGAATTTCCATTTCTCCAAAAAAATTTGGAATTTTATCTTGAATAAACTAAGTGGCCAATTCCTCTTACAAAAGATATCATTGATTTTTTCAAATCTAGGTTGGTAATTCAAACTAGATCAATGTTTTATGGTTTATGGATTGAAAATCCCTCCATTATACCATTGGACATATGGAAGGAGTGGAACAATCAAATATTACAAGACAAATCCATAGGGAGGAATACCTTTCTAATAAAAATGGAAGGTACAATAACTAACATAGTAAATAATGGTGTAAGAAAGAAATCCATGAAGAAGAGATCATTTTCATCATGGGATCAAAAAATAAATAAATTATGGCCAAGAATCACAATCCCTATTGTTAATAGGGCTTCTACTATTCAAACTAGAGCTAAAAGTATATAAAATACTTTATAACACCCAATTGAGGAAGGATGGATTAAATTGAATTTACACGGGGCTTCTAAGGGAAACCTAGGCCCATCTAGGGCTAGATGCATCTTCAAAGATCATAAAGGAAA
Source organism: Sequoia sempervirens (assembly GCA_007258455.2). NCBI lineage: Eukaryota > Viridiplantae > Streptophyta > Pinopsida > Cupressales > Cupressaceae > Sequoia > Sequoia sempervirens. Next base: position 353,794,301 of record VDFB02000015.1, on the reverse strand, counting down.
GATAGATAAAAAAGAGAGTTTCTTATTGCCACCAAGGAAAAATAATGTAGTTGAGATGAGTGCATTGTGGATTCTAAAAGAAGGGATAAAATGAGGTAATAGGAAGTTAGCCATCAAAGGTGACTCCCTCCTTACGATAATTTCTATAAGAAAATAGAAAATGACCAATTGGAACTTGCATAACCTCCTATCAAATTGCATGAGTCTCCTAGATTATTTCAAGGAGTTTAAGATTTCCCATATCTATAGGGAAAGAAATAAGGAAGAATTTATGTTTTGGACAACATGGTGATCAATGGATATATCATGAGTATTGTTAGTGCATGAGATCATGCATATTTAAGACATCTAATGTACACTTTGGCTAACACATGAGAAATCTTGTGAATATGTACAGAGACATAATCAAGCTAGGTATGAGGCATCTACTAAATTTTGCTTGATTATAATGAAGAGGAGTTTGGATTGAAAAATTAGAATTATGATGCATGAGATTTACATTTGAGGGTCTATGGGTGATCTCAAGGAATTATTTTTATCATGCCAAGCGTGCGAGACTATCGGTCACAACTTACAATAGCCCATTCTAAAGTGGGTGGAAATCATTTGAATATGGATTTGTTTCCTTTGAAATTTGCAAAGCATGTTAGACACACAAATACAAAGAGGGGGTGAATTAGGATTTGATACTTTTTACTTTAAAGTACCAAATTCATAACATAATTAGAATGTAAGTAATATCAATGAAATTAATGAATGCATTCACACAAGAGAACACCAAAATTATGTGGAAGCCCAAAAGGGAAAAACCATGGTGAGAATAGATGCTTGGATCTACTACCCAAATCCAACCTCACAAAATAAATATAGAACTTAAAATAATTTTGTAAGAACCAACCTATAAGAGTTTTAATCCTAAGGAGAGACACGTATCCCCTTGAATTATGATTTACAGGCACCACTTTATAGGAGACTCCAATCCCCTTGAATTTTTATTTTCAACTTAGGTCAAGAGGCTCCTACATCATATTACAAAAATAATATATATCTTCTCCCAAACAACCTACTCTACATCAACAAGCGAACACATGCTATATCTATGTGAACATGATATGTCAATTTTTTTCAACACCCTAAACTTCTCTACTTAGCTTGCACACCACCCACACAGTCGCACTATATTCAATTAATCATCCATTCATTTTATATATGTTTTAATGAAATTATCTATAGTATATATCAATTCCATTATGTTATAAACATCTTCATGTCATCCTTGAACCTTTAACAATGTCTACAACAAGCCATGTGGGCCAAACATAAAACCTTAATTAAAATGATATGAAATGTGTAGTCTACTTGACCACAAATCAATTACATTACCATAGGAGTAAGATGATGGAATTTTCTTCCTATCACGAGCTTAATTTGTTCCATTTTACCTTCACATGCTTCCTCTAGCTGGCTCATGCTTCCTTTATTTGGCACAAGCTTTCAACCATCTTTGATAGTTATTCAAGATTTACAATATTCACTCTATTATTTCAAGATGCTTTATTTGAAGATTGAATCTTATGAAACTTGAAAATAACATATACCTTTAGTATCTTTACTTATCCTTCAAACTCAAATAAATAATTATGAACAATGATACATTGTGACACCTAAAATAATGATAGTTTAGTATAGTGCATAATTTTCCTCTATGCAACAAACCTCTTAACACTACCACAAACATGTCTAAACTTCCACAAATGTAGTAGACTTACATAAATAGTCAGTTTGATATATATCCAAACTTCCTATATTTCTATTTTACATTAATGAAAACATTAAAATTTGTAACCAACATTCCACTTTGACATTTATGATAGTTCATCAATCTTCTAACTATTGACATTCTCAAAATTCTCACTATGGACATACTCCTTTGGCATACTTCTAACATACATTTGACATCAATGACATTATGTCCAACAATCTCCCTATTTTTCATTGGTGGTAAACAAACAAATGAAAAGTACTTATTTGTTACTATTTCAGCTCTCTCTCCGTAGCTCTCTCTCTCTCTCTTGATTGACATTTTAGGTTACAACTACATTTTCATTTTATCTCTCTATCATTACATTATCATTTCATCTCTCTCTACCTCTTTGAAATCAATGGAAAAGTGAATCTTAAACACTCTTTTTTAGGATTTCTCTCCCCTTATGAAATCCAATTATTGTACCATACCATAGTTTACAAAAACCCATTTCTTCTATTTGTGGTAGAGAGACACAACTCAATAGAGAAACCTTTAAAAAAATTGTGTATATTTTGATGACTTTATCAAATCCTTCAACTGTATCATTTTTGTGGTTCATGAATGACATGTTGAATAACTCCTCTTGAACCTATACTTACTCTTTTAAATTATGAGGGAGATATCACTCCTAGCTTCTACCTAAGATACTGTAATAGTTCCATTCTTTTGTATGAACATAATAAATTTTACTTCTTCATCTACAACATTTTATCTCAAGAAATGATACTTTATTGATATATGCTTCATTCTAAAATACATTACTAGATTATTTGAGATGTTGATTGCACTTATATTATCATTGAGAATTGAAATGGGCTTATTATATTTACTTTTCATATCCTTAAAGGTCTACTTTATCCAAAGTGCCTATGTGTAACATGATATTGTTGTAATGTATTCCAATTCTGTAGTAGATAAGGACATAAAAGCTTGATTTTTGGTTAAACAAGACACAAGCCTATTGTAAGAACTGAAAGAGGAATGAAGTGTTGTCATTGATGTCAACTAGTCAGCTAGTTATCTACAAGTTTTTTTTACTGTATGTGTTGAGGATATTGAGAAAATTGTATTAAAAGAAGGTTGTAGGTATTCAACTATTGAGGATGTTGTTTTGATACTTGTGAACTATGTTTCTCTTTGTTCTAATTGAGGTCTAGGAGAATTGTTGCTGGTCTGGATTTCTCTTTGTTGAAGTCTTATGGCTTGTGGTTCTAGAATTGTGTTTCCTTGGTTCTATTGAAGATGGTTTCAATATTTGGAAGCATCAAGCTTAATTGATCTATGTGTTTTACACTAGTTTGGTCGACTATGTGTCAAGCACTATTGTTGAAGTTGATGAAGCATGTTGGATCTATTATGGGTCTCAGTGAATCATGTGTTTGGGTCTCCCTCATTCAAATTCCACCCTAGGTTTTTTGGTGCCGACCTAATTTAAATTTGAAGTTGGATGGTGGACTTTGGATTTTTTCAAGGTTAGAGATAGTGTAAATATAAAGTGTGCTAGCAGTGAAAATTGTACATAAGAAAAGAAGGAAGATAAGTGAAAGAGATGACATGACTTTGATGCTATTCTTAAAGTGTGTGAGTTAGGTATGTATTTTTTCAGTGTGAATCTTAACGTTGAAGTGTGAATCTTAATGTTGAGTTTCCAAATATAGTAAGCAGAAGGAGAACTCTATCATTCATGCAATTTGATTAGTGATTATGGTGGAATCTTTGTTGCATTAGGATTTTTGTCTCTCTGTAACAAGTCTTCTTTTTCCTCTTTGTATCTCTATGGATAGAGAGTCATTATTTCAAGTAGTGAGCCTTATCTTAGGAAGTGAGCCTTTTTGTAATTAGTTTTGATATTCTATATAGTGTGAGTTAATCCTCACTGTGGTTTCTCGCTCATTGGGTTTTCCACATAAATAAAGTGTTATTGTGTTTGTGCATTTTCATTTGATGGTTAATCACTTAATTAGTTTATGTGTTAGTTCCAATAATGTAATTTAAGGTTATCATTTATTACAAATGGTTCACCCCCTCTTAGTTGTCATATCCAATAATTGGTATTAGAGCTTGGTTCCTTGGTGAAGGGATTAACCACATGAGGAAGGTTCGAGATTGCTAGGTAAATGGTCTTTGATTATTTGAGGTTTGATGGAACTAATTATCATATTTGGAAAGGGTTGATGGAAGAATATTTAGAGATTTGCAAATATGATGTAGAAAAAGCTTATAAGAATCCCTACACTCCTGCAAATGGTCTGAGTACACTTGAAGAAATTAGCGAACATGAAGTGAATAACAAGGAAAAGTTCATCTTGAAGAATAGTTTGGTACATTTTGAGTTGATTAAGGTTCAAAATTTGAAGAAAGATAAGGAAGTCTGGGATGCTTTAGAAAGAGTGCATGATGGTGATGAAGAGGTAAAACAAGAAAAATTACAAAATTTGGAAACATAGTTTTATCTTATACATATGTTTGAAGATGATAATGTTAAAGCCTATGTACAAAGATCGGATGAGGTAGTGGCTGGAATGCAATCTCTTGGTGCTACTATAGATCAAATTAGAATTGTAAAGAAGATTCTTAGAACTCTTCCTAATGATTACAATGAAAAGGTGTGTGCTATTGAGAAAACTATAGATTATAAGACTTGTACTAAGGATTTGTTACTAGGATTTTTCACATCTTATGAGATGAGGTAGCCAAATCTAAGAAGTGGAGGAAAAATAGATACTGCTTCTAAAGTTACAAAAACTGAAGATCTAGATGAAGATAACTATCATGAGATTGAGGCTAACTTTGTAAGAAGAATGAGAAAAGGATCTGATAAGTATGAAGGTAAATTTCACTTTAAGTTTTTTAGTTTTGGAGAAATTGGTCACTATGTTGCAAAGTGTCTAGAAAGAGCTAAAAATAATAAACAAAGATATGAGAAAGAAAAGAAAGGAAAGAAGATTAACAAAGCTTACTATGTTAATGAGAATGCTAATATTTTAGATGAAGATTTAGAATATGAAGATACAAATGATAATGAATACTTGTTCTTGGTGATTAAATATGAACCTACTTCTACTAATTTAGAGAAACAGTCAAAGGAAAGTCCTCCAAAGAAGAAGAAGGAGAAGGAGAAGAATGAAGGTATAGTTATCTCTACCCTACATGCTAAACAAGAAAATAATTTTTGGGTAGTTGATAGTGGTTGTTCAAATCACATGACTAGTGAAAAGAGTAAGTTTGTGAAACTTGAAAAATATGATGGAGTTCCAGTTATGTATGGAGATGACACTAGTGCTAAAATCTATGGGATAGGTTTAGTAATTTTTGATGGCAAGCATCATATTGACAATGTTTACTATGTTAAGGGTGTAAGGAATAATTCGTTGAGCATTGGTCAAATGTGTCAAAAGGGATATGATATTGTGTTTAAGGATGAGAAGTGTGAGATCTATAAAGGATCTAGAACATAGATTGCTACAAGAAAGAAATATGAAGGGAATATTTATCTACTTAAAGGTGTTGATGGATGATGTTTTATGACTTAGATAAATGAAAACTGGCTATGGAATAAGAGAATGTGTCACATAAATTTTGATAACTTAACAAGGATTCGTATTGTTCAAGCCATGATTGATCTACCAAAAATTACAAAGCCTATAACTACTATCTATAGAAATTTCCAATTCGGGAAGCAGACAAGAAATCATTATAGATCAAGAGAACAATCTACTACTGGATTACTAGATTTGGTTCATACAGATCTTTATTGCCCCATGAGAGTGTGAATTCTACTTTGTGAAAGGTACTTTATGCTCTTAATTGATGATTATTCTAGATATACATGGGTTACATTTTAAGAGAAAAATTGAATGCATTATATAGACTCAAGGAATTCGAGGCTATGGTTGAAAATGAAGTGAATTTGAAGATTAAATGCTTGAGATCTGACAGAGGTGGTGAATTCACCTTCCACAATTTCAATATGTTTTGTGACATGTATAGAATAAAGAGACAACTATCTGCTGCAAGAACCACTTAGGAAAATGGAATTTTTGAAAGGAAAAATAGGACAGTTCAAGAAGCTGCTAGGTCAATGATCACTGAAGCTGGATAACTAGAATTTTACTAGAAAGAAGCTATTCACACTATTTTATATGTATTCAATTGAGTTCAAGCAAGAGAAAATAGTACAAAGACTCCCTATGAGCAATGGCACAAAATAATTCGAATAGTTAAATAGTTCAAGGTATTTAGAAGAAAACACTATATCAGAAGAGATAGGAAACATTGGGAGATTTTGATGCAAGAAGTGATGAAGGAATATTTATTGTATACTCTACTCAAAGCAAGGCATACAAATGTTTCAACAGAAGATTGAGGAAGATTGTAGGAATCTCAAATGTGAATGCTAATGAAATAGTGAAGAATTCTATTGATATTGATGGATATGTCTATGATGAACATGACTATGCAAGAATAGAAGAAATTATGGAAGAACATGATAGAGATGAGAAAAAAGAGAAAAATGAATAGAATGAAAGAGAAGAAGATGCTCTGATGATGTCCAGAATATGTACAAAGGAATCATTTAGAAAGTTAGATTATTAGAGACAAGAAAAAAGGTGTGTTAACTAGAAGCAAAGATATTGTTGAATCAAATTTGTGCTTATTTTTTGAGATTGAGCTAAATTCAATAAGAGAAGCCTATGACAATGAACATTGGAAGGAAGCAATGGAAGAAATTTTGCATATTGAAAAGAATCAAACTTGGGAATTGGTCCCAAGACTAGCATATGAAAATATTATTGGATCAAAATGGGTATTCAGAAACAAGATGAATGAGAGTGGGAAAGTTGTTAGAAACAAACCAAGGTTTGTGTGCAAAAGCTACTCACAAGTGGAAGGTATAGAGAAAAATTTTCCCTGGTAGCAATAATGGAAGCTATAAGGATGTTTGCAACATTAGTTGCTTATAAAGATTTCAAATTCTATCAGATTGATGTCAAGTCAACATTTTTGAATGGTGAACTAGATGAAGAGGTCTACATGGAACAACCACAAAGGTTTTAATTAACAAATAAATTAGATATGGTGTGTAGAATGAAGAACTCTTTGTATGGATTGAAGCAAGCTCTTAGAGCCTAGTATACAAGGCTAGATAAGTATTTGAATTAGCAAGGAATTAGAAAAGGTATGATAGACAATAGTTTGTAGTTCAAGATTGAAAAATGATAAAATCTTGATTGTAGTTGTATATGTTGATGACATTTTCTTTGGAGGAAATTAAAAGATGGGCAAGATGTTTGCAAAAGAGACACCAAAATAATTTGAAATGTCTATGTTTAGCAAGATGAATTTCTTTCTTGGGCTACAGATTAATCAAACAGAGAAAGGAATTTTCATTTCACAATCTAGGTATGTGAGAGAGATTTTGAGAAAATTTGGGATGGATAGTTCCAAATTGGTAAGTAATCCTATGGTGTCTGGTTGCAAGTTGGGTAAAGATGATGATTCACCTAAGATTGATCAGAGAAAGTATAGTATATGATTGGTGTCTACTACTATATTTTTCTGCTACTAGACTAGATATTATACATGCAATTCGTCTTGTAGCCAAGTTTCAAGAGAATCCAAAGGAATCACATGTTACTACATTGTTAAAATTATTTAGATATTTGAAACACACTCCAAATTGTGGATTATTGTATCCTAAAGATATTGATTTTACACTCAGTGCTTATATAGATGTAGACTAGGTTGGAAGTATAGATGCATTCTTTCTTGTATATAGATTGGTGGCATGGTTGAGTAAGAAGCAAGATTTAGTCTCTTTGTCTAATGTTGAAGCTGAGTATATTGATGTTGCATCTTGTTGTACACAAGTTTTATGGATGAACCATACATTAAAAGATATCATAGTGCTACATGATGATCCTATTTCTATCTTTTATGATAGCACAAGTGAAATTAACATTTTGAAGAATCATATGATGCACTCAACAATGAAGCATATACCTATCAAGTATCATTTATTAAGATAGAAGGTCATGGTGAATGAAGTCATGCTTGAGTATGTTTTGAAAAATGATCAAATTGAAAATATATTTACAAAGGTTGTTCCTAAAGATACTTTTGAGTACCTCTAGGATAAGCTAGGTCTTACTTCCCCTCCTTTTACTATAATTCCCCATTGTGCGAACCCCAAAGGACATCAACACAATATTTTTTTTTTTTTTTAGTATTCTAAACATACATGTGATGCACATTAAATCAAAATTCATAAAACTTAATTAAACAAATTCACTTACACTTATGTCCCTTGGGGTACACAAGGAGACATTATGAACTTAATTCCATACAACAACAATAAAGAATAGAAGTCAAAGATATAGTCCATAACAAAGTAAACATTAATAAATGTAACACATACATGAAAATTCATTGATAAGAAACCATCTGTGTACATAAATACATCATATGCATGATTAACTTAACACATTGAATAACAACTGTCATGACCAATATCCACACCAAGTTTAACATTACATTATAGTACAATGTTCAAGAGGTACAATGATACAAAAGTGTTTCCAAACATGAACGAAAACCATACAACAAGAATCATGATACAAATGAATAGATGAATACATAGTATCATAATTGGCTCCAAGATGGATACAACTCTGGGGTTGCCGCAACAGCACCAATCCACACCTCTCAATCCTCAAATGGGGACCCAATGGGGTGCTTAGCACGTTCCACCTGACCTTGTGGGTCCGAAGACCCACCTCTCATGCTAAGGAGCTGACAAGAAAGAGTCTTCAACCAAGAACATCCAAACACAGAACCACAAGACCCAACAACATATAAAAGTATCATAAAACTCAAGGATTACAATGACATAATCAACAACATCCAAGAGTCAACATAACAACTTAAAGTCATAAATCCCATCACATAAATCAAAGCAATGACCAGTAAACAAGTAACAAAAGGATGATCATGAAACACTTCCAAATCAAATTGAATTAATAAACATAATAGAATTCCAAATTGTAATTAAACAATACAATAACATCATATCATAGTACCAAAAGAGTACAAGGTCATAAGTCAAATATCAATGAGATCATATAAGACTACAAAGAACACCAAAGATGTATCAAGGCAATACTCCATAAATCAATATAAGTCCATTCAACCACAATCTAAACCAACTCCCATAACATACTTCCAGAGGCACACAATAAAGTAAAAACACTTGGGCAACTAGGGGAAAGTGTCATCACATAGTCCTACATGGGCTATCCTGTGCTCTTCCTCCCAACTGGAGGTGTCGGTCCCATCTATAGCTATCATGTTCTTTTCCTCCCAACTGAAGGCGTCGGTCCATAGGGTGACTCATGCGGAGCTGTAAACCTCTCATGAAGACAAGGTCATGACCTTGCCGACCACGGCCTTCTCAGCCTTCCATTAGTCTACAGAAGCACTAATGAAGATGAGGCATCCATTTTTTAAATCTTATAATGATATTACTACCCAACCCTCCTAAGTTAATTATTAGGTTTTAACTTGATTACTAACTCACTCGTGGGTTATCCTGTGCCCTTCCCCTTAAACGGGGCGCCAACCCCCACGAGGAGCCACTCTCCCTAGAGACCTAACAACATCAAACCAAAAACAACCAAGGGCTGTACATCAAAAAAAGAACATTAGATCACAACAGAGAAATATGCGAGGAATTACCCATATCGCTATAAACATATAGTCAAAGTCTCAACAATTCTTGTACAACCCTTTAAAAAACATGAATCAAAACACTTGCCACATCAAGGACACATAAAGAGAGAACATCAACTGTCAATCATCTCAAGCATCTGGAAACAAAAAGAATGACAACCCACAAGCGAGGGTAAGATGAAGCAACAAAATTTTTTCCCCAATAATTCCAACACAAGGATAAAATTTCCCTCAAATATGAGATTAACTCAGAAAAGCCACAAAAAGGAAGATTCATCAAGACCCATCCACAATCAATCAACCCTAGAACACAAATACAAACCACATATCAACAATGGTGTCACCTCAAAAGGAAATCATAAAAAAATCAACCTTTAATTCAACAAAAATCACTCAACATCCAAAAGCCACCAACTAGGTATTCCACGGAAGACCTCAATTTTCTCCTCACAAGAACCCCTTACAATGACACCAAAATTTACATTTATAAAATCAGCAACATGGCAATGACAACAATTATCTAATCACATTCTCAATTAAAAGAAACCAACCTACTCAAAAACCAAAACAATTACAATCTCAAGGTTCTAAATAACTATCCATATAAGAACCTCATTTAATAGAAACTCAGATTGTCATAAAGATATCCACTAACTAACAATCCAAAAGAAAGAATTAAGAATGAAAACTCAATTCAAGGGACAATTTGTTTCGTTGACTCAAGTTTATAAAACTACCATAATTAAGTCAAAGAGAGTTTACTACAATACTTAACCATGGTAAAAGATACACAATTCCACTATTTAAGAGTTCAGTACAAACACCCATATTACACGATACTCAACAATTAGAATTATAAGGAATTTAACAATCTATACATTTCTACTCTATTTTATTTATTAAATACATTCTTCTTTGACTACATATAATAAAATCAATCCAAAAAGTCAACCAATAGTAAGATGCTTGCAAGCAATAATACTTTGGCGAAGAACTCAACGAAAGATCGAAAATGGGACAAAATGAAATAGTTTTCTTATTTGATTAAATTAACAATTGTGAAATGATATCCCAAGGTAGCTCCATTATTAAAGAAACATTTACTACAAAGCCCTAGCATTAAATTTTGACTCTAAAATCATGCTATCATGGCCCTAATAAACAAAAGCTCTTACAATGCTAAATTAATAATAACCATACATGAACATCAATCCAATTGAATGTAGATCTAGCCACATTAACTAAATTTTAGCACACGGAAATAGTCAGTGACTACGCCTATATTGATTTATCATAATCCATATAATAATTTTCACTTTAACAATTAGTGATTCCCATACCTACTGAAGGTTGTTAATATGAACTAGAATTGTAAGACTTATAGTGTACTTAACAAAGTGTTATGACTGCAAAACTATGATTGGGTTCTGCTAAAATTTCCACCAAGAATCAAAGATTACAGATAGCATGAGCACCACAGTCAATCCACTAAATCTATGAAACATGTTTTGAGCTTATCATGTAAACCATTCAAAGATTAATGAGAAGGATGCATTGATCATTCATTTGTAAATATTTGAGTGTTAGGTAGCTAAATGAGATGCAATAAACAGTCAGAGTGAGCCATCTACTATCAAGCATGAGAATCAGGCTTATAAGCATTATTGTTTTCAAAAAGAACTAGATATATTAAACCAAATGCACATCACAGTAAGAAGCTAACAAGGAAAGTTAAGTTTAATGTGTGGGAATGCCAACCACATAATTCATGGAAGAAAAAGCATGACTCTAAAGTGCAGTCGGTAAGCCACACAACAACATCAAGCAATTAAAGGGTAGGGCATAATCATAATGACACAAACAAATGGCATATACAATCATCCACCTTAGGGGATATCGAGCACAAAGTGTGTTCATGAAATAATCCCACAATTCTCCTATCGAGATAGAGAAAATATAAATCATAGTTGGAATTGTACGAGCTTCTCTCAAGGCATCAAATCCAAACAACACAGACTTAAGTAAAGTGGTGGCAGGGGCAAAGCTATAAGGGGGTGCAAATATATACTGTATACATTATAAGGCATTTATATCTCTCACTACGGTTACAATTATCTTGGTGAACATGTGTGGAATGCTAGAACCACATGGAATACATTTGAATAGTCAACAAGGAATGCCACAAAGATCTCAAATCGAGCTATGTACTACCCAAAATTCATACGGCTAAATTCATATCAAAGCTCTAATATTAATTCAAACGATTAAGAGAGGGATCATTTAAATCTATACACCCTACCAAGATCAAGTGTGCCACTATGATAGGTTTTCACTGAAACCAGAGAGATTATTTGATTTACTACACCTTTGCTAGTCTAAAAGTTGCAGCTGTGACGGGTTGCCAAAGGTTTCATGGAGACTATTTAATTATGTACAATGTCTCAACTCTAAATGCCATAACAGTGACAGGTTGCCAAGTATATCAGAAAGTGAATATTGGAATTTGGAAATATCACCATATACTTGCATTATTATCAAATCTCACATGTTATCCACAAGACAGTAGGGAAGGAGAAAGGTGAGGTGCAAATACGTGACCTAAGAGAAGGAGAATTAATGTACAACTTTTCCTTTTTAAACACATTTCTGTTTGCTGGCGAGTTTCCAGAGATGCGCTCAAGTTTGAAGTTTGGAAATTAATCTTCACCACTCTCGTACATTTGACAATATTTATTTTCAAGTGCAGCAATTGCGATAGATTGCCAGTAGAATCAAGCAGGTTATTTAAACCTTTAAACTCCCTATTAAGTTCAGGTGCCGCGACTGAGATAGGTTGATAATGAAATCAGAGAGATTATCTAAACCTTTAAAATTCCTATAAATTTCAAGTGCGCGGCTGAGACAAATTGATAAAGAAAATAGAGAGATCATTAAAAACTGTAGACAAAGCATTTGCAATACCTATCTCAAATGACAATACGCAAACATGCCCTCTAATATGAACTTGAAGATTCAATCTTGAATGAAATATGCAAAATACTAGGGCAAGAAAGAATGAAGGTTGTTTGGTATAAGAGAAAAAATTGCATGTGTACATAAAAGAAAGAGGACCTCCAGAATGATCGAATGAGAGACATCAATTCACCAAGTAGATTAGATATGAAATGAAATAAATACATAAACAAATACCTCAACTAGAAGATGGTACTTTTGCAGCTACTACTCCATATGGTATCGATGGCCTTCTGGATTTCTCTCCTCTTCTATCCTGTTGTTGGGCCTAAGTCCTGCACTTTCTTTATTGCAAAGCCCTTCTATTGAATCTAGGCATCGATCTGGCAGAGTATGTTTATACCCTCGGAAAGTTGAATCCCCCCATTCTACTCATTCCACAAGCTAAATATAGTTATTATTTATTTTTCATATTCTACAGTTCTCTTCAACTTCCAAATGCTCTATAGGTGAAGTTTCAGCTTTTCTTGTTTTAAAACACTTCAACTTCCTATCTCCTTATCCATTTAAATTTCTTATTATAATAATTATCTTTTCAAGATTATTTTGTTCATAATTATTATTAACTTCAATTTAACACAACAATTTAAATCAATTTATCTAATAATATCACTTTTACTTTTAATGAATTAGTTTAATTTGATCATTTGTTCTAAATCATTTGATTTAATTTAATTGATTATTTTTTAATTTCTAATTTTATTTTAAATAACCTTGCAAACCACTTATGATTTAATTAATTATTTAAACATGACTACTAACATATGATATTTTTCACACAATCAAATAACACAGTAATCAATGAAGCACAAACAAATAATCACACAAAAGTCCAAAACAACCGACACGGAGGGGCATTACATTTACAAACTAAGATGCATTTGGAGATGCATCAGTCTGATGGATTCATGGTTCTATATTTTTGGACTGATGTTTTTGGTGGCTACCCTTCAAGGGGAGTAGGAAGATTTTTTAATTGTTATCATTATGAGTATTATATTTTCATGTTAAAGGAAGTTTTAATGGAAATATCTTTTTCTTTTTCCATTGATTTCAAATGGGGAGAGAGAAAGCATGTGCAAAAAGAAAGAGAGAGAGAGAGAGAGAATGTGAAAAGGAAAAGAAAGTTAATAAAGAAAGTAGGTAATGAGGAAGATGATCTTCTAAAGGGGAGAAGCAAAAGGGAAAATCTTGAGAAGTATTTTTAGAACCAGTATGGTGTCTTTGATGGTTTTCCACATCATGTGTTTCCATCAATGACAATGGGGAAGATTGTTGCAAGAATGGAAAGAGGAATGAAGTGTTGTCATTGATGTCAACAAGTCAACTAGTTATCTATGAGTTGTTGATTCTATATGTTTAGGATAATAAGAAAATTGTATTAAAGGAAGGTTGCAAGTATTCAACTATTGAGGATGTTGTTCTAATACTTGTGAACTATTTTTCTATGTGTTCGGATTGAGGTATGGGAAAATTATTGTTAGTCTAGATTTCTCTTTGTCGAAGTCTTATGGCTTGTGGTTCTAGAATTGTGTTTACCTAGTTCTATTGAAGATGGTTTTGGAATTTGAAAACATTGAGCTTAATTGATCTATATGTTTTATACTTTGGTTGACCATGTGTTAAGAACTATTTTCAAAGTTGATGAAGCATGTTGGATCTATTATGAGTCTCGGTGAAGCATGTATTTTGGTTGCACTCATTCTAATTACACCCTAGGATGCTTGACACTGACCAAATTTGAATTTGAAGTTGGATGGATGAATTTTTATCTTTTCAGGGTTGGAGATAGTATAAATACAGAATGTGCTTGCGATGAAAATTGTACATAAAAAAGAAGGAAGATAAGTGAAAGAGCAGAAGGCGAACTCTGTCATTCATGCAAGTTGGTCAGTGATTGTGGTGGAATATTTATTGCATTTGGATTGTTGTCTCTCTATAATAAGTCTTCTCTATCTTTGTATCTCTTTGGTAGTGAACCCTCCAGGTTGTAGCCATATGGATAGTGAGTCCTTATTTCATGTAGTGAGCCTTATCTCAAGTAGTGATATTTTTGTAATCAGTTTTGGTACTCTCTATAGTGTGAGTTAATCCTCACCATGGTTTTTTTCTCATTGTGTTTTCCATGTAAATCTAGTGTTATTATGTTTGTGCATTTGCATTTGATGTTTAATCACTTAATTAGTTAATGTGCTAGTTTCAGTAATTGAATTTAAGGTTATAATCTATGACAATTGATTCACCCACCCTCTTAGTTGTTCTATCCAACAAATCCTATCTCCAAGAAAGAATAAACCACCACTTTCTATCTTCCTATCATCAATACTTCTAGCCCAATCTCTATCTATATATGCTATCAAATTAAAAATATTTCTACTAGGATACCACAAAGCATATTCCATAGTATCTTTCAAATATCTTAAAATTATTTTTATTGCCTTCACATGACTCTCCTTAGGTGCAACTTGAAACTTTCAACCATAAATATAGCTTGTATAATTTATGGTCTAGATGTTGTAACATACAACACACTTCCAATCATGGATCTATATAAAGTTTGATTTGTTACAAAAGACTCATCACAATTACTAATTTTTCATCAAATAACCATAGTCATACTAATAAATTTACACTCTTCCATGTTAAAATTCTTCAAAATATCCTTGACATACTTGGTTTGTGTTATGAGTATACCATTGTCCAACTAAGAGATTTGTAAACCAAGGAGAAACAACAATTCACCCAACATTGATATTTTAAACTCCTTTTTTACTTCATCAAAAAACTCCTTACAAATTTTATCTTTATTACAATAAAAAATGATATCATCAACATAGAAAACTACAATCAATATATTTTTTAGTGAACACCATGCAGAAATAAATGGAGTAAACCATTGTGGAGAAGCATTTGGGAGGCAAGATTTGTTGGAATTGTGAAACAAGCACAAAACCACGAGCCATTGGATCAAACAAAAAAAAATACACCTTCCACGCAAGAGATCTGCAAACAAATGTATGCAATTAACTTCAACAAGAAAAAGCTACATAAGAGAGAAACTTTCAAGAAGATTGAAAGTTACAGATATTCTCCCATTGATAATTACAATGAGATCAATCCTTATGAAAGGAGATCAACAAACCCTAAAAAGGAAAACCCTAGTGTGCACACTTAATAATTAATAAATAATTGATTATTAATGTGCCTAAGTTTAGCTTAAGTAACTAAAGTGATAAGTCACTTAATTAATTAACCAATATGATTAAATTAATTAAGTAGAACGACTTATTACTCTAACACCCCCCCTTAAGATGAACTTAGGAAGTAGCTTAAACACTAAGAAAAAGATGCATGAAAGCAAACATGGGTCCCGACAAACAAGGCCAAGCAAGGTACCCATGTACAAATAGATTATCTCTATAAAGTGGAGAAATAGAGAAAACCTCATGGGAAAAAATCTACTCCAAAAAGAGATCAAAGGTGATTGAAGGACTAAAAAACCTCCAAATCAAGGAAATGTTCTGAAAAAGAAGAACATGTAGAACATCACAGAAGCATGAAGAAGCTGCAAACTCTATCAAAAGATGACTGCTACGGTGTCGAAGAACCTCCTCTAAAGATATGATGATCAGGATCAAGAAGACAACAATCAAGAGTCTGAAGAACACTAATCAACTGAGAATGGAAGATTCCTTCCAAGGTGAAACCAAGGAAGCATTAACACCAACAGTAGAAACCCCCCCCATAATGCTGAAAAGGGAGAGGTGTGATAGGTACACTAAAATTGAATGCCAAAAAGTAGTGCATGAAGAGGAACCAAGAGCATCTGAAAGTGCAAACATGAAAATACAAGCTAATAGAAAGGATGTGAAACCAAAAGTCACATACGCATGAAAAAGGTGTGAAGGAAACAAAGGAAAACATCAACCCCCAAGGAAATTTATATCATAGTGTGAGTACAATAAGGCACAAAGTGATGTGCAAGAAACCCAATACTACATATACAATGCTGAGGCACTTTATCTTAGTGCGTTTACAAAAGAGAAATACATGCAATGTGAGCCCATAATGTCTACAATGTCCAAATAGGACAACATGCTGAAAATACAATTCTCTTATAGAAAAAGAGGAAAATAGTAGCACCATGATGAAGTACACAAAAAAACATGCAGTTTCAAAAAAAATAGCACCCAAAAATGTGTTTGGATGCAGAAGGTATGGCCTGTCAAAGTCTCCAAAACGAGAACTGAACAGCAACAGCATGAAGAAAATAGAATTCTGGAAAAAACCAGAAGTCAAAACTAGAAAATACTTGCACCACTGTGAAGAGCACGAAATTTCACCCCATTTCAAAAAAAATTGCACTGAAAAAGCCCACCGTATGGCTAAGATATGGCCTCTGGAATATTGGGTGCAAATTTTAAAAACCCAACGGAGAGGGGCTGAGTGGGCAAAAAAGAAAACTCCGCCAAATTTAGGAAAAACACCTCTAGATCTGGAGGCCCGCCATTTTTAGTGATGCTAGAAAAGTTTCTCCAATTACAATGCATTATTTTGCATAAAAAAGAAAAATTATACAAATTATATTTTTTTTACAAAAAAAATATATTAAAAAACATTATTTTTTTATAAAAAAGTCATAAAAAATGTACCCATAGGAAGGTATGCCTGCACAGGTCTATGCAGGTCAATACCTGCACAGTACCCTGTGCAGGTACATACCCTTCCTTATTGACTTTTTGTTTTTTTTTAAAAGCAAAAAAAACTTTCAAAGCTTTTAAATGTTTTAAAAGCTTTTGTAAAAAAACAAAATTTTTTACAATAAAAAATCTGCAATTTTTTTATGCAGCAAAAAATAAATAATTTTTTTTTGACGAATTTTTTTTACCTCGATTCGCGTGCATAGTTGTATGGACAATTTTTTTTACCTCAGAAATCAACTGAATCAAATATAGGCGAGTTTACAATGGATTTTTAAGTTTTTGGCCACTCCGGACACAATGGTGAGGTCCGTTTAGGCTGAAAATGCTCTGAAAAATCGAACACCCCCTGGATCTGGCAAAAAAAGCCCTTTCTTCAAACCCTCACAGATCTGACAAACGGAAGCCAAATTTGATGAAACAAAAGTCAATTTGGACTATTCCAGTAGCTCTGAATTCAATGGAGAGGTCTGATTCATGCCAAAATGCTTCTAAAACTTCCTCCTCCAAAATTTTCAAAGAAAGCAAAGGCGATTCAGATCTGAAGCCTGCAACCCTTATTGAAGAAGAAAACCTCATAAATCGAGAAGGGGTTCGCTGAATCTACACTCTTATACCATGTTGGAATTGTGAAACAAGCACAAAACCACGAGCCATAGGATCAAACACAAACAAATACACCTTCCACACAAGAGATCTGCAAACAAATGTATGCAATTAACTTCAACAAGAAAAAGCTATAGAAGAGAGAAACTTTCAAGAAGATAGAAGGCTACAGATATTCTCCCATTGATAATTACAATGAGATCAATCCTTATGAAAGGAGATCAACAAACCCTAAAAAGGAAAACCCTAGTGTGCACACTTAATAATTAATAAATAATTAATTATTAATGTGCCTAAGTTTAGCTTAAGTAACTAAAGTGATAAGTGACTTAATTAATTAACCAATATGATTAAATTAATTAAGTAGAACAACTTATTACTCTAACACCCCCCCTTAAGATGAACTTAGGAAGTAGCTAAAACACTAAGAAAAAGATGCATGAAAGCAAACATGGGTCCTGACAAACAAGGCCAAGCAAGGTACCCATGTACAAATAGAATATCTCTATAAAATGGAGAAATAGAGAAAACCTCGTGGGAAAAAATCTACTCCAAAAAGAGATCAAAGGTGATTGAAGGACTAAAAAACCTCCAAATCAAGGAAATGTTCTGAAAAAGAAGAACATGTAGAACATCACAGAAGCATGAAGAAGCTGCAAACTCTATCAAAAGATGACTGCTACGGTGTTGAAGAACCTCCTCTAAAGATATGATGATCAGGATCAAGAAGACAACAATCAATAGTCTGAAGAACACTAATCAACTGAGAATGGAAGATTCCTTCCAAGGTAAAACCAAGGAAGCATTAACACCAACAGTAGAAACCCCCCCATAATGCTGAAAAGGGAGAGGTGTGATAGGTACACTGAAATTGAATGCCAAAAAGTAGTGCATGAAGAGGAACCAAGAGCATCTGAAAGTGCAAAAATGAAAGTACAAGCTAATAGAAAGGATGTGAAACCAAAAGTCACATACGCATGAAAAAGGTGTGAAGGCAAACAAAGGAAAACATCAACCCCCAAGGAACTTTATATCATAGTGCGAGTACAATAAGGCACAAAGTGATGTGCAAGAAACTCAATACTACATATACAATGCTAAGACACTTTATCTCAGTGCGTTTACAAAAGAGAAATGCATGCAATGTGAGCCCATAATGTCTACAATGTCCAAATAGGACAACATGCTGAAAATACAATTCTCTTACAGAAAAAGAGGAAACAGGTAGCACCATGATGAAGTACACGAAAAAATATGCAGTTTAAAAAAAATAGCACCCAAAAATGTGTCTGGATGCAGAAGATATGGCCTGTCAAAGTCTCCAAAATGAGAACTGAACAGCAACAGCACGAAGAAAATAGAATTCTAGAAAAAACCAGAAGTCAAAACTAGAAAATACCTACACCACTATAAAGAGCACGAAATTTCACCCCATTTCAAAAAAAATTGCACTGAAAAAGCCCACCATATGGCTGAGATATGGCCTCTGGAATATTGGGTGCAAATTTTAAAAACCCAACGGAGAGGGGCTGAGTGGGCAAAAAAGAAAAATCCGCCAAATTTAGGAAAACACCTCTAGATCTGGAGGCCCACCAGTTTTAGTGATGCTAGAAAAGTTTCTCCAATTACAATGCATTATTTTGCATAAAAAAGCAAAATTATACAAATTATATTTTTTTTACAAAAAAATATATAAAAAAACATTTTTTTTTATAAAAAAGTCATAAAAAATGTACCCATAGGAAGGTATGCCTGCACAGGTCTATGCAGGTCAATACCTGCACAGAACCCTGTGCAGGTACGTACCCTTCCTTATTGACTTTTTGTTTTTTTTAAAAGCAAAAAAAACTTTCAAAGCTTTTAAATGTTTTAAAAGGTTTTGTAAAAAAAAAAAGAGCTTTTGATGAATTTTTTACCTCGATTCGCGTGCACAGTTGTATGGACAATTTTTTGCCTCAGAAATCAACTGAATCAAATATAGGCGAGTTTACAGTGGATTTTTAGGTTTTTGGCCACTCCGAACACAATGGTGAGGTCCATTTAGGATGAAAATGCTCTGAAAAATTGAACACCCCCTGGAACTGGCAAAAAAATCCCTTTCTTCAAACCCTCACAGATCTGACAAACGGAAGCCAAATTTGATGAAACAAAAGTCGATTTGGACTATTCCAGTAGCTCTGAATTCAATGGAGAGGTCTGATTCACGCCAAAATGCTTCTAAAACTTCCTCCAAAATTTTCAAAGAAAGCAAAGGGGATTCAGATCTGAAGCTTGTAACCCTTATTGAAGAAGAAAACCTCATAAATTGAGAAGGGGTTCGCTGAATCCATGCTCTGATACCATGTTGGAATTGTGAAACAAGCACAAAACCATGAGCCATAGGATCAAACACAAACAAATACACCTTCCACACAAGAGATCTACAAACAAATGTATGCAATTAACTTCAACAAGAAAAAGCTACAGAAGAGAAACTTTCAAGAAGATAGAAGGCTACAGATATTCTCCCATTGATAATTACAATGAGATCAATCCTTATGAAAGGAGATCAACAAACCCTAAAAAGGAAAACCCTAGTGTGCACACTTAATAATTAATAAATAATTAATTATTAATGTGCCTAAGTTTAGCTTAAGTAACTAAAGTGATAAGTGACTTAATTAATTAACCAATATGATTAAATTAATTAAGTAGAACAACTTATTACTCTAACAAAATTGAGTTATTTGAATTTGAACTCAATCCCTAGAAATCTTGGAGACTTCTAGTTTAGCCAGTCTACAGATTTGGTTCTTTATGTTGACATTGCTAGGAAGAATGGATTGTGTGGTGTGGATGATTTGGTGCTCTTTGTTGGTGCTCGTGGGAAGGATAGGTCATGTAGTGTGGATGTGGTCAAATATGTGAACTCTAAGGGTCAGTGTGCAGTTGAGGCTTCCAAGGAATCTTGTGTTGGTTGGCCATCAGGGAAGGCTCTTCTTAAGGCCCCTAGTGGTCATGTGGCTTATGGTGATAATGTGTAGGCTCCAACTAGGAATCAAATGTAGCTAAACCAAAAAATCCATAGATTGAGCATGTTCTAGTGGGAAATAGCCAGTTGATGGGGTAGTCATCTTTGCTCAGGTAGAGATGGGATGACCTTTTCTCCTAAAAGCTTAAAGGTAAAGGAATTCCATCTAAATCATTATATTCTCTTAAAGTTGAAGGTGGACTTTCCTTGTCCATTATGGACTCTCTTGTGGAAAAAAATATAGCTAGAATGGAATTTTCTTTGGTATGAAATTTTCTAGGTACTAGACCTAACATTAAGGAGGTCTACACTTGGGTTCATTAGAAGTGGGCTCTAAAAGGTTAGGTTGAGGTTCTGAACATGGCTGAAGGATGTTTTTCCTTTCCCTTTTCTGATGATGAAGACCTAAGAGTGGGTTTTGTTAAAGGACTGTGGACTTTCGGACATCTCACCATGGTGTTATGTCCCTAGGAGCCCAAGATCGATCTCTCAAAGTGCTTCTTTCATTCAACCCTAATGTGGGTGAAGCTATCAAACCTGCCTTTGGAATATTGGATGAAGAAGTGTTTAAGGTGTTGGCTAACTCATTTGGGTGGCTATTTTCTATTCATGAGGCTACTCTCTCTATAAGCCATCTAGTTGCAGCAATATTTTGTGTTATGATTGACCAAGATGTTATGATGCTAGATTTTTTTCATCTTAACTCAATGGTGGGCTTCTAGAAGCAATAAATTGTCCTCAAAAGTTTTCTATTTACATGCTTCAAATGTAGAAAAGTGGGTCATTGGGCTAAGAACTTCCCTACTAAGGTGGTTCTACCCATGGTTGTTCCTCAAACTAATGTTTGGAAGGTTAAGGAGGCTAGGTACACTTTGGCTCCCCTAGAGTAGGATGAGTTGGTAGTTGGAAAAGTCATGCAGGGTCAAGCTAATATTGAGGCACTTTTCCCTCAACCTAAGGGAGACAAGGAGATTGAGAATTCTATGGATGAGTTTGTTGGTTATTTGATGGACTAGGATGTGGATCATGTTTCAGATACTTTGTGCTCCCCCAAACATACTATTCTAGAGCCTATTGCTTCCCCATCTTCTCCCCTAGATCATGTGTTTGGGCTTGTGGGTGGACATGGTCCTTTGGTGGTTACAAATACAAGGAGTAAGGATGAAGAAGGTTATATTCTAGGAAGGGGCAGAAATAAGAAGTCCTTTACTTCTCCCTCTCAACCCCACAAAGGTGTTGCCATGAGAAGGAAAAAAGTGCGTTGTGGGTCCGAATAGAGGAGTTAGGGAAAACCTTCTCTACAAAAAATTAGGGAGAGGGACTACAAGCAAGATATTGTGGAAGGGGTTTAGAAAACCATCTTTGAATTGTGATCTAAGAGCACCTCTCCCCATGCAAATGGAGATTATTTCCTATAATATTAGGGGATTCAAAAATGTACACAAGAAGGACCTCCTGAAGAACTTGATCTAGGACCATAAGCCAAACATTTTGCTGATTCAAGAAATGAAAAGGAAAATTTATAAGTTGGAAGATTTAAAGAATTTCTTCATTAAGGATTGTGGATTTCATGGGGTAAGCTCTGAGGGAGATTTAGGTGGAATTTCTACCTTTTGGAATGCTAGGCTGATAAAAGGTATCCCAAATGTGGATGGTTTTAACTATGTGGAGAAAAAGTTTATTTTGATTAGGGAGTCTTACTCTTGGGATATCTCCAATGTGTATGATCCTAACTTGAAGAGGGCTAGGAAATTTTTTTGGGATGATCTTGGATGACTTCAAACTAATTTTTTGGATAGCCCTTAGCTAGTGATGGGAGACTTCAACACTCCCATTTGTGATAATGAGAAAGTGGGTGGATCACAGGCCAATCCTGATAGCCATCTAGATTTGAGAATGTTCATTGACAACAATTCTCTTATTGATGTGAAGATGACATGGGACAAGTTTACCCGATCCAACAAGCATGTTGGTGTTTAAAATATTCAAGTCAAGTTGGACAAAGCCCTGATGTTAGCTTCATTGTTTATGGATTTTTCTTGTTCCCTATCCATGATTATGAGATGTGGGTCTAACCACTTCCTCATCTATTTTGTGGCCAATAAGCTTGAGGGTAAGAAATTATTTCCTTTCTATTTTGAAGCCCATTTTTAAGTTATGTGGTTGAGGGATCCTAGGTTTATGGATTGTATTAAAAAATGGTGGAAAGTGAATATTGATGGCAGTTTGATGTTCAAAGTAGCCAAGAAGTTGAATTTTGTGAAGAGAAATATCAAGAAATGGAATAGAGAGTTGCTTGATCATATTTTTGACTCTAAGAATTCTATTATTCAGAGGTTGGATAGTGTTCAATAAGTCATTTAGTCTAAGGTTTTATTAGAGGATCTCCAATTGCAAGAGGATGGTCTTCTTTCCAAACTTCATGACATTGTTGCGAAAGAGGAAGATTTTTGGAGGCAGCGATCTTGTGCAATTTGGTTAAAGTCTGGGGACCGAAACTACAAGTTCTTTCACCTGACTAACCTTAGGAATAAATAATCCAATAGGATCTCCTCTATCATGGCCAATGGTATGTTATTGGAGGATGAGGAGGCCATTAGGAGAATGATTGCTAATTTATTTGAGCATCTACTTAGGGATGATCTTGTGTGGGACTAAAATATTGTGGAGGCTTCTTTGCAAGTCATCTCCCATCTAGTTTTAGAGAACCTAAATAGGGAGCTTACTATAATTCCATCTGCATTGGAAATCAACGGTGTGATTTTTCTGTTTGAAGGGAATAAGGCCCCTAGGCCTAATGGCTTTCCTTTTCTATTCTTTTAGTCATGTTGGGAGATTGTAGTGGAAGATGTGATTAATTCCACTAAGGAATTATTTTTTCCTAGAAGATTACTCAAAGAGTTGAATGTGACCTTCATTGTCTTGATCCTCAAGTCTATTGATGCTAATAGCTTTGGTTAGTACATCCCGATTAGTCTCTCTAACTCCATCTATAAAGTTTTTTCAAAGGTGCTCACCACTAGATTGCAAAATTTACTCCCTAATCTAATCTCAAAACATGAAAGTGGATTTTTCAAGGGACGTCATATACTAGATTCTATAATAACTATCCACTAACTTCCTCATTCCCTTAATGCTAATAGGATGCTAGGATTCTTCTTAAAACTGGATCTTCTCAAGGCTTATGAAAGGGTAAACTGGAGGTTCTTGATTGTAGTTTTGGAATGCTTTCGTTTCTGCCAAAAGTTTCTTAAACTTGTTAAACAACTCATCTCAACAACTTATTTTTCTATGCTATTGAACATGTCTCCTTTTTTCTGGACTTCACATGGCTTGAGATAGGGAGATCCTATTTGTCTACTACTATTCATCTTGATGGTGGAGGCCCTTGGTAGAAATATCTAGAAGGCTCTGTCTACTTGGTCACTAAAGGGTTTTTCCCCCTCTTCCAAATGTAAGCCTATTACTCATCAAAAAAAATTTAAAGACACTATTTTGATGGGTGAATCCTTTGTTTGTGAAGTGAGAACCATGAAGGGGTTGATTGGGGCTTACAAGAAGGCTTCTAGCCAATGTATTAAAAGTTTGGTAGAAAGTTGGTGGGTTGGAAAGGGGAACTTCTTCATCAAGTGGAGAAGGTACAACTCATTTCCTTCACTCTTCAAAATTTTCCTCTATATGCAATGAGTCTTTAGAATTCTAGTCAAATTTGAGAGAAAATTGAACAGATCATGAGAATATTTTTGTGATCAAGTGTTGAATCCAAAGCTAGAATTCCTCTTGTGGCTTAGGAATTGGTTTGCAAGCCAAAGAATGGGGTGTTCTAGGAATCAAAAACTTAAAAGCATTCAATAAGGTATTATTTTCAATGAATCTTTGGAGGCTCCTCAATGGGGAAGTTGGTTGGGACTCTTTGGCTAGAAACAAATATCTGTACAGTTTTGGGAGAACCTAGAGTACGCTAAATTTTGATGATATCCTTTATAGTTCTTGTTTTTGGATAAATATCATACCTTGTAGGGACTTTATTGCTAATGGTGTGAGGTGGGTGTTGGGTGATGGTACTAGTATTCTACTTTGGGGGGATACTTGGTGTGATTCCAACCTTTGATCAATTTCCCCTGGGCCCTTCCTATTGTTCCTATTTGAAAACATCTCTTTGGCTTTAGGGTGGTTGATTATTTTCAAAATGGGGAGTGGAAGAATTTCTAGGATTGGGAGTTGTCTTTGAAGGTTTTAAAGTATTTATTGTGCAATGTTCATATTCCTATTTTTCCTAGACTAGATAGGATTGTTTCGACTTCCTATGCTAATGGTAACTTTTTGGTGTCCTTTTCCTTTGTTATTTTGTTGGAAAATCCTAAGTCTTTTCCTTTCTAGGGGAAATTATGGAACAAGATGTTGTTCCCCAAGGTGAATTTTTTCTTTTGGTTGCTTATGCAAGGTAAAGTATTAACACAAGATAATCTCTATAAAAGGAGATTTTCAATTTTGAATAGATGTGTTCTTTGTAAAGCTGATGTTGGGAGTGCTTTCCATATCTTCTTTGTGTGATTTTTCTTCTCTTCTATGGAGTAAATTTATTGACCTATGGAATCTATATTAGTTCTTCTTGGAATCTCTTGGTAATTTTTTTGACCAGTGGAAGTTTCCCTCCACCTCCTCCACTCTTCGGTGGATTTGGGATCTTATGACACCAATTATTGCATGGGAAATTTGGAAATAATGCAACAATAGAATCTTCCATGATTCTAAACTCCAAGTTAGTAGCCTTTTCATCAAGATTCATTAGGAAATCTTGAAGATTTTTATTTTCATTGGGTTTAAGTCACCTCATTGTGCCTCATCTACTTGTTTGGCTAGGTATGGCTTATTGGTGATTTATAATTGGAAGTTCCTCTTTGTTCCTTCTAAGATATCTATCTTCATCCTAAATGCTAGATTGATCACTAAGTGGAGGCCACCACCTTTAAGGTGGGTTGACATTAATTTTGACGGGGCATCCAAGTGTAACCCTGGGCCTACAGGTTGTCAAGGCTTGTTAAGGAATAAGGATGGTAGGCTCTTAGGCATAGTGGCACTCCCATTAGGAAATAAGACAAATCATTGTGCTAAGGTGTGGGTTGCATTTATAACCATCAAATATGTTGTGGATAGGGGTTACTATAAAAGGTGGGTTGAAGGTGACTCTTTAAACATCATCAGTTATCTACATGGCACCCATAAGCCTAGATGGAATCTCAATCAATTAATAAAGGATACTATAATTAGATTAAGTTCTTGTGAAGAGACCCATGTATCTCACATTTTTTGAGAAGGTAATTCAGTAGCATATTTTTTTGCCAATGAGGTTGTTAGGATAAATGAGTATTGTGTGTGGGAGGAAGTCTCTCTCCTTCCTAAGAAAGCTAGTATCTTAATGAGAAATGATGGTTTTTTTCTAGCCTATGCAATGGTGTCATTGAATCTCTAGTACCAATTCTCAACTCACACACTTTGTGGGTTTTGTTTGGCTTGCTAGCTATTAGATGAACTATAATTGTAAGTGTTTTCTACTTATAGTTTATGAGGAAATGGGATGCAAAAGGAGTAGAATTGAGCCACATTATTGTGTAAGCCTAAGGAAGAAGAAGAAAATTTTGAAGATTCTCTAACATGGGAATTTTATGTCATTCTTAGAAAGATTGGATGGGAATGACTCGAATGTTTTGGTGGAGTTTGCTTCTTGTTGGCATAACCACAAACTTCAAATAAAGGGCTTGTTAGTTGATATCAATGACTTGTTGATTGAAATTGTGACTAGGTTGCCAATGGTTGGCCATAAGTTCTATAAGGACAATAAGAGGAAGGAGGAAGCAATGGCTCAATTCTTCAAAGATGACAAATGAAAAAAGATTGTTAAAATGGAAAGTTCGGGCTATGAGAAAAAGTATCTCAAGATGGTATGGGAAAATATTGTGGAGGTGATAATATGGTATGTGACTTTGGAAGGAAGGTTCACTACAATAATTGGCCATCATTTTACTCTCTTAAACCATTTTAGACATGGGTTGTTTATTTCCTTCTTTTTTTTTCTCTTCCATGGAAGTTTATATTTATGCTCACTTAAAAAATAGGAGGGCTCTAATCCTCCATGAAGGTCTTATTATTTTAATCATGGAGCATGTTAAAGCCCTTGTCCCTACCTCTTCAATTAAGGGTAAGGAGAAGATTCTTAGAAATTATACCTCTCCTAGCTTGGAAAACAAAATTGCTAAGGAAGAGGAGTTGAATGAAGAGGATGAGGATGGGTTCCTAACCCCTATGGCAACCTCCTTGTAAAAGAGGAAGAAGGTAACCTTAAAAGAAAATGAGTAGCTAAGCACTTTATTCTGAATGAGTCAGATTCCCATTCTAATAGTGAGAATACTATGGTGGGCTCTAGAAATTCCACACCCAACAATGAAGTTTTAGACATTTTCCAAGGTGACACTAAGGTTGGTGGTAATGAGGAGGGGCTATAGGAGAATGTGATATGGTTAAGGATACCATGGTGCCTTGTGAGGAGAAGGATTTTGAAGAGAAGGTAGTGGAAATCAATGACTCCTCAATTCATAGCTCTCCCAATATTGATCTGGAGGGGGAGAATAAGGTTTAGGAAGAGGAGAATGCTGAGCAAAAGCATGTGAAGTCAGAGCCTCTAAATGTAAATCCCCTTTTTAAGGACTTTTCTTATCTCAATGGTGATTCCACCTCTATGCCTGAGCTTATTAACATGGCAAGGGAAGGGGCCACTAGAACTTTCAAATTAGTAAAATGGGCTTTGTAGGAGATTAATAAGTTAACTATTAAAATAAGGGGTTTGAAGGAGAATTTGAAGAATTTTCTAAAAAGCTTAGCTTTGGATATTCTAATTGATAGAATTGTGGATCTTGAGGGTTCATACCATGATTTCAAATCCCTATGTGAAGAGCACTTGGAAGGTTTATAAGCAAAGATATTGGATACCAATGTAGATATCTAGCTTCCTTTGGGTGTATTTTCCTCTATGCATTAATCCATGCATCACAAAGTCTGAAACCCAGCCTTAAATCTAGGTTCTGCTCTCCTACTCCATGTATCTACTCCTCGCAACTCTAAGTCTCAACATTCCTTTCACATCCTAGAAAGCTTAGCTATGCTTCTACTTGTGGCTATGAGATTCTTTTGATCATGCTTTCTTGTTGTCTCATCAGGCTCTGCTTGGGTGCCATGAAGCCCTCATTCCTAAAAGGTTTTGGTAGGCCCCATAGTTTCTATCTATGGTGTACACTTGCTACATGTCTTCCATTGACAAATATTTTAGCGTAGAGATGAAGTAACAACCACAGGTAGCAAATTGTTGCCACGAGTGTCTTTTGTGCTCAGTTGGTGATCGTTTCCTCCATTATTGATGAGGTGCTCTACTCATTTGACACATATATCATTAATGCAAGTCTTCAATGGTGAAAGAAGAGAGGTTCATATGGGTAGTGAAAGGCTGCCATGTGCCTAGCCAAGGGATCTCATATTTAAGCGAGGGATAAGATGAGCCTAATGATGCTATTGGTCACTACGTGTCATAATCATTCACATAGAATGGTGACACTTGTCTAATTAGGCCTAGCCAAGACCACCACCATCATTTGTAAAGGATGCACCTATTCTTTGAGTGACTAGATGCTTGGTTCTAGATCGATTCTGTTGCAACAACTTTGGGAATACTCTGATTCATGCACCATTGCTAGGGGATTGTGAAATATTTTCTATTGCTGTTCTTTGAAGGGTGGGAAGTTTTCTTGCTATATATACTTTTCTCTATTAAGAGAAAAGTATCCAAAATTTGAAGAAATGTTTTTTTTGGTTAAAGATGCTAGGCCTTTACTACTATTTTATTTGATTAAAAAAAACTCTCAGATTATGCCAATTGTTTGGCCTTTCTATTTTTTTTCATGCTATTCAATCAAACTGTAAACTATGCTTTTTATTTTCTGGACACTTAATTTAAGCACTTCTATATATGTTGAATGTGATTTTGTTGACCTAGATCATGTCTAGTGACTCTTCTTGGTAGTAGGAATGTATGCAATATTATTTTATGACAATGAATAGATTGTTTATGCTATAATCTTTAGTTTCTAATGTTTTGGAACACTACAAACACAATTTAGGCCCTTAGATCTATTATTTATCATGCTTATCATTAAGTCTTGGCGCATCACCTTAGGTTAGACTTTATTTTATTATATCTATTTCCCTTTCCATTTCCAAAGCCCTATTATAGAAGAATCCAACTTCTCTAAGAACTCGTAGTTCACTCAGTTTAGCGCAAAAGGTCCTCCATAAACTGATTTTCCCATAAGACACTATTACCTCATCAAATTTTGGCATCAATAGTTTTTTCTTTTTCTGGCATGCTCAATGGGACTGAGCTTAAATGAAATTTCATTTTAGAAGGGTCTATGAGCCATTGGCCTAGAACTAGATCTAAAACCGCAGGAAACCCTAGCTAACTTGTACCTCCACTAGGAACAATCTGAGTCACAAATTAGCTGGTAACCATTTCATTCCTTCCACCCATTACTATCACCATGTTGTCAGCCTTCAATAGAAATTATGTGACATGGAATGTCAAAAGTCCCCTAGTAGCCCCAGTAGCACCCGCTATCTAGGGCACTATCCTAGTTTCAGCCATGAAAGCTATACCCAAGTTTACTAGAGATGGCTCAAGAACACCAACAAAACATTAGCAAGATGTTGTGGAAATATGTCTAGTACATGGGATTATAGCATAGAATGTAGCTTTGAGGCTTATCGACGCATCTTTTAAAGGGAAGGTGTTGGTTTGGTACCGAACACTGTCACCTAACACTATTCACACCTAAGATGAGCTCAGAGATCTATTCTATGAGAGGTTCTCAAATGATGGAGATCATTCTTCATTGTATTATCAACTATCTATCATTAAACAAGCCCCCTAGGATGCTGTAATGGACTTTAATGCCTAATTTCACACAAATTGGTAGATGATTCATGTTACTATATTCCTAACTCCTGAGTTGGCATTCATATTTTATCTAAAGTCCATCAATTTTGAGATTTCCATGATGATCAATTCTTTGGGAGGAGTTACTCTACCAGATGCTTATGGTGTCACATCAAAGTCGAGAATCATTTAATAGATTAAACGAAATTACCTCCTCAACTTATTATGTTGATATTTCCTAAAATATCAATTCCCATGCAAGAGGTTGTGTCAGTTAGCATGCCTACAACTACCCACTCAATGTACACTTATGCAGCCACCCCACAAAATGTAGCCTCTACATGAGGTTCCAAGGATGAAATGTGTGACCTCAAGGAGATTTTACGAAGCATGGTAAATAAAATAACCACTCTTAAGTGAAACCATTCAACACCTTCGAAGCCAGCATATAAAATATATCAAGGTGGGTGGTCTTCTTCTTATCAGTAGAATCAGTACTAGGGCATGCCTCACACAAATCCACCAGCTCCAACCACAAATCAAATGGTTTCGGTGCTTACTCCATTGACGAGTGCATAACCAATCTTGAGTAGGGAATTAACCATAGGGTAGAACAACCTTATTGATGATATTAATCCATGTTTCTTCCATTGTAGCTATTCACATATGCCCAAGAATTGTCCACGTGGCAACTTATAAGAAAAGGTGGAAAAGCAACATAGCTAAGGAGTGGTAATAGATCACGAGAGTTATATATATGCCTCACCACAAATGGAGAGTGTGGTTCTTACCACAAAAATGCAAGGAATTTCTTTAGAACAAGAATTTGATATTGCTCCTAATCATGCACTTTTCTCCTGGATGGAGGAAGAAGAAATAGTGTTTGCTAATGACATGTTCATACCCAAAATACTGCAAGTGCAATCTGATTATAACACTTGCTCAAAGAGGAGATTCATTGATGAGTGAGTTGTTTTGCGTCTAGCCAACCCACAACTCAAAAGTGTTTCTGATCAAATTCTTGGTACTTCTACAACCCTGCTACCATCCCAACCATAGAAGGAAATTATTACACCAAGAGCCAAGAAGCAAAAACCTTTGAGTTTGTTACCTTTTAATGTGGTCAAAAAATTGAAGAAGTCATCTGCTAATTTATCTCTATGTGACATTCTAGCTATCTTGAAGAAAAAGACACTATTACAGAGTGTGCTTCAAAAAGAGGTCAATATAGGGCCAATAGAGTAGTTTGCAAGTGCATAGGTTCTCAATCAAATACTGCCAGCTAAAGTCCTTACAAAAAACACAAAGGAATCCCCTGCCAAGGTTAGGGATAAGTTAAAACCTCAACCCTTCTTCTTGACTCTCATTATAGGAAAGAAGTTATTGCACAATGCTATGATTGATTCTAGAGCTAGTACCATGGTTATTCCTAAACAAATAGCTGAAGCTTTAGGACTCAGCTATGAACCTATGAAAAGGGGGGTAATACAACTTGATGGGAACAAAGTTGAAACCGTAAGAGTCATCAAAGTGCTTCTTTTGACTCTATTTGGTTGTCCTAGTATCACGGTGCCGCAACACTGTGATCATAGATGTTCCTCCTATGTTTGGTCTCTTTCTATCCTAAGAATTTACTTCAATGGTGAGTGGATATTTGGCCTTGGATTGGTCACATCTAATACTCAGGACCAAGCATGGTGCAAAAATGAAGATAGAATTAGAGACTTTACATCCTCAACATGTAGTAGATGAAGCCTTGAGTACTTTTGAAGCCTTGCATACCTCTATCAACAAGCAAAAAATGTATTGCATTGAATTACTGGAGGAAAAAAAAGTTAGCAAAGAATGAAATGACAAAGAAGATGCTCTTTTGAGTGAACACATGGAAAATGATCCTTTCAGCAATTATCTTGCTATAGGATTGGGCACCTATGTAATTTATGATGAAGACCAAGTGCTTCCAAAGGTTGTGAAAGAGTCTGAAGGTAGCCAAGAAAATGAGTTATGGAAACTATACTTTGATTGAGTAAGAATCAAAGTGGGTGTTGGAGCAAGGATATATCTAATATCACCACAAAATGAAAAATTGTTAAGGTCATTCTATTTTCATTTTATTTACTAAAACAATCAGGTTGAATATGAAGGATTAGTTCAAGGTTTAAGCCTTGCAGAATGAATGGGAATTAAGTAATTAATGGTGTTTGAAGATTCTAAACTGGTAGTCAACCAAGTCTAAGGAGTTTCCATAGCAAGGAATGTCTGCATGAGATCCTATCGGCACCGAGTCTAGCACCTGATTGATGTTTTTGAAGCTTTCAACATCTAGACTATTCCCCAAGGACAAAATAGTGTTGCAAATCACATGGTGGTGATTGGTGCTTAGTTTGATCTTGTCTCTGACCTTATACATAATGAACATTCAATACGAGTACTAGTCTAGCCAACAATCCCCGACAATGATCAGAGTGGGAATTTTTTGAAAGTGATGAACACATTGCCTTATTTATCAAACACTTTGGGGTGTTCACCAATCAAATTCAACCAAATATTGTCAAATCTTATGAAGGACAAATTATGCATATCAAATCTAACAATCTTCTAAAAGGATTGGTTACTCTCAATTTTTTTTAATTTGTGATGATGCCCAAAATGATAAACAAAAGTTTGTAGCAGAAAAAAGTGATTATGTGGACCTTCGAGTTTCAAATGGCAAGAATCTTCAAGTCGAGAAAAATGTCCTGCACCATGATAAA
Source organism: Sequoia sempervirens (assembly GCA_007258455.2). Taxonomy (NCBI): domain Eukaryota; kingdom Viridiplantae; phylum Streptophyta; class Pinopsida; order Cupressales; family Cupressaceae; genus Sequoia; species Sequoia sempervirens. Next base: position 353,761,702 of record VDFB02000015.1, on the reverse strand, counting down.
GAAAGACTCATCAATTTCTATAAAAAATATGGAGTAGTGGCCTAGTCTTATGATGATCTAGAGGGGTATGATCCTGATATCATTCAACACATAATTGACCTAACCGAAGGTGCAAAACTAGTTCAACAAAAACAAAGGCTAGTAAACCCTAAAATTGAAGTGCTAATGGCACAAGAGTTAACTAAGCTCATTTATTCAAGCATTATCTTCCCAATCAAGCATAGTACATGGGCATCTAATCTGGTCCCATTCTGAAAGAAGAATGGAGATATCTGTTTATCTGTGGACTTCCAAGACCTAAACAGAGCATCTCTAAAGGACCACTCTCTGTTTCCTTCTATGGAGTCAATATTACAAACAGTTGTAGGATCTAAAATGTTTCCTCTGCTAGATGGTTTCTCCAACTACAATCAGATATGTGTTAAAGAAGAGGATCAACACAAGACTATGCTCACCACAAAGTGGGGAAAATTTTCATGTGCTAAAATGCCTTTTGGTTTATCCAATGTAGGGGCAACATTCCAGCGAGTGATGGACATTTCATTTAGTGAATTGATCAATAAGTTTATTCTAATTTATTTGGATGATATTACTATTTTTTCTAAATCTAAGGATGATCATTTTGATCACTTAGAATTAGTTTTTCAAAAGTTTCGGGAGCTTAAAGTTTCCCTAAATCCAAAGAAATGCATATTTAGAGTACCACAAGGCAAGTTGTTAGGACATGTATCTAAGGAATGGGTTTCAATTGACCCCAAGCGGGGTGTAAGCTATTAAGGAACTTCCCCTTTTGGTGAATAAGAAAGGTGTTCAGTCCTTCCTAAGCAAAGTAAATTTTTTCTACAAGTTTATTTCTAACTTTATGGGGATAATTAAGCTGATCACCCTAATGCTTAAGAAGGATTAGGCATTCAAGTGGATGATCAAAGCTCGGGAAGCCTTCAAAAAGGTCAAGGAAGTTATTTCTATAGCTCTGATACTGGTTAATCCAAATCAATCTAAGGATTTTATAATGTATGCATTTAGTAGTAAGTCCAGTATCGTTATTGTCCTAACCCAAAAGGATGATGAAGGAAAAGGAGAACATCTAGTGGCATTCTACTCCTAGACCCTAAAGGAATATGAGGTGAATTATAATTTCATCGAAAGACAGGCCTTTGCAATAGTGAAGGGACTTAAAAAGTTCTACCTTTTAATTTCTTGCAACAAGGTGTTTGTGTATGTCACACATTCGAGTGTGCACAAATATATCATGGAAGGGGAGATCACAGAAAAAAAGCTAATTGGATCACCAAGATCCTTGTATATGACATTGCAGTAAAACCTACTAAAACTACTAGAGGAAGAGGACTGTGCAAATACATGGCATAGAATGAGGATATACCTACTGTAGTTGAGCAATGTGAGCTCATTTTGATAAATGAACTGGAATCAAAGAGTTTTTGGTTGACTAATAGAATGAGGTTCATTCAAACCAAAAAGTATCCACTAGGTCTGTCATCACAAAAAAGTTGATATTACCGGCTATAAAATTATAGATATATGCTAGTAGAGGGAGTCCTTTTCAAAAGGAATTTCAATGGTGTTCTCCTATAATGTGTTACTTCGGAGCAAGTGAAGAGGATCCCTGATGTGTTCCATAATAGTTTTGTGGGTGGACACTTCTCTGCTAAAACCACCACCATTAAAATCATGTGTGCTGGTTACTATTGGCCTACACTTTTTAATGACTTCCACTCTGTGGTAAAATCTTGTAAAAAATGACAATTCTTTACTGACAGGAGAAAGAATTCCACAATGCCTCTTAAACCCATAGTGGCGGATGAACTGTTTGTACAATGGGGCTTGGACTTCATTGGAATGATTAACCCAACTTCTCATACCAGACACAAGTGGATTCTAACCACCATAGATTACTTCACAAGATGGACAAAGGTTGTTCTGCTTAAGAGCACAACATAAACAGAGATTGTAGATTTCCTTGAGGAGCTAGTGACAAGGTTCAGTCCTCCAAAAACTATCATTTTGCATAATTCCAAAGCTTTCCTAGGCAAAAAGGTATGTCACTTTGCATTAACGAATGGAATATTCTTCAAGACATCATCAAATTATTACCCACAGGGAAACAATCTAGTGGACTCAACAAAAAAGAGACTAGTTCGACTCATTAAACAAATTGGTTTAGAACGCTAGAGGGAATGGCATAAAAACCTCTATGAAACACTCTAAGAAAATTGCATAACCCCTAAGCATGTCCTTAAGACTTCACCTTATGAGTTGGTAAACAGGAAAGAGGCATTGTTACCTATGTCTATAGAAATTCTAGCACTCCAATTATTGAAATCCCTCGAGATAGAAAGAAATGGTGCCATGGAAGTTCAGCTTGCCAAACTATTAGAAGTATAGGAAAAAAGGGAAAGTTCACTAATAGCCATGAAAAACCATCAACAAGTGTTCAAGCGATGGTCTAACAAGAAAGCTTCTGACCAAGGTCTAAAGTGCGGAGACTTAGTACTGAAGTATGATAAAATGGTTGCTAAGCTAGGTTAGCATGGTAAATTTGATAGCCTATAGGAGGGTCCCTTTAAAATAATTTAGTGCAAAGAACATAAAACTTTCAAGTTAGAAAATATAGAACAAGAACCCTTAGGAATCCTGGTTAATGGGATTCATCTTAAGTTGTTCCATTAGGTGTTGAGTTCTATTTTTTTACATATGTGAATAGTGCTTTTATTTTATTTCCCTTTCATTGGTTGGTATTTTTTGAAATTGGTTTGTGTTTCTATGGAATTAAACCATTATTACAAAGGGTGGAATAGCAGGATTGCTTTACATAAAAGAAACCCATGTGTAGAGAAATAACACATGCTATAAAAGAACCCATAAAACCAAAATGCAGAATGAAAGAAAGAGCATGGATTTTATTTAAAAAGATATATATCTATTTATATTTATTCTTTACATTGCGAAATGGCTAGGGAAGCCATAATACAAAAAGTATACAAGTATTTGAGCTATTCTTTTACGTACACAAAATGATAGCCTTTTTTAGGCTTATAAACAAACTATTGGGCAGGTGGTCTATGCAATAGAGGAAAATATAGAAAATAGGGAGGCATTTTTGGGAATAGAGAGGGGTTTTCATCCAAGGGAATGAGAGGAAACAATTGACACATCAATGGAAGTTTCTACCTCTTCCTCATAAGTAGGTTCTTCAATAGTAGAAGCAACATCATTCAACACAACTACCATTGGGGGGGAAATACTAGGTTCTTAAAGTCAGTATTCCAATCTATGTCATAGAATGATATCATGTTGTAACTATAGAACAAGAAGTGCAAGGCCTAGGTAACCATTTTCCAATGCTCATTGCATGTCTAAAGGTGGAATCCACTAAGAAACTATAGCCATACAACTACTACTTCCTCAATGTAGCGAGAGATGTCGCTAGCTGACAACAAACCTACTTGATATGCGGTGTGAGAAACAACTTCACCAAGGAAATTCAGGTACATTTTGGGAAACATTTCTTTGACCAACTTCAGGATGAGAGGCCTAGGGATACCAATATCTAACATAGACACCATGAAGTGGGAACATATATCAATTTTCACCTGATACTTGTCCTCATATTCTATGCAGTCCTTACCCAAAACCCATTTTATGGCTATCAGAATGAAGGAATGCTTATTCTTGGTCATTCTTTTTAGCCTCCTAGTAGAAACCTCCCCTAGAAATGTTGTCTATGACTTATAAGAGGTTAAATTAATAGGAGTGTCCATTATTCTAACACTATGCCTATGATTTTTAGCCAATACTGAAATTTACCTATCAACTAGCCTATGAAAAAACTTGCTTAAAACTCTGCTAACAACCTATCACTGCTCAAATGCTAAGTATGATTTCCTCACTACTTACTAACCTATTTATAGAAAAAATGACAAGATGAATGCTAATCCATTTCAAGAGAACATAATGATTTCTAGATGCGAACTTGAAAGGAATACCTGCATTTGCTCACATTTTGGGGCCAGATGCATCTGCAAAGGTGTGGTTCAATGCATCCTAGATTAATATGAGCTAATTAATTACCTTTAAAGAGGTTCCACTCATCAATAGTAAGCCACACGACCATTGGCTATTATGTCATCTCATAGGCATTTCCTAGAGCCCAAGGAAATATTCATATCTTTTCAGGCCGTGATTGTTTGCTCTGGCATAATCATTCTAACCATGATATTAATTACTAGTGCATACTAATGCAAGGTTAGAAAGAAATTTTTTGGCTCAAGTTCCAAGGAAATCATAGCATATCACATGATTGTCAAATGCAATAAAACTCCTACCACCTCAAAATGGAAAGTAGTTCATTTTGCATGAATTGCAAAATTAATGGTACATGCCAAATTAAATTTAAAAAATATGATTTCATCTACCACCTTGAGGAAAGCTAAACAAATATTGCATGAAAAGGATTAATAATTCAAAGTCTTTTCACAAATTCCAAAGCTTGAGGTGTAGATTTTTTTTTAGCATATCCAGAGCCAAGAAAAATTACAGAGTCTAGAACTTATAGAAGTCTTCATCCAAAGAGAAATGTTGGAGAGTTCATCACAGCCAATGCAATAGGAAATCCACCAAGAGTTGTTTACAGCCATATGGTCATTAGAAGCCATGTATGTGTATGGGGATTTGGCATACACTATGCCTAGAATACCCACCAAGCCAAAGAGGGCCTATACAATAGAGATGACTAGGCCGAAAAATTACAGAAACAAGAAAAGGGTTGGAGAGAAATGGGATAATATCTATGATCCATGACTCACAAAAAACCCTAAGTCCTTAAGAGAAGCATCTTGTGCAAGGTTGACGACACCAAAGGTAGACAAATCTACAACAATGAAAATTTGGTATAGTGGTCTTCCACAATACATGGTTCCACTAGTGCACTATTGCCTAGAGATAGTTGACACTACCATCCAGCATTATAACCCTAACACCCACTACATTGAGGGCCAAAAATTAAGAGTTCACATCACCACATAGGCCATCTAGCATATGATATGCATCCTAGACCCAACTAAAAGAAGATAGAACATTTAGTCCTTTTACCCTAGAAAAGGAGAGAAAACATGGAGGGCAATGAAAAAGAACTTAGAGTTCTTGTTGGAGGAGACTGGTAGGAAAGGCATCCCAACCACTAAAATACCAAGTATTCCATTTCCGAATGGTGCATTACATGAGGATTTGTAGGATGTCATGTCCATGCTAGCTTTTTTGTGCAATTGAGACTTCAATGAGATGGTGGAAAATTTTCAACTGGGATTGGCATTCCAATTTCGTAAATAGCATGATACCTTCTAGTATGATTTTTTTGAGTTCATGGTAGATGAAATGATATGACAAATAAAGAATTACCTGGTAGAGGGAAAGTTTAGATTTCTTTCTTTTCTGGTTCACATGTTTCTACATCAAAACCCTAATTTCTTCACCCAATATTTTGAATTATCAATTTTTGATGAACGAGGTAAGAGGAAGCTAGTGTCCATGTGGACAAACCTTTCTTTCTATGTCATATGGTTATTATTCATTTTCTAACTATTTCATAACTTTGGTCTTGCATGATTTAATCAGAAAAGGTGACATAATTCAGCTCAATAGGGAGCAGACTGGATATATGCAAAGTTTCACTCCCACGTGTGACTTGTTCATAGGAACAGATTTCACGATTCTCTAAAAGCGGGGCTTTACTAGTCAACCTTTCCTTCTCCCAGCCTATGTCATAGATAGGGTGCTCACACTAGAAATGTTTTGGTAGGTGTGTATCATTGATTTTACCTTTTGCAGTAGTAAAAGTGTCAAAAAAAGGGATTCTTCTTTTGTCTGAAGAATTTGAAGTCAGTAACTCTGATAAAGAAATAATCAGACCAGTTATTGGAGGATAAACTAGCTCATCTAGGGTTGGTTTTGGTAAATGATAAGTGGGATTACAACCCTTTCAAGGAATTTTTAGAGCTACATATGAAAGTTACACATGTTCCCCGACCTTACTGGGAGAAGCAGCATAACCCTCGGGTAGACAAGGATGAAAGTTTTGTTTAATTGTTGCATATTCCTATGCAAGATACTAGAGGGCCATGACATAAGTTCTACTTTACTATAGCAGTGGCCAAAGATAATGTCCACATGGAATGCACCATGTACAATAAGTTGAAGAAGGATGAGGAGTGGCCTACTAAAAAAATAGAGTCTTTTTGGAAGTATTGCTAAGAGACAGGGAAATTGGATGCCCCTTACGATAGTTTGAAGGATGACAAGGAATTTAAAAAATGGTGGAATGAGAGCCACCCCAGCCCGAACTCTAGTATTAATAAGAGCGAAGACCTGGGTGATGAGTCCAAAGAGTAGGAAGAAGAAGCAGTGACATCTGCCTCCTCTATGTCAAAGGAGAAAGGCCCTGCACAACCTACCTATGTGGCCATGAATGTGTGCTTTAATATATTAGGGCCTCGTATACACTCACTTGGGCTGCTAAACCAACTAGGTTATCACTGCAGCAAATGGTAATAGCTTCCAAAGCTTGGAAGACCCCACCTGTGAAACGAAAAGACATAGAGCATTATCGAAGAAGGTTCGCAAGATCTTGCCAGAAGAAAAGTGCTTGTAGCAAGCTAGGAGCCTAAGGCTGAAGAGTAGTCCCTAACAATTCTATAGCTTCCATCGACTAGCCAATAATTAAAATTCACTCCTTCCCTTTCTTCTCATTCCTTAGTATCTGCCCCTACCTTACTAGTGATCCCTACCATGAGTACTGGTCCTTTGCCTTCCACTTTTAATCCAATATATTCAGGAGGTTTCACCCAATTTTTTCAAACCACTCCACTTGTCCTTACTCCTCCATGGACCCTTACACCCGTTGCTACCACTCCCACTCTCCTTGCCTCACTTTTTGAAAACATACCCCCTATGGGTACCTTTTATTTTTCTACTATTCATGTAGATCCTCTTTCATCGCAATAGGCTAACACCACATTGACAACTCCTCTACCATCCCAGCCTATTAGTCCTATAGCTGGTTCACCAATTCAGTCATTGCAAGTGACTAGCCCTTCTATTGGGCCTCAAACCAAACTTTGGAATGTGCCCCACTTATCCCTGCAAATTGTCACTCTCTAAAAGAAAAAAATTCCCATGCCTATGAGGGTTACCTATCTCTATGCCCTACCTTCTGGTGCTCCTTTTGCAGGTGGACTAGTATCATTGTCAGCCAAATTTATGGCACAAATTAATTGTGGAAAGGAGGCACGTGCAAGTAGAATGTGAAAAGACAGGGAAAAAGATGATAGTGCTTCTGTTGAGTGAAAAATATAGGCTATTTATGATGAGGCCTGATAGGAATTGAAGTTTGCAACCATGTACTCAAGAGTAACCAAGCCTCAAGGGGAAATGCACCCAGAAGATTATGAGATATATGTGGTAGGGATCAACATGAAGGTGGCTTGACCATAGGATAAGGTTGAAATCATGGAGGAAACACAACGGGTAGTCACTTCTGACTTCCTTAAAACTGGCTGCCAGCTAAAAAAGAAGGATGAGCAACTTAAAGCAGCAAGAGAAAGGGTTAGTTTTTTGGCGAAAAAAGAGAAATCTCGAGAGGCAGATGTTGCCCATATGACAAAAAGAGTGTTAGCAGTAGAGGATGAGAGGAATAGACTTTAGGGAGAACTTGAAAAGACTCAAGCTACTAATCTTGCCATGATAAAAGAGTTATGCTCTAAGAATTAGGAGGCACAATGGAATCTACAACTAAAGAATGAAGAACTAGAGTGACTTCACCTTGAGTATAGTCAATGAATGGCATAGAGGAATAAAGAATTGGAGCACCAACGGGCTCAATATGAGTAGAAAATACAAGAAAAAAAGTCTCAATTTAAGGGCCTAAAAGCTCAAATAGAAGAAGAACTCAAAGAGAAAAAGTCTTCTTTGGATGTGCACTTAGCAAATCACTCCCGAGACAAGGAGAATTGGAATAAAGAAATGAGCAGCTTTGCGAAACAATTAGCATCTGAGAAAATGAAAAGGGAAGAATTGGTTGAGGCTATTATTTCAAAATACACAGAGATTTCTTCTCTTAAAAGCTCTCTCTTATCCCCCCTGCATAGCCATACATCATTCCATTGGTTAGGAAATTGTACATCTCTCACTGGGAAAAGATTAAAGACTTTTTCCTAACACTATAGCCTACCCTTCGATTCATTGCCAAGGCATCAAAGCTGAGCAAGGAGGCTCATGATATGATTGAGTAGTTCCCATAGTTCATCTTGGAGAGGGTTCCAAAAGAAAAAGATTTGCTCACTGAGCTATACTCGGTCTCTGATGAAAACTTTGTTAGAGTGGGTATTGAAGATCAGGATGCTACTACCCAAATGAAAAATAAGTTCATCCATTTTTTTTGCCTTCCAACACACTAAAAAAGCCATGGATATTCTAAGTAAGAAACTGGAGAACATGCAAGGGAGTTTCTCCAAGTTAAGTAGGATGGGTTTGTTGTCCCCATTCCTTGAAGATGGCTCTAATACTATGGCCAAGTAGATTGAGGAAAAGATAGAAGAGAAGGAAAATGATCTGAAGGATTTTAGGGATTTCAGTCATCCTCCCATAGTGACTAGCATTGAGGGAGTGATTCATCTACTTGTATAGCTACTATTTCATTGTGAAGTAGGGGTCGGTTTACCCAATGCACTGCCTCACAAAGAAACTATTGATATAAGTGGAGCATAGGAGAATTTGCGCAACATGGTGAAGCCATATAAGGATGAATGGTCACCTTTGCAGGTGGTTCTTTCTAGTCTTTCTAGTCTCTGACTCCATTATCTAATGAAATGGCACTCTGGCCTAAAAACTGGAGAAATTTTGGGTTCTTCATTCCTTGGTCAAAATGCCCCTAATAGTCGCCAAAAGTTGTTAATAAATATTTAACTAGCTCCCTTTGTGTGTATTTTCCTCTATGCATTGGCTCGTGCATCACAAATTCAACTTTGAATTTTATCTAGGTTCTTCTCTCCTGCTCCACATGTCTACTCACAACTCCTTGTCTCAACATTCCTTTCATATCCTAGAAAGCTCCACTATGCTTCTATGTGTTGAGGCTACGAGATTCTTTTGATCATGCTTTCTTGCTATCTCATTGGGCTCCACTTGGGTGCCATGAAGCCTTCATTCCTAAAAGTTTTTGGTGGGCCCCACAGATGCTATCTATGGTGTACACTTGCTATGTGTCTTCCATTCACAAATCTTATAGCACAGAGATGAAGTAACAACCGTGGGAAGTGAATTGTTGCCATGCATCTCTTTTGCACCTAATTGGTGATCATTTCCTCCATTATTGATGAGGTTCTCTACTCATTTGATACATGTAGCATTACACAAGTCTTTAGCAGTGAAAGAAGAGAGGTTTATACGAGCAGCGAAAGGCTGCCATGTGCCTAGCTAGTAGATCTCATATTCGAGCGAGGGACTAGATGATCCTAATGATGCTATTGGCCATTGTGTGTCATAATCATTCACACAAAATTGTGACACTTGTTTGATTAGGGCTAGCTGGGATCACCACCATCATTTGTAGAGGATGCACCTATGTCTGGAGTGACCAATTTCTTGGTTCCATATCGATTCTATTGCAATGACTTTGGGAATATTCTGATTCATGCATCATTGCTAGTGGATTGTGAAATATTTTCTATTGCTACTCTCCGAAGCAGTAGGAAGCTTTCCTGCTATATATACTTTTCTCTGTTATCATAAGAGGATTTGGAATTTGAAGAAAAATTGGTTTTGGTTAAAGATGCTAGGCCTTTATTGCTATTTTATTTGATTGCAAAAAAATCTTAGATTGTGCCAATTGTTTGGCCTTTCTATTTTCTTCATGCTATTTGATCAAACTATAAATTATGCATTTTATTGTTTGGACACTTCATTTAAGAACTTCTATATATGTTGAATGCGAGTTTGTTGACCTAGATCATGTCTAATGACTCTTCTTGGTAGTAGGAATGCATGCAATATTATTTTATGTCAATGAATGGATTGCCTATTCTGTAATCTTTAGTTTCTAATGTTTTAGAGCACTATAAACACAATTTAGGCCCTTAGATCTATGATTTATCATTCCTATCATTAATTCTTGGCACAGTTCCTTAGGTTAGACTTTATTTTATTATATTTGTTTCCATTTCCATTTCTAAACCACCATTATAGAAGAAGTCAGCTTCTCTAAAAACCTAGATGTCACTCAGTTTAGTGTAAAAGGTCCCCCATAAATTGAGTTTCCCATAAGAAATTGTTACCTCATCAAATTTTGGCATCAACACTTATCATATTTTAGTGAAGAATAGTGCAGACTCTTTGGAAGTCATGTTTCATAAAAATTTTGAGCTTAGGGAGGACCAAATATTATTTTTTGAGATAATGTAAAAGGATCACTCAAGAAAAGGTAAAGGGAAAAAAGGTGCAAATAATGATGGTAAAATCCCTAACACTAGAGGGACAACTGGCTAGAAGAAGTTCTTTGAAGTTGAGAAAAAAGAGTTGTTGGACATGATTGAAATGCATAGAAGCAAGGAGCTTGAGGTGGCCAACACTTTAAGTAGTATGAAATAGTGTCCTATTTGTCTCTTTGTCTATTTGTTGTTTATTTTTCTATTGTTGGGTCTCAATTTCTTTCCTTTTGTTTTGTTGTTTTGTTCTTGTTCTAGGTGCTACTAATAGTTCACCATTTTCTCTTTCAAGCAACATCTTGTATCTTTTGATGTTTTGGGTTTTGGATACTATTGGTATTTTAATGTAGTATCTCTTGAGTGACATTTTGTACCTTAAGTTGTAAGGGGTTTTGGGTCCCTTGAAAACCTTATTTTCTCATTTAATCAAAACTACAATCAATTGATGACCACATTTAGTTTTTATATATAGATTACTATTAACAATACCTTTCTTAAATTCCCACTACAATAGATACTTATCTAATCTTTAATACCAATCTTCAGGGACTTGTTTAAGTTCATTAAATTCTTTCTTCAATTTTCTAACAAAATTTGGATTCTAAGATTATTGAAATATTTTGGGTTGTGCAATCTATGCTTCTTCCAAATAATCATTCAAAAATGATAACTTGATATCCTTTTGATATACTTTAAAATTTGTGAATCCAAATAAAACCAAAAGCATCTTGATTACTTCTAGTCTAGCTATAACTAAGGGTTAGGAATTAGGATTAATTAGATGTTAGCAAATCAATACAAATCAAGAAACCCAAAGTACTATCGAGTACAAAGGAAATTAAACAAAAGAAAAATTATACATGTTCTTTGAATCTTCCATGATTACCTTCATAGCACCTTCTAACTTTTTGGTTGACGTGTTGCCCTCAGATTTGACGTGTGAGCAATATGGAAATACAAGTCCAAGTCCTACACCAAGCTTTGAAATATTTTCTTCTAAAATGCCTATGGCTATAACCATATAATTGAAACACCTGTCTAAAATATGCCTATGCTAAATGGAATAAATGTTGCAATTCTTATGAAAAACCTAAGTACATTAGTGTGTAATTGTATGTCAAAAATTTCTAATATCAAAATGAGAGCAAAATAGCATTTTATAGAAAATGCCATTTTAAATGGATGGATGAGATTGACTCTTGACAATAGCCTAAAATTAGAGGATGAGATTAATTTTGATGATCCCTACTTAGGGTTCGAGAAATTTTTTTAAGTGAGCGGTCAAGATGTCATTGAAGAAGATCAAATCGGTGGTGGAGAATAAATAAAATTATTCATTTCAAAAATAAGTATTTTTGAAAATCAAGAAAATAAATACTACTTGATTTGTGAGATTCAAAAAATCATGAAGATAACAGTTGAATTGAAGATTAGATTTGAAAAATCAAGAATTTTCCTAATTACTTGATTTTTAGAAGATTAGTTACCATTTTGAATTGAATTAATTCAAAATATGAATTTTGTGAGATAATAAATAATCAATTTTATGATTATTTACCAAAGTGGACTGTCAATTAAGAATGTGATGACATTTTAAATAATTTCATTTATTTAAAATGAGAGGAATATTAATTTTGACAATTAAATGATTAAATATAATTATTTAATTTAGAGGATATGATTAATAATTAAATAAATAAATTAATTCATTTAATTATGACAATTAGTGACATTAAATAAATAAATGAAATTTATTTATTTAATAATTAGGAAGAAATAAATGAAGAAGGGTATTTAAGTAAATTAAGAAACTTATTTAATTAAGGAAAGACTTAGACAATTAATGACGTATTTAATAAATAAACATAATTTATTTTATTATGCTTAGATGAAAGATGAAAAATTAAGCTTGCAGGCCTAGGTTATTTTTATATGTCTACATTTTTCCCCTCTGTGTCGTAATGTAGTATGTCACATTCTGAAAAAGAAAATAAGTCAAAGTCATGCCCCAATGAAGGTATAGAGTATCATTTCCCCCTCGGGAAATTTTTTTAATTTTGGGTTAGCAGTAGAAAAATTTGGAAAGGGTCTCGATAAGTCAATTTGGTTACTAAAAGAACAACGACATAGTAGGTTTCAGATTCTGACATGTTTAAGGTAGCCAATTGGGTGGTCAAAATTGGTCAAATGAGCCTCCAATAATAACCTAGTTAACAAATGTCATTATGACTTTATAAATAGGTTGACAAAGGGTTAAAAGTCAATTCATTTTCACTATTCACCTTGCCAACTTCGAGAGCTCAGAGCAAAAGGATAGTGGTGATGATGGTGATTCTAGTGATAGAGCATCACGATGAGATTGTGCAGACTTTTAAGTGGCCAGAGGGATCAAAGCTAGTGGTATATACCCCTATCCTTCTTTGTAACTTTTTTGTTTTACGTGCCAAAATTAGGTGTATAGGGGAAAGAATAAATGCGCTATGACTCATATGCGTTCGCATAAGCTGCATTCACTTTCATGTTCGACGCATTTGATGTGTCATGACACAAATGCAATGGTTAATTAGGAGACATTAGGGTTTTGCACCGCATTTTCCAAAACTTGTGACACATTTGCCTTTTTGAGTTGCATTTGAAGGTTGGAATTCTGCATCCACCATCTTGCAACGTAATTGACTGTCTAAGTGATGCATTCGCTTGAAACAATGCAACTGTCAAATTTTGTGACAATTGTTCTGATGTGATGCATTTGAGCAATAAAATGATGCAATTGTTATGTTGTGTCACATTTGAAGTATGAAACAACACATTCGATGTTTTACGATGCACTTGCAGTCAACACAATGCATTTGTCTTTGACTTTGACCAGGGATGATTTTGATGTTTGGGAAACCTTAAATGCTTTTAATAATATTGATAGTTGTGCAAAAAGTACTAACATGTTTTTTGGCTTTGTGCATACACAGCTTGCCCTGATCTACACATGAGAGAGTAGACCGATGACCTTTAGGTTTGCTAATCAGTTGAGCCCGTGAGAGCAGTGACGATTGATGCTGCTAGGTTTGTTTTGTCACCTTTATGGCCACTATTCAGGCTAATAGGGGACTTTTGAATGCATTATACGAGCGGTGGCATTCAAAGACATGTTCCTTCCACCTGCCAATATGTGAGGCTACCATTACAGTGGAGGATGTCTACCAAATTTGATGAGTGTCGATCCGAGGAGAGTGAATCATCTGTGATCCTCATCACAGTGAGCAAAATTTTAGGGCATACTACCAAGATGAGGGTGCATGATTCGACATCTAGGGATACAAGATCCGATGGGAGTTCATGGAAAAGTACTATGCCCATTTTGATGCATTCCTTGTGACTCTAATTGGAGGTATTTTGATTCTTGATCATTAGGGACATGGATTCCCTATTGGCTGGGGAGACATCTTGGTTGGGATGAGACATGATAGGATAGTTTATGCATGGTGTCCATATTTATTGGGCATGCTCTACCATCAGTTGCGCGAGGTTTCCTACAAGAGGGTGGAGAGTATCTCATGTGGTACCACATTGATGATGATCTAGGCCTCGAAGCATATTGCTATATTTCGTCCACCAATTCAAATAAGACAACTTGTCAAGGGGATTCCCTATGCCTATAATTATGCAGGTGCCTTACAGTAGACCCAGATGGGCGAGACAAGTTGGTGGCAGCATTAGATTGGCATGATGGTGTCCTTTATCTAGCGACCATACAGAGACTATGAGCAGTGGGATGATGAGGTCGACCATTTGAGCCTATGCTAACAGTATCAGTATTTGATTGGTAGGATTGTATAGAGCTCATTGATCATTGAGATGTATTTGTCATAGCATATCCTTAGGCAATTTAGAGAGCAGCAGGGTGTACCTATAGGGATAGCTGAGTACGCACGGTCTTCTAGAGAGTATGCTTGGGGGCCAACCATTCTAGTAGCCTTCACTGAGTAGCACATTACTGGGCTAGGAGCCCAGCCGTGGGAATGGAGAGGTGGAGCTGTAGATCTTGAGACCACTACAGATTATGACCTATGGTGGTAGGCACATAGACCAATGCCATTGACAGATCTTGATGGGCTAGCACCTATGGATAGGTGGTCAGTGATACCTCATGTACTAAGGGTTGGGTAGGGAGGTAGAGGTGGTGACAGGGGTAGAGGCCAGGGGAGGGATGGAGGTAGGGATGGAGGTAGGGGTGGAGATGGAGGCAAAGATAGAGGTTGGGGTGTGGATGATGGAGGAGATGGCTAGAGATGGCTAGAGATGCTCAGAGACATGGCTAGAGGGTTCAACAATGTGTGGCTAGAGTACCGCTAGATGTCATCCCTAAGGTAGCTAAGGAGGGGGAGAGGAGGAGAGATAGGAGGAGGAGGTGGCAGGGGATGAGAGATAGGAGGAGGAGTTGGAAAAGGGAGGAGAGATAAGAGGAGGAGGTGGTAGAGGTGGAGAGACTAGACAAGTGGAGGAGGAGGACGATGATGAGGATGATGCCATAGATGAGGAAACGAGATTACTTAGATGGAGAATGGTGGAGGGTGAGGAGGAGAAACTGTCCTTTTCAACATTGCCTCAGGATGCCATGATAGATCAGAGGGTGGCTGACTTGTAGAGGAGATTAGATTAGAGTGGTGCATAGGTTAGGGCACTGAAGGCAAAGCTAGAGGTGGCTCGGGTAGATCGGGATCAGGTAGTGATCCATCAGTAGGACTTAGCTCAATGGTGCGTCAATTTTGCATTGCTATATATAGGGCCCTCTAGGGATATTAATCACAAGCTGGATAGGGTGAGCATGAGATTGGGATAGTACAAGAAATTATATGAGTAGGAGGTCCCTCCTGAGTGATGAGATCCTACATTTTCTCAATTCTAGATGAGGATAGGCAGTGGCCACTGATCATAGAGTGGGAGCAGCAACATGAGTCACATGAGTGCTGGAGGGTCTATGTCATCAGGGTACACCTTAGGGAATAGGTCCAACCACTCTCACAAGAATGCCTCGAATCACCACTTGAGCCTTAGTCATTGGTCTACTGGTTTAGTGCAAAGATCAGGATAAAGGAAGCCACTAGTGGCAGATCCTTCTACCTCTCAGAGTCAAGCTGCAGTGACATCACAGGTGTCTATGACTATGGAGACGGTGCCCTCAGTGTTAGTTCCACTTGGTGCATAAACAAAGACTACTATAGATCTACCTATCATTTTAGTGCTAGTTCCAAAACTCTAGCCACCACACTCTTTGCCATGAGGGGATGATGATAGTCTACCTTAGGGGCATGCTTTCCATATTTGTTTGCATGTTATGACACATTATGTATATACTATTGAGCCTATGAGCTACATTTTCAGGATACCTCTTAACTTTATCCTATGACACTACATTTTTGAGATGATATTATATGATGATGTAGTTTTGATGTGGTCTACATGTGTATTATGTGATGCTCTTTGATTCATGCATTATGATATATGTGGTGTATGATGTTGATTTATGATATATCATGTATGTTCTATGATGCTTACTTAGGATATGATGTGATGATGATTCCATGTTTATTTATATTTGATGATGATGATAATAATATGCATAATGTATTTATGAAATGAATGCAATGTTGATGATTATGTTAATGCCATATGTCATGAAATGTGTATGATTTAATTCTATCGATAATGTATGTATGGACCTAATGCAATGTTTATATGATCATGTATGCACTTATGTTTTGTATGTGACTGGATATCATCGTGAGATGGATGAGAGAAGATGACTAGACTGATGAGAGATGCATGTTAGTTCCTAGACTAAATCCTTCAAAACTTTATTGTAGAACTTTAATATTTATTGCTCTTAATCCTCATTGGGCAGACTATTGTAATGGCCAAAAAACACCATGATATGACATAGATCAAGGTGTGTAAGGTTATACCATCACCTAAGACATGCAGTCAAAGATAAGGATGATCATGACTCCAACTAGAGCATAATTTCCCCGGTCTATTTGTCATAATAAACCACAAATAGAAAAATACAAGGAAAATCCATGAAACGTCATTGCTTCTCTAAATCTTGTTTCTAGGACATCCTTGAGAAACTAGCAACATGATTGCCAAAATATAAAATAGAGCCCTTATCATGATGCATCATCATTTTTCTAAATCCCTGCATCAGGACCTTGCTGAGAAACTAGTAATCATGTGTGTCAATCGTCATGATACATCGCTGCTTCTTTAAATCCGGTTGTTGGGATCTTGCTAAAAAACTAATAACATGATAAAAAGCCAAATACAAGTGCCAAGTGTTTTCCAAGTGCTTCTAGATGTCCATTGTTTTAATGTCAAAATTTCATGTTTGATGATGTTGGGGTGTTTAAAGTTTTGGCGATGCAAAGATCACAAATGTCAAAGATTTTCGAAGTCAGGAAGGACACATCCTAAACAATGTTTCCATCAAGAGGATTGATCCCTAAATGCCGAAAGGGGTCCCTCAAAATGATGATGATGCCTAGGAAGGACACATCCTCAGGCATAAATGATAGAGTTGATTCTTTAGATGGACACATCTGAAGAATACTAATGTCCAAGAGGAGTGATCCTTAAATGTCAAATGAATCCCTCAAAATTTCATATGACAGTCATGATGCCTAGGAAGGATACATCCTAAGGCATGAAATGACAAAGGTCACCTTTCAGAAGGACACATCTGAAAGTGAACCAACAATTGATAGTTTGACTGAGTTTGACTTGTGTTGACCATATGTCAATTTTCTTTGACATGCTGATGTGACTATCTTGTTTGAATAAATGATTGCCATACTTTGTTTTAGGATTTTTCATGTTTAAAGAACAATTTTGTCTTGATTGGAATATTTTTGACGTGTGTGCCAGTGCAATGTCATTGAACCCTAATGGACTGACCTAGTGTGGCCTTGAGGGCTCATCGTCAGATGGCCTTGCCTACATTATGCACTTAGAGATCTCGCAGTTTGACATGACCAATGACTTTGTCTTGATGACCAAAGATTGTGCCATGATTTTATTATGACAAACCTAAAAGGACTAACCTGATGTCTCGGGGACTCAAGTATGAGTCTTGCCTATGTAGCAAATGTGTAGAGACAACATAGTTTGGAAAAATGACAAATACTGATTGATTGACTTGACAAGGAATGATTCTTTTTGCATTTTTAAGCTGTTTGACACTTGTTTTTAGGTCTTTCTACAGGACGTTTTGCAATTTTTTTAGGTCTTTCTTTAGGACGTTTCTTGATGTTTTTGTCTTTTTTAGGGAAATTTTCTAATGTTTTTGTCTTTTTTTAGGACTTTTTTTTTATGATGTTTTTGGTATTTCTTCAAGACCTTTTATGATGTTTTTGGTCTATTTTCAGGACTTTTTGTGATGTTTTTGGTCTTTTTCAGGACTTTTTGTGATGTTTTTGGTCTTTTTTCATGACGTTTTGTGATGTTTTTGGTCTTTTTTAGGACTTTTTTCCAATGTTGAAACCATGTGTGACATCCACTATAGTTGCATGATAAAATTTCTCCCCTAGTCAAGTCCAAGACTTAGCCAATTCCTAAGGGATATGAAATGGATGTTTCCAATGTACCAGAGGGACAGTCGTCAGGACTTGATGTCAACCATTTATGAACCATGAGAGAAAGGGTATTTAATTGGCATGATAATGGCGGGAGATGTATTTCATCCTAGGCCAAGTTAGGTAAAGTAACAGTAGATGGCAAAGCAATGATTGATTATGCATGGTGCCTGTTTGCCAAGTTTTTACCATGGTACTTATCCAAAGTGCCTATTTTTCAGGTTTGCACTATTGGAAAAATTATTTCTCTTTACTATTTTTTTCATTTTTGATATATTTTTAGTGTTTCCAAGACACTTGTTTCCTAGGTTTTCATCAAGGAAACAACTTTTTTTTACCATTTTTCCATTTTTTTGTATTTTATGGTTTTCAACTCGATCTCCTGATGCTATGCGTAGAACTTTGGGAGATGTAAACTATTGATAGGCTCTGTCAATTGTTCTCCATCTGGATTCACCAATTGATAGGATCCAAAACCAAAAGAAGATATGATGACATAAGGACCCAACCAATTTGGTTCAAACTTTCTTGACTTTTCTCTGTCAGCTTGGTTCTTATGGTTCTGCATGAGAACTAGGTTGTCAATGTCAAACTTCCTGACCATAACCTTTTTGTTGTAACATCGATAGAGATAATTCTGATACACCTATAGATGATTTAGGTAATTTTTCCTTCTTTCCTCTAGCATCTCCATCTCATGCAGGCGTGATTGTCTATACTCCTATTCATTAGTTAAACCCTTCAGGGAGACTCATAACGAAGGAATTTCAACCTCAATGGGAAATGTGGCCTTAGCACCAAAGACTAGGGTGAATGGAGTGGCTCCTGTAGGCATACGACTACTAGTGTTGTAATCCCACAAAGCAGGGTTGAGTTGTATATGCCAGTCATGGCTAGTGTCATTGACAATCTTGTTGAGGATTTTGATAATGGTTTTATTTGATGCCTCAGCTTGACCATTTCCTTGTGGGTAATATGGAGATGAAAAATGGTGTTGGATGTGAAATTGCTCACATAACTCATGAACATCTTGGTTTTTAAACGAATGTCTATTGTCAGTGATGATGGATTGGGAAAGGCCATACCAACAGATGATGTAGTTAAGAATGAACTTGGATATTTATTTGCTAGTTATGTATGTCAACGGGATAGCTTCAATCCACTTTGTAAAATACTCAGTGGTGGTGATGATGAATTTATGGCCATTGGACGAGGTTGGATGAATCTTTCCCATGAGGTCGAGTCCCCATTGAGTGAAAGGCCAAGGAGAAGTTATCGGCTAAAGTTCCTACGCTGGAGCATGGATCAAATCACTATGAATCTAACATTTGTGACAAGTCTTGACATATTATATTGCATCCTTTTCAATGGTTCACCAATAGTACCCAAGTCACATTAATTTCTTGTCTATATTAGGACCAGTTGAATTAAACCCACATACACCATCATACACCTCACATAAGGTTGTATGTGCTTCGTTGGTGTTGAGACATCTAAAGAGGGTATCATCAAAGCTATGATGGTAAAGGATGTCACTGATGATGGCGTATCGTGCAGCTTTTTGGATGAAGGAATTCATCTAGTTATTGGATAGGTTAGGTGGAAGGGTTTGAGACTTAAAGTAGTCATAAATATCTGGGTACCAAGGAGAGTTGGGACCAACAAGTTCATAGACCATTTCTGACTCTGGAATGTCATAGGTAGGGACCAACAATTGCTCTATTAATAATTCTAGTTGAGGTAGATTGCTTGGTATGTCAAGGAGAGAGCCTATTGTAGCCATGGCATCTATTGTCTTGTTCTATGCTCTTAGAACTTGTTCAAAAGTTACCACATGAAAGTACATTTGGAAACTATCAACCATCCATTTGTAGGACATCAAATTTTCATCCTTTGTGTCATAGTCATCATTAACTTGGTTGATGATGAGCTAAGAATCCCCATAGACATGTAGTGCTCTAATTTTCTATTTTATTGCCATTCTTAGTCCCATAACTAGTGCCTCATATTCTAGACCACATTATTTGTGCATGGAAAGGCAATGCAGAAAGCCTTAGGAATGGAGTCTCCTTAAGGGGTGATGAATAGGATTCTTTCCCCCGAGCCATGATTTGTGTGTGATCTATTAAAGTAGAGTCACCAAGGTGCCTTAGGTTCTGCATGGAATATTGACTCATTTGGAAACTCTACCACTAATGGGTGATCACTTTGTAGAGGTACATCTGTCAGCTAATCTACATTGACTTGTCCTTTTATGGCCTTCCTTTCAACATATTTAATGCCATACTCAGAATCATGACCCATTTTTCTAGATGCCCTGTTAGTGCTGCCCAACTTAATAGATATTTGAGGGGGTCAATCTTTGCTACCAGTTGTGTCTGATGGCTTAACATATAATTTCTTAGCTTCTATGTTGCAAATACAACTGCTAGACAAGCCCATTTAATTGATGTATAGTTTAGTTCATACCCGACCAATTTCCAATTGATGTAGTATATGGCTCTTTCTTTTTCTTCATGGTCATTTTGTGCTAACAATGCCCCTAGTGCTGAATTAGTTGTCGAGATGTATAGAATCAATGGCTTTCTATGAATGGGAGGCATGAGGACTGGTGTTGATAGTAGGTAATCTTTGATTTACTAAAAGGCTTCTTGACATTTATCTATCCACACAAAGGGGATACCCTTGCACAACAAATATTAGAATGGGTGAAATTTGTTAGCCAACTGGGCTATGAAACACCAAATAGATTATACCTTTCCTTGTAGACTTCTAAGCTCACTATTTCCTCTGGGTGGAGGCATGTCTATAATGGCTTTGAATTTTGCTAGATCAACTTCAATGCCTCTTTGAGAAACTATGTATCCCAATAGTTTACCCGATGTGACACCGAAGACACATTTCTTAGGATTTAGTCAGACTTTGTATTCTTCCAATCTCTTGAAAATTGTGTCTAGCACCTTCAGATGATCTTTCCTAGTTACCGATTTGGCCAATGGGTCATCTACATAGTCTTCCATTATTTTATGCATCATGTCATGGAAGATTGTGGTCATAGCCCTTTGATATGTGGTGCTTCAATTTTTTAGCCCGAATGGCATGACATTCCAACAGTATGTACCCCAGGGGAAAGTAAATGTCATTTTGTGCTAGTCTTCAAGGCAATGCGAATCTGATTATAGCCGAAGAAACCATCCATGAGGGACAACATCTCATATCCTTCTATAAGGTCAACTATGATTTCAATGCTTGGTAAAGGAAAGTCACCTTTTGGGCATGCTTTATTTAGGTCTCTGAAATCTATGCAGACTTGGATCATTCCATTTGGCTCTGTTACTAGCACTAGGTTAGATATCCATTTAGCATAATCGATATACCATATGAATCCAGCATCCACAAGCTTCTTCAACTCTACCTTGACTAATAGAGCAACCTAGGGGTGCATTTTGCATAACATTTTCTTAACTGGTTTGGCATTTGGTAATAATGGCAGATGGTGCAAAACCAGTTATGGGTCTAATCCTAGCATATCTGCATAGGACCATGCGAAGTTGACCTTACATTCCGTGAAGAATTTTTGAAATTCTGGTCTTTCTTCTTCAGTCAATGATGCAACAAAGAGGACTATTTTAGGATCTTCTATAGTGGCTATATTGTCTTCCATAGTGTCTTTGATAAGCATAGCTAATTTCTCTTGTTGTACAGGGAGAAAGTATAGTCCTCCATGTTTGGGTACCTCAAAGAGATTTTCACCCACAGATATATCCTTTGTTTTTACTTTTTTGATGTCAGAAGGTGCCTTTCAATTTTCACCTACAGATGTTTCATTTTTTATTTTATCTTTATTTTTAATTTTGTGACTTGAGGACAGAGCAATCTTGCTGAAGTATGCTACACTATCTAAATCAATAGCAAAAATTTCCTTGTGATCACCATTTGGTATGCCCTCACATAATCCCATGAACTCTGCAATTGCCTCATCATTCTGAAATGCATCCAAGATTGGCAGGCCTTGTTGGTCCCAATCGACTAGTTGAGGATAAACTAGGGAGATGCCATCGTTAATGTTAGTGCATTGAGGGGAGGATGCATAAATCATGTAGATGGAATCAGTGATATTGTAGATGTAATTTTCATCATCCAAATACACATCGAACTCTATCCAATATTCCCCTTCACTAGTCTCATATTCGTTGTTGAAATAAGGGGTGAAGGACTTAGAGTCATGGTTGTCAGTGTCGTCTAGTACTTTAGATGGGTTGGATTGATGGTATTCAAATGGTGGGGTTTGTAGGTCATGGGGAGTGGTAATCAGAATTTGGCTATTGGATGCTTGATTAATTTTGAATTTTTTCCAAAATCTTTGCTTAGAGGTTAGCTCCCCCATTTCAACAAATAAATCATTGAGGCAATAGTCACTTAAGGATCATTCTGAGCCAAATTCCCATTCTTGGGAGTTAGTTTCAATAAGGATTTCCTTAATAGTCTCAACACTTTCCCAAGCATGCACTCGCTCACTTGAAAGTCCATTGGTACATCGATCATCATTGTTGGGTGATCCACACCCTAATCCAAGATACTTTGGTATGTGGAACAGTTCTATGGGCTCTCTTCATCTAGTTTTAATTTTTCCCAGGCCACTAGTACCATCGTAGCCTTTAGCCTTCATTATGTCATATCCTTTCCCACATTTCTGGATTGGTAATGGGGGTAGTGTGATAGTTCCCTTACAGAGCCATCCTATGATGTTAGCAAGGTCCTCATTACTCATGTCTCCCCATTTGATGAACATTGTTTTTGGTGGAACTTTAAAAAATACTTTGGGTTCCATTCTAAAACATGGCTGACCATATAGCTTTGGAGACTTGGGTATTGTTGTTATACTATAGGTTGTGTGTAGTTTCAATTCCCCACAACCGAGGTCTTGGATTTTGAAAGTGCATTTAGCCTTAGGGTTTGTGGAAGGTGGTGGTGTGGCGTAAGACATGGATGGAGCAGATGTGGAAGATGATGTGAGTGTGGATGGATCAATGTATTTGGAAGATGAGGGGCTAGAAGCATCGCGATTGATAGGAACATAGTTTTTAGAAATACCCTTTAGATTGGTACAATATTGGAAAGGGTCGGGGTCTCCATATATTGTTATTTCAGTGCCATCAAATGGAAACTTTAGGCATTGGTGATATGTGGATGGGATAACTTTTAAGGCATGAATCCAAGGATGACTGAGCAATATGTTGTACGATAATTCCAAATCCAAGACCTGGCAGGTTATTTCCATAATGACTGGTCCCACTCTGATAGGGAGAGAAATAACACTATGTGAAGAGAATTCTTTGTCATCATATGCTTTGATCACTATACTTTTTGTAGAATCCATGCATGCATTCGAGAATACTAGAGCCTTAACTAGTTTGAGGGAGCATATGTTCAACCCTAATCCACCATCTACTAAACCCCATATAACTTTGTGCCTATGGACAAAAGTTTCTATGTGCAATGCATCATTGTGGTTGGTCTTAGGTGATGATTAGTCATGGTTGAAAAAGGTGACATGGTGAGGTGTAGTGAGGTATCCCACCATGGTCTCAAATTGATTGACATTAATGTCCTTGGGGAATGAAAAGTCTTGTAAGGTTTTATCTAGTATATTCTTATGTGCAGGAGAGTTATGAAGTAGCTTGACTATAGAAATTTGCACGGGAGTTTTTCTGAGTTGTTCGGTAAGGTTGAACTAACTTTTGGGTTGCCACTATTTTGTGGTTGAAACAAGTTTTGACTATTTAGTAGATGGGCCAAGTATGATAATTTTGGGTTGCCTAGCCAGAGATGGACCAGCTATGGTGACCTTGCCACTTCGAGTAGTAGCATTGCATTGGGGTGCTCTCTTGACCATAATGGTATTAGCATATTTGTCATCCGTTTAGACATTATTTATAATAGGTCCACCAGAATTGTCATACTTGGCTCAGGTGAAGTTAGCTTGATTATTGTTTATCTGTGGACCTGACGTGGAGGCATTATGAGAACCATGGTCCTATAGTGGATTCTTCTGAATAGTATGATCTTAATTGGAGGTGAATTGTGATCCACCCACTTCAATGATATGACTTTCGATACGTTCTTGTACCAAGTTTTTTAGTTGTTGACAAGTAGAAGTCTTATGTCCTTTTTCCTAATGATAATTGCAAAATGCATTATCATCCCACCATGTTGGTTTGAACTACCCTGGGTCATATGGTTTTTGTTCTTGAAGTATGATGACACCATTCTGGAGGCACTTCTTGAGGACTTCTTCAATGGGTTCACCCAAAGGAGTGTATGTCTGACCCCTAGGGAATTGTCTCATTTGATGATATTTCCCTTGAGGATTTTGGTTGCTCTGGTTGTTTGAAGGGATATTTGTAGGATTTTTCAATGTCATTGTTGGTTTGTTTTGTTGTTGAACCCCTTTTAGGGCCAATACAGGACCCACAGTGTGTGCAACCTTGGCATTGACAACACCGTCATTTGTAACATGTTTATTTTTAACCCAATATTTATTTTTTCTACTTGAAGTTGTGCAACAATCCACTTGCAATGCATATTTTAGGGGACCCAGAAGTGTTTGAACAAACATGTCCACCTTTTCCCTTTTGGGTATGTCAATGTGACACCGACTAGCGAGGCTTCTCCATTTTTGAATGAACGGGATGAATGTCTCACTGAAATCCTCTTCTGTGAGATTACACAAGCTCGTGATAGAAGTGTCCATGTCGATGTTATATGCATAAATTTTTATGAATTTTTTCTTTAGCTCATCCCATATTTGGATATCTTTTTGAGTGGAGAATCACTCAAGGGTAGGACCTACAAGACTTTTAGAAAAGAGTCTGATCAAGTATATTTTTTCGTAGGCGACATCCATAGAATTGGTTGCAAATTCATGAACATGTTCGATTGGGTTTGTCTTGCCTCTATATTTTGTAAAATTGGGTGACACATATCCTAGAGGAAATGGTGGCATGTATAAGGTCATGTGGAATGGATATACATTTAGATCATATGATACTTTTGTTTTGTTTCTGGATATCTATATGTTTTGTATTTTCTTCTCTAGACCCATCAATCTTGTTTGTAAGGCATCCATAACAGGGTCATTTGTGGTCCCATATGTTGGATTACTTGGTACCCTATAGGTTCCCATTTTTTGTGCATGGATATTGGTGTATTGTTGAGGGATGACATGTTGTGATATGTGTGATGTGATTGGAATTATGTGTCATTGATGTTGAAAAATTGGATTGGGTATATGCTGGTGGGTATGAACTTGAGACGAGTAGGTTGGGCTATGTCCCCCAACCATTTGTGTCATTATTTTGGGGACATGCTAACCCTGAACATTGTGATGTACTAATGATGCCATGGGTTGTGTTATTTGGCCACCTTGTCCAAATTGTTGAGGTTGTCCAAGGGGATTGTTCATAGTTGGTCCTTGGGAGCCGATTACATGTGACTGTGTTGTCGTGTTAACATTTTGTTGTTGTCCTTGGACAAAGATACTCATTTTTCCTCCTCCCAAAGGATTTTGTGAAATACCTATGAGTGGATATGTCAAAGGTGTGCTCATGGTAATAGATGTAGTTGTCAAGGGGAAGTTGTGACTTGATGATGCCCCCACGCCATTTATTGTCATGGTAAAAAGGGGGTTTGAATAACTTTCCCATATTGCCGATGAGCCAAAGGTGGTTCCAACTAGTTGTGACAGTATTGTGGATGTTGTGGGCATTGTGATAGATTGTGATCCTCCAATGGATGTAGTGTTTATTGTGTTGGAGGTTTTTGGGATGTTAGGGGTAGCATGTACTGTCGTTGTAGTGTCAAAGAAAGTATTGCTCATAGTTTTTTGTGGCTGACCACTATGTGACATGTTAAGTGTGTCGGTATCATTAGGATCAGAAGATGTTGGTCTCAACATGTTGATGTCAAATCCATGTGGTAACTTAGCTCCTTGACTTAAGAGTATGGCTAAGTATCTATCTCTGTCATATAGGACCATTTGCTCCATGAATTGAAAGGCCTCTGGATCTTGTGTTGTGACCTCTAGATTCTCCTCAAGTATCTATCTATATTCATCTTTGTGTAAGAAAGGTTTTAAGGGACTATTTGATGAGGATGTGAGGGTTTGATTATTTGCGTTGCTGAAGGGGTCATCAAATTTCCAATTTGGGTCATACGTGGGGTTGTTGATAGTGGAATTGGGGTTTAGTCCAAAATTTACCATTTGTCATTTCTATTTTTGGAGTCTAGTGTCCACCATAAAATGAGATTTCTCAAATCAAAATGACAATTAAATGCAAGGATGACACTTATGCAAGGTCCAAGTTCAAAATGATGCCTAGAATGAATAATGTTTTTGAGTTTTTTAGGAATAAAGTATGAAATGTCTATACTTATGATGCAGTTTGAGGAAAGGATGCCTAAACACTTCTAAGCTCAATCTTTTTTTTCGATCTTGGTTACTAAAGGACTTTGTTGAAAATGACTAGTGAGTTTACTTAACTAGACTTATGAGTTGGAAAAGCTCACAAAAGGGACAATGACTATAAAAGGGAAGAATAATGAAGTCCAAGAGAACCTAGTTTCGAAAGAAATGATGTTGCAAATTGTGCTAAGATTTTCCTAATACAAAGTTTGCGAGATTCAAATCCTAGGGACAAGCTAAAACCTAATGTATGCAACTAACCAAAATGAATGATGATACCTATGGTGAAGAATAAAACTAATGGTCAAAAATTTGAGCAATTTCAAAATTGGTTTATGATAGAATCTCCTTGGAAATAGTGTTTGACAAAATATTGACAAAGTGTAGACTCAGTTTTGACTTTGTATGGGTTTTTCTTGTGATAGGTGAATGCGTCGTTTCAGGTTGCGAATGCGGCTTGGGGACTGACAAATGTGACTCATTTTGGAAGATGCAGCTCTGTAAGCTTCAAATGCATCGCGACACATGTAGATGTAGTGTTTGAAAAGTAAAATGTGGTTCATTAGAGTGATTATGTCTCAAAAACTCAATTGTGGTTTGACAAATGTGACACGGTTTGTGAAAATTGAGTTTTCTTTCATTTAGATGGAAAATTTGATCTGTCTAACGGTGAGTGTTTTGTCCAGAAATGTGAATATGGTGGATAATGTTTCAGTAATCTAGCAAACACTTGACAAGCACAATGTTTTGGGTGTCCACAAGTGCACATAAAATAAGTACAATCCTAGAAGGCCAATAGGCCAAGGGTTTGTATACTTGGTATAGCCCACCGATATACCTCAGATTGGTGATAAACACTTTTCCTTCTCGAGAGAAGATAGCTTAGAATTTTGGTGGCATTGGCTCCCCTCCATAGCTCATTAATGTCATTTGAGCACACCAAATTCAAATTCTTGGGTAGTGACTTCCCAAGAACTACTATCTCTACTCAAGGGGATTAGTAGTGAGTATCTTCAGCCATGATATTGTACCCTGCACTATACCAAGCAATGGACAAAGAATGGCTGGACACTAGAAACAAGATGTATTTAATTCAGACATTTCGTTCATGGAGAATGATCCATGTGGTGAGAGTCCCCTTTCAGACCCATCTTGTTAGAACCACACGTGTGATTCTTGGGCTTTCCCCAAGAATCCACTTTTATATACTAGCTAGAAGTCCCTTAGGTTTAGGGTGCTACCAGGCTGAGTTATCTTGGGGTGAGTACTTTTTCCCGCTATAACAAACCCAAGTTCTAGAGTTAGTAACCATTTCTCTTACACCCAAGATCTCTTGAAAGAACAAGGGGAGAGGATACTTCGATTACTAAGTCGTGAGGGTAATAACATAAAAAAAGAATGGGTTTGGTTTTTTGATCACCAAGTTTTCACAAGGTGAGAGCATACTCGCCTACCATTTTGTAAACACAATCATGCAAATTAGAAGACATTGTTATTTTTAATTGCACCGAAAGTAAGTGTCTACTAATCTAAGAAAAATACAGACACAATTTTTTAGTGTTTATTCTTCAACATTCAAACCTACAAGACCATGAATTAGAAGTTTGGATTTTTTCCTTTGACCCACGAAGAGTAACCACTAAAAAGCTGCAAATAAAAATTAGTACCACAAAAATATAACTAGGTAGAATGAAAGAAAACTAGAATAAAAAGAACAACGAAAATAACAAAAAAATTGATAACAGTTGCTATCTATGGTGTACACTTGCTATGTGTCTACCATTCACAAATCTTTTAATGCAGAGATGAAGTAACAACCGTGGGTAGCAAATTGCTGCCACACATCTCTTTTACACCTGATTGGTGATCATTTCCTCCATTATTGATGAGGTGCTCTGCTCATTTGAAACACATAGCATTAACACAAGTCTTCAGCCATGAAATAAGAGAGGTTCATATGAGCAGTGAAAGGTTGCCACATGCCTAGCTAGCAGATCTCATATTCGGGCAATGGACCAGATGAGCCTAATGATGCTATTGGTCATTGTGTGTCATAATTATTCACATAGAATGGTGACACTTGTCTGATTAGGGCTAGTTGGGACCACCACCATCATTTCTAGAGGATGTATATATGCCTAGAATGATTGGATGCTTGGTTCCATATCGATTCTATTGCAATGACTTTGGGAATATTTTGATTCATGCATCATTGCCAGTGGATTGCGAAATATTTTCTATTGCTACTCTCTAAAGCGGTGGGAATTTTTCCTACAATATATACTTTTCTCTATTACAAGAAAAGGATTTGGAATTTGAAGAAATGTTGGCTTTGGTTAAAGATGCCAAGCCTTTATTGCTATTTTATTTGATTGAAAAAAATCCTTAGACTGTTCCAATTGTTTTGCCTTTCTATTTTTTCATGTTATTTGATCAACTATAAATTGTGCCTTTTATTATTTGGACACTTCATTTAACAACTTCTATATATGTTGAATGTGATTTTTTGACCTAGATCATGTCTAATGACTCTTCTTGGCAATAGGAATGTATGCAATATTATTTTAGTCAATGAATGGATTTTCTATGTTGTAATCTTTAGTTTCTAATGTTCTAGAACACTACAAACACAATTTAGGCCCTTAGATCTATGATTTATCATGCCTATCATTAAGTCTTGGCACATCACCTTAGTTTGGACTTTATTTTATTATATTTGTTTCCATTTCCCTCTCTAAATCTCCATTATAGAAGAAGTCGGCTTCTCTAAAAATGTTTGAGTCCATACAATTCTTTCTTCAATTTTCTAACAAAATTTGGATTCTAAGATAATTGAAATATTTTGGGTTGTGCAATCTATAATTCTTCCAAATCATCATTCAAAAATGATAACTTGATATTTTTTTGATATAATTTAAAATTTGTGAATCTAGATAAAACCAAAAGCATCTTAATTGCTTCTAGTCTAGCTTGAACTAAGGGTTAGGAATTAGGATTAATTAGGTGTTATTAAATAAATAAAAATCAAGAAACCCAAAGAACTGTTGAGTACAAAGGAAATTAAACAAAAGAAAAATTATACCTATTCTCTAAATCTTCCATGATTACCTCCATAACACCTTCTAACTTGTTGGTTGATGTGTTTCCCTCAAATTTGACGTGCGAGTAGTCTGGAAATACAAGTCCAAGTCCTACACCAAGCTTTGAAGGATTTTCTTCTAAAATGCCTATGTCAAAAAATATGCCTATGCTATGTGGAATAAATGCTACAATTCTTGTGAAAAATCTAAGTACGTTAGTGCATAATTGTATGTCCAAAATGTCTAATCTCAAAATGAGAGCAAAATAGCATTTTATAGAAAATTCTATTTTAAATGGATGGATGAGATTGACTCTTGACAATAGCCTAAAATTAGAGGATGAGATTAATTTTGACAATCCCTACTCAGGGTTAGGGAAACAGTCTTAAGTGAGCGGTCAAGATGTCATTTGAGAAGATTGAATCAGCGGTGGAGAATAAATGAAATAATTGATTTTGAAAATAAAAATTTTCAAAAATCAAGAAGATAAAGACTGACTGATTTGTGAGATTTAAAAAATCATGAAGATAAGAGTTGAATTGAAGATCATATTTGAAAAATCAAGAATCTGCCCGATTACTTGATTTTTAGAAGATTAGTTACCATTTTGAATTAAATTAATTCAAAATATAGATTTTGTGAGATAATAAATAATCAATTTTAAGATTATTTACCAAAATGGACTATCAGTTCAGAATGTGATGACAATTTAAATAATTTCATTTATTTAAAATGAGAGGAATATTAATTTAGAGGATATGATTAATAATTAAAGAAATTAATCAATTCATTTAATTATAACAATTAGTGACACTAAATAAATAAATTAAATTCATTTATTTAATAATCAGGAAGAAATAAATGAAAAAGGGTATTTAAATAAATTAAGAAACTTATTTAATTAAGGGAAGACTTAGAGAATTAAGGACGTATTTAATAAATAAATAGAATTGATTTATTTAATAATCATGAAGAATAAAGGACTATGAATTAATTAAATAATTATGAATTATTTAATCAATAGTCAAATGTGGTCGAAGGACATAATTAAATGTCACAATTATGCTTAGACGAAAGATGAAAAATGAAGCTTGCAAGCCTAGGTCATTTTTATGTGTCTACACTAGCTACTGGAGTAAAGATTTCTTCAAAGTCA
The DNA here is from genome assembly GCA_007258455.2 of Sequoia sempervirens. Taxonomy (NCBI): domain Eukaryota; kingdom Viridiplantae; phylum Streptophyta; class Pinopsida; order Cupressales; family Cupressaceae; genus Sequoia; species Sequoia sempervirens. The sequence continues at coordinate 353,730,881 of VDFB02000015.1, read as the reverse complement.
ATACCATACACTTGAGCATAACCCTTGTAGACTAATCTTGCCTTATTTCTAATTACTTTTCCATCCTCATTTAATTTATTTTAAATATCCATTTTTTATGAATGGTATTTTTATTTCCAAGGCTTGGAACAAGTTCCCTAATCTTATTCTTTTCAATTTATTTCAGCTCTTCTTCTATTTCTTTGATCCAATTCTCATCTTTTCTCACTTCCATAAAATATTTTGGCATGATTTTGTATAGAAAAGAAAAATTTACTTTTTCATTCATCCCTACTAACCTTCTTCTACTTAGAAATTTTTGTATTTATCTTCAAGAATTTGACTCTTAGAATGATCTCTCTAAATATAGCTTTCTAGAGAATTTTCACTTGGTATCTCAGGATCACTCTTTGTATCTTCTTCATTCATGTAGTATGATTCATCTGATCAGTATCATCATCATATAATGTCAAATTATAGTGCAATGTCCCAAAAAAAATTGCATTAGAACTTTCCACAACCTTCTTCAATCTTTTATTATAGCATCTATATGACTCACTTCTAGTTGAATAGAAAATAAATATACCTTCATCAAATCTTGAGTCAAATTTACCTAAGTTATCTTCATCTCTTCTAATGTAGCATTTACTTCCAAATATTCTGAGATGCTTGACTAATTTCAATCTACCTTTCTATAGTTCATAAGGTGTCTTAATGTTATTCAATTTTATTTGGTATTTTTTGAGAATGTAGGCTATAGTATGAACAACTTCTTTCTAGTATACATAAAGAAATTAAGATCAATTCAACATTTTCCTTTCCATATCTTGAACTATACTATTTTGTCTCTCAATAATCATTTTGTTGAGGAGTTATTTGGAAAAGTATTGTCTCTTAATTCCATGTTTCTCAAAGAATTCTTCAAAATCACAAAAAATTTAACTCATTGCCTCTATCAGACCTTAAACGCTTGATTGTATTACAAGTCTCATTTTCTACCAAATATTTGAATATCTTGAATTTTGTAAAAGCATTAGATTTCTCTTTTAATAAATTAACCCGTGACATCCTAGAAAATTCATCAATGAGAATAATAAATTATCTATTACCTCGCAACCTCATTCTCCTCATTGTTCTACATAGATCTAATTGGACTAACTCCAATGACTTTGTAGTGGAATACTCCTTTATTGGAAACCTTTCTCTTGTCATATTTCCTTCCTAACATTTCTTGTAAAGAGTATATATAGGTTTTAAAATTTGAAGCATATCCCTTACTACTTTTTTAGAACTGATCTTCACAAGATCAAAATTTATGTGACCCATCCTTTTATGCCATAACTAGTTTTCATCTTTCTATCCCAAGGGGTATTTATTTATTTTGATCTCATGAAGTTTTTACACTTTACTTTCTAATCTACTTCCTTTCATAGAAATATTTTTAGTACATTCTTATTTGATTTCACATCAGGTTGTGCATGGAATGATAGATTGTAGCATATGTCACATATTTAAATTATAGTTAGTAACTTATTATTTATACCTTCAACATATAAGACATCATATATCTTTATTTCTATAGCATTAAGGCTCAATGTAACCTTTAACGATATCTTAGAAAAAAAATTGTCACCAAGCCTTATAGATCCACTATTCCATTTTCTTAGACATATAAACTTTCTCTTATCTCCATCCATGTTGCTATAACATCCACTATCAATGATATATCAATTTTTCTCATTATGTGTATGAAATGGAATTTGTGTAATCATTGATTTTTTAGATTTTTGATCTATTTTCTTTATTCCCCACACCTTCTCAAACTCTTTTTTCTAATCAACATAGATATCTTCTTTCTTGTATTTCTTAAAGTTATTCACACAAGTACTTATACAATATCTTGCAATATGTAAAAAAATATTACACTTGTAACATGACATTGAAATCAAATAGAGGTAAAAACTCATTAATGCTTAAATTTTTTTTTTTCTTGTAGGAAACCTTCTAAGTCTACTACCTGATGACCAAATTTATTACATGTAAAACGTTAACGAAAAGATGCATAATTGAACTTTGCATTTTACACTTGTATTTTCTGATTTGGTTTTTTGAATATCCTCTTCTATTAAACTTGAATGAAAGCATATTCTTCCTTTTTAAATACTTCAGCCTCCTTAGATTCATAAAAAAATTAAACAACCAAAGGTGTTCTCACTAGGATCCTTTGTAGATGTCTTCAATGGAAGTTTAGTAGTCTTTGTGCTCTAATTTTCATCAAATCTAATTTTGATTTTGATGTGTGGTGACCTTTGATTGTTGATAATATTATCTATAATCTTTGTTCTCTTTCTAAACTTCATTTTTTAATTCCACTCACCATTCACTTTCAATAAAATCTTTCTTAAGGATACCACTTCTGATTCAAGCCTTTCACATTCCTTTTCCTTTTCTTTTAATTTTTCTCAAGGATTCCACTTCTAATGCATCCTATAAAGGAAGAGAGGTAATGAGGGTGGGAGAGGTAGAGAGGGATATATATGTAGCATCAAAAAAAGTAACTATTTTTCATGCTTAGTTTCAAAAAATAGACTTGATCATGAATTTTTAGGGTTTTGTAAAGTGTTTTCTTACAAATTAGCACTAATGTATGGCTCTATTAATTAATTGAGGTTAATTAGCTTAATTTTTCCCTTAAATTCAAATCCAAGCCTTATTTATTGCATTTTTCCAAGGATAAATCCTGAAACTCATTAATAATATTGCATAACACTTAATTTGGAAAGGTTTGAGTCATAGGATAGTGACTATGACCATTCACCACCTATCCAATGGGTTGCCACTATGTACTAGGACCCCTTTTTGGCATATTATTTCACCTCCCCAAAACTTGGTCCTAGAAAACTATGCTAGGACCCATTCTCCCAAGCTGGCGAATGGGTCCTCCTTACTAAGGACACCCATTTTTAAACTTAGTTTTGTGATATTTTAACAATTTTTAATCCTAGATCTGATGTTGGCATGTGTTATTTGAATTTTGAGATTAAATCTTAATTTTAGTATAAATATAAGGTTAATACACAGTTTCATTTAAGCAATCATGTATTCAAGCATTATATAAAATTTATGACCAAGAGAGCATAAAAGATAATTTTCAAAGGATTTCAAGGGAATATTATCAAGGTTTTATTATAGAATTCAATATCACATCATCATGCCAAAGGAATAGTGAATCAAACATGTTGCTGAGCTAGTGTGTTGCGATGTAGTATTTAGGATCCATGTTAAGCATTGTTCCATATCCAATTCAAGGTCAAGATATAAACTCTACATAGATACTTCATTTTAGATTATTTATTTATATTCTAAGACTTCATCCAAGGTATCATTGCTTCATGTTTCATGTTCATCTTTCAAATTATTTCATCAGAAGGCTTAATTACCTAAACAATTTTTGACCAAGGAAAACCCCTATTCCCTAAAAATCCACAAATTTTTCTCCTCTTTGATGTGTGTTTGAAGGTTTTAGGTTGAATATAAAGTGGAGAACAAGATTGAATCAAAGTTTTCAAGATTGAAAAGTTGTAAAATTTTGTCATCTATCTTGCAAGATCACAGAAAGTTACCTACAAAATTAATTTTTGGCTTTAGAGAGCTAGTCACCTAGGATCTCGAAGTGTACATATTGAAGAAAAAAACATATAAATTAGTTTTTAGAAACCCTAGTAGGTTCTGACTCACCATATGGGGTGAATGAGTCCTCGGTGACCCTCAAAACAACACTTTTTTAGTAAGGTACACATCCTTTTAACATCTGAAAACCTTCCTTATTATTGTTATAGTAGTTAGGATTGATTTTTGATTGTCATTGATGCATTTTTACTCTTGTAATTGAATGAAACATCACTAAGAAAAAATATTTTCATCCATTTGGTGAATCCCCTTTTGGGTGAACCTCTTTTTCTATTTTTCATTTTGGTGAACACGATTCATTTGAACATCCTAATTTATAATTTGACATGCATTAAAACCCTAGATCTTAGTTTGGCATTATATTTGAATTGCATTTAGGGTTCTTTCAACTTTCATTAGTGAAAATTTCATTTAGGGTAAATTTTGATGTTTGCATTGCTTATATTCACTAAAAATTAAAAAAATGTATTAGATCTGAATTATTTTTGCATAGTGTTAACATTGAAATCATCATTCCATAATTTAGATTTACATTGCACAAAAAAAAATATTCACATTATTCATAATTTATTTTTAGTGAACATTGCATTTAGAGACTTGAAATTTTCTAAATCTGTTATAGAATTAATTGTTATAGACCCAAGACAACAAAAATATAGGATTAACTCAAAAAAAAACTCAAAAAACCCTAAACTAGGACCCTGCATTCACCCAAGCTAGGGAATGAGTCCCTATACACACTAATTAGCAAAGTTTCTGAGCTTTTTCTGGTGTTTTCTTTTTAAAATACCTAATCTAGGACCTATTCACCACTAGGAGAATGAGTCCTTGCAAGCCTACAAGAATCAATTTTTATGACCTTTTTGATGGTTTTTTGTACTTCCTAGGCCTATTGATAACCTATAGTATAAGTTTGGAAAGTTTTAATAATTTCTACTTGATGTTTATAGGTCAAATCATCCATTTAATGTAGTCATTTTTAAAATCATTTCAAAATCAGTTCAATAGTGAAAATCATTAGATATGTTAGAAAATTGTTTACATTTTGAAGCATTGCATAAGTTAGATATCTTGCTTTTGAATGTTAGCATGTTTCCTTTTAAGATATGTGGTTTTAATATGGTTAAGAATGGATTACATAAGTACAACATCCCCTCTTATGGGTTTAATGTAGAGCATAGAGATGAGATCATTAAGAAACATGTTTGCTATCCTTCCATCATCCTTCCTAGTTATGATAACATCTTAGTGTGATAGAATAAAACCATTTAAAAAATCCTTAATATTACCTTGCCTATCTCAAACCCTATTATCTCTCCCATTTGTGAGGATGATATGATACAAATAGATACAAGCATAGATAATTGTAAAAACCATATTTTTTCTTCTCCTAATATCTCTCCTATTAGTGACAAAGGTTTCTTGGTGAAAGAAGATACAATCATTGAGAATCATGAAAGTCTTGTTTGTCCTTCTCCTCCTCCCCAATGGGAAGATATTATGAAAAAGAAGATGAGATCAATGAAACATTCCTTAACATTACTTTACCTAGTCTCCGTTCATCTCCCAAAACCTCCCCTATTTGTGATAATGCTTTAGTGAATGAGGATATAATCATGGACAATCAAGAAAATCACATTTATGAGGAGGATATATTGGTGTTAATAGATCTAATTATTGAGAGCTATGACAATCCTACCTCTACTACTTGGGAAGACATAATAGGACATGGAGATATAATCATAGATAAACATGACAATCACATTTGTTCTTCTCCTAATATCTCTCCTATATGTGAAGAAGATAGTTTAGTGTTAGAAGATACACTTATCAAGAGCCATGAGAATATTGTTCCTCCATTCTCTAATGATCCTACCATTTGGAAATATCTATTTGAACAAAAAAGTCCAATCACTGCTAAACATGAAAATCATAGTTGATCCTCTCTTGAGGCTTACCCTATTTGCGATGAATCTACTTTACAAAATATAACCATAAAATGTAATGAAGCTCTTGTTTACTCATCTCCTAAAAGTTCATTTATTAGGGTAGATATTATGGTGTAGACACATAAAAATGACCTAGGCCTGCAAGTTCTATTTTTTAAATAATTCTTCCTAACATAATTAATTTATTTAATTATGTACTATTGTCCAATTTCAACTACTAATTAAATAATTTTTTAATTATTTAATAAATTCATGTCTTTTATTCCTCTTGATTATTTAAATTCATCACTAATACTTTAATGTCTTTCCACAATTAAATAAATTCCTTAATTTATTTAATTATCTTTTTCTTTTATTTCCTCCTAATTATTTAAATGAATAAACTTTATTTATTTATTCAAATTCATCATTAATTCCTGCATGTCATCTCATAATTAAATAAATTCTTTAATTTATTTAATTATAGTCCACCTTGGCATTTTCCCTCATTTAGTAAATAAGTTAAATTAATTATTTACTATCACATGACACCACCTTTTTGAATTAAATTAATTTTTAATTCAAAATAGTAATTTACCTCCATAAATCAAGTAATTTCTAATATTATTTGATTTTCTAGCTTTTTCTTTTTTCATGCCATTCTTATCTCTTTGTCACATGCATTTTCAACCCTTGATTTTCTTAAATCAAATCTTGTCCACTCATTTCAATTTTTCCCTAATGTTTCCCAAACCCTAATTGTTAGTTTTAATATTGAATCTTGTCCATTGATTCTAGGGAATTTGTCAACTTTTAATCCTGGCCATTCACCTAAAATTGAATTTTCTATAAAAAGACAATTTTAGACTCATTTGCACACATTGACATTTGATATCTCTTGGATTTTGGCTACATTGTTGTCATAACATTTTTTGCATATTTTATGCTTACTTCATAGTTGCATAGTATTGCATTTGTGATAAAATCCTTCAACATTTGTTTAGGTCTTGGCATAGTCATAGTTGTTCATCACAAATCTATGGGCAAATAAAATATTTTAGCAAATAGAGAAGGTGTAATGGAGGTTAATCATGGAGGTTGAAGACATTTGGTGAGATTATTCCTCTTGTTTTCATGCTTTTTCTCATTTTTCATTCATTATTTACTTTGGATTTTTCTTTTATGCACTAATCTGCTAACCTAGGTTTTTCCCATTGTTACATTGGTGAACTTGACATGAATTTTTTTTTTTTTTTGCTGATTTTTTGTATGTCCTTTTTTTTTTGCAAGTATAGGTATGGAACACCACATTTTCTATTTCTTGAGCAACATTTGTTGCATCGTGACACATTCAACACACATAACAATGCATATGATTTGTTACGACGCATCTAACAACCAAAAATCCATAATTGCTCAAGAATGATGCATCTGAGAACCCAAACGATGCATTTGTAGACCACGACACATTCACTCTATACATCATTGCATCTGACTAGTAAATTATAGTGTACAGACCCAAGATGCATTTTCTCTGTAGATTGATGCATTTGACTGGTAAAATTTTCTTTTTCAGATTTTATAGAATTTTTTCTAGATTTCTCTTTTTCATTTAGTATCTTAGGGGTTTTTGGGTTACTAACTTTCTATTTTCAGCTTGTGGTGAGGAGTCTAACCTTGTTTTTGGTTGATTTTTCTATTACACTTTAATCTCCTTAAGGCAAACAAACAACAACAACAATTTTTACATTTCAACTCATTGGTTAAAATTTACTTTCATTTTCTTGTCATGAGGTTAAAATGAACACAATCATGCATTGAAACTTAGATGGGTAAAATGAACATGCATTCTCAATTAATGGGTTTAAAATGAACTTTGTCTTTCATACTTCAAGTCAAAATTTTAAAAACAACAAATTATCTTGTGTTTCTTCATCACATTAAAATTTTTTGGTAACTAAAATTTACAAGTGTCTCCATTTTTGTGTCACCCTAATTCAATAATAGAAGTATCCTTTCCCCATGCACACTTGTATGATCATAGGTGCAAGAGAAAATGATATTGAATCTAGGCATTGGGCCTTGGTGAGAAAAAGTACTCACACCAAGGTGACTCAAACCGACAATAGAGCTCTTTGGCTGAGCTACTCCTGACCAGTATATAAATGTGAATCCTAATGGAAAACTTAGGATTGTGATTGCTAATGTGTCATGCAAACAAGTGAACTTCCCAAGACTCTATTGAGTGCATTCTCTTCAAGCTAGAGTTCCTCCTTATCAGAGCTAATCTTTCCCCATGTGTGGCAACTCAAATGGGAGTCCCAAACTAAATTTTTTTGTGTAGTTTCCAAAATCCCATCTATTTTCTAGCATAGCAATGGTCATTGCAAAGGTATCCACATTCTTGTAGTTCTTATTAGAGGTGATCAAACTGCCATGGGAGTTTTATGGGGGATGGAAGCTTGGTTGACTTGAGAATTGAGTGCATTGTAAGGGGAGCTTGTGTGGCCAAGATTCTAGATTCATCGACTGAAAATAAATGTGACTAGGGAAACCCACATGGAATCTAGTGAATATTTCCCTTTCCTAACCTAGGGTTGTGATTATCTTCATTGTGCATGCTTTCAAATTTTCAAAGGTAATATATTATGTTTGTCACATGTTTTTTTTTAAGAAATTGAAATAACTAAACACCTTTCACAGACCTAGAAGCAAACATTCACACTCAAACAAATCTGACATTTTTCCAAATTTACAAACAAATTAGACTTCATTCTACCTGTGACATATTTTTTCCAATGCATCCACTCCATTGAATTGCATTTGAGAAATTCTACAATGCATTTTCTCTAATAAGCTATGTTTTCTCTCTATATCAACTCACCCACCTAGTCTGAACCAAATTTGCTTTGCTGAACACCACAATTGATTTACTATACCACATTTACTACATGCAACACCACATTTTCTTAAACCAAGATGCATTTAATAAATTGCAACACATTTGTGACCTATAACGATGCATTTTCTTGGAAAAAAAAAACATTGTCACAAACCAAAACCTGAATTCAAACATTTTCAATCTACTATCAAACATCTTTTTTCTAGAGGCTTTTGTCAAAAACTAGACTAGTAATTTCTCAAATCATCCATTATTTGCATCTTTTAGCTTGAATTTTACCATAGTTTCATCCTTAAAAATATTATTTGCACCCATAGGCTTCACTATCATCATTATTTTCGAGCAATAATCCAATCTTTAGGAACCCATTCTACTACAAACTTTGGATTAGGAAAACTTACCATACCTTACAAAATATTTTCCTTCAAAATTACGTTATAATTGGACTTAGTCAAAATTACTTCCTTTAGTGATTATCCTTTTGTGAGACCTTTCCAACTCAAAAGTCTAGTTAGTAAACCTCACTTGTCATTTTGTCCTTCAAAAAAGTCCTTTGATGACCCAAATTGAGACATAGACCAAGCTTTGAATGGTTGAGTAAACCTTTTTCATCCATCAAAATCACTTTGGCCATTTTTTTCTTCATTTTGCATATCTTATTCTCAAAAATTCAAAAATATTGTCATACATTTCATCCTAGTCCTCATTCTACATCTAGACAACCTTGTCACTTTGCATTAGATAACATTTTCAACTTTGCATTATCATTGTCACTCTTTCATTGGCACCCTTTTAGACACTATTGACACTTACATTAGTCATTTCCTTAGGTAACATTATTATCGATGCATTGGCATCCCTTATTCCAAAAATACAAAAATAGAGATTAGTATCATCTTTGCATTTAGTGGTCACTTTCATCCTCCTCATTTGAGTAAACCCCTTGTGCCATAGAAAAATGGCCCCTTGTCATTTTCATGGCCTTTTAGGTCTTGTTTCAACATGTTTTACATATTTTGTATTAATTTTTTATTGTAACATGGCTTGAATATACTTATTTTAGTATTAAAATATAAATATTGAAGTTTTGTGAATGTTTTGTGAAGTTTTGTGAAACATTTCTACATTATTCTAGACTCTATTTAATATAATTCACCTAAAAACAATCATTTGACACATCAACAAGTCCTATTTTGAAGTGTTTTTAAATCTTGTAATCAAGATTCATGCTTTTCTAGGCATTTCCCCCTTATTTACACCTTTCTCGTTTATTATTTCACCTTTTTATATAATTGTATGCTTTATTTAAGTGTATTTTTAAATATATCCCCTACACATAACATTAAAATACATTTAATTCTTGACATGTAGGCTTATTTCCCAGGTTGTACCCATTCGCGATGGGTGGAAAATGAGTCCACCCTAGCCCCAAAATTCAAATTAATTCAAATTTCTTTAGGGATTTATTCAAAATTATGCTTGATGTCATCCTATAATGACGTATGAAAGGTTACTAAGACACAAGATTGATATAAATAAGCTAATTTCACCTGATTTTAACATCTCATTCATCCAACAAGTCAATTTCACATGCACTTACTCCCTTAAGGATTCAAGCATCCTAGAGTAGCCATTAACATTGATTCATATTTGCATCATCAAGGATCTTCATAATTTGTAACATCTTTTATGTTCATTTATCATCTTTCTTGAATTTCATTTATTTACATTGGGCTTGAGTGCCAAAGTGGGGTTTGCAGCAAACCCCTATTTGCTAACCCAACAACATTTTCCCCCTTTTTACATGTGTTTGCAACCTTTGTTTTGTAGATTTTATAGGTCTAAAAGGTGTTGAAAAGTGGAATCAAGTCAACTATGTTCTTAAAGTCATTTTTTCATCATTTCAAGCTTGATTGAGTGATTTATGTTTTTTTTCTATAGAATTGACTTCGACAACCTGACATTCAAACTTTATCAAATTTGGTGTTGTAGATTTGTTGACTATATTTCCAAAACTATAGGAGTTAATTTATTTGCCACCCTTGGAAAATGAGTCCCACCTGATATCAAAAATTGGTGTTTTGTCATATTTTGGATCCTGACAGGCAGAAACCTATTCCTGACAGTTTTTCACTTGTAGGTGGATTGATTTTCCACCCTTGGCGAATGAGTCCCACAGTGAATTTTTAGTGATTTCAATCTACCTTCCAAAAATCTCAACAACATCAATATTAGTCTATTTGCACTTAGATTCATCCCTGTTAGCTCTATTCTACATATTTCCTTTAGTTTTCATGTTGTTTGTATATCACACTGTGTTTTCAAACATTGCATAAATCTTAGTCTTGCATTCATTTAGATTAGTTTCATTCAATAAATTGCATTTATTTAAGTTAATTTAGGTATTACATAATCCCACATTACGTATTTGAATGAACTTGCTAGGTTTTTGGCCTCCTTATCTCTCCTTTTTGGGTGAAATTCCTTAAAAGAGTTAGAGACCCTTTGAGTGCAAAAAATATATGGTTCATTTTGGTGAACCTGACTCTTGAGAACTTTTCATTTTTTGTTTTCATTGGAATATTGCATCTTAGGGTACATTTTACATTACAATTCAATTAGGATTTTTTTTTTTTTTTGCATTTTCTTTCAAAATGTTTTGGAATTCTGTGAAATCCTTGGTTGATATGTCTAATTGCATGTTTAGTTGAGACCCTAATGATATTGAACTTCCACGTGCTCTCTCAAATCCTAATGATTGTCCTCCTTGTGATGTTGACATCATTGGAGATGATGATGTTAGCATGACAGTTATATAATGATTTCTTTAACAACTTAGAAAACAAGGAAAAATTTTACCCTTCCATGAAATCACAAGACATTCCTCCTTTTACAACTCCTTATCATTCTTCATATTTACATTCTAAAATCACAAATGGATCTAGTATTCCTCCTTTAATTGAACCTAGTTCCTTTCCTCCAACACAACCATACCCCTTTTACAACCATCAAGTTACCAACACTCCAATAAGCCTTGAAGAAACATATGGTAGATGCTTTATTATTATGTGTAAACAAGGTTGTGACACAAAAATTAAACATAAAATTCATCAAATTCTTGATAAAAATACAATAGAAGAAAACAAAATAGGATTAGGATATCAAGACCCTTCTCATCTTGATAAAAATCCTTTGCAACCTCGGAGACTTCAAGATTCTAGTACAATGATCTTGAATGCTCCTCCTAACTTGAAGATACTTCTCCCAAGAGAACACCCCTTCTATAATTCTAATGCTAAGGATGGTAGAAACCCTAGGGCTCCTCCTCCTTCTATTCATGAAAAAGGAGAATCTAGAGAGAGGAAGCCACCTTACAAAATGAAAAAGATAAAGTTTCCCACACATCCTCCATCTGAATGTGAAAGGAGATTGCAATTACTTTTAAACAAAGGTCTTATACTCTTACCACCTTCTAATATGTTGGTTATTCATGCTCCTAATTCTCATGTGCCATATTGAAAATATCATTGTACTCTTGGACATTGAACATAATCATGTTAGACATTGAATGAGATACTGTAAAAGTATCACTTCACTAATACTAACTAATTTCCTCTCATCCCTTAAAACATCATTGTAGTCTCATGCAATAGTTGAATAAGATTTTCATTCTCACTATTGCATGATCCTTTTCATCTTCACTCTTAGGCTCATGCTTTCTTTTCTCTTTTGCATACAAGACATTGTTATCCTTTTTCCTTGTAATGCACTTGTCTTCACCTCTTAACTATGTTATATCCTTCCCACTTAGTCATTTAAGATTGAGAAACCAATAACTTAGTTAATGGTTGACTTACATTTACATTACCATCCCCTTGTATATTATTTTGATATGTGTGTTGTTTTCTCCTATATTGTGTGTTTGATGTTATTCTCCCTCTTCGTACACTTCTTCTATTTGTATCTCTATTCTTCTATATGACGTAAATTGTCTTTTTATTTTTGTTTTCTGTTTTTCCTTTTGGGATGATGCAAAGTGTAGAGACACCCTAAGTTTCTTGCATGTTGATCCAAATGGTCCTTGTCTTTTTATTTTTGTTTTGTGTTTGTCCTTTGGGGATGACACAAATTGTAGACATGTCCTAAGTCTCTTCCATGTTGACCCATAAGGTCTATTTTATTTTTCTTTGTCTTTTCTTGTGTTTTCCTTTTGGGGATGACACAAGGCATTGAGACTAAAATGTCTCCTTCATGTTGGCCCAAAATATTTTTCATTTTCTTTCATTTTTTGTCTTTTTTCTTGTGTTTTCCTTTTGGGGATGATGCAAGGCATTCGCACCGCAATGTCTCTTCCATGTTGACCCAAAATGAATCTTGTTTAAATTTCTTTTTTCTTCTCTCTCTATGTGTCATTCTTCTCATTCTATGTCTTTAGGGAATGATAGTTTTGTGCTCTTTCATAAACACATTGCAGCCACGAACATACTGACCCCAAATACATAGATCCCTTACGTGTTTTGGTGTGCTTTTTTTATTGGGGGAAAATCCATTTTAATTTATTTTCTTTATTTTCCCTGACATGATGCAACCTAACTTTAAAACATATGACTTGGCATAGGGATTTCCTATATTGGATCTCATGTCTTGTTTTTTTTTTTCTTTTGCATTATCTTTGTTCTACTTTTAAAAAACTGCTCATGAACAAGGTGTAGTAATTCTTGTAAAGTGGGGGAAATAAAATAACATCATTTATTTGCATTATTTGTTCCTAGCATACCCTTTTCATTTATATGAAGTTTTCATTACTTTTTGGATGACATTGGGTGTGATGTCTTTGATAAGTGTGATCTTTCTTAGTATATTATATTCCTCTTGGTGGTTTGATGTGACACACTACATCCCTTGAGTTGTGAATTCAATATCCTTTGATTGGTCCTCTCTTGGAGACATTAGACACAATGTTCCCTAAGTGATTTAACTTGCATAAATTGAACAAGACTACTTTGAACAATCTTTCATATTACATTTTTTTGTATTTTACATTTTTTGCATTCTTATTTAGCCACCTTGCATAGCAAAACATGCATGCCTATAATGTCATCTTATTTGTTTAGCCACCTTGCATAACACAACTTGCATGCCTATGGTTCCATCCTATTTTTTCATGAGTTCTAATCATATGGATTTTTTCTTGTCTCATGAAGTTTAAATAGACATTTTCATTTTATTTTCCTTTTTGTGGCACCTTGTTAAAGTTATCAAGAGGTATAACTTTGGCATGGTTGAGTGGGAAGCCTAGCTAGCGGCATGAATTTTCCCTGTAGTAACTTGTATTTGAGTGCATTCCAACTAGCGTATGTATCTCTTTTGTTTTTGGCCCTTCTCACCCCATGGATGATCTCAAAGTTTGTGGACCGTGAGTACACATTTTCTTTTTTCATAGATCCAATTCACAACTAGTTGGATTAATGATCGAAGCTTCATTTATTTCTCAACACTTGTATGTTACTTTCTTTTTATGTTTGGTTTTCCATGGGATCTTCATTCTGGGGGCTTGATCACCCCTCTATATTGTTGTTATTCCATCTTGCTAACATAAGCACATTCAAACCCTCTCTTTTTGATGTTCATGGCTACTTTAGTGTGAGTCTAAAGAAAGTTCTTCCTCTCACTAAAGTGGAGGCTAAATGTACCACAAAAAAATGGACCCTTGTCATTTCCATGGCCTTTTAGGTCTTGTTTCATCATGTTTTACATATTTTTGTCTTAATTTTTTATTGCAACATGGCTTGAACATGCTTATTTTAGTATTAAAATATAAATATTGAAGTCTTGTGAATGTGTTGTGAAGTGTTGTAAAATATTCCTACATTATTCTAGACTCCATTTAATATAATTCACCTAAAAATATTCATTTGACACATCAACAAGTCCAATTTTGAAGTTTTGTTAAGTCTTGTAATCAATATTCACGCTTTTTTAGGAATTTTCCCCTTATTTACACCTTTCTCATGTCTTATTTGACCTTTCTATATGCTCATATGCTTTATTTAAGTGTATATTTGAATATATCCCTGACACATAACATTAAAATACATTTAATTCTTGACACTTAAGCTTATGTCCCAGCTAGGACCCATTCGCCATGGGTGGCTAATGAGTCCCCCCTAGCCCCAAAATTCAAATTAATTCAAATTTTTGTTAGGATTTATTCAAAATTATGCTTCATTTCAGCCTATGATGATGTATGAAAGGTTAATAAGACACAATATTGATATAAATAAGCTAATTTCATCTCATTTTAACATCTCATTCATCTAATATGTCAATTTCACATGCACTTATTCACTTAAGCATTCAAGCATCTTGCAATAAATCATTGAGAAACTATTGAAGCATCTTGGAGTAACCATTAACATTGATTTACATTTGTATCACCAAGGATCCTGGTAAGTTGTAACATCTTTTATGTTGTTCATTTATCATATTTCTTGCATTTCATTTATTTACATTGGGTTTGAGTACCAAAGTGGTGTTTGAACATGGAAAACCCCTATTTTCTAACCCACTGACTTTTTTTCCCTATTTGCATGTATTTGCAACCTTTATTTTGCAAATTTGACAAGTCTAAAATACACTGACAAGTGGAATCATGTCAACTAGGTTCTTCAAGTCATTTTGTCATCATTTCAAGCTTGATTGAGTGATTTCTATTTATTTTCTACATAATTGACTTCAACAACCTAACATTTAGACTTTATCAAATCTAGTGTTGCAGAGTTGTTGACTGTATTTTGAAAAATCTAGGAGTGGACTAATTCAACACCATTGGTGAATGAATTCCACTTAAGATCATAAATTAGTTTTTTGATAGATTTTGAATTCCAATAGACAGAAACCTATTCCCAATAGTTTTTCACCTATAGGTGGACTAATTCACCACCCTTGGTGAATGAGTCCATAGTGAATTTTTCAGTGATTTCAATATACCTTATAGACATCTCAACAACATCATTCTTAGTCTAGGTGCACTCAGATTCATCCCTACTAGCTCTATTCTGCATATTTCCTTTAGTTTTCAGGTAGTTTTCATATCACACTATGTTTTCAAACAATACATAAATCTTAGTCTTGCATTCATTTAGACTAGTTTCATTCAATAAATTGCATTTAGTTAAGTTCATTTAGGCATTACGTCACCCTACATTACATATTTGAATGAACTTGCTAGGTTTTTGGCCTCCTTATCTCTCCTTTTGGGGTGGAAAACCTTGAAAGTGATAGAGAACCCTTTAGTGCCAAAAATATATGGTTCACCCCTTTTATGGTTGAGACTAGGCTTCAAACAAAAATAAGACAAATTTCCTCTTTTGGAAAATACAATAACCCCTATTACATGGACTCAAACATAGACATGAGGGAATCCTTTATCAATTCTTTTAGCAAATTGAACATACCATCTTCTTCTCAAAATCCATTTGAACTATTCATACATAGAGAAAAAATGGGAAAGTATTCACAAAAGACATAGAAGTAGCAGCCCAAAATCCTTAGGTAGCCTCCTTTGTAGAAGAATTGGTCTTGAACCATCATGACAGATACTTATCTATACTCTTAGACCAAGGGGCCAAATTTCCATGAGGCTTTGACATTATCACTATAAGTGCAGCCTCTCCTAACCACACAACAACAAAAAAGTCAACCTTACTTGACACCTCAGCAAAACACAAGAAATACACCCCTTGGTACCAACACACAAGAGACAAACACCATCAATGCTACTCTAGTGTCACCTTCAATCAAAATACTTCCAACATGATTAATGCAACATCCATTGGAGGAATGTCAACCACATCACAAGCCACATCATAGTCAATGCCCATAATGTCAACAACATCATAACAAAAATTGGAGCTACCTTTGAAAACTCAAAAAATACCATGGGAACCAACTCATCAAACCTCCTATTTGGAGCTTCATCTAATTCCATGGATAAGACATCATCAAGTCACATACTTGGGCCCTTAAACAATACCCTTGGAAAAAACACATTGAATATGTTTGGTAGAAATAAGAGATGAATCTCAATTCTTGGACCTCATCCTAATGTCAATATGCCATCTCAAATCAATTCCAATACCCACATACCCCAAAGGAATAACACAAAAATTCCCCATGGTCAAATCTATCAATTCAAACAAGGCAATCAGATTACACAACACAACTTCATTTAGACACCAAAATATTTTAGGACAATAAATACCTCAAATATAGACAAATATGGCTAGATCACACATACCCACATATTTGTCACACATCCATACCCAACAAAACATCCCCATTCAAAACACATAATTTCAAAAAATTCCAAATAAAAACATGTCACACATCCCTCAACAACATAATCCATAGCAACACATTCTTCATCAAAATTTGAATCTCCCATCTCAACAACTTGGAACTTAGGGGGTACCCATCACTCTCATTTGTGATGCAACAAATAATCCTATAATTGACACCTTGACAACTCATGTGGGAAACCTACAAAAAAAAATAGAGACTATGCAAGTGTCCAATTAAAGGAGTCATGCATCATGTGACTTGTGTCCATACCCTATTGACACAAATTTATACATGCCAAATTTCCCACTAGGGTATGTAGTGCCAAACTTCACCAAGTATAAAGGAAAGACCAACCCTCTTGAACACATCAAAGAATTTACCACTATATGCATGGACGTTGCTTATGAACCCACTTAACTAATGATGCTTTTTCCTAGAAGTCTCGTAGGTCTTGCACTCAAATGGTTTTCTACCTTGCAAAAAGGCATAAAGACATGGGATGAATTTTCTGACAAGTTTGTGGAGAATTATGTGTATAACATTGACATCGACATCACTAACACTGCTTTATGTCAATTGACTCAAGAAGAGACTGGGGAAACCCTTATACCATTCTTTCAAAGGTGGTGAGGGTTAGCTAGTTAATGTCCTCTAGAAATACTAGAGAAAGAAAATGTTAGCATGTTTGTCAAGAATCTTCTCAGCCCATTAAGATACAATTTACAAGTGCATTGTTGCTCCACCTTCACAGACTTAATAGAAAAAGAGTACAACTTGAAAAGGCCTTAATCAAGAAAGGAGAAATAAAATAAAACATGAAGGACATGAGTAAACCAAGTTTGAACCCACCTCAAGACAAAGATAAGTATTGGGTCAAAAATAAACACATCACCAATGATGGTGTTGTTGATGTGAAAGATTTCAACATGACAGGTCCTGTACTTACTCTCAAAGGAGCTCAAACAAAAAGTGAACCAATAATCACACTAATACCTATTGTGAAAGCCATTCAAAAAAATTAGAACAATCAAAGCAATCAAACCAGAGGTGGCCTTGTCAACCTAGATCATTCCCAAAGAGTCACACATACACTCCCTTGGGTAAACCCATTGAAGAGGTCCTTAAGAATCTCATTCAAAATGGTAGTGTTACATTGTAGAAACCTAAACCTTATGCCCCAAGACAATTCAAGCCATCATGGTGGGATGACAATGTGTTTTGCAATTACCATCATGCAAAAGGACACAAAACTTCCTCTTGTTAGTAGTTGAAAAATATTGTACAAGATTTCATTAAAAAATACACCATTGAAGTAGGTGGACAATAATTTGCATCAAACTTGGATCATACTATGCAAAAAAATCCATTGCAGGACCATGGTTCAAATAATGACTCAATGTTAGGTCCCAAGAACAACCATAACCAAGCTAATTATTCCCAAATAAGATTTGATTATTCTGGCAAACCCATTATCAATCATATCTAAAAAAATTATGAATACGCCAATACAATAACTTTCAAAAGAGCACCTGAATGTAATGTCACTACTTGTGGGGGGAAAGTCACCATAGTTGGTTCTCCTCATCCTAGATAGCCAATGATAATGATACCTGGTCCATCCACCCATCAATCACAATCCTGTCCATCAACCAAATAGTCTTAGTCCAAAGGAAAATTCAATCTCATTAACCAATTAGGGAAAATGCCTGCTTAGATTTCCATACTTGAGTTATTAAGCATTTCTCTGGCACACAAGGCCATACTTGAAAAAACCTTACAAGAGTCTTATATCCCATATGATATTGATGCTAACCAATTTGAGGCCATGGTGGGATACCTAACCACTTCCCATCACATAACATTCTTAGACCAAGATTATTTGTCACCCAAACCCTCACATAATGATGCCATCCATATCAAATTATTTATCCATAAGAACAAGGTTAGATGAGTCCTAGTAGATGGAAGAGAAGGACTAAATATATTCTTCTTAAAATAGGTTAAGAAACTGGTCTTTTCTGATGCTCGTGTAGAAACTATGAAGAGTATAAAAATAAATGCATATGATGATGAAGAACATTCCTCTCACGGTATAATCACACTTCCTATCCAAGTGGGTCTAGTCATTATGGATACAACCTATCAAGTCTTAGATTTGGAACTTCCTTACAAAATTCTTCTTAGTTGACTTTGGATTCATGCTCTAAAATCTATCCCCTCCACTTATCACTAGTGCTTGAAGTTCCCTTTTGATGGAACTGAAATCACCATACACGGAGACCTCGATCCATTTTAATATTGTACCAATTTGAGAGCCATCTCTGAGCACCAAGTGCCCATTAATTGTGAGGCTTAAACATCCACTTCTTCCAAATTCATTGACCCATCCACACTCGTCAAGCCCTCCATGTCCACATCCATTTCCTTGATATCTACATCCACTTCTTTGATATACACATCAACTTCTTCGGTAGCCATATCCACTTCTCTTACATATACCACATCATCCACTATCCCAAGTTTCAATCCAAGTGTCAAGATCTAGGACCAAGGGTGTGGGGAATACAAGCTAAATATGGCCTATTTCATAACAAAAATACCCAAGTCTCTTAAGTTCTATGGCAAGCCTTGTTTTAAAATTGAGTAAAAAGCAATTTTCAAAGTCCCTCCAAAAACAACATTCATAAAATGAGGTGACATGAGCAAAGAAGACACTAGAGGCATTTGTCTTGGATCTATGAAGACCTAGAAAATCCACTCCCATTTCTAGTAGAGATATATGGTAAAGGCTATGACATAGTGAAGGAAAAATGCTATGATTGAACTAGTGGCCTTGGCAAAGAGAAGACAAGAAGATGAGAACCTCTAATGCCTATTGGAAGACTAAACATTCTTGGGTTAGGGTTGGGACCACTTGAATCTAGTGATCAAAGTACCAATGTACTTTTTAGTGAGATCATGAATTCTTTGGAAAGTGTTGAGACAACTAAGGATTCCTTCACTAAAACTGACTCACATGAATGGGAGTTTGGCACTGAATGATCCTTGAGTGACTATTGCCTCGATGAATTGTTCCTTGAACCTAGAAAACCTACATTTAAAGAAAGATTCTAGAAAATGTTTAAGATTGATGTATCATAGAATAATGACAACCTTGAAGTCCTAAGAAAAATAAAAGATTGGGGTAGACTCATTTTTCCATAGAATAGTGACAAGTCTGAATCATCTTCTACTCCCATTGGCCATAACCTCGACATACCTATCCAATAGTCTAAACCTAATGACCATTATTTAGATTCATCTAAATTGTTGTATGATACTATTGACCATGACTCCACTCCATCCCCTACTTTTCCTGTCTATTATGGATGTATTTTAGAATGATGAAGCCATTGTAGAATTCATGGGATTGCATGAGGGTATACCAAGTGGAGACTACAAGGTTGGATTTTCTATTGAACTAGATTATGTAGCCTACTTCGGGGAGACTGTTTCATCCTCTAGTCATAAAATGAAAAATAAAAATAAAACAAAAAAGGACATGTCTTTAGGTGAAAACCACAAGGTGACTATTGATGATACAAAAATAAAAATAAAGGATGTATCTACAAGTGAAAACCTCTTTGAGGTGTCTAAGGATGGAGGATTGGAATTTATCCCCATCACTCAATAAAAATCAACAATGTTTATTGAAGACACCATCAAAGTTAATATTTCCATGATAGAGGATCCCAAAATGGTTTTGTTTGTGACATCTTTGACGGAAGAAGAAAAACCTAAATTTCAACAATTCTTCTTAGAATGAAAGGTAAACTTCATATGGTCTTATGTCAATATGCTAGGACTAGACCTAGAGTTAGTTTTTCACCATCTTCCTTTACTACCCGATATTAAAGCAATCAAACAAAAGTTAAGAAAGATGCACCCAAAGATTGCTTTATTGGTACACAATGAACTCAAGAAGCTACTAGATGAGGATTTCATAAGGTCAATAGACTATATAGATTGGATATCCAATCTACATAGTCTATTGACCTTATGAAATCCTCATCTAGTATCCAATCTTGTACCTATCACAAAGCCAAGTGGACAAATCTGAATTTGCATAGACTTTCATGATCTCAACAAGGCATACCCGAAGGATGATTTTCCATTGCCAAATATAGACATCATTGTTGATCTCATAGTAGGATATGAGATGTTATTCCTTATGGATGGTTTCTTGGGTTACAACTAAATTTTAATTTCTCTTGAAGATCAACACAAAATAGCATTAACATGTACTTAGGGAACCTATTTCTAGAACACCATGCCTTTTGGCCTTAAAAATGTAGGTTCCACATATCAAAGAGCCATGACAACTATATTTCATGATATGATGCATACTCTAATGGAAGACTATGTAGAAGACCTCTTGGAAAAGTCTCTAACACACAAAGATCATCTCAAGGTACTAGACAAAGTTTTCAAGAGACTAGAAGAATACAAGGTTTGTTTGAATCCAAGGAATTGTGTCTTTAGAGTGACTTAAAGAAGAATTTTGGGGTACATAGTTTCTCAAAGAGACATTGAAGTCAATCATACCAAAGTGAAATCCATATTGGACATGTTTACTCCAAAAGGAATTAGTGACTTAAAGAAATTACAAGGAAAACTAAAATCTATTAGATGCTTCATCACACAACTAGTAGATAAGTGCCAACCATTTCAGTATGTCCTATGCATGGGAATCCTCTTTGTGTAGATAGATAAATTTCAAGTATCCTTTGAATAGATTAAACAATATTTATTATTACCTCCCATTCTCATGCCTCCTATTCAAGGAAAACCATTGATCCTATACATTTTTTCAACTACTTCAACACTAGGGGAATTGCTAGCACAAAATGATTATGAGGACAAAGAATGGGCTATATACTACATTAGTCACACGTTGGTTGGATATGAACTCAATTACACACCTATTGAGCATTATTGTATTGCTATCATTTTTTGCTGCCCAAAAGTTAAGGCATTGCATGTTAAATCATAAAACACAACTAGTGGCAAAGATTGATCCCTTAAAGTATCTCCTAAGTCACGCAACACTGACAGGCCATCTAGAAAAATGGGTTATGATCTTGAGTGAGTATGGAATACAATATGTGGAATGAAAGGCCATAAAAGGACAAGTAATAGTAGACCAACTTGCAGATGCACCTGTACCAACTAGTCATCCACTAGTAGAATATTTTCTTGATGATTCCATATTTCATGTAGAGCCTAAATCACCTTAGAAACTATTATTTTCTGGATCTCACACCAGCCATGGCTCAAGAGCAAGTATATTGTTTATCACACCACAAGGAAACTCCATTCTAATGTCATTTTGCATTGCCTTCCCCTGAACCAACAATGTTGCAGACTATGAAGCAATCATCACAAGATTTTGCATGGCCATAAAATGGAAAATTGGGAACCTTTTGGTCTTTGGAGACTCTTAGTTGGTCATTAATCAAGTTACTGATGAATATGACACTAGGGATGAAAAGTTAATTCCATACAATCACATGGTTGATAGCTTTTAGACATATTTTCATATGATTTATTTTGAACAAATACCTAGGGTACAAAATAAGTCTATAGATGCAATGGTGAGAATTAGATCTCTCTTAGACATTCCTAGCAATGTGCCACAATTTTAGTTTTTGGTGGAGTAGTTATTGGTTCCTACATATGACATCCCAAAATAAAAAATGGTGTGTGAACTTGTTGGTACCAGTTCCCCATGGTATAAATACATATATGACTACCTTCACTCCTAGACCCTTCCCTCAAAAATTTCAAACAACCAATAAAAATACTTTATTCTCAAAGCCACCTGATATACCATCATCAATGACACCCTCTATCATCATAGCTTTGACAATACCCTTCTCCATTGTCTCGACACTAACAAAGCATGAAAAAACTTATGAGAGGTACATGAGGGTATATGTAGATCCCATACGAGGGGCCTTACCTTAGCTAAAAATATCATGAGACTTGGGTATTACTAGTTGACATTAGAAAAGGATGCCCTTGAGTTTGTAAGAATCTATTGCTAATGTCAAATGCATAGTGACTTAATTCATGCAACATCACAAGAATTGAGGATGATAAATTCTCCTTACCCCTTCACACAATGGGGACTCAACCTCATGGGTAAACTCTAGCCTACCTCCCCCAATGGCCATAAGTTCATCATCACTACCACTAAGTATTTTACTAAGTGGATCAAAGCCATCCCCCTCACATACATAACTAGAAAGCATATCTCCAAATTTATCCTTAATTACATCATCTGTTAGTATGGTATTCCATAATCCATTGTTATAGACAATAGTCATCCATTCAAAAATGAAGATGTCTGTGAGCTTTGTGAACACTTCAACATTCAACATCATATCTCCACACCATATTACCTACAAGGAAATGGTCAATTCAAGGCATCCAACAAAAAATTATCAAACTTCTTAAGAAGACCATCAATGACGTTGGCCATGACTAGCATATATACAACTGAACCCTGCTTTGTGGGCCTACCACACTAGCATCTGTACACCCACTAGAGCCAATCCATTTTCCTTAATCTTTGGATTTGAAGTTATCTTTCCCATCGAGGTTGAAATCCCATCCTTACGAGTCTCCATGAAGGGATTGATCAATGATGAAGAGTATAGATAGTTATGACTACATGAGTTGGAAATGTTAGATGAATGCAGAAATAATTCCTTGAACCACTTATAGGAATGTCAAAACCATCTTTGTAGAAGTTACAATAAGAGTGCAATGACTCAAAAATTTGAAATTGGAAATTTGGTTGTAATGCAAAATCCTAAGAATCAGTCTGGCAGAGAGAAGCCTAGCAAGTTTGAGCCCAATTCGTTGGGCCCATACATCATCATGAAATCATTTAGTTTTGGCACATATCAGTTGGCTACTTTGGATAGTGAATAGTTAATAGAGCCCATCAACATTTTACATCTCTGAAAATTCTATACATAGCATCAGAAAGCCTAGTTGAAAAGCATAAAAAATATTAAAAAAAATGAAAAATACAAAAAAAAAATATCACCCTGATGAAAACTTGGCAAACAGGCATCCTGGTGACACCAAATAAATTTTAAAAAATGACAAAAATAGTAAAGAGAAATAATTATTCCAATAGTGAAAACTTGGTAAACAAGAACTTTGGATAAGTACCATGGTGAAAACTTGGCAAACAGGTACCATGTGTAGTTAGTCATTGCTTCACCATCTACTATCACTTTATCTACCTTGGTTCATAATAAACCCACACTTTTCTAACATCATCATGACATTCTCCATAATTTCCTACCATTTCTTTCCATGGCTAACAATGTTGACATCAAGTCTCACATATTTTCCACTTTTCATACTTGATATGTCCTTTCCATCCCCTTATAATTGATTAGTTCTTGGCTTGACAAGGGGGAAAACTTTTATCATGTAATTGTAGTGGGTATCACATCTAGTTCTAAAATCATAAAAATTCCAAAAAAATCCATAAAAAGTCTAGAAAAATATGAAAAGTCATTTAAAAAGTCCTAAAAAATCATAAAAATCATAAAAAATCTTTTAAAAAATCTATAAAAAATTACAAAAAGTCTTTAAAAAGTCTTAAAAATAATAAAATGTCCTAGAAAAGAACCTAAAAAAATGAAAAAATGTCCTGAAGAAAACAAAAAAACATTCAAAACACTCAAAAATCCCAAAAATAGAGTCAAGTCAATCAAGTTAGGTCATTTTAGTCAGTCCTTGTCATTTTTGGACTACATTGTCTCTGCGCATTTACTACATAGGAAAGGCTCATCTTTGATCCCACGAGACATTAGGTCAGTCCTTTTAGATTGTCATAATCATGATCTTAGTTTTTGGTCAACAATACAAAGTCATTGGTTGTGTCAAACTACGAGGTCTCTAAGTGTATGATGTAAGAAGGGCCATCAATCAATGAGTCGCTGAGGCTACACTAAATTATTCCATTAGAGTTCATTACACTGTACTAAGCACACACATCAAATATCTTTAAATTAAGCAAACTCTTTATCAATATTAAAACAAACACATATTAACACAACCTTTGACACATCCAAATTCGCATGTGGTCAATTCTATCATTCAGTCAATCCTAGTTAAACTCAGTCAACTATAATCAAACCCAGTCACCTATAGTCAAACTTAGTCAAAACAAGTGAAATTGTCAACTTTTGGTTATACTTTTTGTTGGAGCTTCAGATTTTGCTCCTTATGTTTCACTCAGGTCATGCCTTATCTCACTGGTCTTTCATGGTGTCGATTTTCCTGAGGGTTGGGGTTTTAGGCTTATTTTCATGTAAAACACTAATGTTTTCTTTATGCCTTGGTTGGGATCTATTTTGTTGTTACTTTTGGAGGGTTTTTAAAACAAATTAGGCCCCATTGTTATGTCTAGGTTGCGTCCTTTTGCTCTAAATGTTTCATTTCCTCTATGGGTTTTATTTTTCCTAAGTTTGGATTAGCCTTCTGTTGAATTGTTTTAAAACAACTTAAGTTGTTGTTTTCCATCTACCTAGTGATGTCCCCTTGCCCTATACTAAATGTTTTATTTTATAGAGGGATGATGTTCACACCACCATTGATCAATCACCTTCAGATATCAATGGTTGCCTGCCATCCCGTGATTGGGAATTGTAGGATCGTGATATCACAAGTAGGCACCACATGTCCTATCTCGGAGGTCAAACTTGCACCACCGTTGATCAATTGTCATTTGATCTTAGCCCTTACCCACTATTTCGCAATCAGAAGGTGCTCACCTTTTAGTTTATGAAGTAGTGAGATTTTTCCATGTGTACAAGGTGGGGCCTGAGGAAACTTTTGTGTGATATATTTTAAATGTTTCATTGCCTCCAAAGAAAAACATTTAAAATAAAATATTTGACAAGGCTAGGGAAATTCATTAAAAATGAGTAGAAGAAAAGAAATTAGGGCAGTTAGTCAAGTCAAAGATGATCTACGGTGGAGATTAGAGTTGAGTCTAATCACATCCTACCCATTCCCTACCATCCCGCAATGGCCTCACCATTGATTTTGATATCATGGGCGGCCTCCATGTGTCCCATCTAATGAAGCCAAAGAAATAATAGGGTGAGCTAATAAAGTTCTCTTGAGGTGCACATGCTTTGAATGAACAGAGATGTTATGATCTCAGCGGAAAAGCTGCTCAAGGTTTAATGGTAAGGCCATCGTCTGTTTTGAAGGAATAGGAACACCGATGATTAAGATTAACGGTTTCCTACCATCGTGTGATTCAAAATTATAGGATTTCAATATCACGGGCAACTGCCACATGTTTTCCCTTCATAGTGTATGGTATGATGGGCATTTTTTCACCACATTGGCAATTGTGTTAGCTCATTTGAAGGCGATCATTCAATGATTTGTTTCAACTAGAGGATCGACAAATCAAATTTAAAGTCTAAGTCAAAATATGGTTGGATCCATTCTTGCAGCATGTAGGTGGGTTTTAATGGTGGAAGGGATGCTTACTAGCACAATTCAAGAAATATGTCAAGTGTTGCAGTTGCAGCGGTTTCCAGTTCTACTTTAATGGTAGTCCTGGTGTGGATTTCTAGTGGTCTTTATTGCTACATCAACTTTTCTAGGTTTTCCAATTGGCTAGTGACATGTGTGCTCTCTAGTTCGATGCTTGTTTGCTCCTTCATTCTCTATAAGAAGGATTTCAAGGCCAAAAGTAGGGGGGAGGAAGTTAGAAAATTTTTGTTGAGTCTAAGTTAAGTTGTAGAGAAACTTGTGAAGTTTGGTGGTTTCAAGAATGATCCAATTTAGGTTTTGAGTCATTTTGTTGTAGGTATTGAGTTCATAAGGATTTAATGTTGTATAACAGTACGATCATTTGAGTTAACAAGATAAATTCAAGCTCATGTCTCTCCATTGCACTTGCATATTTGAACCTTGAATAAAATAACCAAGGGTTGTTTTATCCATCTCACTATTGTGGTGTGTGTGATCTTTATTTTTGATTTATTTTAAAGAATTAATTAAAATGCTTGAATGGGATTAGGGGCTAATATGCACTATATGAGGATTTGGTAAGTAGTATTGGGTTAGAATACATATTGATGTGATTGTAATGCAATGCCATTAAGGATTTCATATGTTATGTGTTAAATCTATCATATACACTTAGATGCTTATAAATTTGACTCTTTCCCAATGGATATATGGCACTGGTCTAAGTTGCAATTACCCATATGATTCAATAGTTGTTTGTCTTCGCCCAGAGCTTGCTCTAAACTGTAAATAAATAACTATTTTATACTATCTTGTGTTGTAGTTATCTCATGCTCTAGGTAGTTGATATTACTGATGAACAACCAATTTATTTCAGTATTATCCCACCATGTTGAGTTGTTAAGTGAGATTCTCTATTATTGTTAATGTTGTTTATGATAATGGTACAAAGGCTATAAACACATTATGGGATCACCCTCACGGATCTTGTAGAGCCTAAAGTGTAGGGGGCTTCTTTAAGTCCTCGTTAGTTGGTCCAAGTTCTTTAAGCCTCCCTTGATTGGAATTGGCACTTCCATAGGTATATTAGGAGACAAACCTGGTTACATTATAAAAAGAAACCAACAAGATGATAACTGTACTGGTATTTTTGTGATTTGAAGGTTGAGCCTAAAATTCTGTGTTTAGTCTATCCACTATCTGTTTAGAGTATGAGGTTCCAAATTTTTTTATTCTCCACC
This sequence comes from Sequoia sempervirens, assembly GCA_007258455.2. NCBI lineage: Eukaryota > Viridiplantae > Streptophyta > Pinopsida > Cupressales > Cupressaceae > Sequoia > Sequoia sempervirens. Next base: position 353,703,240 of record VDFB02000015.1, on the reverse strand, counting down.
ATGTGGCTTTAGGTATTTGGTATTCCCAAGCTAATTAGGTGGAGACTCTGAAGACTTTACACCAGTGTGCATTTTATTGTAAAAAATTTATTATAAGTGAAAGGGACTTTTGGACAAGTACATAGAGTGAAGAACACTGGTTCTTTCATGAAGAATCACCCTGAACAAAAATTGGAGGGTGGACTTCCCAAAATGAAGAAAAGGGACTGGATAAAGAAAAGCCTAGAATCTAGTAATGTTGCTCCCACATCATAGGATCCTTTACACCAAGGTACAAGTAAGCTTTATCATCCTATCTCTAAAAATCTTGAAGACATGTCTAGAATTTTAGTGTCTAGAAGTTCATATTCAGATAGTTGTGGATTTTTTGATGCATTATTTAATACACTTGTTCAAGAAGATGTGACATGTCAAAATAAAGGGGTTGTTAGTGTCAAATATGCTGAAAAGAGAAGAGGCAGGAGTAGAATTCAAAGCCATCATAGAGAATGCACCATTGATGTGCCTCCTCCTCCTACTAAAAATGATGTAAACACTTTATTCACTGAACATGTGCCAAAAGAGGTCAATTTAATAGACCTAAGTGATACATCAAGATCTGATGTGAATTTTCCTAACCCTAACGATGTTTTTGGAGACATTAATTCTTTAAGGCAGGAAATTCAAAAGCAGACTGAGCTTAGGAGGAAAAGAGAATAAGAAATAGAAGAAAAGTTAAGCAATGTTGTGATTGAAAGGGATATGTTAATGAAATAGTTGAAAAGCATGAAGTTCTTGAACTAGAAATAGCATAAACCAAGTGTTGAGGGTTTGGTTGTACAAGAGATTTTTAATAGAGGAACAAAGCGTCTATTTAAAGAAAACCCAATAGGCCACTTTGATGACCAACCCAAACCTATTGACCCAAAACTCTCAAATCATGTTAAGTCTCAATTGAATAAGCTTTTATTAGATAAGGGAAAGCAAAAGGTTGAGGGGTTTAAAATAAATGAGAAAGTTATTCCACATTCCACTCAACAAGATATTCAACCACATGGGTCATTACAAATAGAATCTTCCCTAGAAAAGGCTAAAAGGGAGAATGAAGCTCTAGAAGAAGAGTTGGAGAGAGCAGAAATTGAGGCTACGAATGTAGAAATGAAAAGGAAACTAGGTTTCTTGAAGAGGTTAAACATGAATGAGGCTACACAAGCTGCAAACTCATCCAGAACCCACCATAAATAATTCTAGCCCAAAGACTCATGCAAATAAGCCTATAAATCCAAATCAGGATGGTTCTAGAGTACAAGGTTTAGGGTTTGGTGTTGATGCTCAGGTGAATGAAGGATTATTTCAATGGCAACCTATACAGTTGGAAAGGTATAGGCCATTATTCTTTGATGGTATCCCAGGTTATACAAATCCTTTCCCTGCTAACTTGAGAGAAAAAATGAACAAGTTTGTTGGAAACAATGTTGTAACAACAGAGGAACACTTGAAATTTTTTATGGATATGTTGAATTATTATGAGGTAGAACATGAAGATATTGTAATGAAATTGTTTCTACAATCTCTAGTAGAAAATGCAAGGGATTGGTATAGAGGTTTACCTAATGCTAGTATTGGTTCATGGGATGAGTTTGAAAAGTATTTCAAAGAGTAGTATGGTGATAAAACTAATGTTATTTTTATGTTAAATGAGTTTAATAACATCAAGAATTCATTGACTGAGCCTGTGATAGAGTTTAATTCAAGATTTCAGAAAGAAATGTATAAATTGCTTCAAGTTTTAAGGTTTGATGAAAATGTTTTTTTAACTACATGTTTCAATGCTTTTGATGCTAAAATGACATATCTCCTTAGAGATAAGGACCCTCAGACTATGAGGGATTCATTTAGGGTGGCTATAAATATTGACAATAACATAAGAGTTTTTAGTAAGTATGGTAGGAGAGAAGAACCTACACTTTTAAAAAATCATAAGAATAAGACTGAGAAGATCCTAACCGCAAAGCCTAAGGATGATGAAAAGTGGGAAAAGGTTTATAATACTCTGAAAGACATAAAGAAAACTATTGTTAAGCAAGAGAAGGTTACATGAAATTAAAGGAAACCCTATAATAGAAATGGTAGGCCACTCAGATTGCAAAATTATCCTTATAATACAAATTGGAATGATGGAAAGCCAATCTTTCCTAGCCAGAAGCCTAAAAGTGATCAACATATGCTAGACCCCTTGCAAAAACATTCAATGAATCTAGTGGCAGATAGACCATGGTGTGAGATGTGTGAACACACTCATGATCAAAATTATTGTGGTGTTGCCAAGTTGCTTGTTGTTGAAGAAAGGGAGGAGGATTTCCATAATCAAACATCAGAATGTGAGAAGGATGATGTAGATGTTTGTATGGCCAAATCATACATTAATGAGGCAAAATGTTCTTTTGATGATGAAATATAGGAAAATGATTTGGATAAACAAAGGTAAATAAGTGAGATGTATCATCAATAGGTCTTTTCTGATGAGAAAGGTGATTTTGATCATAATGCTTGCAATATGGAATAGGCTAAAGATCTGGTGTCCTTAAGGAGACCATCATAAGAAGAGATTGCAAGATTGAATGAAGAGATGGATGCTCAAATGAGAGGTTCACTTCAATTGATAAATAAAACTATGGGTGATGAATAGGGTAAACCCACTAGCTTGTTTATTAAAGAACAAAAGGACAAAAACAAAGGTACTAGGGTTGACAAAAAAAAAGATGTTATAAAATTCAGCGAGGTTAAGAATGATAAGGCTTGGACAAAAGGAAATGACACCCCAAAGCCACAAGAAGATGTGACTTCGTCACTGGTGAAGACCAAGGTGATTGCAAAGGTAGTTGAACTAGCTATAGAGGATAAGAAGCAAAGGAAGCTAGGAGGAGGTAATCAACATGAGAAAAAGGAAACCAATGAAGGTATGATATCTAAGCTGCTTAAATATACACCTATGGATATGTTTCATATGCTCTATCAAGTTAAATTAACTATACATTTGTTAGAAATGATGAGAATAAATGAACACAGATAGAAAGTAATAGCCTTGGTCAAAAATGTTGCTGGTAACAAGAATAAACAAGGAACTAGAAAAGAGGAAAAGGATAAAGAGAAATAAAAGGAAGTGGAGGGAATTGTGTCACAAATTCTCCTTGTGTATTTAGGAAATTCCATTGACATGTGCCTTGAAAACATAACTCCCTTTTTCTTAAGTGTGGATATAAATGGTAAAACCTTAAGGAATTGTATGATAGATTTAGGGGCCTAAAATAATGTTATGCCATTCCAAATAATGGAAGCATTAGGCTTGATAGTAGATACTACTCAAGGTAGATTCTATGCTATGGATTCAAGGGAAGTGCCAGTTATTGGAACTATTAGAGCATTTCCCAATAGATTGATTCAATACTCTAACAAGGATTTAGTCATGATAGTATTAGTTGCAGACATCCCACCTCATTTTGGGATGCTTTTGTCAAGAAAATGGAGTGCATCAATGGGGGCTAACATGCAGTGTGATTTGTCATTTGCTACTTTTTCCATTGATGGTAAAGATGTCAAAATTGAAAGGGAATCAAAAGTACACCATATGATTGAGCATAGCTTGACTGAAAAACATGACATGTTTTATTGACAGTGGTATAGATGAGTTTAGGGTTGAGGAATTTCCTAATAGTTGTGATAAGTCTACTGCATTGATTGATACAGAAATAAAACAATTGTTAGGGTCTGATGATTGGTGGACTATGTATTTTGACATTGCAAGTTCAAAGGAAGGCTCTAGTGTAGGTGTTTTGTTATGATCACCAAATGGAAAGACATTCAGATTCTCTTTGACTCTATTATTTGAATGCACTAATAATGTGGTAGAGTATGAAGCCTTGTTATTGGGGTTGAGATTGGCTAGAAAACATGGGATTAGGAAGCTCAAGGCAATTGGGGATTCTAAGCTTGTGGTATCCCAAGTTAGATCCAAGTATGTATCAAAGAACAAGAGGTTGAAATGGTATAGGAATGTTGATTAGGATGAATTGGAGAGATTTGATGCATTTGGCATACGATGGATGGAGAGAGGTCAAAATAAGGTGGAAAATTTATTAGCTAATATTGTAGTAAGACCAGATGATATATCTTATGCTAGAATTTCAAAGGTTGAGGTGCAAACCAAGCCATCTATTTCTGATAACGTAAAAAATTGGAAAATTTTTGATAATGATGATGATATATTAAGATTTTTGAATTGTGTGGGAGAGTATGAAAATCAAGAAATTGATTTTGGAGCTTTTGTTGAAAATGTTGATGGTAAGGATACTATATTTGGAAATGAGATCATCTAGTTAAAGAGAAACACAATTCCCAAGGGTCTAGTTCTACTAGAAAGAGTGTTTAATAATCAAGACAAGACAAAGGCTAATCACATTGCTTCCCATCTTGATGACTTGGAGGAGATAAATCTTGGAATAGAAGCATCCCCAAAGAATGTGTTAATGAAATTTAGGCATGTGTTTACATGGTCCTATGATGACCTTAAGGCATATAGGGAAGATCTTTCCCAACATGAGATTCCTTTGAGTGATGATTCCAAGCCATTCAAGCAAAAGTAGATGCCTATTAACCCCACGTTAGCCCCAAAAATGCAAGAAGAATTAATGAAATTAAGGGATGCAGGGATCATCAACCAAATCAGACATTCATCTTGGGTGTCAAACTTGGTCCCTGTTAGGAAGAAAAATGGAGACATAAGATTATGTGTAGATTTCAGAAATTTGAATATGTCTACATTAAAAGACAACTATCCATTACCCAATATGGAAGCCATGTTGCAAAGGGTGACTGGTTGTGAATTAATGTCTCTGATGGATGGTTTTTCTTGTTATAACTAGCTTATGGTCAAGGAGTCTAAGCAGCTTAAGATAGCTTTCACCACACCATGGGGAACATATGTTTATGTAAGAATGCCATTAGGTTTAACAAATGCAAGGGCTACTTTCTAGAGAGCCATGGGTGTGGCATTCTTATATTTCATTAATTTGTTTTTGGTGATCTACCAAGATTACTTGAAAGCATATTCAAAAAGGGAAGAGGATCATTGTGAGCATTTGGAGAAAATATTCATTAGAGCCTTGAAATATGGTATTTCTTTGAATCCAAAGAAATGTGTGTTCATAGTAATAGAGAGAAAAGTATTGGGACATATTGTTTGCAAGGATGGAGTAAAAATTGACCCAGAGAGGGTAATTGTAGTAAAGGATTTTAGGCCTTATTTTATGGGATCTAATGTAACTTCCTATGTTCCTAGTGTTGTTGATAAGGACATCTTCGCACAATAAGAAGTGTCAGGAAAAAGGTGTAGATGGATAAATAGGATCCAAGAATTCAATATAGGGGTTCAGATTACTAAATTGGTAAGAGGACAAGGATTGTCCAAGCTTATGGCCCAAAGTAATCTAGAAGAAAATCAGGTGAATCTACTAGAAGAAGAGAATAAATCACACATATGTGATATGGAGCATTCTGAGTGGTATAAAGATGTAAGATATTATTTGCAAAGAATGAAATTTCCTAAGAATTTAAGTGAGAATGAGAAAAGAACATTGAAGTTACATGCTATCAAATATGTTATTGTTGATGGAAAGCTCTAGTGAAGAAATGGAGAAGGTGTCATGCTGAAGTGTGTTGACCAAAATAAAGAAAAAGAACTCCTTAGTGAGATGCATGGTGGAGTTTGAGGAGGTCATTATATGGCTCAAACAACTATACATAAGATAATAAGGGATGGATTTTGTTGGCCTACAATTTTTAAGGATGCACACCAACTAGTGAAGACATGTGACGCCTGTCAATGTTTCTCTAGTAAGCTAATTTTTTTTGTTAACTTGCCTCTAAAACTAGTTATAGTACAAGCTCCATTCTAGCAGTGGGGCATTGATTTTGTTAGAGAGATAGCATGTAAATATAATGGAGGCCACTCATGGATATTGGTGGCTATTGATTTTTTTACCAAGTGGGTGGAAGTAATTCCAACAAAGAACGATACTAGTAAAGTAGTAATTGACTTCTTGATGAGCAATATCTTGACCAGATTTGCATGTCTAGAAAGAATTGCATCAGAAAATGCAATGTGTTTGAGATTTGAAGAATACATAGAATTTTGTGAGAAGCATGGCATCCAAGTTTCTTATTTGTCACCATATCACCCATGGGGAAATGGATTGGCAGAATCAAGCAATAACAGCTTGATGAAGATCATTAAATGAATATTGGATCAAAATATAAGGGCTTAGGATTCTAAGATGAGATTAGGATTTTGGGTAGATAGGGTAACTATGAAGAAGGAAATAGTTTGTGCCCCATTTGACTTGGTTTATGGGATAAATGCCAGTTTGCCTCAAAATAACCTAATGGAAATGTATAAATTTGTCCAGATGTATGACAATGAAATTGATGATGAGATACACTTGAGAGTGGAAGCTCTTATAGAATTGGATGAAACTAGGAGGGAGGAACAAAAGAGAAATGAAAAGTTGTAGTTGCAAGTAAATAATTTGTATGACAAGAGGGCAACTGCAAGGAGTTTCAAAAATGGAGATTTGGTTTTAATATGGAATGCAAGACTGTAAGATAAATGGAAACATGGGAAATTTGATGCAATCTAGTTGGGTTCATTTTTTATTAATGGTAAGTGAGGTGAAGATTCTTACTTACTCCAAGATATGACAGGGGATATTCTTGAACTTCCAGTTCATGGAAAGTTCTTGAAGTTGTACTTGACTTGAAGTATTCTTTTCCATGAATAGTATTTTAGGTTTTTATATTTTGTACATGGTTTGGGTTGTTTTTTCTAAACAATCCCTTTTGGTCATCTCTACCTCTTGGTTTGCTCAACCTGAGATTCTAAATCCTCACTTCATTCAAGTTGAATGAATGTCCCCAACTGGAGCCATTGTTGGAGCTTCTAATTTTTCTCCTTATCTTTCACTCAGGTCCTTCCTTATGTCACTAGTCTTTCATGGCATTGATTTTCCTAAGGGTTGGGGTTTTAGCCTTATTTTCATGTAAAACCCTAATGTTTATTTTATGCCTTGGTTGGGATCTATTTTATTGTTACTTTAGGAGGGATTTTAAAACAACTTAGTCCCCATCGTTACATCTAGACTAGGTCCTTTTTCTCTAAATGTTTTGTTTCCTCTGCGAGTTTTACTTTTCCTATGTCTGGATTAGCCTCATGCTGAATTGTTTTAAAACAACTTAAGTCATTGTTTTCCATCTGCCTAGTGGTGTCCACTTGCCCTATACTAAATTTTTTATTTTATAGAGGGATGATGTTCACACCATCATTGATCAATTGCCTTTAGATATCAACAGTTTCCTGCCATCCCATGATTAGGAATTATAGGATTGTGATATCACAGGCAGGGACCACATGTCCTATCTAGGGGGGTCAAACTTGTGCCATTGTTGATCAACTACCATTTGATCTTAGCCCTTTCTTGCTATTTCACAATCAGAAGGTGCTCACTTTTTATTTTATCCTGAAGTAGCAATATTTTTCCATGTGTACAAGGTGGGGCCCAAGGAAATTTTTTTGTGATATATTTTAAATGTTTCATTGCTTCCAAAGCAAAACATTTAAAATAAAATATTTGACAAGGCTAGGGAAATTCATTAAAAATGAGCAGAAGCAGATAAATTAAGACAGTTAGTCAAGTCAAAGAGGATCTATGGTGGAGATTAGAAGTTGAGTTCAGCCACATCCTAGTCATTCCCCATCATCCCACAATGGCCTTACTGTTGATCATGATATCGAGGGTGGACTCCACATGTCCCATCCAATGAAGCTGAAGAAATAAAAGGGTGGGCTACTAAAGTCCTCTTGAGGTGCACTTGCTTTGAATTGACGAAGATGTTATGATCTTAGTGGAAAATCTACTCAAGGGTTAATGGTAAGGCCATCAGCTATTTTGAAGTAATAGAATCACCATTGATTAAGATCAATGGTTTCCTCCTATCGTGTGATTTGAAATTGTAGGATTAAGATATTGTGGGAAATTGCCACATGTTTTTCCTTCATAGCATATGGTATGATGGGCCTTTGTTTGCCACATTGGTGGCTATGTCAGCTTGTTTGAAGGCAGTCATTTGATGATTTGTTTCAACTAGAGGATCGATGGCTGGATTTTAAAATCTAAGTCAAAATATGGTTGGATCCATTCTTGTAGCATGTGGGTTGGTTTTAATAGCGGAAGGGATGCTTACTAGCATGATTCAATAAAAAATTCAAGTGTTGCAGTTCTAGTAATTTCTAGTTCTAATTTAATGGCAATCCCAACATGGATTTCTGGTGGTCTTTATTACTGCATCAACTTTTCTAGGTGTGCCAATTGGTTGGTGACATATGTGTTGTCTGGTTTGATTCTTGTTTGCTCCTTCATTCTCCATAAGAAGGATTTCAAGGCTAGAAGTAGGGGGAGGAAGTTAGAAAAATTTTGTTGAGTCTAGGTTAAGTTGTAGAGCAACTTGTAAAGTATGGCAGTTTCAGGAAGGATGCAATTTAGGTTTTGAGTCATTCTATTGTAGGTATTGAGTTCATAAGGATTTAATGTTGTATAATAGTACGAGCATTTGAGTTAACAAGATAAATTCAAGCTCATTTCTCTCCATTGTAATTTCATATTTGAACCTTGAATAAAATAACCAAGGGTTGTTTTATCCATTTCACTGATGTGGTGTGTGTGATCCTTATTTTTGATTTAGTTCAAAGAATTAATTAAAATGCTTGAATGGGATTATAGGTTGATATGTACTGTATGAGGATTTGGTAAGTAGTATTGGGTTAGAATACATATTAATGAGATTGTAATGCAATGTCATTAAGGATTCCATATGTTATGTGTTAAATCTTTCATATACCCTTATATTCTTATAAATTTGACTATTGCCCAATGGATATATAGCACTGGTCTAAGTTGTAATTACCCATATGATTCTATAGTTGTTTGTCTTTTCCTAGAGCTTGCTCCAAACTGTAAATAAATGACTATTTTATACTAGCTTGTCTTGTAGTTATCCCATGCTCTAGGTAGTTGATATTATTGATGAACAACCAATTTATTTTAGTATTATCCCACCATGTTGAGTTATTAAGTGAGATTATCTATTATTGTCAATGTTGTTTATGATAACGGTGCAAAGGTTGTAAACACATTAAGGGATCACCCTCCCAGGTCTTGTAGAGCCTAATGTGTAGAAGGATTATTTAAGTCCTGATCAATTGGTCTAGGTCCTTTTATCTTCCCTTGATTGGAATTGGTACTTCCATAGGTAGATTAGAAGACAAACCTGGTTACAATGTAAAATGGAACCAACACTTTGGATGTGTCCTTCAAAAGAAAAAACCATGTCATTTATTTATGTCCTAGGATATGCCCTTCCTAGAAATCATCACAATCATCTAGCATTTTGAGGGATTCTCATAACATTTGAAAACTATTCCTCTCAACACTAACATCAATTAGGATGTGTCTGTGCTAAATCTTGCATTACCTGGAACTTGTTATCTTGGCATCGCCAAATCCAACATTTCAACATTTAAACACTAGACATTCAGACACACTTTGTGAACTCTTGGAAACCACTATCTTGGAATTTTTTCTTTTTACTTTTCATGATGTTACTAGTTCCTTGAGGATGTCCTAATAATAGGATTTAGAGGAGTAGTGACATATCATGATGATTTTCTTGTCTTTTCTTTTTAAGTAGTCATGTTGCTAGTTCCTCAAGGATGTCCTAACAATAGGATTTAGGGGAGCAACAACATTTCATGACTTGTCTTCCTTCTCTTTCTTTCGTGTGGTTGGTTATGACAAAAATACTAGGGCAATCACACTCTTATTATGAGTCATGATCATCCTTGTCTATGACTACTTGTTTCATGTGATGGTTTGACCTTGCACACCATTGATTTATGTCATATAATGGTGTTTTTTGACCATTACAATAATCCTCCCAATGATGATTCAAGAAAAAACTATTATTTCTTTGGCAATATGTTGAAGGATTCTCTTGTCGCACTAACATTCATCTCCTTTTTCCTTCTCACTCCTCTTCTTCTATCTCTTGATGATATCCTCTGAGATACAAAAATATATTTGCATACATAATCATGTATGCATTACATTAAGTTCATCACAAATTTACATATATCCATTCACATTCGATTGCATTAAGCATTAAGAATTCATTAGGGTATACATAGTTTGCATCCATACATTTACATAACATATACAAGCATTCAAACATGTTCATTATCGATATCATCACATTCATTGTCCATATCATCAATGCATATATAACATAGAACATCATATGTCATATTATACATACATAATATAGTCATACATGAGTACATCCATAATTACAACCATGGAATTTATTAGAATCAAAACATTATGCATACATATAAAATCATCCCATCACATAGTATCATCATGACACATAATCATAAATCACCATCATATCATCATGGCAGACATCATCATTGGAATCATAAATGCATAAATCACATCACATGAGCATAATAAACCATTTAGAATCCATCATCACATAACACATAAAACATGTAGGTCATATCAAAATTGCATCATATATATAATCTCAAAAAAATCATGTCACAAGATAGAGTCATGAGATATCCAAAAAATAGAGCTCACAAGCTTGATGTTCAAAATATGAATGTCATAACATGAATTTTTGAAACATAATATCAAGATAATAGTATCTATGTTGAACTCTCCTCGTCCCCTTGAAGAGAAGACCATGGTAACCAATGCCATCATCATCACGACAACCTTAGTCTAAGAAGTTGATGGATCTGTCATTGGAGGCTAGCTATGCTTTAATCTATACCCTTAACCAAATGAATCATGGCTATGGCTAGACCTATGTCCCAATGAGTTCCTATTATTGTGATGAGATCTATGACCTAATGTATGTCCTGAAGATGTAGAGCTACCCACAGTGCTCTAGCTACAACAACTACTCTTTGTCCTACTATTGTTGTTGCCACCTATCCTACTACCACTCCCTATCCTTGTTTGAGATCATGTCAGAGTAGGATCCTATCTCTCAGGTGGCACAATCTTCTCATATAATAGCCAATAGCATTCCTGACTAGCGCTAACCATAGCTAGCTCTCTTTCCATGTCCCCTATTAGTCTTGTGCATAACTATGAAAAATTTGTGGACCATCTCTTAGACTCTTGTTGTTGGATCACTACCTGATCCCTCTCCACCATGGACACCAATAGCTCTACCTACAAGGTCTTGACCTATGTTGCTCTCATCAAGCCTACGCTGCATGTTGGCCAATCTTTTTTCTATGGTGGCATTGTGTGGAAATGGTTGTCCTCTAGGTATGTCATTCTCTCCCTCCACCATCGGCTCCCTTAGCTGCCACTCTACCTCATCCATAGCATCCTCATTTTCCTTATCTAGTTCCTCATCCCCAGTTTCCTCCTCACCTCCAATGACATCCTCTTCTCTTGACATCTCCACCTCCATCACTCCCTCTTGCCTAATCTCTACCTTTGGCTATCTCACTACCTCTAGCTATCTCTCCTCCTCTGGTTGTCTCTCCTCTTGTCTCTCTACCTCTAACCTCCTCTCCTCCTACATAACCTTGACATCTAGAGCAACATTTAGCTACTCTATATCTTATCTCACTTCCTACCTTTGGGATTGCTACTAATGGTACTCTCTCTGTGCATTGTCAGACTCTCTTACCTTATCTCCCACCATCTACCCCTCTCCTCCTCCTCCCACCATCTTCACCATCTCCTCCATCTCCTCCATCATCTCCTCCACCTCTCCCTACATCCCCTCTACCTCCATCTCTCCCTCTCCCTCTGTCACTATCTCTTCCTCCTCTACCTCCCCTACCACCTCATCTCACCTGTGGTATAATTGAGTGGTGATTAATGGGTTCTATCCCGTCAAGATTTGTCAGTGGTATCAAACAATGTGTCTGTCACCACAATTCAAAATCTACAATCGTCCCTAGATCGGGAAAACCTCCACTCTAACCCCATGGCTGCTCTACCAAACCATATATCTACTACTCAGTAAAGGGCACTGATATAGTGAGACCTCATGTAGGCTCTTGCAATGACCTGGAATACTCTATAGTACCCATAGGCATGCCCTACTACTCACCAAACTATCGTAGTAACTATTGGGGTAGGTACATCTAGATAATCAACTGACTTTTCACCATACACCTAATCAAATACCTGAATTATCTACAGAACATCAAATGATCTACCTCATCATCCCACTAAGCACAATCCCTGTATGGTCTTCAAATAAATGTCACCATGGTATCTATCCTGTTTGGCCAATAGCCTATCTCTCCAACCCTGGTTTGCTGAAGGGAACCCACATAATAGTACACATATGGCATACCCTTTGCTAGTTGTGGCCTCTAAATAGGTGGGTGGAAGATAGGAATATGCTCCTAAACCTAGATTATAAGTAAAGTAGTGTTGTAGTTGATACTTTGTGCTTCTCTGTATGCCACCTCATGAAGTTGATGATAAAGCATACCCAGAAGACAAGGTCCCCATGAAAAAACTATCCTATCTAACCTCATCTGTACTAACACATCTCCCCATCCAATCGTGAATCTATATCCCTAGTGATCTAGTACAAAAAATCCCTCAATCAATGTACACAACATCACATCCCATGAAGGGTAGTGCTCTTCCATGAACTCCTAGTGAATCTCATAGCCATTGATGCCTAGTCCTGTAAAAGTCTCATCCTTGTAATATGTTGTAATCACCTATTGTCCTTGGTGTGGATCATAAACAACTCTCTCCCATCAGATTGGTAGGAACAAAATTTGGTACATGTCCTCCAAAGTTACAATGGCCTCTTTGATTGGCAAATGGAAAGAACATGTCTCTGAATGCCATCTCTCATAGAGTGCTATCAACAATCCCCTATGTGCCCAAACAATGGGCATATAGGTGATGTAATAGAATCCCAATCACATCAGTCACCTCTGCTCCCTATCTCGTAACTTTTTTTTGAATCCATACATAGATGGCCTAAACTTATCCATATAGATCAGTGGTAACTGTCTCTACATATCCAGAAACAAGAATTAGCACATTATTGAAAATTAGTATTACCATCTATCTACTCAAAAGCATTTAGAAAATTGAGCCTAAACTAAAGTCAGCCCTAGTCAAAGTCAAATGTGTCACATTGACCTCATTTGTATCGTGATTTGGCACTTGCATCAAGATTTTCATCAAATGTGTCATTTGCATCCATGATTGCATCACAATCCTTTGAATGCATCGTGATTTTCATTTGCAATGAAAATTGGAAAATGCATCTTGATTTTATGTAAATGTGTTGCACCTAATTGACCCCCCTAATGGCCTTGTCGTGTTTGCATCATGATGCATCAAATGTGTCAACCACAAACATGAATGTGACTTACACACATTCATATGCATCATGGCATATTTGATTGCCTACCTTAAAACCATAAAAAAATATGAAAAATTATGAAATGACAAAGTGTATAAGGTGTAGTCATTGGTGGCTCTACACCCTCTGGCTGTCTAAAATTCCTAACAATGTAACTATGGTGTTGGTCACTAGAATCACCATCTTCGTGCAAGCTATCTTGGTTTTGTGCTCTCCAAATTTGGAAAGGTGAAAATGAAAATAAAATGACCTTTTTACCAAGTTGAACCTATTTATAGGGTCAAAATTAGGGTTTTACCCTCAAGGTCATTATTGGAGGCACATTTGACCAACTTTGACCATCCTTTCAGCTATCTTAAGCACCTCAAAATATAAAACCATCTGTGCCATTGTCTTTCTACTCATCAAATTGACTTGTCGGGACACTTTCCAAAATTTGAAAATTTTCTTGAGGGGGCATAGATATTTCATACCTTAGCTTAGGTATGTTTCTGATTGAATTTTTTTTGTCAAAATGCAAGAGGTTGCATTATGACAAATAGAAGAAAAATGTAAACACATAAAAATGACCTAGGCTTGCAAGTTCTATTTTCTCCATAATTCTTCCTAACATAATTAATTTATTTAATTATGTTTTATTATCCAATTTCAACAATTAATTAAATATTTTTTAATTATTTAATTAATTCATGTCTTTTATTCCTCTTGATTATTTAAATAAATAAATTATATTTATTTATTTAAATGCATAACTAACACTTTAATGTATTTCCACAATTAAATAAATTCCTTAATTTATTTAATTATCTTTGTACTTTATTTCCTCCTGATTATTTAAATGAATAAACTTTATTTATTTATTTAAATACATTGTTAATTCCTACATGTCCTCTCATAATTAAATGAATTCTTTAATCTATTTAATTATGGTACACCTTGGAATTTTCCCCATTTTAAATAAATAATATTATTTAAAATGGTCTCACTTTCTATTTTTCCCTCTTTTAGTAAACAATTCAAATTAATTATTTACTGTCACATTGCCCCACCTTTTTGAATTAAATTAATTTTTAATTCAAAATAGCAATCTACTTCCATAAATCAAGTAATTTCTAATATTATTTGATTTTCCAGCTTTTTCTTTTTCTCTTCCATTCTTATCTCCTTGTCACATGCATTTTTAACCCTTGATTTTATTTTCTTAAATCAAATCTTGTCCACTCGTTTCAATTTTTCCCTAATGTTTCCCTAACCCTAATTGTGGGTTTTCATATTGAATCTTGTCCTTTGATTCTAGGGCATTTGTCAAATTTTAATCTTGGCCATTCACCTGAAATTGACTTTTCTATAAAGAGGAAATTTTAGTCTCATTTGCACACCTTGACATCTGATATCTCTTGGATTTTAGCTACATTGTTGTCATAAAATTTTCTACATACTTTAGGCTTACTTTATAGTTTCATAGTATTGTATTTGTGATCAAATCCTTCAACATTTGCTTAGGTCTTGACATAGTCCTAGTTGCTCATCACAAATCTAAGGGAAAATGCCATATTTCATCAAATAGAATAGGTGTAATGGAGGTTAATTATGGAGGTTGAAGACATTTGGTGAGATTATTCCTTTTTTTTCATGCTTGATTTCCTTTTTACTTTATTATTTACTTTGGGTTATTTTATTTATGCACTAATCTGCTAACCTAGGTTTTTCCCATAGTTACATATGGATCAAGAGAATGAAATTTTAGAGAAAAAGGATGAAATCATGGACAACCATCACAATAATATTTTCCCATCTCCTAATATCTATCCTAGTTGTGAAGAAGATATTTTGGTGTTAGAATATCAAACCAATGAACATTTTGAGAATCTTACTTTTCTCTCTTTGTCTAGGGAAAATATTAGTGAACAAGAAAATTCATCACTGATAAGGAAGAAAATCCAACCACTGATAATTCTCCTACTTGTGATGAAGTTACTTTAGAAGAACCAACCATTGAATTCCATTAACATCTAGAAAACTCTCCTCCTAGGGATGATATCATGGTGCAAGAAAATGAAAACATTGACTCATGTCTTTCAAACAATAGTGATGTGGCTTCCTTAGATGAATATGATGAAGTGACAATAGGCTACCCTTTACTAAGAGATCATGAAAATAATTATAATTTTGAAGAGTTTATGAACATTATAACTCCTAGACATCCTAGATATCCTTTAATTATTGCACCTCTTGTGGCTAAACTCATCATTTATCCACCCTTACAACAAGAAGTTCAAACCCATGCTTATCTTAGAACCACCTAAAAGGAAACTTGATAATAATATTTTTTTGCAACAATCAAGTTAAAATACTATTTCTCATATATATATCATGAGGAATAATCCACAACTAAGGAAAAAAACTCAAAATTCCCTCCCATTGCTTAACTCTATCTTTCTTGGTCCTCCATGTTTTCATTTATGAAGTGGAAGTGAGTATTAATTATTTAAAACTACTTCTACTAAGATATCCTTATGGGATCTTATTCAAGCAACACCTATTTATCATAAAATGGTTCAAAGTTCTTTACAACAAGTTCCTACCCATCCTAATGTGCAATTAAATGATGTTGTGACCCAAATTTAAGCTATAACTCCAATCAACTTGGACATTGCTATGCACCAAGATGAGTTACCTTCGTTAGAATTAGAAAAAAAATGATGCTTTGATGATTGTGGCTATTATTGACATTAAGAATAATAAGTCCCGCATTAAACATACTCTCATTGATAATGGTTCAACACTTAATTGTAGTGTATGCCTCCTTGATAAGATTAAAGGAGAAAAAAGCCAAATTCAACCTAATTCTTTATCTATTCATGGGTTCAATAACGTAGGAAAAAAAATTCTTGGAGTCATCACATTACCTATTAAAGTTGGGATGGTCACCTTATATACTCTGGTTCATGTTATGCCTCATGATCTTTGTTATAATATTCTTTTAGGTAGACCATGGATTCATGAGATGAATAGGGTGCCTTCTACCCTTCATCATAAAATGAAATATATCTACAACAACAAAGTGTATACAATAAAATATTATCTTGATCCTCATAGTGCTTTACTCATTGAGAAAAATAAGAAAAATCATTTGAAAACACTAAAACCAACTACACAAACATAACTCATGAAAGGAAAAAAAATGATAAGTTCCCTGTACCTTTCACAATGTTACCATTGGATGATTTGGGATCATTGTATTTTACACTAATGTTCAGGGGAGAATACAAGATCATAAACAAAGAGTCTAAAAATGGAAAATAAAAATTGATAATGACAACACAAGATTCAACACAAAATTTGAAAGCATCTACCTCAACCACTTTAGAAGAAGAAGAAAATTACACAACAAAATTTGATGAAGCTAATTATGAACAACGACCAATTCCCAATAAATTGAAAAAGCTTTATGGAAGAGGTTATGAACTTATGAAACAACTTGTTTATAGTTGAAAAGGATATGGTGATATAGAACAACACATCTATGTCCCTATAGAGACCAACACACAAGAAACAACTAGTCATCTTGGTTATTATCCTTCAAAGGAAACAAAAACATTAAGAAAGCCTTCACTTAACATTAACACTCTTACAAAATATTCTTCCAAGATAAGTTTAAATTTTATGTATCATGAACTAATAAATACTACATGTGGGAATATCTCATTAGATAGGCATCAAGTCAATACTTTGTTTAATCGTTACGATCAATAACAGTAGTTGCTACTCCTTGCCATGTAATTGTTGTAAGATTATAAGATAATCACTATTGCATGTTTTACATTCATTGTAAATCATTTCCATTTTGCAAGGAGTGGCATACCATCATCCATCCTTTCTCACCCTTGTCCTACACTCAGTGGGGCAAGGGACTAGGGAGCTTTGTCCTCATATGTCACTTTTTGTGTGAGGGGGAAAGATTTCATTATAATGCAAAGCTAGATCAAAATGAAAATTAAAATTAGAATCAATGGATATGTGTAGGATTATCATGGAAAAAATAGGCCCTTAAGTGGTAAAAGATTTAGAAAAATAAGAGTTAGGAAACTTGACCTAAAAATTTGAATAAGTTATCTTTATTATTTCAAAAATATGTAAGAATAGAATTTATAGAAAATTAAATATAGTTTCTAAACTACTAGTTTTTTCTTTTCTTAAATCTATTTGGTGAAAATTTGAAATTTCAATGGAGTAGTACTTAAATTTCAGGGAAAAAATAAGAAGTATGTGTTTGTATAACCAACCTAACCACAATAAAATGATAATATTTTAGATATAAGTAGAGGACTCATGTCCTGATGTGATGCATATTTTTTTCTAATTTTTTTCTAGTAAATAATTAAGTATGAAATTTTTATTATAACTTTTGAAAACATATAAAAAATCATATGTTTGACCACCTTAACTTGGTCAAAACTTCATGAAATTAATTTTTTTTAATCTTATAGTATGTGAAGCATAGAATGTGACCCATGTTTCGGATTCAAAAGATTTGATACCATTTGAAAGCTATAGATGTTTATCAAATAGAAAATGAATGATAATTATTTATGAAATTCAAAGTAAAGCATAATTTATATTGGTGGAAAGTTGAGAATCTCCTTTAAAAACTATTTTCATTTCATCAATTTTGGGTAAAAAAAAGTCGTCAGCCACATACCCATTAGATTGCCACTTTTTGGCCCATCATGATCTTGCACATACACCTATTTAATCATAAAAAAAGATTAATCTAAGATCCTATTCCATCACTCATGAAATGAACAATATAAGCTATTTGAAATTACAAAATGAAATCCCAAGATAATCACAATAAATTCAAAAGCAAAGGAGAGGTTTCCATCCCATGTAGGAGTGTATTTGTGTGATGTTGGCTTGTTCTTATCATCACAAAGCCACCATGGTTCGTGAGTAGCTTGATGAATGATTATTGGAGGTTGATCAAAAATGGTTGAATCTCTATCAATGGTGATTGTGACAACACTTTGTTGCATAAACTATGTTGATTCTCCAATTTTTATTTGTGAGGAGAGGGGCTTGGTATATAGGAAATGAGATTTTGAATTGACAATTAGGATTGCATTGGAGAAAATCCAAATCAATATCAAAAGATTTAGACATGAGAAGATTATGAAAAGTTGAATGAAAAATTTGGGTAATTGAAGAATAGATTGGCTAGTTAGAAATTTTGATTGCTTAGTTAGGAAATATACATGAGAAGAATGTGCAAAGTTTATTGCACAATTTTGGTGATTGAGAAATAGATTGGCTAGTTAGCAATTGATTGATCAATTCACAATTTTGATTTATTAGTTAGCAACCCATGATTTTCTCAATTAGAAAGTGGGTGAGGAATATGAATTAATTGATTTAATTAATTAATTCCTTTTTGTATTTTATTTTTTGATAATTGATTTGAACGGTTTGATTTAATTATTCAAATTTTTGGAGGGAAAATGTTTTAATTAAGTTATTATGATTTAATAACTTAATCAACTTAGGAGAATAAGGTGATTTAATGATGTAATTAAATAACTAATATTATTTAATCAATTAGGATGAAATAATATTAGATTCAAACTTTATTAATTAAATTTAATTTATTTAATTGGTTGAAAAGATGAAATGTGAATTAATAAAATAATCTTGTTTTATTTAATTAATAGTAGAATTAGGGTTTTTAATACTTTATTAAGTAAAATAGTACTTATTTAATTTGTCAAGAATGATGAAAAAGTGAATTAATTATATAATGTTGTTTTATTCAATTAATAGAGGAAATTAGGATTTTAGATGTTGTTCGATGTGAAATGTAGGGTTATGTGATGATTTGTGATGATTTTGAGATGTTACAAGGTGTTGTGGGATGATTCTCAGATATTTTGAGACATTCTAGGTTGATTATGAGATGTTCTAAGATGTTTTGAGATGTTTTGAGATGATTCGATATGTTATGGAATTTTTTTCTATGTTGTTCAATGTTCTTCAGGGTATGTGATAGGTATTAGGTCATTTTTTATATGTCTACATTTTCCCCCTTTTTGATACAAAGTATTGGTTACTAAGTTTCAAAGATTTTTTTTTTAAGATCAAGCTTTTATTTTTTGAAAAACATTTATGCCCCATTACGCCCCACTGTGCCCTAGTGTTTCATGGAATGATCATAGGACTCTATGTTTCCCCCTTGAGAGGTTAGCCAAAAATTTCATGTTTGAGGTCAAACTCATGACACTTGTCTTCTTTTAGTTCCCATCTATTAGGTGGAAAACTTAGATATATAATCCCTTCATTTTTCATTCTAATGTTTTTGAGAGCCTCTACTTTGAAAGTAGGAAGGTTTCCCAAGTAGAAATTAAGGTTTTTTGAGGCTTAATATAGATAATTAGTGTTCAAATTGGCTCATTTGTGCTTGGTATCTTTTTCTAATTCTTTCCTTTAGATTTCCCATTTCATTGGCTTTTGAGGAGCAATGCCAAGATTTGAAGGTGCCCTACATCGTTTTGAGCTTGTTCGATAGGTTAGATGACCTTCAGGCATTGGTGGCCTGGTATGTACCTTCTTTTTTTTTGCTTTCATCTTGTTTCATTCTCATTACATATCTTTGTACTAATTTTTCTAGGTCAAAAGTCCAGTTTTGTGATTTATGAGCATTTTCCTTGATTTCCTCACTTTTGCATGTTGATAATCCATGCCTTTGACTTATTTCCACTCTTTTGACTTATTTTCATGCCTTTGACTAGAATCTTTTCTTTTGTTTTTGAGCCTTTGACGTAAAAGCTCACCTTTGATCAGAAAGCTCATTTTTTACTATTTTAAGCATCGAAAGCTTGCCTTTGACCTAAAAGCTAGCTTTTGACTTATTTCCACACCTTTGACCTAAAAGCTGACTTTTTTCTAAAAAGCTCACTTTTTTCTAAAAGGCTTACTTTTTTCTAAAAAGTTCACTTTTTTCTAAAAGGCTCACTTTTTTCTAAAAAGCTCACTTTTTTCTAGTGCTTTCAGAGCATTTCCTAAAAACCTTTGCATTTGACCTCCCATGTTTCCTTTGACTTAAGAATTTGCTTGGAACCCTATCATATGCTCATTTGTCATTTTTTCTTGTTTCATTTACCTATTTAGAGTGAAACCCTAACATTGTTGATTTAAAATGATTGTAGGTTGGTCTCAGAGTACTACAACCAAGGGAGAGACGTCATCGACACTTGTTTGATCCCATTTTTCATTTTGGTGTTTTGGAGTGTGATTTCCTTGATGTTGTGGGACTTTGTTAAAGTTTCTACATGCCTCATATTAAGACCCATACTGCTATGATGACTACAATGGAATTCAAAGAAATCCTCATTTCACTTGCCTACAAGAAAGGAAACTGTTACCCTTGAGGATTTCTAGAAGATACTTTGCCTCCCTATTCATGGAGAGTTGGTTACATACCATATCTAATGCAATACTCATGCCATACAGCAGGTGTTAGATTTTTGAAACTTGGAGGTACACCAATTTGAGATTGATTTATCTAAGTTTTCTACCAATGCAAATCATATCTTGTTGGTTTTATGCAGTTTTATTTTAGGAATTTTTGTTTCTAATAGATGAGGTTGATAGTTTCTTGTGGATTGGGAAGTATGAATCAAGATTATTTTAAGCATGGCACTAGATATGCCTGGTATCTATGTCTTCTTGCCCACCTATATAGAGATATGCATGAGGTCATGTATTGGGGTGGGAAATCTATTTCCATAGGTGTTTCACTCTTGAATGTTTGGGCATGGAAGCATATTGTTGTTACTCAACCAGATAAGATACAAGATCATTATCCTAATGATCCATATTCTCATTGCTATGGTAATTTCATGCATTATACCTTGCTCTGGGATCTTCCTTATTACTACCGAGTTTTTGATGATATGCCTAGTTTTGTGTGGAGACCCTATTTTGGGTGTGAGGCTTGGCTAGAGGATCCATATCATCTTGTCTACTATCAACAAACTCATTGGTTGCTTGGTCATTGTCATCTTGTGTTGGATTGATTATGTTTCCAATTTGGGGAGAGATAGAGTCGAGTTCCTAATTGTTATGAGGCTCGTTTCAGTTAGAGAACTCGAGAGGTTCATATATGGGGTCTCCAACTAGATATGGATATTATCATTACTTAGTTCATTGCACTTGCCCTAGTTGGATGGGTTTGGAAGGTTGTCTTAGCATATCTAGTTACCTCTCATGATTATGATGAGTGGTGGGCCCAACATAGGCCATTGAGACTCACCATCCTTGAGGGTGATTCCACTTTAGGAAGATCAGGTATTACAGGTTGATATGGGTAGTGACAACATATTGAAGTCCTCATAGAGTAGTTAGATAGAGCATGTCGTGATGGGGCATAGTGTGGTTAGGATGAGCACCCTCCTCAGGTGTAGGTTTAGAGATAGGTTCTAGATCCTCCTCCACTAGCGATGGATGGGAACATACTATTAGCTCAGATTATTGCCACTAGAGATGCAGAGATAGTGAGGTGATAGGTTGTAAAGGCTCAACTAGATGCTTTGATGGCTAAGTGAGATAGAGAGAGTGGTCAATGGCACACTATAGAGGTTTTTGTATAGTTTCTCATTGTAGAGAGTGATACTCTTAGGGAAGAGCACAATCAATATCGACAAAGGTCCATCTACTATCAGACTTTATATGATATTGTTCTTAGGGTTGCTCAACATCCATGGTTTGGAGATCCTAGTTTTGTGAGAAGTGATGGTGATGGTGTAGGTAGTGGTGTAGGTGCAAGTAATCAGTTTGTGAGATAGTTAGATCATGCTAGTGGTTCATAGTGTTATGTCATTCCTATCAACGTCTTACTTTTTGTACTTTATCTTCATGTTGTTTTTTATTGAGGCATATTGTATACATGTATTTTGTATATGTATATTCATCGGCCTAGTCTAAACCTCATATAGATATTTTAATTTTGTATATCCTATCACACTTATTATGATGTACTCTCTTTCTTGATGATGATGTCTATGAGATATACCTTTTTCGATTCAGCTTTGTTATGTTTATGATAATGATGATGTATGCATATGTGGGATGAATGGATCATACTTTGTATCATATGATGTTTTATTATGGATGTTGATATATGATGGATGTATGCCCTATACATGATGTTTTTATTGGTATATTATCATCATGATGTGTATTGACGATATTGTGGATGTAGGATGGTATTCATGATTTTGCTATGCAAGATGGATGTTAGTTAGAAATGTTGATGATTGATAGACATGTGGTGTTAATTAGAGGAAATGTTGATGATGGATAGAATTGTGATGTTAATTAGTAGCTGATGAGTTGCTATCACTTTGCTTGGAGACTTCACAGTTTGAAAAATCTTGTGCGATTTAGCAAATAGGTATGATGCACCAAGGTATTAATGAGCAAGGCGACTTTGTATCTATTGCATGGACTTTGACTCTACAAAAAGGAGTATTATTGTTCATACCAGACATATGAAAACCCTGTTAGAGTGTATGGGTGAGAAGCTTTAAGAACATGTCAAACTAGTAACACTAGAGTTATTAAGAACCTAACATGTCACTGTTACACAAAATGCTCAAAATATGACTTCCACATATAAAACAAAGAAAGTATTTTACATGGTAGCATAACAAGAATATCCACAAACAAAAATTCAAAATGATGATGAATTTCCCCCATTCCTTATTATCTAAATTCTTATGGACATCCTTGAGATATTATGGGAATGATTCAATAATATAAATCACAAAAATAAGACAACAAAAGAGATAAAACAATGTTGTTATTTCACTTGCTCTATTTGTTTGGGTTGGGTCTATTATCTAATGTTGATCATGTCTATCATAGGAATGGATCTATCAAGAAATATCTTAGGATGTTGTTGGGTCTTGTCAAAAAGATATGTATTTGATACTTTGGCATTGTTTTCATCTATTTATGGTCAAAAATTTGTGATTGTTTTGCTTGAAGCTTCTAGCTATTGATGTTTTCTTTTTTGTTTGTTTGTTTTGTCAAAAGGTGAATGTGACAATTTTGTTTATTATGGATGAAATTTAATTGTGGATTGTGATGGATAGGATGGGTCCTTTTTTAATTTTCCTAAGTTTTATGATGTTTTTGTTGTTTTCTAGGAACTAACCTAGGGCCTCGGGGGCTCATCTTTATGGATGACATTTAATTGTGGTTTGTGATGGACAGGATGGGTTCTTTTTTATTTTTTCTAAGTTTTATGATTTTTTAATTTATTTTTCTAGGGATGAACCTAGGGCCTTGGGGGCTCATCAAAGATAAGCCTTTCCTATGTTGTACATGTAGAGGCTCATAGTTCTCTTGTTTTGAGTGTTTTGAATCTTTTTGACCTTTTCTATTCTGTGAATGTTTTTGGATTTTGTATTTTGTAGATGTTTTTGGATTTTGTATTTTGTAGATGTTTTTTGGATTTTGAATTTGACTAAGTTGAAATAAAGCATGTTGGAAACCTAAGGGGACTGACCTAAGGTCTTAGAGGCTTTCAAGCCTTGACTACATTGTACATGCAAAGACTACATAGTTCAACTGTTTGACTCAAAACATAAATAGTTAAATTGGAAAACAATACTTGGATTGATATTATACTTTTGTGTCTAGAGGATATGTTATAGGAAATCTAATTGAACTAGGTGTGAGGTTCAAACAAATGTTGATATCTTATACTACTTGAGTGAAGGAATAGCCCAATGATGGTTTTTTTTTATGTTTTCCAAATGTTTTTGAATTTTTTCATTTTTTGATGTTTTTGATCTTTTATCTTTTTCTAATTTTTTTGATCTTTTGTCATTTTTTATATTTTTGATCCTTTTTCATTTTCTGATGTTTTTGATCTTTTTCCATTTTTTCTAATGTTTTTGATCTTTTGTTATTTTTTGATGTCTTGATCTTTGTCATTTTTTGATGTTTTTGATCTTTTGTGTTGTTTTGACCATGATAGGATGGTAAAAGATATAACCCATTACCAGCTTCAATAAATTGCTCCCAATTATATACAAGACTCCTTTCCTTAATCAATGACAAGCCATGGTTGGATACACTCTTCTATTATGAAATTGATGGGTGGATGATGTGAGTCTTATTCAAACATAGCACCTATTTTCTAGTTTTTCACTATGGTATCTATTCTAGGAGCACCACAAAGTAGTTTTCACTCAGAGAATGTCTTATTTCTCTTTACTATTTTTCTTTCTTTTTTTGATTTTTTTTGTATTTTTTTATCTTTTTTTGTATCTTTTAGATTTTACCCTTTTTCCTAGGGTATTTTGATGTGCTTCATGTGTAGAAATTTTTGAGGTGGCTATTGTTCAATGGTTTGGCTAGGGGTTCTCCTTGAGGAGTAGCCAACTGATATGACCCAAAGTCATAACTTGTTGTGATGATGAACATGCCTAACCAGTTGGGCTCAAATTTTCCTTTATCATCCTAATTTAGTTGTACCTTCTAATTCTCATTGAGGACTAAGTCACCAACTTGAAAGTTTTTGTCCTTGATATTTTTTTCATAGTTTTGTTTGAGGTGATTCTAATAAACCCGTAGATGGTTTAATGAACTCAAATGCTTTTCATCTAGGAGCTTGAATTCATTTAGCCTAGCTACTATGCATTCTTCATTGATGACATGCCTTTCAATGAGACTCTCAATAAGGGGATTTTGACCTTGATAGGTAAAACAAATTCTAATCCATAGACCAAGGAAAATGGTGTAGCACCAGTAGGTGTTTGGATGCTGGTTTGATAAGCCCATAAGACAAGGTTTAGCTATAAATTCTAATCATGAACAACTTCATTAACAATTTTTTAAAGTATTTTCAGTATGGTTTTGTTATACACCTTAGCCTGACAATTTCCTTGGGGGTAATAGGAAATGCAAAATCTATTTTGGATAGCAAACTAAGAATAGATTTTTTGGACATCCTGGTTCTTGAATGGGGTCCTATTGTTTGTTACTATTGTTTGGGGGATCCCATACATATAGATTAGATAGTTCAAAATAAATTTTGTTATATGTTTTCCAGTGATATAGGTCAATGGTATTGCCTCTATCCATTTAGTAAAATAATTTGTTGTGATAATGAATTTGTTCCCATTAGATGAAGCAGGTGATATCTTTCCTACTAGGTCCAATCCCCATTGTGATAAATTCCATGGTGTGATGATGGATCTCAGTTCCTATGTTGGTTCTTGAATAAGATCTTTGTGTTTCCAACATTGTTGACACTTTCTAGAACACTATATGCATTGTTGTTCCATGGAGGGCCAATAGTATCTTGTTCTGAGCAGTTTTTGGACTAGGTTAAGTCCACAAGAGTGGGATCCACAAATACCTTTGTGAACCTCTTGTAAGTATATTTATTCTTCTTCTACATTAAGGAATCAAAGTAACATACCATCTAGAGTATGACGGTATAGGGTATCTCCTAAGATTGTAAATCGGGAAGATCTGTACATGAATTTTTTCTTTTGGGTGGTTGTTAGGTCAAGTGGTATGATAGTGTTTTGGATATAGTTGAAAGTATCTTGGTACCATTGGGAGTTAGGACCAACAACAATACATACCAATTCTAATTTTTGGATGTTAAATATGGGCATAAGCAAGTATTCTATGAGGAACTCATATTTAGATACATTGTGTGGAATATCAAGAAAGTGAGCCTATTGTTTCCATTGTGTCGACAACTCTATTGTTGATTTGTGGAACTTTCTCAATAGTTATATTGAAAAATTAATCCTTGAAGCTATCCACCATCCTTTTATATGACATCAATTTTTCATCTTTTGTCTAGTACTTGTCATTCACCTATCTAATCACTAACTAAGAGTCTTTGAAGACCTGCAGGCATTTTATTCTCCATTCAATAGACATTTTTAACCTTGTGATCAAAGGTTCATATTTTGAGATGTTGTTTATGCAAGGGAAAGCAATCATGTAGGCCTTGGGTATATTTTCTCCTTGTGGGGTAAGAAAAAAAACACCTACTCCAAATCCATGCTAAGTGTGGAATCCATTAAAGTAGAGAGTCCAATGGCATGTCTATTCCATCATCAAGATACTCTCATCTAGAAAGTCCACTATGAGAGGTTTGTGATGGGTGCTTCGGCTAGTTGGTCTGCTATGATTTTTCCTTTGATAGCTCTTATATCCACATACTCTATGTCAAATTCACTCAAGATAATCACCCATTTGGCTATTTGGCCTATCAGGGTTTCTTTTTCTAGTAGGTACTTAAGTGGTTCTACCTTGGAAATCTTCTTAACCCTTTTTTCCATGATTTAATGCCTTAGTTTTTGTGTTGTAAATACAACTAAGAGACATGCTCTTTATATGGGTGAGTATCAGAGTTCATAACCCACCAATGTTCTACTAATGTATTAGTCCACCATTTCTTTATTATCATCATTAGTTGGGCTAGGAGAGCTCTGAGTGTTGCTTGTGTGGTAGACATTTATAATATCATTCCCTTGTCTAGAATAGGTGGCATGAGTACAGGATGAGTAAGTAAGTATTCCTTGACCTGTTGAAATGAGTGGTCATATCTTCCATCCCAGTTGAAGGTGACATCCTTGTGTAGGATATGAGTAAAAGCGTGACATTTTTTCACCAATTGTGTGATAAATCACCTGATGGATTGCAACTTTCCTTATAAGCTCCTTATCTATTTTAGTGTCTTTGGCAAAGGAATCTCTATTATTTCTTTCACCTTTGCAAGATCTACCTCAATCCCCCTTCTTGAAACTATGTACCCTAATAGTTTTCTAGATGTTACTTCAAATACACATTTCTTAGGGTTGAGTCTTAGATTGTAATGCTCAAGTCAATCAAATACCTTATCCAAGTTTGTCAAATGATCTTCCCTTTTGACTGATTTTGCTAGAATTTCATCCACATAGTCCTCCATGATGGTGTGTATTATATCATGGAATATGGTAGTCATTACTCTTTGATATGTTTCTCTTGCATTCTTTAAGCCAAATGGCATTACATTCCAACAAAATTTCCCCCAAGCACAAGTAAATACTATTTTTTGTTGGTCATCAAGAGAAGTATTTATCGAGTTGTATGCAAAGAGACCATCCATTAAGGATAACATCTTATGCCATGTTATATCCACAATCATGTCTATGCTTGGTAATGGGAAGTCATCCTTTGGAGAAGAATTTTTGAGATCCCTGAAGTTTTTGCATATTCTGATGCCCCCAGTAGGATTTGATACTATTACTAGATTGGATATCCATTTTGGATAGTCGATGGATCATGAAACCCACATCTAGTAGTTTCTTTAGCTCTACCTTTACTAGTAATGTTATCAACAGATGCATTTTTCTAAATTTTTGCTTGATAAGCTTTGCTACAGGGATTATAGCTAGATGATGTACCACTAAAGTTGGATCTAGTCCACACATGTCAACATAGGTCCATGCAAAATTTACTTTTCAGGCATTGATGAAAGCTATGAAGCTGTATTTTTCTTTTGGATCAAGTCATGTTGCATGCTATGTTATCTTCAAATCTTCTATTGTTCAAACATTTATGGGTTCTACCTCTTCGACCAAGAGTGATGATCTTTCTTGACATTCTGATATTGGGAGATTGAATCCTCCATTCTTGGGTTCCTTTGGGATGTTTTCACCTTTGGATGCATACTTTATTTTCCTCTTTTCTGGATCCAATAGAGCCATAATGTGGTTTCCTCTAGGGGATCATGTGCTTATGTTTTTTCTTTTATTTTTTTGATTAGAATATTTGATATCTCCACCAAAGTATGCCTCTTGATATAGATCCATGATGAACCCTACTTTATGATTACCTACTGGTATATCTATTTGAAGCCCCATTAAATCTGTGACTACCTCATCATTTTGGAATTGATTCGAAATAGGTGTATGTTTTTGTTGATCCCAATCTATGAGTTGTGGGTAACAAAGTGGGAGGTTATCATCTTAGTCTGTAAAGCCTATGGAAGTGGGTGATAGGGTCATTATGGTTCAGGTTTCTTTCTCCCACTATGTATCTAGGTCTCCATTACTAGAGGTAAGGGAATCATATCCAGTGAGGAATGAAGGGGAATCCCACTCATATTCATTAGAGTCAGTTCTAGAATGATAGTAGATGTTGGGAATGGTCTCTAGGGTTTGGAGAGGGAAACTATCAATATGGAAGTTTTCAAATATGTCTTCTATAGGTAGGTCATTTTCTATTAAATGATAGATATCCAATGCCTCAATGGTAACAGAAGATACCTTTTTCTTATAAGAGGTCTGCCTGGCCTTTGGAGTAACCACTTCTTTTGGTTTATAACCTAGTCCCATATATTTTTATCTTTATTCCACTATTATAGGCTCCCATTAGCCTTGTTTATGTAGCCCTAGGCCACTGGTTCCTTGATATCCCATTTTTTTCCCATTTGATGGCCTCTATTGTTAGGATCAATATATTTTTTCTTCTTTGGCTCCTTTGTGTCTTCTTGGTAGAGCATAGATAAAAAAACTCCTCTTGAAAGAATTATTCATCCCACATGTCTCCCCACTCAGTAAAAATTATGGGTTTAGCTATCATTTGTACCATTTGAGCATGTTTGATCACTTTTGACCCTCCATAGATTTTGGGTGTTGGTGGAAGCATACCAATGCAAAATTCCTGGCTAAAATGATAGTTTTGATTTACTTTTTCAAGTACTTGAATATTGGATTCCATTTTAGGTTGCTCAATTGGTGTGGTTTTGGTGGAGGTTGATGGTAGCATGGAAGTTTCAACATATGAGAAAGAGTGGAAGGCTATATCGTTGCTAGGAATATGTTGGATTTTGTTATATTTTTCCTCTAGCTTTGCATAGAAGTGAAAAGGCTTAGGTTCAACATATAGGGTTATCTCTTTTCCTTCATGGGGAGATTTTAGGCACTAGTGAAAGGTGGATGGAACCACTTGTAATGGATGGATCCAAGTGTATCCAAGGAGAAGGTTATATGGTAATTCAGGATCAATTACTTGACATGTTTCCATGAGAACCAGTCATATCTATACAAGTAGTTTGACTATTCCTTTAGAATTTTTTTCAAGGCCATTGTAGGCCCTTATGGTTATACTTTTTCCTTTGTCTATCATGTCATCAGATTACCCCAACTATTTGAAAAACTTTAAGGTACAAATGTTTCAACCTACACCATTATCTATCAATACTTGTTTGATCATGGTTTTATGGAAACCAACATCTATGTAGAGGGCTTGGTTGTGGAATGTTCTTTGGGGTAGATCTTTCTTAGAAAAGATTAATTTATTACATGTTGTGATCTTTCCAACCATGGCTTCGAACTGAATAGGATCGAGGTCATTAGGGACTAACATTTCCAATGCCTTTTCTAGTATTTCCCTATGTGTTGGTGATAGTTAAAGCAACTCTAGGATTGAGATTAAAGTGTGGGTTTTCTTCAATTTTTCCACAATACTATAGTCATTGAATGACTTTATTGTAGGTTTTAGAGAGGCTCCTTTTATTGCAACTCTCCCTTAGTGGGTAGTTATGTTACAAATGTTGTCTCATATAGTTACCACATTTTCCCTACTGTCATCTACTTGGGATAGAGTTCCTAAAATTGTGTCTCTATAGGTATAGTTAGCATTGTGGTAATGTTGGTATTTTCCTTTTTCATTCCTTTTCTAGTGATTTGGGATTAGGTTGTTGTATATCTATAAATCCTTATTCCTAGGATGATGTTTGACATCTACCTCCCCTTTATCTATCAAGTATTAGATGAGATGCTTGAGTCTCATGTAATTTTTTGTGATGTGTCCTTTGATCATATGGAATTCACATAAGTCCTCATTGTACCATGGTTTTTTAAATTTAGGTTCCTCATAATTTAGGCTATCATTAGTCTTGATTAAATTTTTTTGTATGAGCTTTGACATGACTATCTCAATAGATTCTCCTAGTACTGTGAACTAGCTCCTTGGTTGGTCATATTTATTTTGTTGTCCTCCCTAATTCATTTGTTGGTTTACAACTTAATTATTCTTGGGATAGGTTACTTGGTTTCTTTGTGTGTTGTTGGGACCATAGCTTGTTTGTGCTACCAATATTTTGTTTTGAGGTGTGTTTGGTCCATTCCATAGTGCTCTTGTTTCAACTACTCCATCATTTGTGACATTTTTGTTCTTATCCCAATCTTTAGGTTTTTCATTTGAATTGGAGGGATTATCTTTCAAGCTATTCATCTCGAGGGCTCCCCTAGAAATGAGGGATCTCTAAATATTTAATCCCTTCTCAATGGTTTCTTCAAATGTTTTCACTCTAGTGTTAGACGAGTGAACCATTCCATAGAATGGTCTATAAGGTTGCATGGGAATAGCCTCATGTGGTATGATTCATTGTGTCATACTTCCATTCATGATACAAAGAAATCACATATATGTTCTACAAGTTCCCCTTTTCCTTTGTATTTGTTTTCAAACTTGGGTATTTCAAAATTCTTGGGAAAGGGTATTGTGTTGATGGATTGATCAAATGGGAATGGGAATATTTTTTGATGGTATAGGTTTTATTTTGTTATCCAACTTGCATACCTATTACCTACTATGTGGCAACCACTAGTTTCATTTCTATGTTCATTTTGGCATGTTTATTTTTGAGTTTTTTGTATAATAGCCTTGGTGTCCCATCTTGTGTTGATCATATATCAGGTATTGTGATGGTATAAGACCTTGGTAGCTATTTTGGAAATAGGGGAATTAGGGCCTTAATGGATGTAAGGAGGGTTAGCTCCTTGCTGCTAAGATGAAGTGTACTAAAGGTTACCCTATTGTTGCATTAGCAGGACACCTTGTTGGTAGGATGACTAAGGAAGGGTGCTCTGTGGCACACCTTGCTACTGGAAATGACTAAACTAAAGGTTACCTTGTTGATAGGATGAGTGAGGAAGGTTGCTCTGTAGAATACCTTGCTGCTAGGTAGGACTAAACTAAAGTTTACCCTATTGATGCATTAGCGGGACACCTTGTTTGTAGGATGACTAAGGAAGGTTTCTCTATGACACACCTTGCTACTAGGTAGGACTAAACTGAAGGTTACCCTGTTGATGTATTGGTGGGACATGGGTATGTGCAGGATCATGGTGTGCCAAAAAGTGGCAATATTATGGATATTTGTAGGGTATGTGGCTGACAACTTTTTTTTCACCCAAAATTAATGAAATCAAAAGGGTTTTTAGAGGAGATTCTCAGCTTTCCAAAAATATAAATTATGATTTAATTTGAATTTAATAAATAATTATTATTCATTTTCTATTAGAATTACGACTAAAGTCCTGATCGATATGCTGATTGAAAAACATCTATAACTTTCAAACGATATCATATTTTTTGAATCCAATACATGAGTCACATTCTATACTTCACATAATATAGGATTAAAAAAAGAAAAATTAAATTTCATGAAGTTTTGACCAAGTTAAGGTAGCCAGATAGATGATTTTTTATATTTTCTAAAAGTTGTAATAAAAAATTCATAATTAATTATTTACTTGGAAAAAAATTACAAAAAAATATGCATCACATCTGGACATGAGTCCTCTACATATATATAAAATCTTACAAAAAAATATTATCATTTTATTATGGTTAGGGTGGTCAGACAGACACCTACTTCTTATTTTTTCCCTGAAAATTTAAGTACTACTACATTGAAATTTCAAATTTTCACCAAATAGATTTTATTCATTTTTAAATAAACCTAGTATTTTAGAAACTACATTCAATTTTCTACAAATTCTATTCTTACATATTTTTGAAATAATATAGATAACTGATTCAAATATTTACGTCAAGTTTCCTAACATTGATTTTTCTGAATTTTTGCCACTTAAGGGCCTATTTTTTGCATGATGATCCTGCACATACCCACACCTTGTTGATGGGATGAGTTGAGAAGGTGGCAAGCCTTTTTGTTGGGTAGGAATAAACTGAAGGTTACCCTATTGATGCATTAGTTGGACACCTTATTGGTAGGATGATTGAATATGGTTCCATTGTGGCACGCCTTGCTACCGATATTGTTGGTTCAGAAGGGGACCCTGTTGTCCACCTTGTTAGTGGTACTAATGGTTTAAAAGGGGACCATAGGGTCCACCTTGTTGGTGGTACTGATTTCTTGGAGGTGGACCTTGTGTTCCACCCAATTGAAGGTACTAATTGTTTAGAGGGGGACTCTATGTCCCACACTATTGAAGTTACTAACTATTTAGACGGGGACCCTATGTTCCACCCTATTGAAGGTATTGATTGTTCAAATGGGGACCCTGTGTTCCTCCCTATTAAATGTACTGATATTTTGAAGTGGGACCTTGTGTTCCACCTTGTTGAACGTACTAAATATTCTAAGATATGTTGACACTTGAAGTGTTTAAAGGTATATCCTATCTAGGAGGTGGATTATTACCTTGTGGTCCATACTGATATGGTCCTCCTTGATATAGTTGTGCTAGTATTGCTTGTTCAATCTAGGTTGGTTTTTTGAACAAAGGGTTCTCTTTAGGTCACCATTACTTTGTGAGAACATGGGTGGCATGTTGGGCATCTCTAGGGGTACATTTACTTATCTTGCAACTAATTTATCCCCTAGGGGAATGAGATTGGGATCCTTGAGATCCTCCAAATTGAAGTCCATTGGTTTTTTAGCACCACTTTGTGCTAACTTGAAGAAATAGGAGTTTGGGTCCTTTCTCAAAAACCTATCCATTAGTTTGAGAACCCTGGGTTTGTTAGAATTTTCAAATAGTTCCTCCTCATTTATCTCTTCATCTATATCCACCTCCTCTACAACCACTCTATTTATATCCTAGTTTTTTTGTTCTACTACGTCTTTCTATTTATGGTTTAGTTCTTCTTCACTGAAAGTGTCTCTATACATGGGCCTCCTCTAGGGTATTTCAAGGTCATTCGGCCTATAGGACTAAGGGATAATTTCATCATTTATGACACTGGCTGGTGGGTTGCCATTGTTGGTTTTGTTTGATTCCATTTTCTTTCTATGTTGTGATCTCGTGGTTTTCATAAACAGCTTCGGTCCCCTATGGGAAAGTTGTGTAGTTTTTGAACTCTCTAGTTGACCTAAATGAGAGAATATATTTGGGTATGTGAATCTAGTTTGTTCCTTTAGAGAAGTTTAGTATCGTGAAAAGGACATGGGTTTTGATCAAAAAGGAACATGTACAAATCAATTACTTTCCTAGAAGCACGTCTATAAAAAATTTCTACCAATTTGTTTCTATTTTTGTGTAGTTCTAAAAGGTGTTTCTTAAGAGCTTTTGGTTTCATTTGTCTATGTCAAGAATAACAACCTGTAGTATTTACTTTGGGGATCCTAACTCTACATGAGATTATGGAAGAAGAAGGATGTCTATTGCCACATGGGTGGTAGTAATATGGGTCTTTCAATTACTATGTTTGATTTTTCTTCCTCTTCATTTAAGATGATTGATGTAGTGAGAAACTAATAGGGTGTTTCATTTTTCTCAAATATAAAGGTTCTCAAACTACTTATGATGTTAGTTTGTGTACCTTCAATGTGAGTGAGACTAGTTGAATAATCGGTGCTATAAATCTTGGTTGTTGAGTGGGATTAGTTGGTCACCAAATTGTCATAACTTGTGATTGTTGAATCCTAAGTGTGATTGATGTGTTATTGTTTTTGAATCCTAACTTTGTGTAAGATCATGGAGGAAGAAGAATGTCTATTGCCACACAGTTTATGTTGATACAAGTCTTCCAGCTACTATATTTGCTTTCTCTTCTTCTTCATCTAAGATGATGGATGTAGTGAGAAATTGGTGGGGTGTTCAATTTTTATCAAATATGAAGGTTCTTCAAACTACTTATGATGTCAATTTGTGCACCTTCAGTGTATGTGTTACTTGGTTGAAAAATTGGTGCTACAAGGTCTATTTTTTGAATGGGAGCAATAGGTCACTAGATGGTCATAAGGTGTGATTGTGTTGTGAGGTGGTTGATATGAAACTCAAAACCTTAAGGCTTGAGTGTTGTTTTGTAATGTGGTTAATTTTTTGGAAATCAAAATATTGAAATGAGGGTCGATATTTCACTTCCTTTTTCTAGAGGATATGTTGTGGGAAAGATACTTGAACTATTAGTGAGTTCCAAGTAACTATTGATATAATAGACTATTTGAATGAAGGAATGATCCTAGTGTTTTGTTTGATCTTGATTTAAAAAAATTAGTATGGGAATAATGGGTGAGAGATTTTATGACCAATCTTATTTTCCAATTTTTTTGTTCAAACAATGACCTCATAAACAACCTCAATTTTTTTTCCCCTAAGTGTCAACAAAAAGATTGTGAGCTAGAATGGAAATTTGTAACCTCTGTGTGTTTATTTCCTTTGTGTTCTTGAGTATGGAAAATGATAAGAAAACATTGGAATAACTCAAAAGCATGGACTATATGTGACTTGAATGTCTATAGCTCAAGTTGTGAAATCACAACACCCAAGCCATAGTTTACTAAAGGTTTACTTCAATCAATGTAACAAAAAATAAAATCCAAAATGCTTGGAAACCTTTAAGGATAAATCCTTTCAAGGGGTGCAAAATATAAGCCTCCTTTCACAATTACACACTAAATCAAAGGGTTTTTTATTTGACCAACTTGTTCAATGTTTGTTTTGATGTTTTTTTTTCCTTTAAATCAAACACAAATTTGATGTCACAATTGTTTTTTAATGTAAGTGGGTGAGTTTAACATGAACAAGAACTTTACAATCCTAAGCTCAAGTGGGTATTCATTTCTTAGTAGGCCTACCAATCATCCCTAGGATGATTAATCTGAGAAGATGAAATGGAAAAATAGGCTATGTCAAGGAAATGTACCATCTTGACATGCTGAGAAAAAGAGTTCCTTCCCTATTTTCTTTATTTCCTCAACCAAAAACCAAACATGGTAAGTAATTTCTTGGAACGATACTATTCCAATGCACTACCTTAAAAATACTCTTTTGGGTAAATGGATGGCTTCTAAAACAATTGGCTCTAAGTGTATCTATGGACATAAAAATTTGACACTCACCCGCTGGCCACTTAAGGCTCTCTAACCATTCTCATTCAACTTAAAGCATGGGATTTGGTGCAATTTGTTGTCAACATGACTTGAAGCTACTTTATTATAATTTTACAACCTTTGATATAGCCTGCCAATAAATGTGCTTCGAGACCTTGCAATGATTTCTCTAGTGTGGGATGCGTCTCAAAACAAGCCCCTCTCTACAGTAAAATTTTTAAAAACAAATGCAAAGATCAAAAAATTTCTTCAGTCAGCCAAGATCACCAAACTGGTGTGAGGTGAAGAAAAAAAAACTTCAACTTTTCCAATCAATGTATGCACAGAAAACACTTCATTGTAGTTTTCTTCATTTTAAACACCTCGTGCAATGTTACCCCAAAAAATTTGTGAGTAAAGAAAAACAAAGTTTTTCTTTTTGCACCAATTGAAGTATTCAGGAAATCAATCAGTTAAGATAGAAATGGCGTGGAAACAACAAGAACAATTTTGTCATTTTAAGCCCCAAAATTGAAGTTTTTCTAAGAAAATTAGTCCTAGTTCTATCTTGGTTAACAAATGTAAAATGTGCATGCGTCAACAAAATGGAAAATGTTTGATCTCTTTTTATTGCACCAAATTCAAAGGTTTTTAATTATGAAAACATGAAATGTGTTCATTTTTAGACCCCAAAATTGAAGTGTTTTTATGTTCTTTTTATGAGTATCAAATGAGATTTCCTATTTTAGAAAGCTTAAAAATAGTTCATTTTAACAACACCAAATCAAATGTGAGTTTGTTGTTGTTCATTTTAATGTACCAAAAGAAATTTCCTAAATTAGAAAAGCTTCAAATTTTTTCAATTTTAAATAGCACCAAAATGAAATGTGAGAGTTGTTGTTTGTTCATTTTAGAGAACTAAAAGGGAATTCCTAACTTAGAAAGCTTAAAAATGGTTCATTTTAGCAACACAAAAACTAAATGTGAGAGTTTTTTTTCATTTTAATGCACTAAAAGGAAGTTTCTAAGTTAGTAAAAAGAATGATTGTGGCTCCAAAAAACTTTGACCAATTGTCTTCCCTACACAAAACAAGTTAGTGTTTTCAATTCCTACAAAAAAAATGAAAGGTTAACAAAAAGGTTCATTACAATAGTGTAGGATCCACACAATTGTCCTCTAGAGAAAATGATTAGAAAAAAATCAAATGCTCAAAAAGGAAAATTCAAATGCTCAGAAAACAAGGAAATGCTCAGCTCCAAAATAAAATGTTGAGATCTTTCATACACATCCAAACCCATAAATTTGCAAATGCATGGTTTCTATTGAAAAAGAGTAGTTCCCATGGAAAATGCAAGGTTTTCCTTGCAAATTCTAAAAAAAATAATTAGTGAAATGCGAGCATTTGTTCTAGGTAGTGTGTGAAACTTTTCTTGAAGGTTCCAAAAATCTTGTAACTTCAAATTTTCTCATAAAATATTAATGAGGACCTAGGTTCTACCAAGCATGCCAGAATGTGTGAGGGGGAAATATTTCATCAAAATGCAAAGCAAGATAAAAATTCAAATTCAAATTAGAATCTATCTAATCCAAAAAAAGCTTAATCTAAGATCATATTCCATCACTCATGAAATGAACAATCTAAGCTATTTAAAATTACAAAATGAAATCCTAAGATAATCATAATAAATTCAAAAGAAAAGGAGATATTACCATCCCACATTGGAGTGTATTTGAGTGATGTTGGATTGTTTTAATCATCATAAAGGCTCCATAGTTTAAGTAGCTTGATTAATGATTATTGAAGGTTTATCTAAAAAGGTTGAATCTCTATCAATGGTGATTGTGAGAACACTTCATTGCATAAAGTATGTTGAGGAGAGGGGTTTTTTATATAGGAAATGAGATTTTGAATCAACAATTAGGATTTCATTGTAGAAAATCCAAATCAATGGTCAAAAGATGTTGAGAGGATTTAGACATGGGAAGATTGTGCAAAGTTGGTTGCACAATTTGGGTGATCGAAGAATAGATTAGCTAGCTAGAAATTTTTATTTATTAGTTAGGAAATAGATATGAGAAGATTGTGCAAAGTTGATTGGACAATTTTGGTGATTGAGAAATAGATTGGCTAGTTAGCAAGACATGATTTTCTCAATCAGAAAGTGGGTGCAAAATATGAATTAATTGATTTAATTCATTCATTGATTGTTGAATTTGATTTTTTGATAATTAATTTGAATAGTTTGATTTAATTATTTAATTTTTTTGAGGGAAAGTGTTTTAATTAAATTATTATGATTTGATAATTTAATCAATCAGGATGAAATAAGATTAAATTTAGAGTTTATTAAATAAATGTAATTTATTTAATTGGTTGAAATGAAGAAACATGAATTAATTAAATAATGTTTTTTTATTCAATTAGGAGAGGAAATTAGAGTTTTGGATGCTGTTTGATGTGAAATGTAGTATTATGTGATGATTTGTGAGGATTTCAAGATGTTTTGGGGTGTTGCAAGATGATTTTGAGATGTTATGAGATGTTTATATGTTTGGAGACATTATAGGTCAATTCTGAGTTGTTTCGAGACATTCCAAGTTGATTCTAAGATTTTCTGAGATGTTATGGGTTGATTATGAGTTTATTTGAGACATTACAGGTTGATTCCAAGATGTTATGAGATGATTCAAGATGTTATGGGATGTTTTTCAATGTTGTTTGATGTTGTTCCTTGTTGTTCATGGTGTGTGATAGGTGTTAGGTCATTTTTGTTTGTCTACACTTGTCAATTGTCTCTTTTGGCTAGTTGACTACCTTCCATGTACATATAAGAGAAAGCTTGGGATGTGGGTGACATGTCTTAAGCTAACTCGCATGTGACATATTTTTCTTTCTAGGTTTAGCATTGTATTAATGGGGGAAACCCATTCCTTCCTCTTTCATGAAATTATTTCATAAACATATGACTTTAAATAGGGTTTTCCAAGGAAAGCTCTCATGTCTTAGGAGAAAACATTGGCTACTTTAAGGAAATTTCTTATAGTAATGGTGTTAGCAACCACTTTAAAGTGGGGGAATACATCAATGACATATTTTGACATTTTGCATATTTCATGGCATGATTTTTTTTTCTTGTGACATGTGGTTTTCTTGGTGGTGTCATTGGGCTT
Organism: Sequoia sempervirens; assembly: GCA_007258455.2. Taxonomy (NCBI): domain Eukaryota; kingdom Viridiplantae; phylum Streptophyta; class Pinopsida; order Cupressales; family Cupressaceae; genus Sequoia; species Sequoia sempervirens. Next base: position 353,664,412 of record VDFB02000015.1, on the reverse strand, counting down.
GATGTCCTCTGAGAGAATGATAATTTTAAGCATACAATTTCCCTTAGTGATATGATATGAACGAGGCATCCCATAATTGGTGATATAATATTCTTGAATTTTCCTCTCTTGGAGACAATAAGCATGATGATCCCTAAGAAGAAGACCTTACATGAACAAAGAAAAATCCCCTTTAACAAAAACCTATAGATATAGAATTCAAAAGTATAGCATTGTGTTGACTTATTGAAGTTGTTAGTAGGAAAATTTTGGTATAGTATGGGATGCTAATATGATTCTCTCATTTTCCACCTCATTGGGATAACTCACCTAGTGGATAGTCTCAGGGTCCACTACCCTAGAGTGAGCATGCATGTTATGGAAAACTATCCTAGATGTGTTCCAAATCATGTTGGACCATTGAAGCTTGATCCTTTTTCTCAGAAAAATATCCTAGATTTTTTCTACATCACATTGGACCATTGAAGCTTGATCATTTTTCTTGGACAAACAGTTGTGTTCCACATTGTGTTGGAATGATAGAAGCTTTGATCTTTTATTTTTCCTTTTTCTTAGCCTTTGATAGGGTATGACTATGTATCTTTTTATTAATGCATAATTAAGTGTCTTTAATGTATACTTTAGTGTGATTTTTTCATGGGGGAAAACTCTCACTAAAGTGGAGGAAAAATGTAGTGACAAAAAAAGTTACCCTTTTTCACACTTAGTTTGGGAATGAATAATTAATGATACAATGAGCTTAATTATTCCTTATTTAGGGTGCTGTAAAGTTTTTTCTTACACTTTCACCAAGGAAAACCCCTCTTCCCTAATAATCCAAAAATATTCTCCTCTTTGATGTGTGTTTGCAATTTTTAGGTTGAAGATCAAGTGGAGAACATGATTGAAGAAAAATATTCAAGATTAAAAAGTCACAAAAGTTGTCATCTATCTTGCAAGATTACTAAAAGTTTCCTATAGATTTAATTTCTAACTTTCAGGAGTTGGTCACTTAGGAGATGGAAGTGTAGACATTGAAGAACAAAACCCAAAGCTCAGTTTTCAAAAACCTTAGTAGGGACCCATTCACCATCTAGGGTGAATGAGTCCTTAGTGACCCCTGAATCAACTCATTTTTAGCAAGGTATAGATCATTTTTACATTTAAAAACCTTCCTTATTACTATTATAAAATTTGGGATTGATTTTTTATTGTCATTGATGTATTTTTCCCTCATAATTGAATGAAACATCACTAAGAAAAAATAGGTTCATCCATTTGGTGAACCTCTTTTTCTATGTTTCAATATATAAAGAGATATTAGGGATAGGGAGAGAGTGAGAGCTAAAATGGAGGGAAGTAGAGAGAGATGTAGGTAGATAGCTATAGGGATAGTTGAAGGATCCATATGTTGGTACAAATAGGGGGAGACATATAGAGAGATATCTAGTGGGATATGGAGAGGTGAGATAGAGATAAATAGAGAAAGATGGGGAAAAAGGAGGGAGGAAAGTAGAGTTAGAGATGGTGATAGAGAGAGAGAGAGGTGAGCTAGAGAGAAGTAGAGAGGGAATGAGGGAGAAAGAGGGAAGGATATATATATAAGGATAGGGAGAGAGCTAAGATAGAGATTAGAGAGAGATGAAGGGAGGGAGAGACAGGTAGAAAGAGGTGAGATAGAGAGGTTTGGAGAGGGAATGAAAGATATAGAGATAGAGATAGAGAGAGATATGTAAGGAGAGACTTGATGAAATTTTCTAAAACTTACAAAATTACCCTTAAACAATTGTAAGATGACCTCTTCAAACTCAAAACAATGAGTACATAGTTTTGTGATAAAAAAGAGAATAAATTCAACCTTAAGCTAACTTTTTTTTCCTTGTATAGTAGGTTAATTATGACATTAAATTTGTGAAATTAATCTATGAAGTTTTTTTGATGGATTTAACTTGTCACAAAGTTAACTTCCCTTGTCATTATCTTCAATAATGAAGAAAGTGTTAAATGGTGGGGATTCATCTAAATTTTGTTTTTTATTATGGTTTAGAGGATCTAATGAAAAAATAACAAACAAAAAAATGTATTCTAAAATATTTAGGTTTATGAAAATATTAAAAAAAATTGATAAAAAGATTCAAACTATAGACATGTAAAATTGACCTAACACCTATCACACATAGTAAATGACATTTTTGCATTATCAGAATCATTATCATCAAACATCCTTGCATTTCACATCAATTGCATCAAAAACCCCAATTTCCCCTATTAAATGAATAATATGACATCATTTAATTAAATCAAATTTTCATCATTTTTGGTCTAATTAAATAAATTCCATTTATTTAATAAAGTCCTAAAACCCTATTTCTACTATTAATTCAATAATATGACATTATTTAAGTAATTCATGTTTTATCATTTCAACCAATTAAATAAACTACATTTATTTAATAAAGTCCTAATCTAACTTTATTTCATCTTGATTAGTTAAATAACAACAATTTTTTAATTACATCACTAAATTACTTTATTCCCCTAAGTCAATTGAACTATTAAATCAAATAGTTTAATTAACTCACTTTACCTCCAAAAATTTGAATAATTAAATCAAACTATTCAAAACATCATCAAAAATAAAATCAAACAAATGTAACTTTGTTTTCAAAATTCAAACATGATTTGCATGTTCAACTCCAAAAATAACTAATTAATTAAAACAATTAATTGAATTATCCTCACCAACTATCATGATTGAGAAAATTGTTCCCAACATGATTTCCTTGCCAACTTTTTTCAATTTCACAAATTTCTCAACAAGATTTCTTCAATCACACTAATCATGTAATCTATTTTGCATTGATTATTCATGTTTATTTCTTCTCAACATCTTTTGAAACTTGATCAAGATATTCTACTACGTGATCCTAATCATCCATTTCAAATCACAATTCTCTATTAGAGCTTCAACATAACTTTGATCAACCATTCACACATTGTTCTTCAAGATTTTGCACACAAACTATGGAGGCTTCTCAATGATACAAGCAACCACATCCTCATGAATATACTCCAATATGAAATGGGTAATGGTTTTGTTATTGAATTCAATTGTTTTTGATGCATTTCATTTACATTTTCTTGAATTCAGTATTATTAATTGTGCATTTTGTAAGTGTAGGAATAGATCTAATATTAGTGTTCTTGATTATAGATTAGATTCTATTTTCAATTATGTTTATCTTATTTATGTCTATGATTTCCCCCCTCACACATTCTAGCATGCCAAGTGGGACATAGTCCTAAATACTAATGGTTTTATGAGTTTAAATTCAAGTTGTAGGTTTTTGGAGCACTTTTAAAAAAAATTCACACATTGTTATAGAAATTTTCACAATTTTCTATCAAAGAATCTTCACCATTGACACTAAAATATGCACTATTCACATTGTAACTTGGGCATCTACAATTTTTTAGCACATATGACTGATAACAATGGGTGCACTTGAAGTTTTTTTTTTCTTTTTCTCTTTGAAAGAAGGTGTACTTGTTGACTTTCCTACACTTCTGCTTTTTCAAACCTATGTTTGAGATCTACAAAACAAAATTTGATTTTTACACTAATGAATGTATTATTTTGGATATGTGATAGGTATTAACATTTTTGTGTGCAAGATGAGGAAACCTCTAACATGTTTTTTGTAGGTACGATGAATAGTCAAAGGATTTTAGATTTTGGATGCTTATTAAGTTAGGAATCTTTTATTTCAGTGCTTCAAATGAACCCTACAACAAAACATTTTGTTTTAGTGCTCTAAAAATAATCATTTATAAATCTTTGTTAAGTTAGGAATCCATCATTTCTTTGATTAAAATGAGCCCTACAACAACACATTTTGTTTTAGTGCTATAAAAATAATCATTTCCAAAGCTTTATTAAAGTTAGGAATTTTTTATTTTAGTGCTTAAAATGAACCCTTCAAACCACACATTTCAATTTGGGTGCTCTAAAAACGAACTCTTTCCAGATTTTCATAGTTAGGGAATTTTTCATTTGGTGCATAAAAAGAACAACACACAATTCAATTTGGTACTCTTAAAAAGTTTTTTAACTTTTAAAGTAACACTTGAATGCTTGATTTCTATTTAAATGACCAAAATTATTTTCTTTTGTTGACGTATGCTCACATTTTTTTTTGTTTACCAAATAAGACCAAGATCAATTTAGAAACACTCAAATTTTGGGATTAAAAATAAATAAATGATTTTTTTTGTATTGCACCTTTTCTATCTTAAGTGATTGATATCCTGAATACTTCATGCTGGTGCAGTTAAAAAGAATGATTTTTATGCTTTTCACACATTATTTTGGGAATAGCACCACTCAAGGTGCTTAAAAATAATCAAACTACTATGAATTATATGCCATTCATTTAGGTTTTGAGCAAGCTATATGGTTGTCTTCTCCCTCACACCTTTTGGCAATCTTGGGTGAGTGAACACATTATTTTGGGGATAGCACCACTCAAGGTTCTTAAAAAGAATCAAACTACTATGAATTATATGCCATTCATTTAGTTTTTAGCAAGCTAGATGGTTGTCTTCTCCCTCACACCTTTTGGCAATCCTGGGTGAGTGAAAACATCTTGAGTTTCAGATCTTTATTTTCAAGAGAAAACCTTTAGAGGGCCTACCTATTGAGATACATCTCACGTTGGAGAATTCATGGGCTAGCCAAATGGTATTCTTATTTTGAATTGCTATATAAATTATTGTGGGTGTGAGGAAATTTCTCGCCCACCTATTGATGCTATTTTATATCTATGTATGTCTCCCCTAGTATCTGTGTGATACGTTAAAAATCAAAAGGGCTAGGAGGCCTCTTAATTGAGCAAAATGTTGCATGTATAGACAACTGAAACTCATAACCCAAAAATATTACTAAGAGTCAAAATGTTTGTAGAAGCTACCCTTTAATCCAAAAAAAATATTTGAAACTGGTGCATCAGTATTTACCTATGAGAAGTTACTTGCCAAGTACAATTATAGTCCTACACCAAAATTTGCATGTAAAATCATCGCTCTCGGGCATGAGGTAGGCCTACCTAAAATAATGGTTTCTATCTCTAGGGTTGCAAATGTTTGTTTATGTTAAACTTTCCAAAAACATTCAAAACAATCTTTACATGAAATTTTATGCTTGATCTAAAATTAATACATAAAAAAAAACACTAAACATGATGGTTGAATCACAAAACCTTTGACTTAGTGTATGCTTTAATAAGAATCCCTATATTTGCACTCTTTTAAAGGATTTCCTTAAAGGTTTTTGAATATTCAAGATTTAATTTTAGGCTACATTGGATCAAAGTAAACATTTTGGAACTATGGCTTGGGTGTTGTGATTTCACAACTTGAGGCCATAGACATAAATGTCACACAAAATTGATAGTTTTTGAGTTAGTCTAGTGTTGTTGTATCATTTACCAAACTTCAAACATAGAGAAATTGAGAAAAAAACAAAATTTAACTTGCAAAAATCTAGAGAAATATTGCTCAAATTGGAAACAAAACACACATAGACCACCTTTGCACAAAATTCCAATGTAGTTGGCCCATTTTTTGGAGTAGTTGCTAAAAGTTCATTGCATTTGTTCTTTGTCCTAAAAAATCCACTAATGAAAATCAATTGCATTTGATAGTAACTATGCACTTGATACAGAACCCATGCATTGCTCTTATTTTCTCACACTTTCTTCTCAAGAATTAGTGCACTTGCCACTAATTTTCTCGCACTTGTCAAACTAGCTTTTTGAATAAGTGATCACTGCATTTGAAAGAAACAACACAAAAGTTGCACTTGTCATTCCAACTCACACTTGCTTCTCAAAAACCCATGTACTTGACACATTCTAGGCCGTAGTTGATAAATTTGGCTACTCTTGCTCACATTTTGGCTCCTTTGCTTAGAATCTAGCACTATTTCTCGATCCTACTAAAAATTGGCAAAAACAAACCAAAGCTACTTACAAGATCCTTGTTAAAAAAATAATTGTAAAACTAGATAAGTCATATATTCCTTCATCCACTTTCACCATTCCATCCTTCCTTCATAAATTAGAATCAAAGCACACAAACCTAGATTATTCCCTCACTCACACTTCTAAGTTATCAATAGTTACATGGGACTCACAAATAGTTCAAGTAAGCCTTTCTACAACATATGCTCTTGGAGGAGAAGTGAGATATCAATCCATGCCCCTCAACATTTTAAGCTCCAAAGGTAGTATCACCTCAAATGACAATAAAACCCTAGGGTCTTAAGCTTTATGAAAAACCATATCAAAAAATCCACAATTTCACTGTATGACCATTTGGTGATTAGTTGCTTTGGTGCAACAACCAAACCTTGTAGCATTAATCCTACAACCTTGTATCACACACATTGAAGGTGAACAAACTAATATCAATATAAATTTAAGAACCTTCATATTTGAGAAGAACGAAACACCTAACCAGTGGAGAAATGCATAAAAAATATTGGATGAAGAGGAAGACAATGCAGACCTAGTTGCTAGAAGACCCATGTTACTATAATCCATTTTTTCCTTTTATCCATTTGGGTTTTGGCCCTTACATTTTAAACATTGGGATAGGTCCATTCTTAAAGAAGAAAATATTTCTTTGAAAGGCATGCAATGCACCACATGGTGGTTGTGTGGATTTTCTATATCATTTTCCTTTCTAGTGCAACTTAGGTTACGTGTCAGCTTAGCAGGGATTTTCTTCAAAGCCATTCTTATAAATCTAATATTACCTACCTGCTTGACACTTCATCTATTCACTTCAAGTAGTTTGTATTTTTGTAGAGAGATCACTTTGAGTGGAGTTTGTTAGAATTTGGTGGGTGTCTTATTTTTAGGGTGGAACCTTTGAGACAACACCATCAATTTGTATGATTGATTGATCAAATTTTTGCTAGGTTGTGTTAAAATCTGATTATTTTTTGATAGCTATCTTTGTTAAATATCTAAAGCCATTAATGAAGCATTTGGTACTTAATGAGTGAATATTGTTGTGATCTAATCAAGATCTAAGACTAGATTATGGTCTATTAGTTTCAGGAATCTAGCAATTTCTACTTCTAGAATGTTGGTGGCATTGTTCTCTTCTTCTAGTTATAAATAGTGATAGGAAGCATAAGCAAAAGGAGAGAAAAATTACTTCAAAAACCTTTTCAAAGGAGATAGATCTATTAAGGAGTTTTATATTTTTAGAAGTAGAAATTTTTACATAATATTGTTATTCTTTGACATGTTATATTTTAACTCAAACTATAATCAGAATGGCATCTGACCTTTGTTTTTTAGTTTATATGTTATTGAAGTGAGATCTGTTTCGGGGAAATATTTGAAAATGTGCATGTTATGGCCTTTTTCAAATTTCTCCATTATGGTTCATTCATGTTAAAAACATTATGTTAAGATTATTTTGATAGTTTAGGTAGCTAATTTTTATTCTATTAAGCTTCTATGTTTAATGGTAGCTTTCAAAAATTGGATTATGTTTGTTGAACTTTTTTTGTTTTCTATAAAAGTTGTTATTTTCCATATTATGTCATCAAGGGAGAAAGGGTTCCATAATTTTTTGGATACTTCTATTAATCTATAAATTTTACTTATGTTTGATCAGACCTTAAGGGGTGCTTCCCATGAGTAGATTTGAAAGACTACACTATGCGTTCACTAAGCCTTTATTTCTAGTTCTTTTCCCAACAATGAAGGGTATGTGGAATTCTATGTTTATCATATCAATTATAAGGAATATGTTAAGGTTTCAAATGATGTAAAATATTTGGTGCGTCACCATTTTTATGTTTTATTTGTATTTCTTTCTACCTTTTCCACCAACACAAAGAAGATCCATATTTCTATAAAAATCCCAGAGGTTATTCACTGAGGTCCAAATTGGTCCCCCACTTGCTAAATTTCCCATAAGACTGTCAGAGAAGCATAAGCTTTGATGTCAACAATTCTTTTTTTGGCACACTTGGTGGGACTCAAGTTTTTTGAATTTCTGATTAAAAGTTAGAAATATTTCTTAAATTAGACTGAGAAAAGAGGCTAGAAATTTTATGCCCAAAATCCAAACAAGAGAATCTTCAAGAGGCCATCTCCAATACTCTTATTTACCTACCCTTGTATCATGATGAATAAGACTTATAGGTTTCATATCACCTATAAGGAGAAATATGGCAAGAGGTATTAGCCCAATATCTAGAGATTTATCTACTCCACTAGAAGATCAAAATTTTCAAATCAGAATACCATTATACCCTATCCATAGGAATCTATATTCAATGGCTCATCTAGGTGCCCCTACTCCTAGAAATTTTGCAACCTAAGATAGCAGTAGTTTGTACAACTTCCTAAACCCCTAGATGTGTGACCTGCCATACCCACCAATGCTCTCAAAATTGTCCCAATTTTTTTTTGGGAGGATTTCAAAACTCCCTCTAAAAATCTTCAAGATATAATAGAGGTATGTAGAGTACATAACATAGTGGAAGGGAATATTTCTCTTAGATTATTGGCCATGTCTTTCAAGGGAAAATCCTAGGATTGGTATAGGTCTGTGGATTTCAATTCTATCCACTCTTGGGATCATCTCAGAGAGAAGATGTTTAAGAATTTCTTTGAAAAGGGAGATCACTCCTCATTGTTGCAGCAATTAATCAACATCAAAAGGGCCCCACAAGAGGCCATGAGTGACCTCAATACTAGGTTTCACAAAACTTGACAAAGAATTCATGTGATCACTAGGCCTTCAACCATGATGGTATTCATGTTTTACCTAAATCTTTCAACTTGGATATCATGCTCATGGTAGCCTCTATGGGTGGATATATTTTTCCTGATGCATACAATATGGCTCTACATGTAGAAAATAGTCTAATCAATGTCGAGAAGCTTCCACAACATCCACTAATGTGCATGTTTTTGGAAATATCTAGTGGCCCCTAGGAAGAAATTACTCTGAACACCTATGCTCCACAAGAAACCATTTCAACTATACCACCATCCATGTATGTATTCCCTGATGTGCAACCAATGATGTCAAGAAATTAATCACCATCAAAAGGGCACCACAAGAGGCCATGAGAAACTTCAATACTAGGTTTCAGAAAACTTGGAAAAGAATTATTGTGATCACCAGGCCTTCAACCTAATGTTGTTCATGTTTTACCTAAATTCTTTCAAAAAAAATTTGTGGTCATGGTGACCTCTATGTGAGGAAATATTCTACCTAATGCATACAATCTGATTATGCACATAGAAAATAGTCTAATCAATGTTGAGAAGCTTCCACAACATTCACTGATGCCTATGTTTGTGGAAATATCTAGTGGCCCCAAGGAAGAAATTACTCTGATCACCTATTCTCCATAAGCAACCATGTTTTCTATACCACCATCCATGAACGTATGCCCTGGTGCACAACCAAGCACATCAGGCTCCTATTCACTAGCAGTGGACATCAATTCTATGAAGAATCACATGTTTTATTTTGTTAATGAGATAGTCCTCATTCTACAACAACAAGTAGCACCTTCAAATAAAGGAGTGCAAACCTATCAAGGAGGAAGGCCATCTTATCAATAGTAAAAGTACAAAGAAGCCTCAAAAGGGGGCTTCAATAATCAATTCTCATAAACTAGATAGTCTTGATTACCATGCCACCTCAGGCTGTTAGGAATAGTCCAAGCAAACATTTAGTCCAAGGTTAGAACAACCTAGAAGAAGATGAGAATGCATGGTGCTTCCAATGTAATGATAGTCATATGCTTTGAAATTGTTGAAGGGGAAATATGCAATAGAAGATAGCAGAATAGAGGAGCAAGGGAATTTTCTCAAGTATAGAAGAATATCAGTCTACCAAAATGGAGAATTTCTGCTTTAGAGCAAAAACACAAGGAATGTCTTCAAAAAAAGAGCTCTATATTGCATTGGACCAAGAGCTTTTTTGATGGATGGAAGAAGAAGATGTAGTATCTACAAATGATTTTCTAATGATTCGTTCACCACAAGTCCAATCAAAGTACAACACAAGGTCTAAAAGAAGGGTCACAAGATAATATGTGCAACAAGCTTTGCAGTGTTTGCAACCATGTCAATTACAACCATAAGAAACATGAGCTCCATAGGATCGATCCACTCAATAGTTGACAAGCTCCATTATTTCTAGAAAAGGAGATAGACAAAGCACCAATTCCACTCACGTTAGATCAGCTTCTCTTGAATATGAGAGAGATACCACCATTCAAACCCAAGGCCCTACCAGTTAGAATGCTCAATGTGGTTGAATAATTAAAGAAGGAACTTACTAACATATCTCTATGGGATGTAATATTCCCCTCTCCTATTATCTATCCTAGTTGTGAAGAAGATATTTTGGTGCTAGAAGATCAAACCAATGAAATTTTTGAGAATCCTATTTTTCTCTCTTCCTCTAGGGAAAAAATCAGTGAACAAGAAAATTCCACCATTGATAAGAAAGAAAATACAAATAATAATTCCCCTACTTGTGATGAAGTTACTTTAGAAGAACCAAACATTGAATACCATGAACATCTAGAAAAATATCCTCCTAGGGAGGATTTGATGGTGCAAGAAAATAAAAACATTAACACATTTCTTTCAAACAATAGTCATGTGGCTTCCTTAGATGAAGATGATGAAGTGACATTAGACTCCCCTTCACTAAGAGATCATGAAAATAAGGATAATTTTGAAGATTTTATGAACATTATAACTCCTAGAAATCCTAGAGATCCTTTAATTATTGCACCTCCTAAAGCTAAAATCATCATTTATCCACCCTCACAACAAGCACAAGTTCAAACCAATGCTAGGCCACCTAAAAGGAAACTTGATATTAATATTTTTTTTCAACAATCAAGTTAAAATACCATTGCTCATACATATAACACTAGGAATAATCTACAACTAAGAAGAAAACTCAAGCATCCCTCCCATTTGCTAACTCTATCTTTCTTGGTCCTCCATGTTTTCCTTTATGAAGTGGAAATGAGTATGATGTTGTTTAACAATTTAAAAATACTTCTACTAAGATATCCTTATGGGATCTTATTCAAGAAACACCCACTTATCATAACATGCTTCTAACTATTAAAGAAAACGAGAGAGATACCACCATTCAAACCCAAGGCCCCACTAGTTAGAATGCTCAACATGGTTGAACAATTAAAGAAGGTTCCTACTAACATATCTCTATGTGATGTAATATCCATTCCTAGATAAAAGATGTTGCTCCATGAAGAATTAAAGAAGGAAGAAAAAATACCATGGATGGATGTGATTCTACCACACAATAAAGTTAAAGACAAATAACTCACATCAGATCCCCAACATTCAATAGCTACAACTTATGTGAACATCATAGACAATGTAAAGGTGAAAGAGGTAAGAAGGCCAAATCCCAAGCCTTTCTTTTTTAACACTTATTGTGGGAGATAAGCTCTTACATGATAACATGATTGATTCAAGAGCTAGTACTATAGTCATGCCTAAACAAGTGGTTGATGCCATAAAACTAAAGTATGATCCTCTTGAGAAAGGATCATGCAATTAGATGGGAAGAAAGTTTTGACTGTTAGTCACATCAAGGATCTATCTTTGACCCTCTTCTCATGTCCAATCCAAATGGTCATATAAGGAGTAGTCATGATAGACATCCCCCCAATATTTGGGATGTGCCTTTCAAGGGCCTTTACAACAAATCTTGTTGGATATTTGGAACTTTATTAGTATCACCTAATATTATGGACCAAGCATGGGGAAAATATGAATATCCTATCCCAATCCTTGCATCTAGAACACATAGTGGAAAATGTGGTCCTATGCTTTAAAGTAGTGGATACCTCCTTCTCACAAATGGAGATGTATTATTTAGAGATATTAGGAGATGAGGAAGACATGAGTGATCAGACCCTCAAAGAGGAGGTCCTCAACTAATTTATTGATTCAAACCTCTTTGAAAACTTTCATGCTACTGGATTAGGAACCTATGTGATCTTTGATGATGATCAAGTCTTCCCAATTTTTTTGAAATAATGGGAAGAACATAATGGTATGTGTGACAATAGTCTATGGAAATTATATTTTTATGGTTCCAAATGCAAGGCTAGTTCTGGAGCAGGTGTCTAATTAGTATCCCCGAGTAGATCAAAGACCCTCAAATATTTCCATGTAAAATTCCCCTACTTGAATAATGATGTGGAATATAAGGCCTTCATCCCTGGTCTATTCCTCATATAAAGGATGGGTATGAAGAGCTTACAAGAATTCAAAGATTCAAATTTGGTTGTAATTCAAGTCTACAGGTAGGAGACTACCAAAAATATAAGAATGAACTCTTATAGTCAAAGAGAATGGGATCTGATCAGGAGTTTTGAGGCTTTTAACATTCAAATTATCCCACATTCCTAGAATAATGTTGTTGATTAGATTACCTCGATTAGTTCACAATTTAAGCCAATTTATGAGTCAGTGACAAAGAAAAATGCAGTGCAGATCATCATCCAACCAACAATTCCCAACAATGATAATACTGGTAGGTGTTTGAGGATGATTTTTAGATTAGAATTTTTTATATGAATTAGGAAAAGATTTAGACCATTCATAGTCCAAACTGGATAATTCCAAAGGGAAAGTGATCCAATTAAAAGGAAATAAGCTCCCTTGAGGTTTAATATCTCTTGAAAATATTTTCAACTGCAAGGATGCAAGAAATGTAAAACAAAGGTTCATTGTTGATGAGAAAGAATAAAAGATCTTGATGTCAAAAAATGTAGAAAGTTAAAGGTCAGAAGGGACATTACACTGAAGGATAAAGAGAGAATAAAATAGATATGTTTAGATACGATGAGGGTGTAGCTTGGGCCCATGATGATCTTAAAGGATACAATCCCAACATAATTTAGCATTCTATTGATTTGGATGAAGTTTCAAAGCCTATTCGACAAAAAAAAGGCCAATCAATCGAAAGGTCAAAGCATTGATGGCATAAGAGCTCACCAAGTTAATTGAATTAAGGATCATATAGGTGATTAAATAGTCTAGCTGGGTGTCTAATCTTGTACCAGTTCAGAAAAATAATGGTGATATTGAGCTCCATGTGGATTTTAGGGATTTGAACAAAGCTTCACTAAAATATGACCACCCTTTTCCATCAATGGAGGTGATTATGCAAACAGCGGGCAGATTAGAAATGTTCTCATTGCTTGATGGTTTTTTGGGTTATAACTAGGTTTATGTCAAAGAGGGAGATCATCATAAAACAACATTCACTACTAGGTGGGGAACATTTGCATACTCAAAAATTTCCTTCACACCCTCCAATCAATTGATATCACTTTTAGAGTGTTAATTAATTAGATTCTTCTAATATATCTAGATGACCTAATGGTTTTTTCAAAATCAAAGGATGATCACTTTGATCATTTGTAAAAGGTCTTTTAGAAATTCCAATAGTTTAGGATTTCATTAAATCCCAAGAAATATGTTTTTGGAGTGCCCCAAGGCAAGCTACTTGGTTTTGTGGTATCAAAGGAAGGAATAGTGATAGATCCCAAAAGGGTGAAATCTATAATGGAGCTACCTCTTCTAGTCAACCAGAAGGGACTGCATTCTTTTTTGAGGAGGATTAATTTTGTCAACAAACTCATTTTAGAATTTGAAGGCATCACAAGACCCATCACACTGATGCTAAAGAAGAATCTAGTGTTCAAATGGACCAATGAAGGAAATATATCTTTCATGTGAATAAATGCACCTATCTTTGTGGCCTTGGTTTAGGTAACACAAAATTCTCTAAGGATTTTTCACTCTACGTCTATAGTGGCCAACATGGCATAGCTTCGGTGCTAACTCAAAAAGATGAAAAAAATAGCAAAGAGCATCCCATAGCATTCCACTCTAGGACTCTCAAATGATATGAAGCCAAATAAAATTTTGTTGAGAAACATGCCTTTTCTATTTTTAAAAGCCTAAATAAATTTTGACACTAGGTATGGGCCAATAGAACCACCATTCTCTTTGCAATCCAAATATTCAAGAGTATATCACTGAGGGAAAGTAACTAAAAGGATGGCCAACTGGATCATCAAGATCCTAGAATATGATGTAGATATTAGACCAACTAAGATGTTTTGGGGAAGATGTCTTTACAAATACCTTGTGCAAGAATTAAGCTCCTCGGTGAAGGAAGAGACTGATCAGACCTACACAAACTAGTTCAAGTCTGATAAGTCATGGGTGACAAAGCATACACAATATATGCAAAAAGGGAAGTACCCAACCAAAAATTTTCCTCATAAAATATGTTACTACTAACTGCAAGGCACCGGGTATGTACTAATTGAGGGTATTTTGTCTAAAATAAATTATGATGATGTCTTTCTCTAATGCTTTGATAAGCCATAGGTGAAAAAATTTTTAAATGAATTTCATACCATTCCTGAGGGTAGGCATTTCTCTTAACCAATACTATTAAAATAGTGTGGGAAGGATAGTACTATCCCTCCATCTTTTCATAGGTACACCATTTAGTGTGAAAATGTACTCAATGCTAATATTTTGTTGGCAAGTGAAAGAATTATGCTATGCCACTAAGCCTGATCGTAATTAAAGAACCCTTTGCTCAATGTGGTTTGGATTTCATCAGGATGATAAATCCTATTTCTAGTATTGGCCATAAGTGGATACTTATGACAACCAATTAATTCACAAGATAGATGGAGGCCATTGCTCTAAAAAATGCTATGAAAATTGAAATTGTTAATTTTCTTGAGGAGCTAGTGGCAATGTTTGGTTCACCAAAAACTATCATATCAAATAATGCATGAGCTTTTGTGGGTTCTACGAAGTCATATTTTTCTCTCAAGCATGGGGTCTACCTCAATACTTCATCAAATTACTACCTACAATGAAATGGGCTTGCATAATCAAATAATAACTTGATTAGGTTAATTAAGCTCATTGGGTTAGAAAGACAAAGGGAGTGGCACAAGCACCTACGAACCACTCTATGGGACAATACAATTACACCAAAACAAAACTTAAAGGCCTCTCCTTATGAACTAGTATATGGAAAGGAGGTGGTTTTACCTTTTTCTATAGAGATTCCAGCATTGCAATTGCTAAAGGCATTGGAAGTCAAAGAAAGTAGCAAAATGGAAGTAAGGTTGGTAGAACTCCTGAATATTGAAGAAAAAATGGAAAAGGCTTATGAAGCCATGATTAGTCATAGTAGATATTCAAATGATGGTTTGAAAAATTTCCTCCAACCTAGATTTCTGAGAAGCGATCCTAGCACTAAATTACAATGAGTGCACTACAAAAATAGGGAAACATGTAAAATTTGAAGCACTATTGAAAGGTCCTTTATACATTCACACATGCAAATGAAATAATACATTTGAGCTAGAAGAAATGGATGGAAATATTATGGATATACCAGTAAATGATATTCATCTAAAATTTTAACATTAAAGTGTGCAAGTTATTTCAAAATTTTCACAGTTATTTACCATATGTAAATTTTTTGTAGAATATGACTATTTTGTGAATAAGCCATAAGAATAACATAGGAAGAAGTAGAAGTGTATTATATTATGTTCATTGAAATATTTACAATGTAGTACAAGCTCGAAGCTCCAAGAGAAGGTTGAAGCTTTCTCACGCAAACCTAAAAATAATTACAATGAAAAAAATAGAAAGGGGAAGTGATGCTCAAAAAACAATAAATTTAAAGCTTCCAACCATTGCTAGGAAGTCAAAATGATACTTTTTCTATTTATTATTCTTCTTCTTTAGTAGAGTGGAAAGGGGGGTAAACAGATAGCATGTGTAGGCTCAACACATCATGGACCTCAATCCTTGTTCCCATGGCTATACACTAGAAATTCAAAGTGCTTTTTCTAGTCAAGCTCGAGAATGTGTTCTACACTGAACTCCCTCAAAAGGAAGGTAGCCACAAGCTGAGATAGTGAGCGATGCCTCTCAAGGTCCATAGTATGAAAAATCAATAAGGATGTGCAACCACACCATTTCCTCCCCATAATTGATGTACCTACAAAGTTCCTTGGCATTTGAAATACTACCACCAAGGATAGCAACTTGCACGATCTTGTCGAGCCCGTCAAAATACAAAGAGTCAAACATGGCTTGGAATAAGTTGATTATCCAAGACTTGGAGATATCCAAGTCAAGCAAGGAGGCCATGAAGTTGGAGACAACAATGGAGTTGCATTGCAGTTATTTTCCATCCTTCACATAATCCTTGTTGAGAACCCACTTGAATGTCACCACTGTGAGGAAGTGATTCTTCCTCACCAAAAATTTAATTTGGTCATTGGTAATTTCACCCATGCAGGAATATTGTGGCCTTCATGGTAGGAGCCAAATGGGAGTACCTAGGCCAAATGACATAATGGAAAATAAGCTAAAGCTAGTGTAGTGGGAATATAGTAGGAAGGATTTCTAACTAAAAGAGCTTTTACAATTGAATATTTTTCACTAAGGTGGTTGTTGTGTGATCTCACAACATGCTCCATTTTTCTCCTTGGAAAAATGTGGACCCCATTTCTTTTTTATCCTTTCCTCTCCCTTTTGATTTCTTTGCTATTTTTTTGGGGCCCGGTTGGTAAAATTACAAGTTTCATTTCAAATTGCTAGTCTTTTCTTAAGTCCTTTTTCTTTCTCATATTTTGTGTCTCATTCTTTTCACAAAGTTGTATAAGTTTACCAAAAATTAGAATCTTGGAGTTGTTGTGGTTGTGTCAAAGATGTTGTATCTTTGATTGGTTCTAGTCCTGCTTGGTAAGTCATCGCCTAGGAAGTTATCAATCATGGTGATCGTGTTTTCATGCATCAGTTAGTCTGATGGTTTCTTTTCTTTTTAGCTAGAGGTAGGAAGCCAGAGGTTCTATTATGAAATGTTTAAATCACTTTTGATCTCTCTTGAACTTGCTTCTTGGTTTCTCCCTCTACTCCTAATTTTTTTCTCAAAGGTTGGAGGTAAGTTTCCTGGTTCTTGCTAATATTTCCAAGGTTTGGTACTAAAGCTTGTTAATCCCAGTGATCATGAATGATCATGTACCTTAAAGGCCTTTACCTCATAAAAATCAAAGTGACACAAGAGTGCAATGTAAGATTTTTGATCTGTCTTTTCCTCTAGTAGTGAGCCTAAATAGAAACCAAGATGTTCATAATTGAACCCTAATTCATCATGATTGCACCTTTATTCAAGAAATTAATGCATTGTAACAGGTAATTAATGAAGGTAGAAAACTACACACACATACTTAGCACCACCTTGAGCATGTAGTTGCTTTTATAACACTCTGCTTCGCATTACACTAGAAATTGCAAAGGACATTGAATGAATGAGATTGATACTATGGTGCACAAGGGAAGGTAAAATTTAGGAAACTAAGAACACAACTACCAAGGGTTTCAAGATTGCATTCTAAAAATATTGTCATCATCAACAAAACTAGGTATGTCTTGCATAACAGAAATTATGTCAATCATTTTTATGCATGAAAATCTTGATAAAATGGTATTCCCTATAATAAAAAAAAATACTTATTGTTTTGAAATAGATTTAACTCAATGGTGAAGTGAAAGTTTTATGAATTTTTAAAGATAATTGGTTAAATCTAACCCTAACTCACACATAAGGCACATATTTAAAAAAGTAGAATATGCCTATAAAAATGAGTACTTCTAAAGCAAGACCAAAAGATGAATTCAAATACTATACTTCACAAGATATACTGATTGGTGGGATAGCTAATGAAACTCATATGGGATGGTCATTTGATGTCAAATTCTTTGCACATGCATTGCAAGAAAATGATTCTTAATGTACAAGGAATGTTATAACAAGTGGGTTACTTTTAGTAGGAGGGTTTTCCTTGGAAATGGAGGACCCTAAATTGGTTATGGAATGTTTAAAATAATACAAATTAGACAAAATAATGGTTGATAAGGAGGGAATAAATTATACAAATCTCTCCAAGAAAGGAATTATATATATGTTTGGGCTTCCTACATTTACTCAAATGTATCATATAGATATGAGGGTGAAAACTAAGACTTATCTGAGTGCCAAAGAACAAAATAGGAAAATTATGAGTACCCAATGGTGCGAGGATGAAATTACAAAACAAAAAAATCCAATTCTAAGGTCTATGATCAACCCAAATGTTCAAAATAGTATAACTTTGCTAAGCAAGATAGTTGGACTGTAAGATGCCTATAAATTCGAACCATGGATGTTTGTAATCATAGCCAAATTAATGGAAGGCCCTATGCCTATGCATTGGGGAGGATTTATTACTAATAGATTTCATGATTAGATAAAGGAATTTCAAAATTCAATATTTTTTTCTATGTCTTCATATGTGATCTACTCCTACACCTTATGGGAAAATAAGCAAGGGTTGAAAATAATTGGTACTCTAGGAAGAGAAGTTGGAAACAATCTAATATATGCTCATTTACCCCATATTAATATTCATGAATACAAGGAGCATTATCAAAGAGTTAATGATGTTTTTTCCATGAAGTTGGTTAGAATAATTTAAGCTAACAAATCCAAAAGCTTATCTTCAGAAGCACAAAGTGTTGTTGGATAGGTTGGAGGCTAGTATATTTAGTTTCCAACTTTCACCTACATTAGGGTAGAAGGGTTTGAATTACATTCTTTCATGTTGCCTAGGTACCCTACAGGTAAAATAGTGTTATTGGAATTGGTAAGACAATTGAAGCCATCCCAAGCTCTTTATAGTGTAACTAATAAGAAAGCTTCTCTTAAATTTCCTATTGTAATAGGGAACTACAAATGAAATTCAATTAGAGTAGCTAGTGTATGTGAAGATGAGTTGAAGATGTATAATTTGGAGTACTTTCCACTCCAAAGAAAGAATTATGACCCAAAAGGGAATATTTCTAAGAATATAGCTAGTTAGCATGCTCATGTTGAACATTTAGAATACTATTGGGTCAATTGTGAGGAGGAGCATAAAGTAACAAAAAAAATGAAAGGTTGTCATTATAATCTAAAAAAATTCTCAAGATTCATGATATTCCATATCAATTGGAGGAATATGATGGTGGAGTGTTGAATTGAGCTTATAATGAAAACAGAGTCAATGATGAACCTATTTTGGATCTAGATTATGAAAGTAGAGAAATAAAATTTGATGACAAATTTTTTGAACCAGTTTTATTGTAAACTCAACATTGGATAGATGATTTTGTAAAGATTTAAGAAAAGGAAAAATAAGCCCCCCATACTCGCAAGATACAAGATAGAAAAAAAGAGAAGAAATGATCCCAAGCATGGGGAACCTACTAAGAAAAAGAGAAAAAATAAGTAAAGTAGTTGCTACTATACATATTGAAGAAAGAACCCCCAAGGCTGCAAGCCAAGGTGTTTGATTAAAACTAGTTGGTCAGCATAAAAGGATTGAACTAGGTAACGTTCAAAGAAAAGTAAAGTCAAAGGTGACATCTTCTTCCATAGCAAAGCCAATGACCATGCCTATGACTGATGAAGAGGCACGTATGAAAGAAAATACTAGTACATAGACAAGGTCAGCATTTTAGAGACTTACGACATTATTCACTTCTCCCCCTTAAGTTAATATGGATACTCTAAAATAGACACTAGGAAAAAATCATGTGGTTTTAGATGAGTTTTTTGAGCTAGATGAAGCTCAAATTAAAGAATACATGGATAAATTGGGCACCATGTGGGAATGCATAAAAGAAATGAAATCTAAAGATAAATCCATGGTATGGCTAGTGGTGGAAGAGATTCCAGATATAGGGGCAATTCTTATAAATGTTGAAGAAGAAGAATTCATAAGATGAACACTCACTTCGGAAGAAAGAAACCTTGAAGTTATTGAAATGAAAATAGGGGATACTATGGGATATATTTCCACTGATGATATTGTCGTTGAAGATACCTTTGATTCCCATCCTTTGTTAAGGAATGATCAAAATGCTAATGAGCAACTATAGGTTCCTAAAAAAGTCAAAGGAGGACTAGGTTGAGATTGACAATAAAGAACCTTCACAAAATTTAGGTTATAGGGTCATAAATGAAGAGAATGATTATGTGACATGATACAAAGAAGGTGAAATCCTAGGAACTGATACTAAACACTTGGCTAGAAAGGAAAATACAAGTCTTAGAACTGAAGAGATAGTGTTGAATCTTGATAATCTAGGATCTATGCTAGAGAGTATTAAAGAAGTTCTGATTTTAGAAGATCTAATAAATAAATTTTAAAATGTAAGAGAAGAATTTCTTGAGAATACTGAAAACTTGGAACATAGAAATGTTATAGAGGTAGAGTATAATGAAGATGCACCTGATTGGTCAATCAAAGAATTAGCTTGCTCATTGGAGTGGAATTAGTACCTCTGGATCTTAAAATTTTAATGCAATAAGTAGAGACTCCTAATCTTAGGAAAAGAGATAAACTAAAAAATTTCATGTAGAAGAGTGTAGATGGAGGTAGAACACTCCATATAGGTACTCTAATAGTAGATAAAAATAGACATGAAATAACACCTAAGGAGTATAGAATAACAAGTATTAATGTTGTACACTCATCATCAATGCAAGAATTAGAAGAAATGAAGATGAATTTGCATACAACTATTTTCAGGGTACAAAAAATTAAATAGAAGAAAAGAGAGTTGAAAGAATTAATTGCTAGCTTGGAGAATTTTATAAAATCATTAGCCCAATCTAGTCAAGCACGAACTGAATTGCCTCAAAATCCAATACTCATGTCATAGGAGCATGTGGATGCCATTGCAAAAAAGTTCCACAAGATGAATGTATTCAAAGAATGGATTGAGTATTGGGTAAGGAAAGGAGAATAATTCATTAAAAATGCAATTGGGAAGTAGAAGGAAGCACACCATTGGTTTGAAAAATACAAAAGATTGGAAGGAGAATGCAGATTTCTTAGGAATAGGTTGATGCTGAGAGACAAAATATATAAATTCTCATTCAAATAGATTTCCAAGAATTGATAAGAGAAAAGATAATTCCAAAACAAGAAGTACCATTATGTGAAAATTAGAAGAAGTAATTAAGTCCGAAAGGTGACATTTTAGTTAAATGTATAGAAGGATTTGAAAAGGTCACTGAGAAGTGTAGTAAATTGATTGATAAAGATCAAGATTTCATTGAAGTGTTAGCATGGCAAGATTGTAATCCCTAGAGACACTAGGATAGGAAGGTAAATAAGAAAAAGCTTTTAAGGAATGTATTGAAATAATAAATAAAGACCTTGTTCAGTTGTTAGCCCAAGAGGTTATTGATGAGATAATACATTGTAGAAACACTATAGTCAAGTATGAAATAGAGAAAATGAAGAGGAATGCAAACATCATATATTAGAAGACTACACCAAAACCTAGTATAGTTGGAAGGTGGTTCAAGGAATTTCAAAGGAACACATGCATCAAATATTAACTACTTTATGCGAATATTAATTGAAGAAAGGTGAAAAGGTGTCCTCAAACTTAGAAGTTGAAATGATATAAGTATCATATATTAGATATTGAAGTGTCATAAATATATATTGTTGAAGTCATTTTTGTAGGTTGTTCCCAATCTCAGTAGAAGTTTCCCATTCAATATTCTAAGGAATGTCGATAGCCTTGTTTTATGCGAAGTGTTGCATACTAAAGTTTGGAGTTGAAGGTTTTTTCTACTGAAGGAGTCAAAGCTTTTACTTTTTCTAGAAGATTCTAATGACAAATAGAATATGCCACATGTTATAGTTTTATTTTTTGCTTCTAATTCTCTTGATAGACTTTACGTTTAAACTCTTGATGCCATGTTCTTATAAAAGGCCATTTGTTGCTTTAATTTTATTTTAAGTTCATAATTTGTGGATGTTGGGAGAGCCAAAACTTCTCTAATTTTTATTCTTTATTCTTTTTTTTTGAAACATTTTAGATTCGAAACTTGTATGCACATAGAAATTAGTTGATATCGAGGAAAATTTGATAGCTACTTATCTCATGTATCTTTTGTAGTTGGTTTGTTAGTTTAGCTAAACATGACTATGTGTTGCATTATTTAAGGGTGCATACAAAACCTACTCAGTGTCCAAACTAAACCCCCTTCTTTAAAATCTTGCACCATTTTATGCCTAGTTGTGAAGCAATCTAGTGAAGTATAGAGTGGTTTTCTTTGATTTGATTAAATCTTGGGCCATGTGTGGAGAATACTTGGGAGCAATTTTATTTTTTAGTATTTTGATGCTTTATTTTAGATTAGATGTTAAATTTCAGAAAATTTTCTAAAAAATAGATGAATGAATGGAAATATTATTGAAAACCTATCATCTCTATGAAATTGTTGAATGCTTAAAGCTAAATCTACTTAAGTCAAAGATTTCTTTTTGATATTCATGAAATAGTATTGAAAATATGTTGATTTCATGAATTTGTTTAATGTTCAAACTAAAAATATTTTATCTAATACTTATGATTCTTAAAGAAAGCAAAGATAACCATAGACCCATTAATATTAACAACAATATCGCATCATACCCTGAAGAAAACCTAGTATGGTCAACACCTGAATACCAGAGTCTTGAGATTAAGCTAATTCAACATTCCCCTATTACTCAAAATTTTAGGTTGCCCTAGTTTAGTCTTTCAATTAAAGATAGGTTCTTCATGGTTTTCCTATGAGGATTTTATCTACATTGTTGTTGTGACTAATATCGTCATCAAAAGGAGTTCCTCTTCATTCTTCTTTTGGTTTCATTAGGTTTGAAACTAGATTTTTGTAGAGCCACTAGATCCTAGTCTGGTGATCCTTGTGTGACTTTAGTCAAACTTAGTAGTCAAGTGTTATCAAGACCTCAAATGACTAGAAGTGTAAGTGCCAATTTGCAAAATCAGACTACTATTATACCACCACCACTTCCCATAGGGATAGCTTTCTTTAATGTAGAGTCACCAATCCAATTTACCATATATAATGATCTCCCTAAAAATCCTATCATGTTGTGTCCTAAGTATTAGCTTCAAAAAGATGTGAAAGAACATATCAATATCTTTAAGGATACATGTTTTAGAGAAAGGATTCAACATGAAGACATTGTGTGTAGATTTTTTTTGCATACATTAAGTGATGAATTTTACCAGTGGTATATCAGCCTACCTTAAAACTCAGTTATATCATTGCAAGATATGGAAAGTCAATTTTTGGCTAGATTTAGAACACTAGTTGATCCTGCCTTGTTATATCCTTGGTTTGATCAAATTAAGAGGTTTGATGGTGAACCTATAAATGATTTTAATGATAGGTTCCAAAAGGTTTATTCTAGGTTACATGCACCTTATTTAGTGGATAATTTTTCTCCCATTGTGGTTTATTATATGGTAGTAGATCCTTCAATTACTATGTTTGTGGAGTGAAGGGAAAATCCTCCCACTACTTTACTAGAAGCCTGTGTTGAAGTTGTAAGTGTAAATTTAAAATGAAACAACTTAGAAGTGGATCTCCAAAAATGGTGGAAATGGATTGAATAATTATCCTATCCTGAGTGTGAATAGAGTCCATTTAAATCATCCAATGACTCCTAATGCTTTTTCTTTAGTCATCCAAAATGGGACATTTCCTCAGAACACTTTCTTTCAACTAGTAATTAGTCAAGCTTTAGTCCCTTACCTTTTTCTAACTATCACAAAGCTACATGCTAATGGAAATTATTTCTTCTCACAAACTCAAGAGAGTCAAAATATTAAAATTCTAGATGATAAGTAAGAAATTAGAGAAATCATAGCTCAACTCAAAAAGGTTAATCAAAAAGGCTATGCAATTAAGGAATCAAAACTTTAATTCTTTAAATAAAAATTAGAATTCAAAAAGTCAAGCGTACAATGCTCCCAGACCGCCTATACCTTGCAACACATGGCCAAATAATGGAGGAATATTAAAACTTTTAGATAACACTAAAGATCCATGAAAACAGTGAATTTATCTAACCTTGCGATGAATAATTGGTGTAGAATTCATAATAGAAATGGTCATTCTAAAGTGGACTATCCATTATTTAGAACCACCTCATATATTTTTCTAGCTACTACACACTACAATGAATAGTGTGACTCTCATCCTCTTAAGGGAAATGCAATATTTTGAGTAGGATATGATTCTTCTTTAGTCCTTGAAAGTTATGAGCATGTTGAATCACCTATTATTATCAGGAGTCATACTCATGAATATGGGGATAGTTCAACCATGAATTTAGAAGCATATATGTTTCCTTATCAAGATGAAAATGAACCTCAGGATGAAGTTGATGAAATACATTCTTTTCAACAATATTAGAAAGGAAATAGTTATAACCTTAGAAGTAAAAAAAAAGGGTGGAAATAAATTTGACGAGTCATTGACCACATCAATTCCACCTAACAATTTTAAAACCACTAGATGATAAAGCAAGCAACACTCCAGGGTTACCCAAGGTGACCTCTCAATATAATTCACCAAATATTTCATGAAATGAAAAGGTCAACTTCGTTGATCAAAAAAATTTGACTAATTATTTAGCAAAAGAAATAAAAAAGGTAAAAATCAACCTTTCTTTATCAGAATTGCTCGACACCTATAACTAGGAAAGCTTTCTTAAATACTTTAGAATATTTTCCAAACGAAATAAAATTTAGAGAATCTCATGTGAAAAATAATTTCATGAATGAAAAAGATAAGAACATTGTACCTATGACAGATGCGCAAGTAGCCTTTCACAAAGAAAAATTAGAATCCCTGCCATTCTTACTCATATTGAGAATATTTAGTAAAAATATTCATAATTTTCTAGTATGCTCTAGCGTGTCTACTAATGTCATTCCTTTTAACATATGTTAAATGCTAGGGTTAACTTCATAAACTTATTTAAAGAAAGTTACTAAAATTGAAAAAACTAAAGTAAATGTAGTTGGAGAATTAACCATATTCATATGCAGCTAGCGTCAGATCCTAGGATTCAATATTATATGGACATTCAAGTTGTTGAGATACCTGATACTTATGGTATGTTATTGAGTAGGGATTGGTCAAATACTTTAAATGGATACATGGCCATGAATTTGTCACATATGTGGTTACCATGGAAAGGAGTTCCTAATCAAATAAGTATTGAGAGAGAACCACATATGAAATAAATGATCATTGATTATGATAAGAAAAATAAAATTCTATATATTGATGTAGAACCATGGGTTTATAAAATCTAAATATTAGGAGTTAAAATAGAAGAAGTATTCACATGCAATGTTAAAGAGAATAATCAAATAACTCTTGGAACTGATGTTTTAATTGAATAAGATTGTGATTCTTTTGAAGAAGAAAATAGTCATTATGATCAATTTTGGAAGAATATTGTTATAGAAGCTTGAAAGAGTGGTAAAAATAAAAATTCAGTAAAAGGTTTTTTGTTGTAGGATTAGTGGAGGATAAATAATTTTGTTCATTTAGAAGATAGTTGCATGATGCGCTTGGAAATAATTCAAAAAATTAAGAACTAGTATAGTCTAGAACATGCTAAGATTGAAAGGTTTGAACCAAAAATACATGAGGATAGAGTTTAGGCTATACAAACTAAAAAAAATTATTCAACAAAATATTAAGAATGTTAAGTTTGAAGTTATGAATGATCAATCCTAAATCCCTAAGTTTGATGGATACAAATCAAAACAAGGAATTGGAATTGGAGTTGAACTCAACAATCTACAAGGTAAATATTTTCTTGCTGCTTATCAGTTGTGGCTTCAATGTACTAACAATGTGGAAGAATATGAAACCCTCATTCATTGTTTGATGTTCGCAATCAAGAAGAGAATCAAAATTCTTAAGGTTTTTGGTGACTCTGAATTGGTAGTCAAATAAGTTCAAAATCTATAAATTTTTCATTACAAGTGATTATCTAATTACCGACATAGAGTATGGGATCTAATAGAATATTTTTATGCTTTCAACATTACACACATTCCACACAGATTTAATCAAAGATTAGATGCTTTAGCTACTATTCCCAGTGCTCTAGAACCTTTAGATGATTCAAATTTGAGAATATTTATAGTTGAACTAGTGCAATAACCCCTAGCTCCTAATAACGTTACAAATTTTCAAGTTTTGGAAGATGATTGACACATATTGGAGCTCATTACTAATTCTGGTATCTTCAAAGCACAAATAATTGAAGAAGTAGATCACCTCAATAATGAGATTCAAGATGAAGAATTAGCTCAAGCTAAAGATAATAGTATTCCAAAAGGGATAATTGAGTTGGAATAATTCTTTGGCATAGATCAAATAGTCTAATAGAAAGATCTGCCCCAAAGTGATGGAGGGAAATATGAATTGTACAATTTACATACTAAAGAAGATCCTAAGAATGTGCTTATAGGAAAAGTGTGTATTGAAGAATAAAGGAGAAATATTGGTTAGGCACTTAGAGATTATTGGAAGGTTATAGTATGAACATATGAAGACTTTAAAACATATGAAACTTTCATTATTACCCATACAATATTGCTAAAGCTTGATGTAAATCCTTTCTGACAAAAATAATGACCAGTAAATGCACTCTTAGAATCACTAATCCAAAAGGAATTCCAAAAAATTCTCTCATCCATAACAATATTTCCTATTAGACACTATACCTAGGTAGAAAACTTGGTACATGTTAGGAAGAAGAATAGAGACATATGGTTGTGTATAGATTTCCAAAATCATAACAAGGCATCTAAGAAAGATAATTATCCACTACCTTCACTGGAGGAAGTGTTATAGATAATAAATGACTCATAGATGATGTCCTTTTTAGATGGATTCTCTAGAAATAATCAAGTAATGGTAGCAATTAAAGGTTAGATGAAGACAACCTTCACCACAAAGTCAAGAACTTTTTCTTATAGAAGGATGCTATTTGGATTGATAAATGTTGGAGCTACATTTGACATAGCTGTGGTTTATGATTTTCAAGATTTGATAGGAAAATGTATTATCATATACATGGATGACCTCACAATATTTTTAAAGAATAGAGAGGATCATGTTCAAGATCTTAGAGAAATATTGAAAAAGTGTGAAACTTACAAAGTTTCATTGAATCCTAAGAAATGTATTTTTGGGGTGACTAAAGGTAAACTAATGGGACACATTGTTTCTAAAAGAGGTATTTCAATAGAACCAAATAGAGTGAATGCATTTCTTAGGTTACAACCCATGGGAAGTAAAAGGAATTGAAATCATATTTTGGTAAGATCACTTTTGTCTAAAAATTTATCACCAAATTTGTTGAGATAGTAAAACCACTCAATGATATGTTGAAGAAAGATGCAAAAATAGAGTGGAAAAATGAATATAATCTCTCCTTTAAGAATATAAAAGCTACAATTGTAGAAGCACCAGTACTAGTAAGTCCATATTATGTTAAACCTTTTTATATTTACTCTTTTGCTTATGGTCATACTTGTGCAACAAAACTATCATAGAAGGGTGAGAAAAAAGAAGAAAAGAAAATTGATTTTATGAGTGTTTCGTTTAAAGTAGAGCTGAGATACATAGATGTTGAGAAACAAGCCTTTTCTTTGGTTAAAGAAGTACAAAAAACTTAGAAATTGCATTCTCAAAATAGTCAAGGCTATTGTCCCAGATGCGACAATTAAAATGTTGTTAACACAAAGTGAGATTGGGGAAATGAGAGCTAAATGGGTTACAATTTTGCAAGAGTTTTATTTAGAAATTATATCCATGAAATTGGTTAAGGGAAAAGCCTTGGTTAAATCTACTACAAAGATAGATACAAAAATTTCTAGCCAATAGTTTACTTTGGATGTAAAAGATCAAGAAGATTGGTATTCAGATATATGGCATTATTTAGTTAACCATACTTGTCCTGATCATATGAAAATAAATCAAAGAAGAGCCCTTAAGATAAAATCACAAACCTACATATTAAAGGAGGAGCTCTATTCAAAAGAAATCATGAAGAAATCTATTTAAGATGTTTGAATAGGATGGAAGAAAATGAATTGTTGTAGGAATTGCATGATAAGTTTGTAACAACTCATGGAGCACCTTTAGGTACTACACACCTCATCTTAAGAGTTGGTTATTACTAGAATTTTTTTCTTAAGGATACATATGAACATGTGAAGCATTGTTATACATGTCAAGTGTGTCAAATAAAGGAAGATTTAGTGCTCAGACATTACATCCAGTGATGGAAATGTTTCCTTTTTCATAGTTGGGATTAGATTTCATTGTTAATATCAATCCTCTATCATTTGTAGGTCACAAGTTTGTATTAACTACTACAGATTATTGCCCTAGATGGACCAAAGCATGTCCTAACAAACAATGCACCATAGAGGTGGTAATTAAATTTTTGGAGGAAAACATTATTACTAGGTTTGGAGTATTGTGCACAATGGTATGTGACAGTGGCCTTGATTTTTTTGAATTAAATTTTTCCAATTAGGCATTTGAATATGATATAACATTAAAATTCTCATATAACTATTATCTACAAGGAAATGGATTAGCAGAGGTATCAAACAAAAATTTGTTGGATATAATTAAAAAATTGGTTGAATAGAATCCTAGAGAATGGCATTCTTTATTAAAATATGCCCTTTGGGTAGATTGTACTAGGATGAAATTTGTGCTGGGAAATTCTCCTTACCACTTGGTTTATGGGGTAGATCCTATATTGCCAATAAATTTTAAAATCCCTACTTGGAAATTTGCTTAAGAGTATATTGGATTAGATGATTAAACTGAAGCTTGACTATTGCAATTAATGTATTTAGATGAAAAGTGTACTTGAGCTATAGATCATTTTGCTAGGCATGAGTCTGTGGTAAAAGGATGGTTTGACAACGGAACTAGATTAAAAAATTTCAAAATATCTAACTTAATCTTATACTTGGAAAAGACCCATGAACCTAAAGGTGAGCATGGAAAGCTTGACAAGTTTTGGATAGGTCCTTATCAAGTCTTTGAAATTTTAGGTGAGAGCACCTATAGTCTTAAAAAATTGACTGGAAAAGATGTCCGATTATCTGTTAATTGAAATTTTTTGAAGCATTATTTCTAGCCATAGTTTTTTGTAAATAGTTTTTCTTGTAAATAGTTTTTTCTTTGTAAATAGTTGTTTGTTGCTTTTTTTTTTTTTTGGGTACTGAGTCATTAGGCTATACAGCAGTTTTCCACCTTTGAAGGTGAATAGAACATCAATTCTAGAAATTTGATCGATGTTTTGACTAGAAGTAGTCCTCTAATTATAGATGATTTAGGAATTGTTTGGTTCCTTTTACTCTAGTTAGCATAAATCATTTAGTTGATGTTGAGCTACAAACACCTATATTTTAAATCATTCAACTAAAATTTGGGATAACAATTATTTGCATTGAGTGAAATATAAAAATGATACCTTTGCTACCACTGTAATTCCCAACCTAATAGTGGGATTCATTTCTAGCAAGTTGAAATGAGCTATCATTGAAATATCAAAGAAAACAATGAGTTATAAAATAAATATCAAAAGAAAAAGAATCAACTCTTTAGGCTATCTAAATATCTTTACCGGGGCTATAGACACCTAACTGGTAGTAGAGCTATGTTTGGGGGAATTATAGAGATAACCTTGCCAGGGCTATGGATGCTTGACTAGTAGTAAAGCTCTATCCATGGTTGACTAAAAAGGGAATTTTCAAATTATGTAGGTCAATGCAAATCATTGTTATGTTGTAAGTTTGCTATAGTGGAAATAACCAATTGCACACACGTGAGCTTAGTAACACTTAATATTGTATGCTCACTAAAGTGAAATTGGAATGTTGGAATGAAGATTTGACTATTTATAAGGGTGGGTGCATGAAGCTGGGTTACACTTTTGTGGCCAAATCCAAAAAAAAATTGAAAATGACATAACGTGAGCTTTTTATAATGCACTCTTATTTCATTTTAAAAGAAAACAAAAAAGAGAAAGTGATTGATTTTCCCTTGTCTATTTTTTTCTCTAGCCTTGGCCAAAAACTCTCATTTTTCGCTCACATTCTAGGAGGAGGCATTCTACAAAATTCATCAACAATAGTTGCTTTTCCTTTGCAAAATGGTGTGATGACAATGAAGAGGTGCAAGAGGTAAGTATTGTTCACTATTTGTTTTGATTCTTAGTTTCAAGCTGATTTTGTTTATTTTAGGTTAGATTTGATTTTTTTTTTAAATTGTAGGAGATAAAAATGATCCTCAAAATCCTCAACAAGAAGAATAGGAAAATCCTCAACAAAATAAACCTCCCCCACCAATCACTCAACACCCTCCTGACACTAAAAACAATTTGAGGAGTGAAATTGAGAACAATAAAAAACAAATTGAGGATCTTATCAGTAGGTTGAGTGATCCAAATGCTTCAACCGTAGAAAGAATGACACTAGAAAATTCAATGAAAGAGATGTTAAAAAATGTAGATTCAATAACCCAACAAATAATAGGATGGAAAGATAGAAGGTAGACAGCTAGGGCATATTATGCAGATAAACTATCATATAAACAAGTAAAAGATTTAAAAATTACTAAAGGTGATTTGTGCTCTTTATTCACTGACCCTAGAATAAATCAAAATCTTAGCCTCAATGAAAAGAGGTTTCCTATTCATTTCTGCCACCACCAAGAGATTAGGAACCATTTTTTATAATAGGTGGTACGTGGTCTTTGATTACCCACCATGCAACAATTGTGAAGTCCCCCAATATTTTCTTAGGAAACTATACAGTGAGTTAGTTTTGAACCAAATCCCAAATCATTTTTATATGAGGGAGTTCTAGGGGAGAGGTGGGGGGTCAGCTCAAGATAGGCTCGGTGCACAACTAGATCCTACGTGGAAAGGGAGATGACCTCTCGCTAGGCTTCCTCATGAGCACATTGTTATGTCTGTTGTTGCGAAGGAAAGTGTCAATGTAGAGACATTGTGATGAGGGTGCAAACCTGAGACATAGAAAATAACCCACAAGCAAGAGAATAATTTTATTATTCAGAAAATGGAACTTCTTACATCCAGAGGACCTCAAATCCCCAAGTTCTACAACACATGGAAGCTACAAAAAGCTACAGAATAACCCTTTCACAATATGTGAGCTTGTCCCCAAAAGTTTCCCAAAAATTAGAAAACCCGCCCATAAATAGAGCTCCTCATTTTTTTTAAGCCAAAACAACATTCAATTTGAGTTTAGGCGGTTTGGCACCAAAAATTAACAACATGAAGTTCAAATTTCAAAAGAGCATTTGCAATGGTATCTTCTAGAAAGTGTGCCAACTTCGCAGGGTCATAACTTTTGATCCAGGCCTCTAATTTGCAAACTGTTTGAACCATTAGAAAGGCCTTGAAGTCAAGAACGCACTCAAAACCCGCTATGCCAATTTTGGAAAGTTTCAGGGCCGATCCAGGAGCTCTAAGTGCCTCAAATCCCACTCAAAAGATTTTCAGGTGCAAATCTAGGAAACTAAAACTGCAATATCTTTCAACCCAGGAACCAAAATTAAAAACCATAAATTGGGAATTTCATTATGACGAAAAGGGTATCCAAAAATAAAAAAACATATAAAAACTGAGAAACTTGAAATTTAACTATTTTTGGGTGATGCAAGATCGCCCTTACACCACTGGATGCTCCTACATCAGACACCTAGGGTAAATTGAGAAGTGACCCCATCACATCTCAGATGGTTGAGGAAAACCCAACCAGTCAACTACTACCTTAGATAGCCAGGATGAATCTTCAACAGGCCTTCCTCTCCATTTCACCGGATATTCTTCATACTGCCTATTTCTGGTACTCCTTCCCACACGACTATCCAAGATTGCTTCAATCTCCTCCTTTTCTGAAGTAGGTGCTAGAATCCTACACTGTTCCATCATTGGTACTTCCTCGCCACCTTCATGATACTCTATCAAATTTGAAATGTTGAACAGGGGAAATATTGATTCCATCAGCAACTCTACCTCATATGCATTCCCTGAATCATGCTTCTTCAAAATCTTATAGGGACCGAACTTCTTCATCTTCAATTTTTTATATGTTCCCACTGGAAACCTTTCTTTCCTCAAGTGGACCATCACTTCATCACCAATCTGAAACTCCTTATACCTCCTCCTCTGATCTGCCTTAGCCTTATACTGCATATTCATCTTGTTAATATGTTCTTTTACCTTCTCATGTATATCCTTGATGTGTTCTACAAAATCTTCAGCTTCAACACTTGTTTTCTTCTCTTGGTCCATCTTCCTCAATTTTGGAGCTGTTATGGGGCTACCTCCATACACAATCTAGAATGGCGATCTACCAGTGCTTCTGTTGACAAAATTGTTGTAAGAAAATTATGCTTGGGGTAAGATCAAGTCCCATTCCTTGGGTTTATCTCCTACCAAACATCTTAGTAGGTTACCCAGACTCCTGTTAACAACCTCTATCTACCCATCTGTTTGTGGATGGTGTGTAGAATTGAAGTTCAACTCTGTCTTCAGCTTCTTCGACAAGGTCCTCCAAAAGTATCCCACAAATTTGGTGTCACGATCTGAAACAATACTCTTTGGTAGACCATGTAGCCTCACCACCTCTTTGAAGAACAAGTCAACAATGTGGACTGCATCATGGGTCTTCTGACATGGAATGAAATGTGCCATCTTCAAAAACCTATCAACCACCACAAAGACCGAATCATTCCTCGTTGTGTCCTTGGAAAACCAAGAACAAAGTCCATACTTATATCCTCCCATGGCCTCTACGGTATAGGTAAGGGCTGATATAAGCCGATATTTTGGCTCACTCTTTTAGCCATCCGGGCATACCCTATAGCTTTGTACAAACTTCTTCACATCCTGTGATAACTAAGGCCAATAATAATGCTCACTGATAATGGCAATGGTCTTATCCCGACCAAAATGTCCTGACATTCCTCCACTATGCTTCTTCTTTATCAAGTTCTCCTCATAGAACTCCTTGGAATACACAATTGACTTCCCTTAAATAACATGCCATCCTGTATTATGAAATCTAGCACCCGTCTCAGCATAGAGGGTTCCTTGCAAGCTTTCAAGCCTCTCCAAAATTAGGATCTCGCATATAGTGTCTTGAGTTCATTGAACCCAACCACTTCAAGCATCTTTGTCATCAATGTATGCCTCCTACTTAAGGCATCTGCAACCCTATTTGACTTCCCACTCCTATGTTTCAAAACAAAGGTATAACTCTGCAAAAACTCTACCCATTTCATATGCCTCTGATTTAATTTTCCCTGACTATTCAGGTACTGCAAGGCCTAATGATCAGTATATAGAACAAATTCCTTCAGCAACAAATAATGTCTCCACTTCTTTAATGCTTGAAATATTGCATAAAACTCCTGATCATATACAGAATACTTTCTCTTCACATCATTTAACTTTTCACTAAAATAGGCAATGGGCTTATTGTCTTGGCTCAACACTGCTCCAATGACACAACCACTAGCATCACAATCCACCTGAAGCACCTTGTTGAAATCTGGGAGAGCTAGAACAGGTTGCTCTGTCACCTTCCACTTCAACAGTTCAAAACTTTTTGTTGCTCCAGTGCTCCACTTGAATTCTTTTCTATCCCCTCTTATTGTTTCAGATAGAGGTCCACAAATACTATTGAAATTTCTAAATGAACTTTCTATAAAAAATAGCCAAACCATGGAAAGATCTCACCTTAGTAGCAGTTCTTGGGGTAGGCCATTCCAAAATAACCTTCACCTTCTCTGGGTCCATCTTGAGACCTTCTGCTGAGACAACAAATCCCAAGTACACTAACTCCCTCTTCACAAAACTACACTTCTTCAGATTAATCAACAGTTTCTCTTCTCTTAACTTCTCAAAGGCTCTCTGAATATGCATTAGATTCTCATCCAACGTCTTACTGAAAATAAAAATATCATCTAAATACACAATAACAAAACTTCCCAGAAATTCTTTTAGTACCTCGTTCATGAGCCGCATGAATGTGCTCGGTGCATTGGTTAGTCCCAAAAGGCATGACTAACCACTCATATAGGCCCTCTTTGGTCTTGAAGGCAGTATTCCATTCATCTCCCTCTCGAATCTGGATCTGGTGATATCCACTCTTCAGATCAATCTTTGTGAAGTACTGAGCTCCACTCAAATAGTCCATCAGGTCATCCATCCTTGGCAAGGGAAATCTGTACTTGATTGTTATCTTGTTTATGGCTCGGGAATTTGTACACATCCTCCACTCCCCATCCTTCTTTGGTGCAAGTACTGCAGGTACTGCACATGGACTCAAACTCTCCTGTATCAAACCCTTTCTCAACAACTCTTGAACTTGTCTATTCAACTCCTCATTTTCAGCTGGAGTCATTCTATGAGCTGCCTTATTTGGCAAACTAGCTCTAGGAATCAAGTAAATTTGATGACTGATCTTCCTTATTGGCGGTAAACCCTCAGGTACATTATCAGAAATAATATCCTAAAACTCATCCAACATCCCAGAAACTTCTTCTGGAACCTTCTCACTATCCTCATTACCCATTCTAGGAATCAATGCATAACACACACGCTCATGCTTCATACCTTCTAAAAAATTTCTTCCGTCTACACAACAAATTCTAGCACTACTGCATACCTTTTCTTCGATATCCTTTAGGGGTTTCAACTTGTGATGAACCCCATCCTTTGTCAAGGAATAAGTGTTTACATGGCCATCATGTATAGCTTGCCTATCGAACTGCCATGGCCTCCCCAACAACACGTGACATGCATCCATGGGGATGATATCATAGAGTACCTCATCATGGTAGCTCCCGATCTTGAACTTTACTAGGCACTGCTCATTGACCAAAAATTTGTGGTCTTTCTACAACCAAGCAATCTAATACAGATGCGGGTGCCTTTCCCTCTTCAGCTTCAACTTTGTGACCATCTCCTCTGACACCAAATTATCAGTGCTCCCACCGTCAATAATGATATCACAACATTTTCCTTCACACTTGCACCTTGTACGAAACATATTCTTCTTTTGTTCTGGTTCCTTTTCTTCAGTCACTAGGGCTCTCCTAATCACTAGGGTTTCTCCCCTTTCAGCATCATTTGAATGTTCAGATTGGGCCTCCTCATCTGCATGCGCAACCCTTCCACGACCTTCTAGCCTTTTACCTGCCCTTCCTTGGTGTTGTGGACATTCATAGGCTCGATGCCCTTCTTCACCACACTAGAAACACGTTCCTTTGAAACCACCTCTTCCATATCCTTGTCCATATCTCCCTCATCCTCTACCCCTTTGATCACCACTGTTTTGATCATGAGGGTGGTAGAATTTGTCATTTCTTTGGCTTCGGCTGGTACCCACATCTTCACTTTTCTTTTCATCATCATTTCGGCTTCCTGAAGGTCTTCCACTGCCCCTTCGACTTTGACCTCCTCATCCTTTTTGCTTGCCATCAAATCTTTTGTTCAACTTCTCTTCCACCTTCAGAGCAAATTGATACATGTCCTCAATGGTGGTCATTCTGACTAGGCTTAACTCCTCCTGAATGCTCGATCGTAACCCATTAAGATATCGGGCTACCTTCTCCTTATTGGCCTCTGTGTGACCCGTTCTGATGATTATCTTGTGAAAATCTTCAGTATATTCTTTCACAGATCTGCTTCCTTGCTTCAACCCTTGCAATTTCTTCAATAGGTCTAACTCATAGTCCACTGGTATGAACTGCTTCTTCAGTTTCTCTACCATGCGCTCCCATCTAGTGATCTTGACTTTTCCTCTTCGATTTCTTTCCAATTGGACCTCTTTCCACCAAATACTGGCATGGCCCTTCAGCTTCATTTTTGCAAACTTAACCCGATCTAGGTCCTCTATTTCCTCATACTCAAAATATTCTTCTAACTCGTTGATCCAATCGATCAACTCTTCTGGGTTCAGACTTCCAGAATAACTGGGGACTTCTGCTCTGGGTCTTTTCCCGATCTTTGAAATGGCCCTTATTAGCCACATTTGGTCTTGATCAATTGCTTCTTCTTCCTCTTCTGCATTTGAACCTTCTTCCTGTCCTTCATCCTCACTTTCCTCTCTCAAGTTTAACCCTCTTCTCAACTGCTCTTGTAACACATCAACTTGTCTCTAGAGGGCTGCCAGTGCATCTCTTCCACCAGCATCTCTGCCACCTCGAACACCTCTGGCACCACCATGCCTACCAGGTATCACTCTTGGAGGCATCTTTCTTGACCTCGACCCACAACCACAGTCCTAGTGTGAACTGCCTCACGATCGGCGATCTGTCCACACGCTCAAGAAAAACCCGCTCTGATACCACTTGATGAGGGCGCAAACCCAAGACATAGAAAATAACCCACAAACAAGAGAATAATTTTATTATTCAGAAAATGGAACTTCTTACATGCAGAGGACCTCAAATCCCCAAGTTCTACAACACATGGAAGCTACAAAAGCCTACAGAATAACCCTTTCGCAATATGCGAGCTTGTCCACAAAATTTTCCCAAAAATTAGAAAACCCACCCATAAATAGAGATCCTCATTTGTTTGGAGCCAAAACAACATTCAATTTGAGTTTAGGCAGTTTGGCGCCAAAAATTTACAACATGAAGTTCAAATTTCAAAAGAGCATTTGCAATGGTATCTTCTAGAAAGTGTGCCAACTTCGCGGGGTCATAACTTTTGATCCAGGCCTCTGATTTGCGAACCGTTTGAACTGTTGGAAAGGTCTCAAAGTCAAGAACGTGTTCAAAATCCACTACACCAATATCAGCAAGTTTCGGGGCCAATCCGAGAGCTCTAAGTGCCTCAAATCCCACTTAGAAGATTTTCAGGTGCAAATCTGGGAAACTAAAACTGCAATATCTTTCAACCCATGAACCGAAATTAAAAGCCGTAAATTGGGAATTTCATTATGATGAAAAGGGTATCCAAAAATGCAAAAAAAATTAAAAACTGAGAAAATTAAAATTTATCTGTTTTTTGGGTGATGCAAGATTGCCCTTACACCACTGGATGCTCCTGCATCACATTGTAGGTGATCAACACTTTGATCCAAAGTGTCATCCATCATACTAGCCCTATTGTACAATGCCATCCAAGGGAGTCTTTGGGTGGTGGCCTTCGAACCCATGTGCCAATCTTGTAGGACAACTTGTTCATATGACCCCATCAACACTCAGGAGGCTAATACATAGGAATTGTATGCTACTACACAAGATCCATATGCTACTACACAGGATCTGTATGCTGCTATAGGGATGAAGAGGACAACTAACATTTTTCATCATGCATATGGCATTGATAGTCAAGTAAAATTTAGCATGTTCATTGAATTTAATTTATTAAATTTAAATTCTAAAATGCAAAGATTAACTAATTTAGTTTTATTATTTTAATAAAATTGCAAGGTCATAGTGTTGAGACTGGATACACCGGTCCTCCACCTACATATTTTTGCAGTACACCTATCAGTGGGGTATGTAACTAGTAAACAATTATAAATTCATTACATGTTAATAGTATTTTTTTACGAATGGTATTTTAATATGTGATTTTGGATGTTGAACAGGCTAATATTGGAGGTTTCAAGAAAACACCTCCTAGTGCTAGTGGATTTACTCAAACATACATAGAGGTAATAGAATAAAGAGAACTTAACTAATGAATTCTACTTAATAGATTTGTGTAGTTTATATTCATATTTTTGGTTATGTTGCATTACGCATCATTCAAACTCAAAGCATTACTTCAAATTCCATAACTAATAACTAGATGTTGATAGATGAAAAAATTTCAACTATACAATATAGTTGTTTAGAAAGTCAACATAAGCAACATGATGCAATTACTTCACATGGAGGCATGTGCTTGCAAAGGTGCACCAACATGACAAACTATGGATGCTTGGAAAAAATCTATGAAACCATAATAGTAAGCAATAGCATAGACAAGGTAGTTAGTGATGTAGACAATCATATCAAAACACTCAATCATCAGGGTACATCTAATGCACAACATCCAACAAACACCATCAACTTCATTTCTTCAAGGGATTTCAATCCCAAATAGAATCAGGAGAAGATCAAATATAATTTCATCAGAAATCTACTTTTCATTCAACCAAAATCCACTCAAATTCTCTTAGCCATTCTATAGGACATCATTCATCATTCCACTAATCAATATTCCAATTGACTCATTCAAAGAAAAAACCATATTAAAGAAAAATTTTACTTAATCAATTATAGTCACATCATTCTTAACCACCATAAAAACAACATAAACTTGATTATTGACACTTGAACAATTCATCTTTTCATTTATTCACCAAGGAAACAAATCAACTAAACCATACCTCACTATTATCAGTCCATTATCAAGCTCTGTACTCACCATATTTTGACTGTAGTAGTCTGTTTATAGGTTACAAACTCCTGCTACAATAGAATCTTGATTATCATCTTGTGGTTAATCACCAATTTACTCAAAAGGCTTCATAATACTCACCCATCCAACCATCAAAGTCACCAAACCTGTCTTATACACCTTAACCAAATTTAGTAACATCTATCATATCATTAGTTTGATAGTAACTAGGCACTCAATATCATCCTTTCCATTGTTTAAACAAACATCTTTTTTTTATTAGACAATACCATATTCCTCTAGTAGGTCTATCAACCATTGAATTAGGTAGTTACATTCCTATCTCAAAGCTTATTAAAAAAATCACTACACATTTAGAAACACTTTCCAGTACATCACAACATATCAAAGTTCTTAGACGTTTGGCATAAAGAAAATCATTAGATTTCAAACTATCCTATGAAGAAAGGCTAGTAGATTAGGCCTATTTTAGAAAGGAGACCCCTTCAAAACCATTCCAAATCACTCAAAACCTCAAAATAGTCTTCAATAATGTCTTATAACTCAATATTTCACCATTTATAGGGATTGAAAACCATGAAAATGTTTTGATCCAATAAACCCTCATTTATAGGGTGTAAAAGCACAAATCAAGGGTTTTGTGAAAGATACTCTTGCAAACCTCTATTTCTCTTTCCACCACCTATAACATGATTTTTTATGTCTTACAAGACCTTCTACATCATTTCCAAGCCTCTGTAAGCTTTATTTATTCATGACCCATGATTGTAGCATAACTTTGTGTAAGAAAATTCTCTATTTTCTAGTGTAGCAACAACTCCACCATGGTATTCTTGCTTTTCCATGCACTTACAATCATAAAAACATGAAAAAAATCCTAACATTAACCTACTCCACCAATTTACTTAACCTACGTTAGTGGAGTAGTGAAGAAAACCCTATTGGACTCTCAAGCTTGCTTCTAGAAGGACTCTATCGGGCACTGGAAACTACCTCTTATTCTTTTGTTTCCTGAAACAAACCAAGTCCAACTCTTGAAATTGGAAACTAATTCCTCTTTACATGTATTGACACTATGATTTAACTTTGGGTGTTTCTAAATTACCAACTTAAGAAAACAAGATAATGGAGTAATGTTGTAAACTTAGAAATAGGGAATTTTTATTTCAAAATCTAATTACAAGAACACAAACTTCTACTTTTTCCATCCTTTACATTCCTTTTAAATATACTTCCTTTTCCATAATTGTCTTTCCATCTGATGAAACTAGCCCTTTTAACCCTTAATATGCCTAATTTCCTTGTTTTTATCAATTTAACAACTTTTAACAATATTACATTATTGCATTGTTTGCATTTTCCCACTTTGACCACTTAGAACTTACCCATAACCTTAAATACATTCAAATAAGACCTCATATGACCTTTAACATTATTTACATAATTTTTCCATGACATTTTGTGATTGACTCAATACAAATTTGAACACTCATCCCTTTTACAAAATTGAAAAGTATTTGATGGCCTCAGTGCTTCTGCTCCAACATCTGACCCAATTGAATTAGGAGAAGATCAAATTGAATAAGAAACTTATATTTCTCTCTTTTCATCAAAAATTGCATTGTTTCATTTGCAAACCACCAGGAAACAACAAGCCAACTCATTTCAATACTTCTTCTTATCATCCTCAAGCTTCAAACATCTTATTTATCAGCAAAAATGATTGATCTGCACACAAGAAACCTAATTAGAGTCACTAAACAATCCACTATTTTAGCATTCACCAAGGCACCCTTCCACTCAATTTTCTTTTACTAGGAAAAATAACCAAAAATTAATCTTTCGTGTTACAACCTATATCCATTAGATCCTAACACAACTTTGTCATTATCAATTTATCTGAATTCAAAGCAAAACTGATAAAGAGCTCTAAATATTTCAATTCCTTAAACAACTCACCAAATTTTCACTTTTACCAGCTATTTCTACAATACCAAGATACTACAATCAACCATTTACACCTCAATCATTTCATCTGACTTCCAAGACATTACTCACATGTTTATTGACTAAGCTTATTCAATGCTCAAATGAAGCCCTGCAAAGGAGGGTTTATTGCATAAGGTACTTACAA
Organism: Sequoia sempervirens; assembly: GCA_007258455.2. NCBI lineage: Eukaryota > Viridiplantae > Streptophyta > Pinopsida > Cupressales > Cupressaceae > Sequoia > Sequoia sempervirens. Next base: position 353,623,730 of record VDFB02000015.1, on the reverse strand, counting down.
ACCTTAAATACTCCTACCACCACCACAAGCACCATGGAAATAGCCTACACAAGCTTTAGAAATGATGCAGAGTGGTAGGGAAGGAAAATTCACAATCATAAATGACAAAGTCACTCCACTAAATGCTTCTCTCAAATACTCTTATGAGGACTCCTAAACTCCACTATTCTTTAAGAGATCAACCCCACACACCTAGGGTTCACAACTCAAATGACTCGAAAAGCTTGAAAACATTTTGATCATGTCTCATTAAGTGAAAACAAGGTTCAACAACCCTCTAGAACTTAGGTTTCAACAAACAACCATCACTATGGTGAGTTAGACCTCACTCTCTCTTAAGGCTTGCAACCCTTTCCTGGTAGGACAGTCAGAATAAAAAACACAAGACTATTAATACACCAAACCTATGGATTGAGACCCCTAATATGGACCCCTACAAGGTTCCAAAACCCTTCCTCTTGACTGTCAAAACATCACTCACAATGGCCCTTTCTATTGTTACTCCAAAAGGCCTAATTCATAGACCTACACCTAAGTATTGACTATCTAGGATTTCCCATTAACCCCAAAACCAAAATTAATACTCCTATAGTTTCTCCACACCTACTTTCACCATTCCTAAGTTCCTCTTAAACAAATTCTTCAAAATCAAGCAAAAACTCATATTTTTTGTTTGTCAATTATGCTTGCCACATAGAGATGTCAAGCCAGAATTCATGCACAACTTCCAAAAATGAGCCTTCCATTCTCCAAAACATTTATTTCATGATAGTACAACCTTATATCTTCCATCCCACGAATATTTAGCAATTTTACAATGTGGGAATGGAAGAAATATACATTTTTCACCCAAAGCCCTAATTTTAAGGGTTTTTAGACCACACAATAGAGAAATTGGAATATCTTCCTTGATACTCAATGAAATATCACCACTCCATTGCAAAAGGAATCTTATTCAATTACCTATCCAACCATTATGGTCTTGGAGCATGAAAGTGAACATACAGTCTATAGCAAGTACTAGATCAACAAATTCTTTAGAAAAACACAGGAAAAACAACAAAGTTATTTTTGGAACTTCTTCAAAACATCAACATCAACCTTGCCTCAACCAAGAGAGGCATATTTTAAGCTATAAAAACTCCCTCCAACTTCTTGAAACTATCTTTTGAAAAGAGAGACGTTGGAAAACAACTAATCTCATGCTTTGACTTCTAATTGCCTAGTTAAGGCAATGTGAGCAACTTCTACCAACTCAACCACAAAGAACCTTCCAAAATGTGTCAAGGGAATTTAAAACAATGTCAAAAAGTAAGGTGAATCCCCTCATGTTTCTAGATATAGCAAGGAATCCTTTTTGTTTATCTTTCCAAGATGCACTAGACTTATAAATGAGGATGGAGACCTTGTTGTACAAAGAAGTTGATCACCAAGACCAAAAACTCAACCAAAAACCTAGAAGACCTAATAAAAAGCATTGAAATGGTCCATAAGACCTTATTCCATCCATAAACCAAGAAAAATAAATTGAAAAACTATTCCAGGTCCCTTAAACCCATGGGTGCTCCTACACCATACTCCCAAGCAAGAAAAAGATCTCAAGTCCTCTTTGAGATTAGGCCTTCTACAGTAGTTCCATGTTGTTTAATATCATTTTCTAGCATCCATGTTGCATCCTCTTCAGGTAGACCTTGCCATTTGACTAGGTATTCCTTGTAAACCTTCCTTCTAGTCTCCTTTGTCGCCTTAGTGTCTAGGATGCATTCAAGAGTCATAGGTTGGTTGGGGGAGTTCCTTCACCCAATATTCATCCCCCATTGCTATTGTACCTACTCCATCACCTGCATTCACAAAAGATTTGAAAGGATACAAGTCAGAAATGTTGAAGATAGGAGAGATTGCCACCCCAAGAGATAGCTCTATTTCATAAGCATTTTGGCCAAACTTGTGGACCACCTTGCAAGGTCCTATCTTCTTCATCACGAGTTTGGTATACTTTCCTTTTGGAAGTCTCTCCTTCTTCAAGTGTTCCATCACCAAGTCTCCAACCTTGAATTGGGCATTCCTCTTCTTTAAATCTGCATTTTCCTTATACTTCTCAACATTATTTTGAAGGGTTTCCTTCACTTGTTGATGAATATCCCTAATTGTAAGAACAAAGTCTTCACCTTGAGCACTTCTCTTAGCAACTCCTTGTAGATCTCTTAGTTCATAGACCCCTCTAGGGTGCATGCCATCGACTACTTCAAAAGGGATTCTACCAATGCTCCTATTCATGGAGTCATTATATGCAAATTAAGCCTGAGGTAAAATCAGATACCAAGCTTGTCCATGCTCCTTGGTAAGGAATCTTAAGAGGTTTTCCAATGATCTATTCACCACTTCAGTTTTTCCATCCATTTGTGGATGGTATGTTGAGCTAAAGGATAGATTTTTTACAAGTTTCTTCCACAAGGTCCTCCAAAAGTGACCAATGAATTTAGAATCCCTATCAGAAACAATGCTTAAAGGTAGTCCATGTATCCTAACAACCTCCTTAAAGAAGAGACTTTCTATATGAGATGCATCATTGGTGAATTTTAAAGGAAGAAAATGTTCCATCTTACTAAGTCTATCAACTACCACAAAGATACTATCAAAACCTCTTTGGGTTCTAGGAAACCCCAAGACAAAGTCTATACTTACATGCTCCCAAGGCCTATTGGGAAAGGGAAGTGGCTAATACAGTCCTGCATTTGATGAAGTTACCTTTACCCTTTGACATATTGTGCAACCTTCCACATACCTTCTCACATCCACCTGCAACTTTGGCCAATAGTAAAATCTCCTAACTTTTTAAAATGTCTTGTCAAGGCCAAAGTGACCTCCAAGACTCCCACTATGTTTCTCCTTTATGATATTCTCCCTCATTGAGCATTTACACACACACAATTGGATTCCTTTGAAGAGAAAACCATTCTAAAATAAAAATTCAGAGAATTCACCATGAAAAGAATTCAAATGTTGATCACAAACATTGTATACCTCCTTGAAATTTGAATCTTCATGATATATATCCTTCAATGCTTCAATCCCCATGCTTTGGAGTTGTATCTCTTACACTACAAGTTCCCTTCTACTGAGAGCATCTGCCATCTTATTTTCTTGGCCCTTCTTATGCTTTATTTTGAAAGTATAGGCTTGCAAAGACTCTACCCACTTCATGTGCCTATGACTGAGTTTGTCTTGTGCATTCAAAAAACTTGAGGCATGAGTATTAGTATAAACAACAAATTATTTAGGTAACAAGTAGTGCCTCCAATTTTTGAGGGCTTGGAACATAGCATAAAATTCCAAATCATAGGAATAATACTTCCTCTTTACTTCATTCATCCTCTCATTGAAAAATGCAACCAATCTTCATTCTTGGCTCAAAATAGCCCCTATTGCTTGATTAATAGTATCACACTCAAAGGTAAAAACTTTATCAAAATCAAGGAGTACAAGTATAGGCTAGTGTGCTACTCTCATTTTTAGATATTCAAACCCTTTATTGGCCTCATTGGTCGAAGAAAACTTACCTTTGTTACCTCCTTTGATGGTGTCCAAGATTGGTGCACAAATTAGGCTGAAGTTCTTGATGAAATTTTTATAAAATCTTGCAAGTCCATGGAAGCTTCTCACATATCCCATGGATTTTGGTGTTGGCCAAGTAAGAATAGCATCCACCTTTGAAGGATCCATCTTCAAACTTCCCTTGGAGATGACAAAACCAAGGTAGACTAGTTCTTCTTTCATGAATTCACACTTTTCCATGTTGATCAACAGCTTCTCTTGTAACCTCCTTAGTACCATGTCAAGGTGCTTCAAATGTTCTTCTTTAGACCTTCTAAACACAAGGATGTCATCTAAATAAAATACAACAAAATTTCTAATGAAAGGTCTCAATACCTCATTCATAAGGTGCGTAAATGTACTAGTGAAATTTGACAACCCAAAGGGCATCAACAACCACTCATAGAGCCCTTCATTAATCTTAAAAAATTTCTACCATTCATCCCCCTTTCTAATCCTTATCTGATGGTACCTGCTCTTTAGATAATTCTTAGAAAAGTAAGATGCTCTTGATAGACAATCCATGAGGTCTTCCATTCTTTGCATCAGTAACCTATATCTAATTGTGATCCTATTAATGGCTCTTGAATTAGTGAAAATCCTCCAATTCTCATCCTTCCTTGGTGCTAGGACAATAAGAACAACACATGGGCTCAAACTCTTCCTCACTAGCCATTTATCCAGCAACTCTTGCACTTGTCTTACAATCTCCTCATTTTGAGTAGGTGTCATCTTGTATGCAGCCTTATTAGGAAATGTAGCCCCTAGATTTAGATCAATATGGTGGCTTATATCCCTAATGGGAGGTAGGGAATTAGGTAATTCATTCACCATTATGTCCTTGTACATTTCCAAGAACTCTTGGGCTTCCTTTGGTGCATCTTCCTTCTTCTCTGTGGGAAGATTTGCTTGACTTTTTGGCTTCATAATCAAGAAGAATCCTCTTCCCCCTCCTTCCTTCAAGGTCTTAATGAACTCCTTCTCACCCACCATAAAAACACTAGGCCCTTCATGCTTTTCCTTGTCTTCTTCTAGGAGAGCTAAAAGGTTGTAAGTCTTCCCATTCTTCACAATGGAGTATGTGTTCTTCTCCCCATCATGCTTGGTCTTCCTATCAAACTGCCAAGGCCTACCAAAAATATATAGCTTAACACTTGTACTCAAAATTTTGTTCATTATATCTCATACATTATAAGTCATGACATGGATCTCTATTGTAACATTTTTGTGATTGAATAATTTGTTTTATTTTCATATGTTGGTTGTGGAAACACCTCCAAATGTCATAAGGGTAATGGATATCAGTGTTTCATCCACTATACCATACTCGATGGATTTGATAGGGGAGGTATGAGGTAAATTACTAAATTTTGATTTACATTCGTTGTTATAGATGTTAGTGCTAGTGAAAAATCAAACCATTATTGATTCATAGTTTAATTCCTATTTGGATGGTTTATACATGGCTTGAGCATGCCTGAGCATCACCATGCAAATATGTCCATCATGGAGAGTGATCATGAGATGGCCATAAGTGATTATTTTGTTAAATATATCATTTTTTATAATGTAATTTCTATATATTATTGTCTTTACTTCTTATTGTAATAGTTAAAACTTCACCAGGAGCTAAACTATAGGAGGAGCAACAAGAGCACTCCTTGAGCACAACAAAAATGAGTGACAGACTTATCAACATTGGATCGCGAAACAAAGGGAAATTTTTTTTTACAGAGCATGGAGAGAAATGAATTTTGATTCTAGATCCCTTTGTTGTATGCCTAGACATGGGAATTTTGTATATATTTTTTATTGGATATATTTGACATTGTATGCCCATATGGAATTCTCATAAGCCTATATGGCTATTTTATAACTATATTTTATACTTATATTGACATATATTGATGTATGCATACATGGATATTTGGTTAATATAAATATTTTTTATCGATGGTGTCCATATTTTCTCTTTTTGACAATGTCAAAAGCATGGATACATACATATTAGGAAAAAGAATTTTTCTTTTAGATTAGCAATGCATGAAAGTTTCAAAAAGTATCCTTGATATTACAAAAAGATATGTGTTTATACCATAGCAATAAAAATCTTTTGGGGAAAAATTTGGCAAACCAAAAGAATGAGATTTTTTGAAAAAATTAGGAAAAAGTGTAGAAAAAATTAGAAAAAAAATAGATTAAAAAAAAAAGGTAAAAAAAGTAGAACAAAAGATAAGAAAAATAAAATAAAAATTTAAAGGTATTTCCATAGCATAGAGATATAGAGAGCAAATAAAATAAAGTGTTTAACTAATAAATTTTTAAAAATAGATTTTTGTAGTTTATATTCATATCATTGATTACATTGCATTGCACATCTTTCAAACTCAAAGCATTGCTTCACATTGCATAACTAATAACTAGATGTTGATAGATGAATTTTTTTTTATTAAATATAGTTTTTACAAAGTCAACCTAAGTAGTTATGCAATTAGTTCACATTGTATAACTAATAACTAGGAGCAGCTCCCAATTACATTTTCTTGTCATGGCATTCTATAAGACCATATTTCTTTGAGGATTTTTTTTCAAACAATTCACTGTCTTGTCTATACTACCACATTCTTGATACATGTCTACCAAAGCATTTTTTCAAATAGGTCATTGTCTTGTTGCTATGGCTGAAAGCCTAAAACAAGTGCTTTCAAAAAATCTATGGATGCTTGGAAAAAAATATATCAAAAGCATAATAGTAAGCAATATCATAGAAAATGTAGTGAACTCTTTGAAAAAATTCCTCAAAGAAATGAGGTCTCATGGTGATGGAATTCCATGACAATAAAATGCTTTTTATTGTCACGACATTCCATCACCATGAGACCTCATTTCTTTAAGGTATTTTTTCAAAGAGTTCACTGCCTTGTCTATGCTAACACATTTTTCATACATGTCTATCAAAGAATTTTATCAAATTGTTCATTTCCTTGCTACTATGGCTAAAATTATAAAATAGGTGCTTTCGAACAAGCTATGGATGTTTGGAAAAAATCTATCATAGCATAATAGTAAGCAATAGCATAGACAAGGCAATGAACTATTTTAAAAAAATGCCTTAAAGAAATGTGGTCTCATGGTGATGGAATGCCATGAAAAACATATTACTATGGATTGTCATGTTATTCCATCACCATGAGGCCACATTTCTTTGAGGCATTTTTTGAAACAGTTCATTTCCTTGTCTATGCTACCACATTTTTCATACATGTTTACCAAATCATTTTATCAAATAGTTCACCTCCTTGCTACTATGGCTAAAAGCCTAAACTAGGTGCTTCCAAACAAGCTATGGATGCTTGGAAAAAAATATATCAAAGCATAATAATAAGCAATAGCATAGACAAGGTAGTGTACTATTTGAAAAAAATCCTCAAAGAAATGTGGTCTCAATGGTGGTGGAATGCCATGACAATCCATAACAATTTTCTTGTCATGGTATTTGTCATGCCATTCCATCACCATGAAACCACATTTCTTTGAGGCATTTTTTCAAATAGTTCACTGCCTTGTCTATGTTACCACATTTTTCATACATGTTTACCAAAGAATTTTAAAAAATAGTTCACCTTCTTGCTGCTATGGCTAAAAGCTTAAAATAGGTGCTTCCAAACAAGTTATGGATGGTTGGAAAAAATCCATCAAAGCATAATAATAAGCAATATCATAGACAAGGCAACAAACTATTTGAAAAAAAAGACTCAAAGAAATGTGGTCTCAGTGGTGGTGGAATGCCATGACAATCCATAGAAATTTTCTTGTCATGGAATTCATCATGCCATTCCAACACCATGAAACCACATTTCTTTGAGGCCTTTTTCCAAATAGTTCATTGCATTGTCTATGCCACCACATTTTTCATACATGTCTACCAAAGCATTTTAACAAACAATTCACTACCTTCCTAGTATGGCTAAAAGCCTAAAAAAAGTACTTTTGAACAAGCTATGGATGCTTGGAAAAAATCTATCAAAGCATAATAGTAAGCAACAAGCTATGTTTTCATGGATTTTTTCACACGAAAAATCAACGTGATTTTATTCACATTTTTTTGCAGGTTATAAACACATTTTCTTTTGAAAATTATATTGTTTTAAATGACATTCAAGTTTATGGTGGTTTTGTGGTTTATATGATGATATGTGATATTATAATCCTAATTCATGCTTCTAGGTTGCATATATATATATATATATATATATATATATTATACATGTTTTTGTACCAACAAACCCAAAATGAACTAAACCCCCTCCAAAGTTTTAGTTTTTTGGCCAAACCAGCAAACTTAACCCCCAAACCTGAACCTCAAAACCTATTCCAACACTCTTCATTTTTCCTACACAAACTTAATTGACCACCAAATTATGCTTCCCCTTGGCTTTACCCACTTTTACTCCCTCAAACCTCTCTTTTACATTCAAAACCCCTATTTTCCCAAGTAGGGCATGTCATGCCATAACACACTTTTTACCTCCCTTGTCCTTTTAGAAATTTTGTGTATCAATGGGTTAAATTTTAGATTAAGGTTAGCAATGATTAGATCAATAATAAAACCCAAAGAACTATAAAGCACAATGAAAGAAAATAATAAGAACGATTATACCAGATATTCATTGAAGTCTCCATGATTCACCTCCATAGCACCTTCTAACTTGTTGATTGTTTCCCTCAGTTTGAATGTGTGAGCAATCTTTGACTATGGAAATGTCTTAAACTTAGCAATGATTAGATCAATAATAAAACCCAAAGAACTATAAAGCACAATGAAAGAAAATAATAAGAACGATTATACCAGATATTCATTGAAGTCTCCATGATTCACCTCCATAGCACCTTCTAACTTGTTGATTGTTTCCCTCAGTTTGAATGTGTGAGCAATCTTTGACTATGGAAATGTCTTAAACTTAGCAATGATTAGATCAATAATAAAACCCAAAGAACTATAAAGCACAATGAAAGAAAATAATAAGAACGATTATACCAGATATTCATTGAAGTCTCCATGATTCACCTCCATAGCACCTTCTAACTTGTTGATTGTTTCCCTCAGTTTGAATGTGTGAGCAATCTTTGACTATGGCAATGTCTTAAACAAGCTTTGAAGGATTTGAAAATGAAAAACAATGACTATGCCTATGACTATGAAAAATGAAAATAATCAAATTAAATAAGCTAAGTGCATGTTAAATAAGTGGTTAAGATGTCATTCGAGAAAATCAAATCGGCAGTCGAGAATAAATGTGATAATTAGTCAAAAAGATAAAGATTTTCAAAAATCAAGAAGATAAAGATTGCTTGACTTGTAAGATTCAAAAAGTCAAGAAGATAAGAGTTGGACTAGAAAGCAAGTTTGGAAAATCAAGAATTTGTTCAATTACTTGATTTTTGGAAGAAGATTACCTTTTTGAATTAAATTAATTCAAAATAAGGATTTTGTGTGACAATAAATAATCTTTTTCAGATTATATACCAAAATGAACTGAGTTAATAAAACAAAATCATTTTAAATAATTAATTTATTTAAAATGAGAGAAATGTTAAATTAGGTAATTAAATAATTAAAGATAATTATTTAATTTAAAGGATTACGACCGATAATTAAATAAATTAATAAATTCATTTAATTATGAGAATTAGTGACATATTGAATAAATAAATAAAATTAAAAAAATTTAATAATCAAGAAGACATAAATGAATTTAAATAAATTAAGACATGTATTTAATTGCAAGAATATAATAGACCCTTAGTGATATATAGAATAAAAAAATAAAATTTATTTAGTTAATAATCATGAAGAATACAATAGACATGAATTAATTAAATAATAATGAATTATTTAATTAATAGTTGAATGTGGACAAAGGACATAATTAAATGTCATAATATGCTAGGACGAAAGATGAAAAATGAAGCTTCCATGCCTAGGTAATTTTTATGTGTCTAAATTTTGAACACATCAAACTCCACAATCTCACCCTATTTCCAACCTATTCTAACTTATTTTTAAGAATTTTTTTCTTTTCACTTCTTCTAGCCTTGCTTTTAAGGGGCCTCAATTTTGAATTTTCAATAGGGGCAGCATTATTAATCTCTTACAATGCCCTTAGTAATGCTATTTTCTTATTCCTACTCTTTATCCTACTTACATCCAGCCATTACTAAGGCACAACCTAAACAATAGGTGGAATGGCCTATTTCAACATACTACACTCAAACCCTTAAGATATCGATCCAGTTGAACATAGCTTAGAGAAATTTTGTGTGTTTGGGTGAGAAAGAGGACCATGCCTAGTGTGAAAATTCCTATTCAAACGTGTTGGAATATTTTTTTTGGTCACACAAGTTACAAAATGAAAGTTACACCACTTTGCAACTTTTCACTGCTTCCATTTGACACTTTTTCCATCAATTGAAATCTGGACACCACGAGAAAACCACTGTAAGATAAAAAAAAACAAAGATAGGTTATTATAAAGGGGCCCAACACAATTCCATGGAATTAGATAAGAAGTTTCTAAGCATCACAGTGTCTGAGTAACCTAACGTTGAAGTTTGTAGCCATTTTTCCCTTTAGAACCTTAGGGGATCAATCTAGTTGAATGTAGCTTAAAGTGATTCCATGTGTTTGGGTGCAAAAGAGGACCATGTCTAGTGTAAAAATGCCTATTCAAATGCATTGGAATAGTTGATTTGGTCACATGAGTTGCAAAACAAAATTTGCACCACTTTACAACTTTCCACTACCTCCATTTGACATTTTTTTCAGCAACTGAAAACTGAACACCATGGAAAAACCACTCTGAGATAATGAAAACTGAGAGGTTATTGTTGAGGGGCCCAATGTGATCCCATTGGGTCAAATGATAATTTTGTAAGTGTCATGGTGTCTGAGTAACCTCATGCTGAAGTTTACATCCATTTTTCCCTTTGGACCCTTAAGGTATCGATCTGGTTGAACGTAGCTCAAAATGATTCTGTATGTTTGGGTGTGAAAGAGGACCATGCCTTGTATAAACATCCCTATTCAAACACATTGGAATAGTCTGTTTGGTCACACAAGTTGTAGAAAAAAAGTTGTACCACTTTGCAACTTTCCACTACTTCCATTCGACACTTTTTTCATCAACTGAAAATTGTACACCATGGGAAAAACCACTTTGAGATAACAAAAACCAAGAGAG
>VDFB02000015.1:353435444-353604868 GCA_007258455.2 Sequoia sempervirens | reverse complement strand
GTACAAATTTTAAAAAATAAAAATTAAATGAAATATATTACTTTCCAAAATTTGTAGGGGGAGCACAGCTAAAATTCTACTTTTTAGGAAATACCCACTTAGAAAATTAGTAAAAAATCAAATATTCATTAAAAAATTATCAAAAAAATCATGCATCAACTAGATACTATTAGCTAACTTCTGATTGTAGTGATTTTAAAAATACTAGAAAAAAGTTCACTATACTAGGGTCGTACAAGTGTCATGTTATGCTTTTCTAACAAAAACAACAATTTTTGTACATCCCTCTTTTGAACCACTTAATCCCAACCATTTTCAAAATAAATTAGTAGTTTAGAAAGTAGACTTAGAGCACTTTGATCCTTTTTTTTGTTCCATTTCAAAATTTTGAGTGTAGCTATCCACAATTTCACATACAAGGTTAGTATTTCCTGATTTAAAACAAAAAATGGCCACTTAAGCCCCCTTTTTGGGAATCATCTTTGTGCACTTACCCATAATTAGAAGACTAAAAAAATTTGAAGCATGGTTGTTAGATCTAGAATCTACTTTCTATTGTTTTGTTTAGTTTTTTTGGTTGCTATTTGTTGTGTGGTATCACAACACACCCCATTTTTCTCCTTCGAAAAATGTGGAACCCCTTTCTCCTTTTTTATTTTCTCTCACTTTCGCTTGCTTTGTTGTTGTCTTGGGGGGGTTTGTAAAATTGCATGTTTCATTTCAATTTACCAGTATTTTCTCAAGTCCTTTTTCTTTCCTGGATTTAGTCTTATTATTTTCAAAGTGTTTTATTAGTTTACTGAAAATCAAAATCTTGGAGTTGCAGTTGTGTCAAAGATGTATCATTGATTGGTCCTAGTCCTGCCTAGTAAGTCATCTCCTAGGAAGTTGTCAATCCCAATGGTTACATTTTAATGCATCAGTTAGTCTAATGGTTGCTTTTATTTTTAGCTAGAGGTCAAAAACCAAAGGTTCTATTATGAAATGTTGGAGTCACTTTTGATCTCTCTTGAACCTGATTCCTAGTTTCTCCCTCTACTCCTATTTTTTGTTTCAAAGCTTGGAGGTAAGTGTCCTAGTTCTTGGTAATATTTCTAAGATTTGGTACTAGAGTTTGTTAATCCTGGTGATCATAAATGATCACTTATCTTAAAGTAATTTTCCAAATAAAAATAAAAGTGACATAAGAGTGTTACATAAGCTTTTCACGTCATCTTTTCCTCTAGTAGTGAGCCCACACAAAAACCAAGGTGTTCATAATTTGAACCCTAATCTACCATGATTACACATTTATTCAAGAAATTAATGCATTTTAATATGAAATTAATGAAGGTGGTGAACTACACACATGTACTTGGCACCACCTCGAGCATGCAGTTGCTTTTATAACACTCTACTTTGCATCAAACTACAAATTGCCTAAGGAAATTGAATGAATGGGATTGATACTGTGACACACAAGGAAATGTAAATTTTGAGAAACTAAGAACATAGCTACCAAGGGTTTCAAGGTTTCATTCTAAAAATATTGTCATCATCAACAAAACCTAGTATGTCTCAACTAATAGAAATTTTGTCAATCATTTTTACACATGAAAATATTGAGAAAATGTTATTCCCCTCAATAATTGAAATGTTGATTATTTTGGTATAAATTTAACCGAATGGTGAATTGAAAGTTTTATGAATTGTTTAATTTTTTTGGTTAAATCTAACCTTAACTCACACATAAGGAACATATTTAAAAATGTAGAATACGCTTGCTAAAATGAGTACTTTTGAAGCAAGACCAGAAGATGAATTCAAATACTATACTTCACAAGCTATACTAATTGGTGGGATAGCTAATGATACTCATATGGGATGATCCTCTTATGTCGTATTCCTCACATAGACACGACAAGAAAATGCTTCTTAATATACAAGGAATGTTATAGCAAGTGGGTAACTTTTAGCAGGATGGTTTTTGCCAGCAATGGAGGCCCCTTGAACTGGTTATGAAATGTTTAAACTACTACAACTTAGACAAAATAATCATTGAGAAGGAGGGAAGAACTTATGTGGATCTCTTTGAGAAAGGAATTATATATACATTTTGGATTCCTACATTTACTCAAATGTACCCTATAGATATGAGGGAAAACACTAAGACTTACCTAAGTGTCGAAGACTATAATAGAAAAACTATGAGTGCCCAATGGTGCTAGGAGGAAATTAGAAAGTAGAAAAAGGAAATTCTAAGGTCTATGTTTAACCCAGATGTTCAAAATATTATAACTATGCTAAGTAGGATAGCCAAACTAGAAAATTCCAATAAATATGAACAATGGATGTTTGTAATCATAGCCAAATTAATGGAAGTTCCTATTCCAATGCATTAGGGAGGATTTATTAGCAATAGATTGCATGATCAGATAAATGAATTTCCAAAGTTAAGATGTTTTTCTATGTATTTTTATGTGATCTAATCCTACACCTTAAGGGAAAATAAGCAACGGTTGAAAAGAATTGGTACTCTAGGAAGAGAAGTAGGAAATAGTTTGATATATGCTCATTTACCCCAAATTACTATTCATGAATATAAAGAGCATTATAAAAGAATTGATGATGTGTTTTCCATGAAGCTAGTTAGAATAATGGAAGGTGACAAATCCAAAAGATTATCTTTGGAAGCATAAAGTGTTGTTGGATAGGTTGGAGGTTGGTATATTCAATTTCCCACTTTAACCAACATTAGGGTGGAAGGGTTTGAAGCACATCCTTTCAATTTTCTGAGGTACCCTACAGATAAAATAGTGTATTGGAATTGGTAAGATAGTTAAAGCCATCCCAAGCTCTTTATAGTGTGACTCATAAGAAATCTTATCTTAAATTTCCTATTGTAATAGGGAAATACAAATGCAATGTAATTAGAGCAGCCAGTTTGTGTGAAGATGAGTTGAAGATCTATAATTTAGAGTACTTTCCACTGTGAAGAAAGAATTATTACCTAGAAGGGAATATTTCCAAGAATATAGCTAGTTATCATGCTCATGCTCAACATTTAGAAGATAATTGGCTCAATTGTGATGACAAGCATAGAGTAAGAAATAGAAAATATGAAATTTTGTCACTACGATCTACATGAATTCTCAAGATTCATGATATTCTAGATCAGTTGGAGGAAGATGATTGTGAGTATTGAATCAAAATTATAATGAAAATAGAGTTTTTGTTGAACCTATTCTAGATCCACATTATGAAAGTAGATAAATAACATCTATTGAGAAATTATCTGATCCAAGCCAAGGAGTTCCATTAAAACCAGATAGCTAGCATAAAAGGACTAGACAAGGTAAGGTTCAATTAAAAGTAAAGTCAAAAGTGGCATCTTCTTCAACAACAAAGATAAAGACTAGGCCTATTGCTGATGAAGAGGAAGGGATGATAGAAAATACTAGTACATAGACAAGGTCTACATCTCAAAGAGCTATAACATTACTCACTTCTCCCCCTTCAGTTAATGTGGGTATTATAAAATAGACACTAGGAAAATGTCCTATGGTTTTAGATGGATTTTTTGACCTACATAGAGTTAAAATTAAAGAATAGATGGATAAATTGGGTACCATGTGAGAACATGTAAAAGGAAAGAAATATAAAGAAAAACCCATGGTACAACTAGTGGTTAAAGAGATTCTAGATATAGGATCAATTCCTATAAATATTGAAGAAGAAGAATTCATAAGAGGAGCACTCACTTTAGAATTGAGGAACCCAAAAGTTATCAAAATAGAAATAGGAGAGACTGTGTGACAGATTCCCACTGATGTTATTGTTATTGAAGATACCTTCGATTCCTTGCCTTCACTAAGGAATGATCAAAATGATATTGAGCAACTAAAGGTTCCTGAAAAGTCAAAGGAGGGCTAGGATGAGATTGAAAATAGAGAACCTTCACAAACTTTATCTGATAGGATTAGAAATGAAGAGAATCTTGATGTGATAGGATATGAAGAAGGTGATATCTTGGGAACTAATACTAAACACCTAGCTAGATAGGAAAATACAAGTATTGGATAATCAAATAATAGCTTCCCCATTGGAATTGTTACCTCTATATCTTAAAATTTTAATGCAAGAAGTAGAGAATCCTAAGCCTAGGAGAAGAGATAAAATGAAACATGTCATGCAGAAGAATGTAGATGGAGGAAGAACACTCATTATAGATACTTTGATAGTAGATAAAAAACAGACATGAAATAATGCCTAAGGAGTATAGACTAAGAAGTGTCAATGTTGGACACTCATCCTAGATGCAAGGAAAAATAAATGAAGATGAATTTGGATGAAACTATTGCTAGGGTACAAAAAAGTAAACAAACGAAAAGAGAGTTGAAACAATGGATACCTATCCTAGAGAATTTTATAAAATCATTAACCCAATCTAGCCAACCATAGAATGAAATTCCTTAGAATCCAATACTCATGTAACACGAGCATGTGGATGCTATCACAAAAATTCACCACAAGATGAATGTATTCAAATAATGGATTGAGTATTGGGTAAGGCATGGAGAAAAAATCATTATAGATGCAATTGGGAGGTACAAGGAAGCACACCATTGGTTTGAAAAATATAGAAGTTTAGAAGGAGAATGCAAATTTCATTAGGAATAGGTTGATGCTGAGAGAACAAATATAGAAACTCTCATTCAAACAAACATCCAAGAATTGATAAGAGAAAATAATTCTAGAACAAGAAGTCCCATTATGTAAAAAATGGAAGAAATAGTTAATTTGGGAAGGTCACACTTGTATAGAAGGATTTGAAAAGGTCACTAAGAAGTGCAATAAATTGATTGATAAAGATCAAGATTTCATTGAATTGTTAGCATGGAAAGATTGTGATCCCTAGACACTAAGATAGGAGGGTAAAGAAGAAAAATATTTGAAGGAATTGATTCAAAGAATAAATAAAGCATATGTTTAGCTATTAACTCAGGAGGTTATAGATGAGATCATACATTACAGAAACACTATAGTTAGGTATGAAATAGAGAAAATGGAAAGGAATGCAAACATCCTAGAGATAACATAAGAATAATCCAGACTCAAGTATAGTTGGAAGGTGATCAAGGAATTTAAAAGGAATGCATGCATCAGATATTAACTAGTTTCTAGGAATATCAGTTGAAGAAAGGTGAAAAAGGGTCCCCAGACCCCAAAAGTTGAAATGATATAAGAAAGTACTTGATATCACATACTAGAAGTGTCATAAACATATTTTGTTGAAGTTAGCTTTGCAATTTGTTCCTAATCTTAGAAGATTTTTCTCGTCTAGTATTCTAAGGAATACTTATAGCCTTGTTGTGCATGGAGTGTTGTGTACTAGAGTTTGGAGTTGAAGGTTTTTGTTGCTTCAGGAGTCAAATTTTTGACTTTGTTTGGTAGGGTTTAATGAAAAATGGCATATGCCATGTGCTATATTTTGATTTGTTGTTTTTTATTCTCATGATAGACTTTAAGTATAAACTCTTGAGGCCTTGTTCATATAAAAGTCTATTTACTACTTTACTTTTATTTTAAGTTTCGAATTTGTGGATGTCAAAAGAGAAAAAACTTGTCTAATTTTGTTCTTTTTGTTCTTTTTTTTTTGAATCATTTTGGATTAAAAACTTGTATGGACATAGAACTTAATCAATATTGAAGCCAAATTGATAGGTACCTATCTCATGTATCTTTTGTAGCTGGTTTGTTAGTTCAAGAGAACAAGAGTATGTGATGCATCATTTAAGGGTGCATATAGAACCTACTCGATGTCCAAACTAAACCCCCTTCTTTAAAAGCTCACATTTTTTTATGCCTCGCTGTGAAGTAATTTGGTGAAGTATAGAGTAGTTTGCTTTGATTTTATTAAATCTTGGGGAATGCATGGAGAATACTGAAGAGTAATTTTTTTATTCAATATTTTGATGCCTTATTTAAGATTGGATGTTAATTTCATAAAATTTTCAAAGAAAGAGATGAATGAATGGAAATATTATTGAAAATATTTCATTTCTATGAAATTTTCAAATTATTAAAGCTAAATATACTTAAGTGAGAGTAAAATTGTTTGATATTCATGAAATATTATTGCAAACCTATTGATTTCATGTTTTTTTTAAATGTTCGAGCTAAAAATATTTTATTTGATATTTATGATTCTTAAAAAAACTAGAGATAACCATAGACCCCTTAATATTGATAGCAATATCGTATCATACCCTAAAGAAAACCTAGTATGATCAAGGCCTGATTACTAGAGCCTTGTGATTAAGCTAAGTCAACCTTCCCCTATTACTCAGACTTTTAGGTTTCCCTAGTTTAGTCTTTCAAGTAAAGATAGGTTCATTTTTTTCCTATGAGTATTTTATTTGCACTATTGTTGTGACTAACATCTTTATCAATAGTGGCATAGCTATTTATAGAAAAGGTGTGCCAATGAGCTCAACTAATGGAAAATCCATCTCTTTCCAAACAACAATCAATGAAATATCAAAGAAATTAGAGAGTGAGAAATGAATCATATGGAAAGTTTGGCACCAAGCCTTTAGAAATAAATTTGGGTGTTCAAAGTAAATTCTCATGTATGTCAATTATCACCATGTGTCCATTTTCATAATGAGTGCTACCTTGCTTGTTTATATGAAAAGACGCTTATTAATGAGCTAATTTTTGACAAATTAAATATGCACATTTTTTTGAGTACTTTACACAACTTAAGCACACTTCCCATGGCTAAAAGCATGCTTTCCAAAATATAAAGCTTATTTAATAAAAAGATGGTGAGGAGAATGTACTAATTACGTTCCCATAGAAAATTTCACATTCCCAAGTGATATAGATCCCAAATCCACATGTATCACCGTAGTGGCAACATTTAGTAATCCAGTGGTAATGGAAATGCCTTACTGCATGTACATGCAAGAATAATTGAATGTACCCAAAAGAAAATCTTGCTAATTAGCAATGAAAACAATCAATCCTTTCTCTAAGGAATCTCTCTACAAATTTTTAGCACAACAATGGGGAATCATTGAATTTTGGTAGAAAAGTTGGGTCCTCATCTGAAAGACTAGGCTATGTCAATATTTTTGGGACAGATTCATTTGCTAATGCCTCAGTGCCAAAAGAGTAGAATTTTTCCCATAACAAATCGATACAAGAAGGAAACCAAGTTAAGAAGGAAGGCATACTAGATTTCACAAACAACATTTTTGACCAAAGGTTAGTGGTGAACCCTAAAAGCCTTAGTGAAGGGGCATTAGAAAGAATGGTCAAGTATAGGTAAACTCAAGGTTTTGCATGACGACTTTGGAATTGTGATTTGCCACAATTCATGTTTCCCACTGTACACCCATGTCTGGATTTTATGGATGCATGTGCTAGAAGGTTTAAAAAATAAATGGAGGATATAGTCAGTGGAAAGATAAGGGTTACAATCAGTGTAGAGGAAATCCAAGATATGTTATGTATCCCTACAAACTACGACATCGAAAGCTTTGAGCATGAAGTGGTGGAAGAGTTCTGGAGAACCAAAACTAAATTGTTACCTTTTTGTGATGATGAAATGATGGAGAAGTTGGAAGGAGGTTGAGGAAATTCAAACCAAATGTACATGTCATCTTTTCAATGTTGTTCTATATCTATGGCTACATTGATGATGAATTTTTTTATCTTTCTAGATGGGCATGGATTTTATGCTCAAGAGGGAAAAGAGCCAAAAGTATTTTTATTTTGTAGAAGTAATAGCTAAAAAGATGTTGGAATAGTTGAGGAATTATCATACTAAATGAAAGTTCAAGTATTCTTGTTTTTTCGTACACTTGATCTTCTGTCAAAACATTGAATTCCTCAAAATGTACTTATCACTATTTAGGTTTGACGTAAAGGGGTTATACTAGCCAATTTTGATTTGAAACCATGTGCTTTCAAAGACATGGGATTATTACTAGTTTGTGAATTACTTCATGTGGCTAGTACTTGGATCCTTGTCTCCACGCCCTTCGAGCCATTTTTCTCTTGAATTCTTGTAATGGATAAAAACTCACATACCCTAGTGGATTATTTTCTAGGAGCTAAGTTCACTTTCATCAAATTCCATGGTTTTTTTGAAGAGCCTTTTAGGCTCCCTAAATTTGTAACAAATAGAGTTTTTTCTTTGAATGCATGTCACTAGGTAATGATTGTCAACAATGCCTATGGTACTAGAGGACACAAGTCAAGGCTTTACCTAATCCCCCTTGCCATTGCCAATAGTTACGTAACTTTGATGAAAAGGAAGGAACAAAAGGTGCTTACTAACAAATTGGCATGCCTGGGCCTGGTCCTTATTTATGATGCAAGGAGCTACAACCCAATAAAGTACCTCCCAATTGTAAGCCATGAGAAGCGGGAGTATTTTGAACCAAGAAATAAAATTGACCAAAAAGAGGCTGAATTTCTAGATCGAGTTAGCCTTCATACCATTTGACCAACCACCATGGCTTGAATTTTATGTCAATATGATAGAGTACTAGTAGAACCTTCCAATGGGAAATTCCCTCTGTACACAAATGAAGCACTTGAGGTGGTCAAAGAGAAAGAGAGTGGATTTTTGGAGGTTTCGATAGGAAATTAAGAGCCTCAACACCATGTATGGGGATGCCCAACCACATGATGAATGGTTCAATGACATTTATGACAAAGATTTGACACTAAGGATAGTAATCCTAGTAGTAATAAAGAGAAAAAATAGGGAGAGCTTTTGATCCACACTTTCCATCCTCAAGAGCTCAACAAAAGAAAAGGGTTGAAACAAAATGACTCATAGGTCACATCCTCCATTAATGCCTAAGGTAAAGGAAAGGACCTAACGGTCCCCAAAGAGACCGACTATAGCTACAAAAGGCCAAGTTTTGGTGGGATCAGTTGCCAAGGGATGTTAATTTGCAATTCTTCTCACATAAAGAAGAGATGAGTCCAAGACCTAGGTGGGCCTAGTGCATTAGCTAGAGAATAGGAAGTAGTGGAGTCCACTTTGCCAAGATATTCAGCTTTAGTGGACTAGGTAATTTTTTCTCCCCGTCTTCTTTTTGTCTCTACATCTTTAGTCATTCATCCACTCCCATTTGTGGAAAAGTGTCCTCCATACATGAATTCTAGCCTCTTCATTCTAAATGAACCCTTGTCCATATTTAACAATGAATGCCATGAGAAAACCCCATGTGCAGAGTGACCATCATCAATTTTGGTCTCAATTAATTCTTTAATAACCCTATCATGGGCCCCCATTGAAAAATTTGAAGCATCCATGTTGCCAATTTCATAAAACCCATATGCTTCTAGGAAAATGTTCATCTTCACACCTACTTCCCCTTTCACTCTAATGGATGCTCCCCCTCCTCAGTCCCCATATTTTATCCCATTATTTTTCATAATAATGCTCCCCTTCACCTCTAAACAACCTCATACAACTGAGGCTTCTCCTTCCATCATCACAGTTAGTCTCCCTCTACCTGCTTCTATTTTTGTACAAAGTATCAATACCCCACAGATTCTTTGAGGTCACTTGGATGTGATGAAGCTAGCTTAATGAGCTAGAAAACAAAAACCATAGATAAAAGTCACAACACAACTAGCTACTCATAAGATTGAGGCTTGCTTCAATGAAGATCAAAATTCCCTATTGAATGCTACCATGAACCCACTAGCATCCAATCTAGAGGGTGAAATGTAGATGGAATATTATGACATCAAATCTTTGGGCCTTGTTTTAAGTGAAACTCTCCTATGCAAGAAAGTGGTACTGGCTGTGTGATCAAAAATAATATGTGTAAATGAACTAAAACAAATACTATTCAACACACCAATAAGACATTATATCAAAATAGAAAATAAAAAGTAAAGAAATGTAAACTCAGTATTCTGCTTCAATTTTCGTCCTCTTGTCCTCTATCTTCAGTGTTTTTGTCGATTCCAGCTTTTGTTCTCAGATTTGTAGGCTAGGCTCAACAAACCGTCTTCCTAAAGAACGAGATTTTGATATGATGTATGATGCAAGATTAAGCTATAATAATGAATTGGACTAATAAGTTTGAAATAAACATGATGCTATGACAAATGAATACTAAATGAATTAAATGCATGAAATCTGATTAATTGCCTATTACCAATGCTTGGATTCACACAGGTATTTATAGAGTTTTTCGAATGATTCTGATTGGCTGTCTTGATTGACAGTTGTGATAATTCCTGGCAGATCGAATGGCTGAAGAAGGGTGAAATTGAAGAGAAAATAGAAGAAACCTAAAAACAAAATTTTTCTATTTTTATGAAAGAGAAGAAGATAAGAAGATAAGAAATCATCTTTCTTTAAAAAGATAAAATAAAGATTTAAAAGCTGATAAATACTAAATTAAAAATTCAATTATTTATTTGTGGACGATATTCAGATTTTTCTTAATTAAATGAAATATTTAATTAAGCTTTTAAAAGTAGAAGAAAGTTTGTGATAAAAATAAAGCTTTAATTAGGATTTTTGAAGAAAGCAGAAGATATCATATTAAATAAAATATTTAATTATGATATGAGAAGAAAACAAAAGATAATAAAATATCTAGTTGTGATTTTAGAAAGAAAGCATTAAGATCTTTAATTAAATAAAGTTTATTTAATTAAATCTCTTTTATGAAATTAATTAAATGAAATATTTAATTAATTAGAAGAAGAATTTAAAATAGAAGAAAGGATAATATTTAAACTTAATTAAATCAAAAGATTTAATTTAAATTTAAATAAATGATAATTAATTTAAATAAATAACATGTATTTATTTAATTAATTAAGTGGACATATGAAAATAATTAAATAAAATAAATTTATTTAATTATAGAAGAAGAATAAGATGAATGAACAATATAATTAAATTAATTAAATTTAATCATATGTAGAGGATTTTAGAAAACTAATTAAATAATAAATATTTAATTAATTGCCAAGATTATAGACATGACCATTTTTATTCGTATACATTTTGCCCCTCTTTGAAGTGATGTGTGAAACGCATTACTTCAAAGAAAATATTTTTTTTTTCCCCTGCTATGTTTTTGATTTTTGATGTTGATGATGCCCCCTTGGGAGATAAATCACAGAAGGTGATGTTGAGAATGATAGGGAAATAGTGATTTAGCTCCCGATAGATGATGCTTGTGATGGCCCAGTGAAAATAATAGGGAAGGAATGGAAAATGCCATTAACTCCCACCCTAAAAGACCCTTATAAGGTAAAAGGGGTAAAATGAAGTGTCATTTTCATCCTATTGCTATAGTAAAAATTGAGCTTTGATAGTGACTTTGCGAGATGGAGATCCCAGTGCACAGGCATAGATTCAAGCGAGTGGGCTGATACCAGAGACCAGCTACGTATGGACCACCGGTGAGTGATTCCAACTATTTATGTTGTCAAATTTTGCATTTTAGATCAATTTTTCAAATGTTTTGGATCGGATTTAGATTTTTTTGCACGTTTTAGCGCATTCGAGAAATCCTTTAGCGCATAGAGGAAATTCCATGGCGCATATAGGAATAGGGTAAAAAATGATCCTTTACCACATCCGATAGATAGAGTTGTGTATATAGGGCAAGATTGGCTAGATTGATTCTGTAGCGCATCCAGGGCACAGAGTTGCGCATCTAGGTCTAGGGTTTCAAAATTGTTATAGTTGCACATATGAGAGATAAAGTGGTGCATCTGCAAGATAGAATAGCACATTTGGAGTTTTAGTGCATCGAGGAAACAGTTTAGCGCATATGAGAAAAACTTTAGCGCATCTAGGTTTTAGCACATATGGGCAACATAATTGCGCATTTAGGAAATTTTCCCCGGAACGCTTGTTTGATGAAAAATGATGATTAAAATTGCTTCCTTAGTCAATAAATAGATAAATTGTAGGACCATCATACTGATATGATAGAAAATCTGATAGAGAACTGATAACGTTGCCTTCAAAATAGAAAACAAAGAGTAGATAGCTGATAACTTTGTGATAAACGATAGAGTAAAGTGATTGTTTGATTGATTGTGTTGTTGATAGCTTTGCTTATCGCAATTGAAAAA
This sequence comes from Sequoia sempervirens, assembly GCA_007258455.2. Taxonomy (NCBI): domain Eukaryota; kingdom Viridiplantae; phylum Streptophyta; class Pinopsida; order Cupressales; family Cupressaceae; genus Sequoia; species Sequoia sempervirens. The sequence goes on along the minus strand of VDFB02000015.1, from coordinate 353,592,748 downwards.
CAAAGAGTAGTTGTGTGATAAATTTGCATTCTATGATAAAAAAACAAATAGTAAAATGAAGATAAAAATTTGCATTCAGGAGTGAAATACAAATAGAAAATGATATGTGTGTTGATAAATTTGCTTTCCTGAAAGGAAAAAAAACAAATAGTAGATGATGATAAAGTAGATTGATTTGATATTCAGATAGATTGATGTAGCACTTGATATGGGTCATTGATATGTTTTGTTGGTTAGATAGATCATGTGATATGAGTCTGATTGATGTATCCTTTGTGATGGTCAAAAAAATAGGAGGCTTTCAAAAGCCTCTAGATCAGAGAGCGTTTCCCACTATGTTGGGAGTGAATAGGAGAGCTTACTCCTGCAGAGTTATAGTTGATAGCAGACTGTGGGTTGGGTCTGTTGTTGGCCATGCCGCGAGGCATTCAGGCCAACAGGGGACTGTTGACTACCTTGGCAGAGAGATGGCACTCAGACCATAACACTTTTCACTTGCTGACTGGTGAGATAAGTGTGACACCCGAGGATGTATATAGGATTCTTGGGATTCTGGTTGTTGGTGCCATTGTGGTTTATGACCACAAAGAGATTGGTGGGACCGAGGCGTTACGATGGATATGTGGCGATTCGATCATCTGCGGTTACTGGATAGATTGGGATGACTTCAGTAGGTATCCGGCTTTAGTTGCTGTGTTGGCAGCATTCATTGGAGGCTTCCTTAGACCGGATCATCAGTCGAAGGGATTCACAGTCAGTTGGGGGAGGATGCTAGAGTGGTTGGTGACATAGCCATGGAGGTTTGCCTAGGGGAGCTATGTATTGGCCAACCTGTACTACGATCTCCATCAGATTGTATATAGAGGATCCACGAGTTTGGCGAGTGGAGTGACGCTGCTATAGATCTGGGCGTGGGAGCACATTGTAGTCATGAGACCACTTTGCACGAGAGATAGACCAGTGGGGAGGCCCTATTTATATGCATATTCTGGTGCCTTTGTCCAGCAAAAGCTGGGCAAGGTAGAGTATTGGCGACAGGTCTTGGATGACATTGATGCAGTGATATGGAGACCCTACACAGACTGTGAGGCATGGGTGACAAATCACTTGGAGATGCCATTTGTCTACAGGCCACGATATTTGATAGGGTGGACACCCTTTATCATTGAGAGATTTCTGGCATTACAGGTCCTGAGGCAGTTTGGATTCACACAGGGGATGCCCCAGGGCATTGCTCATTATGGGTGGCGCAAGGGGGATCCAGGATGGGGACCATGCATTGGATCCCAGGTAGCTTATATAGAGTATTCCACCTTACAGCCCAAGGTATGGACCGATAGGCCAAAGGTATAGGATACAGGGATGACAGATGATTATGCATAGTATTTTCATACGCATCCATTTCCACAGTTTACAATGCCAGATGAGCCATGGGCGATCGGGGTAGCACCACAGCCAGGAGCAGGGATGCAGGGGGATGTGGGTAGTGGGGAGCAGGATATGGGCAGAGGAGAGGAGGAGGGAGAGGAGAGTGAGGAGAGTGGAGATGGGGAGGAGGAGGATAGCTCAGATGATGGGGATGATGGGGGGATGATGGAGATGAGGAGAGACAACAAAGGTTGGACAGCCTAGGTAGAACACATATTCTTCGATGAGCTAGATTTGGTGGCAGACCTCGGACCATGATTAGGGTGTCATCCTTTTCCCAGCAGGCACAGATAGATGCATTTCAGGGTCAGGTTCAAACATTTTAGGGACAGCAGGCACAGTTACAGAGCCAGCTAGCTCAGGCTCAGAGTATGATAGTGCAGTTACAGGCACAACTTGCACAGGCCCAGACACAGGTTCAGGCTCAAGCACAAGCTCAGGCACAGGTACAGGTTCAGATGCGTGCCCCTGATTCCCAAGTGGCACAGTTGGTATCAGAGAGGGATGCCCTTAGATGGTGAGCACTGGAGGCCGAGGGTGTGGCACAGAGACTCATGGGTACCATAGAGAGTACCTTATTGCGAGAGGCCATTGCAGAGGGATTTGAGGTAGCCAGAGAGGCCAAGTATTACAGAGTTCGATATGGGGAGCTATGCCCTCCCAAGCGGTGAGAGCCTTATCCCCGATCACATAGCAGGACCAGGACCTGATCACGGACATCGACACATGGTAGAGAGGTTACAGGGCCTCGACGGGATCCTGATGCAGGGACTAGTGGCAGGCCGCCTCCTTCCAGACCAGCTCCTTCAGGGGCATCTACGAGCTAGTTGTTTGGGGCTAATACCCTTTGCACATATGCAGGGCATGTATATTGAGTTTTGATCATATCTTATGTATTATGTTTTGAACCTTTTAGCTTCATTGGTCATTGGACATTCGTATTATTTTGATGAGCGATGATATGCAGCAGTGATGATATGTTTATGCATTTTGTGATGTGATATGGATGTTACATTTATGCATGTATGATATGAGATAAATTTTGGATATGTTTTTATTATATTTGTAGACTAATCTTATGATGCAAGATGATTTAATGATATGATGCGAATGGATGATGTTGATGTAATGATTTGTGAATAATATGAAATGAAAATGATAGATAGTGAATGTGATACTAATGATGATAATGATGAAAAATATAAATGATATATGTGGTAATGGTAATGTGATGATAATGAGATGATGATGAGAAATAACAAATGATAATTGATAATGAAAAATGATAAAATGATAAATTAAAATGGTAATGATAAATGATAGTGATGATAATGAAAAATGAATGAATGTCGTGGTAAACTGATGATGATAATGATGAAGATGAAATGAATAATAAAATAAAATGACAAATGATAAATGAGAATGATAAAAATGAAGTGATAAAATGAATGAAATGAGAAATGATAAATGAGAATGAAGGATAAATGATAATGATAAAAATGATAAAATGAATGAAAGGGAAAATGATAAATGAGAATGAAATGATAAATGGTAATGATAAAAATGATAAAATGAATGAAATGACAAATGATAAATGAGAATAAAATGATAAAAATGATAAAATGAAAAAAATGACAAATGATAAATGAGAATGAAATGATAAATGAAAATGATAAAAATGATAAAATGAATAAAATGACAAATGATAAATGAGAATGAAATGATAAATGAGAATGATAAATATGATAAAATGAAAAAAATGACAAATGATAAATGAGAATGAAATGACAAATGAGAATGAAATGATAAATGAGAATGATAAAAATGATAAATGAGAATGAAATGATAAATGGTAACTGATAATGATAAAAAATGAAGTGATAAAATGAATGAAATGAGAAATGATAAATGAGAATGAAGGATAAATGATAATGATAAAAATGATAAATGAGAATGAAATGATAAATGGTAAATGATAATGATAAAAATGAATGGATGCAATGAATGAGAATGATGATGATAATGATAAAAATGATAATGAATGATAAAATGATAAATGATAAATGATAAAAAATGAAATAATGAGAAAATGAATCAAATGTCCAAATGTCCTCCACAAAAAGCTCAAAACTACATGACAACCGTTAATGCCTTCATTCAGCCTTTCAAAACACTGATGTGAATCCAATATGCAGATATATACAATGATCTAATAAATATGCAACTACATGAAACTAACCAGTTTGTTGAGCCTGTTATAAGCCTTCTTGAATCATTCTAGAACATTTTAAAATGTTGGAAATATGTACAAGCATCAGAGGGGAAGTTAGCACCAATGATGACCAGAGTACAACTTTCATGATTTTTGATATAGCAAGCAAACACAAGCATCGAGGTATAATGGAACTGAGCTGACCTAAGCATTTCTTGCATAAACAGACAAAGATTAACCACCTTTCTGATGCAAATTTGGAACTATCATCAATAATATTGCTTTGGTCATCATGTCCCATGACATATTTGCATTAGATTGACCGTTAACCTCAAAACAACAGTCAAAGAAAAAAAATCATTCTCATTCCTTGCCACTCTAGTTCAGTACATCATCGAGTGTGCTCTAGAGTAATGATATCAAAAATCAAACAACTATTGGTCAAACATGTAATACTGTTATGTCATACATTATTTAGATTTTTGGATCATCCAATAGACAAGATACGGTATCTGCTGAAAAGTGTTTCATGAGAAGACTTGATGATCGAATAAGATTTTGCGTAAGTTGATAGTTTGTTCGTATGATCGAATCTTATGACAAGGTCCAGCTGTCTTAGTATGCTCTGAAAGTGAAGTGCCACCAGTTGAGTTTTTGCCTCATTTATGGACACAACTTGCAGAAAGGAATATGTACAATAATCAAGCCATGGTAAGACATTTTATCACTTGAGGCAAAAATGATGGTAGGATGATGCAACTATAACCCTAAGATGCAGAAAAAGATGTAGAAAAAAGGAAAAGCTGAAAAGGAAAAGTGAAAAATAGGAACTAATAGATGGAGAGGTACAGATAGCGTCTGTTTGCCAGATTTTCACTATCTGTGTTTATTGCATTTTTCTAATTTCTCTTTGATTTTTTTTTTTTTTGTATTTTTCTATCAATAGACTACCTGTTTGCCAGGTTTTCACCCTATGACATCTTTTTGATTTTTTTGTATTTTATCAGGATTTTTTCTGCTATTTTGGGATTTCTTCAGGACTTTTTTTTGCTGTTTTTGGATTTTTTTAGGACTTTTTCTGCTATTTTTGTATTTTCTTCAGGACTTTTTCTGCTGTTTTTGTATTTTCTTCAGGATTTTTTCTACTGTTTTTGGATTTTTTCAGGACTTTTTCTGCTATTTTTGTATTTTCTTCAAGACTTTGTCTACTATTTTTGTATTTTCTTCAGGACTTTTTCTACTATTTTTGTATTTTCTTCAAGAATTTTTCTGACTTAAACATAATATTTCTTAAGGTGCATACTGTTGATGGGTTCATCAAACAGGTCTCCTTCTGGCGTTGATAACTTGTATGCTCCCGAACCGTAGACTGCAATGACCATGTAAGGGCCTAGCCAATTTGGTTTGAAATTTCCTTTCTTTTCTCTATCTTGTTGATTGCGTGGGTTCTCTTTTAGAACCATATCACCCACCTGAAAGGTACGTGGCTTTACTTTGTGATTATAGCTGCAAGACATCATCTATTGGTATGCTTTTAAATGTTCAGTTGCTCTCTATCTCTTTTCATCTAGGAGTTCTAACTCTTGTAGCTGGGAAACTATGTATTCATCATCTGTTATGAGACCTTTTAGTGATACTCTTAGTGAAGGTATTTCAACCTCTAAAGGAAATATGGCTTCTGCTCCATAGACAAGGGCAAAGAGTGTTGCTCCTGTTGGCATTCAGACACTAGTTCTGTAAGCCCACAAGGCGGGATTGAGTTGAACATGCCAATCTTTCCATGAATCATTTACTGTCTTCTTCAAAATCTTTAGTATAGTCTTGTTTGAGGCCTCTGCTTGGCCATTCCCTTGTGGATAGTAAGGCGTTGAATATATATGCTAAATATGGAATCTTTCACAAAGTTCATCAACATCCTGATTCTTGAAAGGTTGACCATTATCTGTAATAATGGCATTAGGGATACCATATTGACAAATAATGTAGTTGAGTATGAAGGATGAAATTTTTTTTCTAGTGACTTTAGAGAGAGGTACTGCCTCAATCCACTTAGTGAAATATTCTATTGCCATGATGATGAACTTATGCCCATTTGAAGAAGGATGAATTTTGCCTACTAGATCTAACCCCCATTGAGAGAATGGCCAGGTTGGTGTGAATGAGTGAAGTTCTTGTGTAAGAGCATTAATAAGATTCCAGTGAATCTGGCATTTTGAGCATGTTTTAACAAAAGTAAATGATTCCCTCTCCATTGTAGGCTAGTAGTAACCCATTCTAATAAATTTCTTAGATAAAGTTAGTCCACTCAAATGAGTACCACAAATGCCCCCATGAACTTCTTGTAAAGATTTATCAGATTTGTCATGTTCAAGACATCGAAGTAAAGTACCATCAAGACCACGACGATAAAGGGTATCAGCGATAAGGGTATATTGAGAGGATTGTCGGATAAAGGTACATTTTTGGTTATGGGATAAATCAAGTGGTAAAATGTCATCTTTTAGGTAGGCATAAATCTTACCATACCAAGGTGAATCGGATCCTACCAAGTGGTAGATAACTTGGCTTTCGGGTGTGTCATAAGCAGGTGTAAATAATTGTTCCACTAGAAATTCATAGCAAGTCTATTTTTCTGGGAGTTGTACCAATGATGCAATTGTAGCCATAGCGTCTGCTGCTTTGTTATCAATCCTTGGAATTTGTGTGAACTGAATGTTCCCAAAGTACTTCTTGAAGTCATCAACCATCTTCTTGTATGGCAACAATTTGTCATCTTTAGTCTGATAATCATCATTGATTTGGTTAATGACTAACTGTGAGTCACCATAAACTTGTATCTCGGTAATTCTCCATTCCAATGTTATCTTTAGTCCAGTGATTAGTGCTTCATATTCGGCTATGTTATTGGTACATGGAAACATTAGCCTATATGACAGAGGAATGGTATGTCCTTGAGGGGTGACAAAGAGAATGCCTGCCCCCGATCCATGTTGAGTAAAAGAACCATCGAAGTATAAGGACCATAGCTGCTTAGAGTCTGCCATGAAAACATTAGCATCTAGAAACTCAATGTGTAAGGGGTGCTCTATTTGTAGAGGAGCGTCTGCTAGTTGATCAACAATAACTTGTCCTTTGATTTCTTTGTGATCAACATAGTGGATGTCAAACTCACTCAAAATCATGACCCATTTTGCTAACCTTCCTGTTAGTGATGCTTTACTTAGTAGATACTTGAGGGGATCAATTTTTGAAACAAGATTGATTGTGTGAGTTAGCATGTAATGTCAAAATTTCTGTGAAGCAAAGATGACTGCTAAACAAGCCTTCTCAATGAAAGTGTAGTTAAGTTCATGACTTGTCAGTGTTCTGCTAATGTAATAGATTGCACGTTCTTTTCCTTCACGGTCTTCTTGTGCTAATAATGCTCCCAAGGACGTCTCAGTTGCAGCAATATACAGGATCAATGATTTTTCTAGATTTGGTGGTACGAGAACTGGTCGGTTCATCAAGTACTGCTTGATTTGTTGAAATTCCATTTCACATTTGTCATCCCATCTAAAAGGAACATTCTTATGCAGGAGATGTGTGAATGGTAGACTTTTTTCTGCCAATTGTGCAATGAATCTTCTAATGGATTGAAGTCGCCCTTGTAATGATCTCAATTGACTGATGTTCTTTGGGGGAGGCATCTCCATGATTGCCTAAATTTTAGTAGGATCTACTTCAATTCCCTTTTCTGAAACAATATATCCTAAAAGTTTTCCGGACGTGACCCCAAAAACACATTTCTTAGGATTTAGCCAAACTTTGAATTTTTCCAATTGGGTAAATATTTTTGATAGTATCTCCAAGTGTCCTTCTCTGGTGCATGTTTTTTCCAATATTTCATCTACATAATCTTCCATGAATGTGTGCATCATGTCATGAAAGATCATAGTCATAGCTCTTTGATAAGTAGCCCCAGCATTCTTCAGGCCAAAAGGCATGACATTCCAACAGTACGTTCCCCACGGACAAGTGAAAGCTGTTTTCTCTTGGTCTTCTGGTGCAATCTTGATTTGGTTGTAACCAGAGAAACCATCCATTAATGAATACATGGCATGGTCAGCTGTTAAATCAACTATAGTGTTAATGCTTGGAAGCAGAAAGTCATCTTTTGGGCAAGCTTTATTAAGGTCTCTGAAATTAGTGCATACTCTAATGCGTTTATCTGGCTTTGCTACTGGTACAATATTGGAGATCCATTCTGCATAGGAAATTGATCTTATAAAGCCTGCGTCTAGGAGCTTCTTGAGTTCTTCTTTAACTAGTAATGCAACATGAGGATTCATCTTTCTAAGTTTTTGTTTTACTGGTTTAACTCTTGGTTTGATAGACAAGTGATGCATTATGAGATTAGGGTCAAGACCTGGCATGTCTGCATATGACCAAGCAAAATTAACTTGATTTTCTTTGAGAAAGTTTATGAACTATGGGATTTCTTTATCTGTCATCGATTCAGCTACCTGTAGAATCCTTGGATTATCTGTAGTTGCAATATTGATTTCCTTTGTAGGCTCGATCAAGATGGGTGATCGCTCATGATAGTGCCTTGGAAGAGTGTCAAGAGTCCCATCAGCTGGTGCCTTAAAAAGGTTTTCACCATCTGATACGCTTTTTATTTTATCTTTTGTTTGATCTAGCACTGTCAGATTCTTGTTTTCACCGCTAGATCATTTTTCTTTATTTTCATTTTTGTAGCTAGGAGGCTTGACACTCTCCTGATTAAAGACTTCATACTAAAAATTGCCAGTGGAACAATCATTTACATCATCGGCAGAAAGGAAGTTGATGATAGCTTCGTCATTTGGAAAAATAGGTATATTAATAGGTTCGGTTAGATCCCAATCAATGAGATTAGGATGGATTAAGGGTAACAAGTCATTTGGTCATGTGAAATCGGTGATGGTTAGGGTTAAGACAGAGTTATTGGTAGGTTCCAAGGTATGAGGTAGGTCAATGATGGTACTATTCTCCTAATAGTCTTATTCATTAAAATCTGACTTAGTATCACGAGACTCATAGTTGCGTTGTGGTTCAGATTCTTGTGGTCGGGACCCTGAACCTTCTCCTTTGATTAAAGTGGGTGTATACTTGTGTATGACATCTACCTCTTTGTCCCTCCAAAATTCATCATCATGGATGGTATCCCATTCATATTTAGCAGAATCTGTATCAAAATTATTTGCTATGAAATTCAGGATTGATGCCAAACATACCTCTTTCTTATCAGAACCTTCTTGTAGTGTAAAAACATTACCTTGGGATTGTTTGGATGGGGTAGCCTCATAGCCTAGTCTAGTTTTATCATATACAGCAAGCCTTGGGAGATGGATAGGCTCAACTATGCCTTCTTTTCTTTTTCCAAGAGGACCATTGTCATATCCCATCTTTTGCATGATGGAATACCCTTTTCCATATTGATCTGTTGGTAAGGTGACATTTAGAACTGTTTCCTCCTCATCCTTATAGAGCCAATCCAAAATTGTTGTATCCTCAGGATCTCCCATGGGGAATTTTTCTTTGATAAATTGTCCATTGAACTTGGTAGTTGGCTCTGTTTGTATTTGTGCTGATGTTGATGCTACTGATATTTTTTGCTGTATAATAGAAGGTTGTCCATGTGATCGAGGAGATATAGGTAGATTAGCAAGACAAAGAGAATATTCCCCAACTCTGCTTTCCTTGAACTGTAGTTTCTTGTCAAAGCTTTTGGCTAATTGACTAATTTGTGTATCATGCTTAGGAGAAGTATTAGCAAGTGCTTCTCGATTGTTTGGAACCAAAGTATCCTGATGAGCTTTGACATTGACACAAGTTTGAGTGTTTGAATTATCAGTTGGTATAGTGATTTCCTGTCCATCATATGGAAACTTAAGACATTGATGGTAAGTGGACAGAACAGCTTGCATTTCATGAATCCAAGGATGACCCAACAAGATGTTGTATGCAAGATCCCGGTCTAAAACTTGACAAAAGGTATTTTTGATAACAGGTCCCACTCTGATTGGTAGCATGATTAGACCTTTAGATGTTCTCTCCTCATCATCATAGGCTTTTATGGTAATCTTCCTTCTAGGATCAATGGAGTCTTCTGCAAATCCTAATGCTTGAACCACTTTCAAGGTACATATATTTAAATCAGCCCCTCCATCTATTAGGACACATTTAACATGGAACTTATGGATCATGACCTCTAAGTATAATGATGAATTATGGGGATGAGTCATGGAAACATCATCTTTGTCTAAAAATGAGAGACATATAGGTGAGGACAAATGTCCTACCATGGCTTGAAATCGGTTGACATCCAAATCCATGGATACAGTTGTTTCAAAAAGGGCCTTGTCTAAAATTTCCTTATGTGCAGGAGAAATCTTCAGGAGTTCTAAAATGGAGATTTGGGCTGGAGTTTTTCGAAGTTGGTTAACTAAGTCATATTAATGTTGAGGGAAGGTCTCAGTGGATTTCGAAGAGGTACCCTTCAAGACAACTTTAGCTTGCGCTCTCGTTGTGACGTTCACTTGTCCATTGTCTACTTTCTCCTTGATTTTTATAACATTGACTCGCTCATCGTCTGTATAGAGGTGGCGGATCACATTGTCATCAAGTTGGTTCACATTTTTGTCAAACGACTCTCCCTTTTGATAATTCGGTAAAGGGTTGCGAAATGCTTGGTGATCTTCATTGGATTTTTGTTGTCCTTCTACTGTGATGATACCTTTGTCAATTAGGTCCTAAATAGCGTGCTTCAAAGCTTGAAATTTGTTTGTATGATGACCTCTGTACCTATGATAGTCACAATAATAAGCTTCATTCCATGATGGAGATTTTACACTAGGTTCATAATTGCATTGAGGTGGTAGAGTAAGGACATGTTTTTTCATAACCTCTTTGAAAGCAGATTCCAAGGATTGTCCTAGTGGAGTAAAAGTTCTTCTATTAGAGAAGAATGAAAAGCATTGTGAGTTCATGTTTGAGGTATTCCCTAAAGTGTTGTTGCTGTTATTGTTCCCACGATAGTTTTGGTTGTTGACAGTCCCCTGATTGTTGTTCATTGGAGGGGGATGATTGTTTCCTGGATTTGCGACTGAATTGACATTATTGTAATTATTGTTACGAGTAGTATTTGGAGTACTAAAAAAAAATGGCTTAGTCGTGATATTATTGGCATCTATAACACCATCGTTGAAAATGTTTTTGTTGCGGGTCCAAAATTTAGACTTGTCTTGATTGTTGTAATGGTTAGATGAGCTAGGGTTCTCCCTGTCAAGTTTTAGTGTCCCTCTTTTTACCAATTCACTTTCGATGGTGATGGCATCCTCAGTCAATTTCTCAAAGGAAGGTGGAAAATGTAGATTTAAGCGATAGCTCATTTTTGAATTTAGGCTGTTGATGAAAGTAACCATTTTTTCCTTTTCAGGAATATGACGGGGGTACCTAGCAAACATTCTTCTCCATCTTTGAAGAAAGGTAGTGAAAGGTTCACCAAGTTTTTGTGCAACTTTGCAAAGATCAATCATGGTGATTTGGTGTTGAATGTTGTAGGCATATTGTGTTATGAACAAATTGATCAATTCCTCAAATTTTTGAACAGGAGGTGTAATCTTAGATAACCATTCCATAGAGTTAACTCCAAGGCTCTGAGGGAATAATCATAATAAATAAGTATCCTCATGGGAGAATTCCAATGTCATGTTTCAAAATCTCTAACGTGGTCAATTGGATCTGATTTCCCATTATAATGATCAAATTTGGGAATTTCACAATGTTTAGGAAATGGAATCATGTTGAGACTTCTATCAAAAGGATAAGGACATATGTCATCAAGAGTGTATTTCTTGGTTGTGGTTGCCCCTTGTAACTCTTTGAATTGTCCTTGGAGTGCTTTAAACTGTTGTGTAAGAATAGAAAAATCAGATGGGGATGTTTCTTCTTCTTTTCTTTTTAATTTCTCAGTATCAAAATCCTTAGGTAGTTTTGCTCCTTGATCAGCTAAGAAGAGAAAATACTTTTCTTTGTCGTGTTGTAGAATCTTTTCAAGGGCTTTAAGAAACTTGGGGTCTTGTTCAGCCTCTCTAATATGAAGTTCTTGCTCATCATCACTATCTACAGGAGTTTTGTTCATGTCTTTGTTCTTATGAAATGGATTTTCCTCTCTATCAACCATATTGTCATCACTGAAAAGAGGATTGCGACTCACACTAAAGCGAGGACTACCATGTTCACCTTCTTTTTGAATGTTGTGGGTAGGAGTTTCTTGTTGAGATGTTTCTCCTAGTTTGTTGTGTTGAGATCTCGTAAAAATAGGCATATGTAAGAGATCCTATGATATAATCGAAGGTCACTAAAGAATTTGACTAGGATGCGTTGAATATTCAATTGAAGGTTGTGGTATATTCTCAAACTCAAGAGGTTGATTATGATTGTGATGTTGAGATAACACTAATCTTTGATAATAGGCTTGAGTAGCCAAAGGTTCTACAGCGTAATCATCAGTGTATCCTCTAATGTAATCTTGGTATCTATGGAGAAATGTGCGATAATGGAGCAAGATGTGTCAACTCTTATACAAGAATTCTCTGCGGTCTAAAGTCTTTTTGTAACTTAAGTTCATTTTGGGCTTCTTGATCCTATTGAAGACTGATTTCTTGGTGAACTTGGTTGATTTCCACTTTCTCAACATGGGAGAAAAATATCAAAAATTCTGGTCTGTGTAAAAATTTTGACAGAAACCTAAAAGCGCTATTTTGTTTCCTAAATGCGTTGTAGAAATAGGTATATGCGCTGGAGAAAGAATCAAATGCATTGTAGAATACCTTGAATGCACAGAAATAGAGCACAGATGCGCTAAAAAAGTTTCCTAAATGTGCTAAAAGATGACTCAGATGCACTGAAATAGCCAGTGGATGTGCCAGAACAGAGTTTATATGCGCTGCAGTTTTTCCTAGATGCGCTAAAATAGTTTTCTAATGCAGTTTTTGACCAGTTTTAAAAAATTTCAGCTGAAGTTTTTCATGTTAGTTTTGGATGATCCTTTATCTGAATTAATGTTCTTGAAAACATAGCAAACAGTCTGATTTAAGTTGATCGTAACCAAGCACAGAATAAGACAAGCACAACCTAGGTTAGGCCAGGACAATATTCGCTAGATTCCACATAACCACATATCTGTAGCGTGTGAATTCAGAAACTTGGCTGCACGGGCTCCCCCTTATAGTGCACTCTCTTCTCAGGCCAACCAAGCTTCCAACCCCCATGAAACTCCCATGGCGAGCTAATCACCTCTACTACAAACTGTGAAAGTGTGGATTCCTTCACACCGACCGGTGTTGTGCTAGCAAATAGAAGGATTTTGGCTTACTACACAAGAGTTTTTAGTTTGGGACCCTCGTTCGAGTGGCCATACATGGGGCAATAGATTAATCACCATTAAGGTGGCACTCCATCCTAAAGAGGTTAAGCTCAACAGGGTTTAAGGGAGTACTACTCCATCCGTATGACACATCCGCACAAGCAACCTTAGGTTTTCCCTTAAGATTTACATTTATATACCAGTTGGGGGTAGCTTGGCCTTAGCTCCGTTGCCGGTTTGAGTTGCATTGGGGTGATGAAATACCCAGTCAGGCCCAATTTCTAGATTCAATAACCATTTCTCTTACACCCAAGATCGCACAAGTGCACAAGGGGAGAGGATACTTTGATTATCAAGTCAGGGTTACACAGGGAAAAGCGGGTTTGGTTTTCTAATCACCTCGTTTGCACAAGGTGAGAGCATAATCACCTACCACTTTCAAACACAGTCAATAAGAGTAGACAGATTCATTTTAGGTGCACCAAAATCAACATGATTTAATCTAAGTGAAGATTTTGCTTCACAACAGACATGGGGTTCATTTTAACTGCATGATAAAGGTGTGGTGGCTACCCTAGATTGATTCATTTTAAATCCAACAAGAAATAAATTCTGTTTGCGGAAGGCGTCAGACTCAAAATCTTTGTTACAACCCAGATGCACAACTCTGTCACTCAAATGCGCTCAAACAAAACCCATATGCACAACTCTGTTACTCATATGCACGAAAACAAAACCTATACGCACTATAACAGAACCTAAATGTACAATAACATAAATCCATATGCGCAATAACAGAATCTAGATGCGCAACTCTGTTACCCATATGCACTAAAACAGAACCTATATGTGCTAATCTAAATGCAATTTTTTTTTTAAATTTTTTTGAAACATATTTGAATGCACTAAATGATGTCCTAAATGCGGTAAATAAACTCCTATATGCTCTTCAGAAATGCCTATATGCGCCACTCTATTTCCCAGATGCGCTGCAGAAATGCCCAGATGCGTCGAAACAGTCTTCAAATCCGCCAAAGTACCTGCAAAAAGAAAAAAAATTGGATCTCCCAAATGCGTTGTCGGATGTCAGAAAACCTGCAATAAACCTGCAAGAAAACCTGCAAGAAAGAAATCTAAAATGGGGGCATAGGCCCCACAGTGGGTGCCATTTAATGTGTGATCAAAAATAATATGTGTAAATGAACTAAAACAAATACTATTCAACACACCAATAAGACATTATATCAAAATAGAACATAAAAAGTAAAGAAATGCAAACTCAGTATTCTGCTTCAATTGTCATCCTATTGTCCTCTATCTTCAGTGTTTTTGTCGATTCCAGCTTTTGTTCTCAGATTTGTAGGCTAGGCTCAACAAACTGTCTTCCTAAAGAATGAGATTTTGATATGATGTATGATGCAAGATTAAGCTATAATAATGAATTGGACTAATAAGTTTGAAATAAACATGATGCTATGACAAATGAATACTAAATGAATTAAATGCATGAAATCTGATTAATTGCCTATTACCAATGCTTAGATTCACACAGGTATTTATAGAGTTTTTCGAATGATTCTGATTGGCTGTCTTGATTGACGGTTGTGATAATTCCTGGCAGATCGAATGGCTGAAGAAGGGTGAAACTAAAGAGAAAATAGAAGAAACCTAAAAACAAAATTTTTCTATTTTGATGAAAGAGAAGAAGATAAGAAGATAAGAAATCATATTTCTTTAAAAAGATAAAAGAAAGATTTAAAAGCTGATAAATAATGAATTAAAAATTCAATTATTTATTTGTGGATGATATTCAACTTTTTCTTAATTAAATGAAATATTTAATTAACCTTTTAAAAGTAGAAGAAAGTTTGTGATAAGAATAAAGCTTTAATCAGGATTTTTGAAGAAAGCAGAAGATATCATATTAAATAAAATATTTAATTATGATATGAGAAGAAAACAGAAGATAATAAAATATCTAGTTGTGATTTTAGAAAGAAAGCATTAAGATCTTTAATTAAATAAAGTTTATTTAATTAAATCTCTTTTATGAAATTAATTAAATAAAATATTTAATTAATTAGAAGAAGAATTTAAAATAGAAGAAAGGATAATATTTAAACTTAATTAAATCAAAAGATTTAATTTAAATTTAAACAAATGATAATTAATTTAAATAAATAACATGTATTTATTTAATTAATTAAGTGGACATATGAAAATAATTAAATAAAATAAATTTATTTAATTACGGAAGAAGAATAAGATGAATGAACAATATAATTAAATTAATTAAATTTAATCATATGTAGAGGATTTTAGAAAACTAATTAAATAATAAATATTTAATTAATTGCCAGGATTATAGACATGACCATTTTTATTCGTATACACTGGCTAAGGCCACTCAAAAAGTGGTCTACAATGATTATGAGAATTGGACATGAAATTAAAAAAGTGCGAGGTAGAGTTGGAAAATGCAAAGGAAACAATGAGTAGGTTGCAGTTGGACATCAAGGGCATAGATTTAGAAATGGCTTGCATAAGGCAAATACAAAGTCAACAAAGTGAAGCATCTAAGTTTTTCAATGAGGCCCAAAATGAGCAAAGTAGGCCTTATGCCAAGATAGAAAAGTTAAGGGTTGAGGTTGGTATTGAACGTCAGATGAATGTAGAATATCAACATATCTAGGAGAACATGCATGAGGAATTGGATGGTGTTTGATCTTAGGCTTTTGATAATCTACAAAAGGCCTAGGTAGAAATAGAAAGGGAAAAGCAAGAGAAGTAGGAGATCGAATCTATTTTGTAGACTCACAATCAAGAGGTTAGAAGGCTGAACTCTGAGCTAACAAATTCCCTCCAAGAGAAGAACCAAATGGAGGAGAATATAAAGGCAAGGGAATCTCAATTCCATTAGCTACTCTAAAGCTATTTTGTTGAAATTCCAAGATACTAAGAGAGGGTGAATTATTATCTTCTTAAATTTTTCAATCAAACACTATCGAACTATTCCAATGCATACAATAGAAAAGATAAATTAAAGCATTAACAGAGCATGGAAACAAAAAACACATGAACACTAGAATTTTTGAATCGAAAACCCAAAATGGGAAAAACTACGATGAGTGTTAACTCACAATATAGTAGAGCTGGTTTTAAGATATTACAAAAATGGGTGGCTCACTACCAAGACTCACTGTCAAAGAAACAAAGGCTCAATGCCTACAAAATTACATTGACAAAATGGCTTTCAACTAGAGAATGAACTAATGTAGTACACCTAGTGGGTGCATATTCAGTTGCAAATAAACCTTAGTAAATGAACTTGACAGACTTAACCATTTTTTGACTTATTCACATCATCATTCAATCTTCAAAAGCTATCTATTATTTATATCCAATCTCTTTGCAATCATCAATTAGGTTGGCCTAATTAGATGCACTTCTTATTCACAAAAATACCAACAATTGGCTTCAAGATTTCAAAAAAAATTTATAAAGATATTAAAACATCTCACATGCTACATCATGTTAGCTCAAACCAAAAATAGCTTCTACATATGTTCTCTTCACAAAATTAATCCACAGTATCACAATTAACCCAAGAGGTCCACTAGGAATAGACCTGAACACAAAAAGTAGCCAACAGAGTAATACCACCTCCCAATATGAGCACTAGAGCACATAATATTCTAAATTTTTATGTCTCCAACAACCATAATCAATCTCTCAAAACCACAAATAGAGATTATCAACTCTAGAGAAATTCAAACTAAAATATCGAAGGATATATGAAAAATACCATATCAGATACCAAACTAGAATACAAGAGCAGCTTCAAACTTGATCTTACAATTGTACCTCAAATATCATGATGGCATCATTGACAACACAAAATAAAAAATGAGATGTTCTTCATTTTTCTAATAATATCCCCCTTTTTCACTAATGACAACATGTTCCAAAAAGAATATTTACAAAACTCCTTATTTACAACACTTCTTATTTACACAACATTTCATTATACTTCACTACCCCTTTGACATCAAGGACAAAGGGTGTCCTTGAAACATTAAAGAAAGCAAATCAAACATTTATGAACTAGAGGATGGTGAGCCTTGAAGCTCCTTCAGAATACCTTCCCAAACTATTTTTCCTTTTTCCTAGCCATCCTTGTTGTAGTCAACATGATGTTCAAATTTTGTAGCTCTATCAGAGTTTCTTCAACACCATCTAGAGTATTAGGAGTCAGGTTTATCTTCTCAAGTCTTTTTTTGCATGTGAGATCCTCTCCAACTAAAGTGTATTCCACTCTTACAATATCACTTAATTGACTAAATTTTCTAGTTATTTCTTCCTTTTGTTTCTATAAGGCAAAGAAATTTTCTCTGTACATAGTGATGGCCTTATAAGTTTACCTATCTTTATCTTTAGATAAAATATAAGTACCATATATGTCAAACAATTGAGACTCAATGGAGTCCATGACAATCTTGATATTCTAAGTGGCATCTATCCACTTCAAGCAATAAGTAAGAACAACATCTACTTCTAACTCACAAACCTTCATAGCTTCTAGACTCTTTTCAACACAAGAGTGTGTAAGGGAACACTTCTCATGTAATGACAATATCCTTTTATCTTCCAAATTTTCCTCTATCTCTTATCTTGACCTTTCACCCTAGAGGAATACTCCTTGAATGAGTCTAACAAAAATATCATATTTTCAATAGGGTGAGAGATGTATCAATGGATGCACCAAGCATGACTTCTTGAAAAGTTTTAGAGCATCCTCTATAAGTTATATTCCCTTTTGATGTGTTTCAAGAATTTCCTTCCACCTGGATTCTTGTGTAGCATCTCCCAATATAACTTAATGCACCAAATAAATCTTTTCCACATTAAAATATCCTTCAATCATAGGGAGTTTCAAAAGCTCCTAGGGAATAATCAATTGGAATCTAATTTTCTTGGATAATAAATATGTTAGCATATCATTACCAAAGGATGAATCATTGGGATGATTCAAAGATTTTACAATCTATTTTTCTTCTTCATTTTTCCCAAAGGATTCCTCATCTTTCTTCTCTTCCTCTCCCTTTTCCTTTTCCTTATCTTCCTTTGCTTTCTCTTCTTGTTCTTCCGCTTTCTTTTCATCCTCTTCACCTTCATCTTCACCTTTATCTTCATCCCTATTATCTTCATTATTATTTCTTTTTTTTGCATCTTGATCCCTTTCTTCCTCAACATTGTCCTTTCCTTCTTCACTACCTTTACTTTCTTCATCATTACCTTGCTCTTTTTCACCTTTTTCTTCTTTAGTATGCTCCAAAGGAGCATCATTTTTATTTCTAGGCTCAACCTCTTCTTTATTATAATTTTCATTTTCTAGAGGATCATTTTCACCACCGACATCAACTTCAACATCAAAATTTTAAGGATTATCTTCATTACCTATATCAGGAGTATTATCCTTAGCATTTTCAACAACATCTTCACCAGATTTGACCATGCCATACTTTTCTGCTATTTCCAAAATCACCTTTTTTTTTTTTCCTTCCTTACCTTCCTTTTCATCCTTTTATTTCTTGTCATTAGCATGCTTCCTCTTTTCTTCACCCTAAGAAAAAGAAAAGGGTCAAAATAGAAGGAATCATAGGTCACATCCTCCATCAATGCCCGAGGAAAAGGAAAGAGGACCTAACAGTCCCCAAAGAGGTCTACTACAACTACAAAAATCCAAGTTTCTGTGGGATCAACTGCCAAGGGATCTAAATCTTCTAATTATGTTCACACAAAGAGGAGATGAGTCCAAGACCTAGATGTGTGTAGTGCATTAGCCAGAGGAGAGGAAGTAGTGGATTCCAATCTACCAAGATATTCAACTTTAGCAAACTAGGTAAGCTTTTCTCCCCCTCTTCTTTCTACATCTACATCTTTAGTCATTCCTCCACCCCCATCTATGGAAAAGAGTCCTCCATCCATAGATTTTAACCTCTTCATTCTAAGTGAACCCCCATCCATATTTAGCAATGAATCACATGAGGAAACCCCATGCTCAAAGTGAGCATCATCCATTTCAAGGTCTTAATTGATTCTTTAATCACCCTATCAAGGGCCCCCATTGAAAAATTTGAAGTGTCCATGTTTCCAATTTCATGAAGCCCATCTACTTCTAGGAAAATGTCCCTCTTTCCACCCACTTCCTCTTTCACTATAATGGGTTCTCCCCCTCTTTAGTCCCAATATCATATCCCACCATCTTTTCATGATAATACTTCCCTTCACCTCTCCACAATCTCATATAGCCAAGGCTTCTCCTTCCATCACTAGATTTAGTCTCCCTCTAGGTGATTCTATTTTTGCACAAAGCATCAACACCCCACAGAGGCTCTGAGGTCATTTGGATGTGACAAAGCTAGTTTGATGGGCTAGAAAATAGAAACTATAGATAAAGTCACAACACAACTAACTACTCACAAGATTGAGGCTTAGTTCAAAGAAATATTGGAATTCCCTATTGATTGCTACAATGAAGCCACTAGCATCCAAGCCAAAGGGTGAAATGTAGAAGGAAGATTATGAAATCAAATCTTTGGGTGTTCATTTAAGTGAAAATCACCTACAATGATTATGAGAATTGGACAATAAATTAAATAATTTTGAGGTAGAGTTGGCGAATGTAAAGGACACAGTGAGCAAGCTGTCAGTGGAAATCAAGGGAATAGATGTATAAATGGTGTGCATAAGGAAAATGCAAAGTCAGTAGGGGGAAGCAACTAAGTTTCTCAATGAGGCCCAAAATGAGTAGAGCCAACTTTATTCCAAGATATAAAAGTTAAGGGCTAAGGTGGTTGTCGACCATCAAATGAATGTAGAATATCAACATATCCAGGAGAACATGCAAGAGGAATAAAACATAGTTTGATCTCAGGCTTCCAACAATCTACAAAAGGCCTAGGTAGACATAGAAAGGGAAAAGCAAGAGAAGTAGGAGATCAAGTATATTTTGTAAACTCATGATCAAGAGGTTGGAAGGTTTAATTCTAAGCTAACAAACACCCTCCAAGAGAAGAACCAGCTGGAGGAGAATATAAAGGCAAAGGAAACTCAATTCCATCAAGAATTAGCTACAGTGCATAGATTCACAATCCTCCTGATATTGAAATGATTTATATCCATGCATTGGGAAATGATCATATTTGTAGTAGTTGCTCTAAATCTAGTCTTGTAGTTTCTAATGAATGCTTAGGAATTAGATGAGAAGGCTGGCCCGATGGCTAATTAAATTCTACAAATTTGTGCTCCTTGGGCCATAGAATCAGAGAACCTGATTTCCAGATTGTGCAAGGCCATTGAAGAATCTTTAGGAGATGTAGAAATTATTGATTAAAGGGTCACTTGAAGGAAATCAAGTGAATTCATCAACACCCACAAGGTCATGTAAAAAGGGAAAGAATGCTAGACAGTGTTGATTAGGAAGGTCAATGACATCAACAAGGAGTTCAATGTTCTACTCGATTTTGGATTACCCACCTTTTTCTCACCAAATGGAGTTCTATCAATCAATAAAATCATGGATTCAATCAATCACAAGGTCAAAGCTTCTACAATACTCCCATGTCTAAGCTCAATGCCCACTTTTGATGAAATTGAGGAGATCCTTCCCCTTTCTCATCTCTATTACCACATCGAGGTTGTTTCATCAAGGTGGGGAGGTGTTTCTTTTAAGGAGTTCTTTGAGTTGGATCAACCATATGAGATTCTTTGCACTCTCATCTGACCCATTGATTTGGATTCAGAAGTAAAACACTCCACATTCCTCAAAATCCAAGAATTACATGAGCTTTATGTTCATACTTCTGCAAGTGAAGGCCCCTTATGAGTCACCAAAACTATAAGGAAATTTTTCCTCTAATCTTTTTGTTTTTTCTTCCCTTACCTTTTTCAGCTTCAAGATAGGTCTACCCTTAAAGAAGAAAATACTAATCTAAAAAGGTGCACAATATGCCATGTGGTGGCTACGTGGCTTTGGTACATCATTTTCCTTTTAGGTGCAAGCCAAGGCATGTGTTAGGTTGGCAGGGATTTTCTTCAAAGCCATTCTCATAAATTTGAGATTACCTACTTGCTCAACACATCATCTATTCACTTCAAGAAGTTTGTATTTTGCAGAGTGATCTCTTTAAGAAAAGTTTCTTAAAATGTGGTGGGTGTCCTATTTTTAAGGTGGAACCTTTTATTTAGATGTATGGTTGATCAATTAGATTTTTTCCAAGATGTGTTAAAATCTGATTATTTTCTAATAGCTATCTTTGCTAAATATCTAAAGACATTAATGAAGCAATTGGGAATTAATGAGTGAATATTTTTGTGATCTAATCAAGATCTAAGATGGGATTGTGGGATATTAGCTTTAGACATTTGACATTTTCTTCTTTTGCAATGTTGGTGGTGGTGTTCTCTTCTTCTAGTTATAAATAGGGGTTGGAAGCATAAGGAAAAGGAGAGAAAAAGTATTTCAAAAATCCTTTCGAAAGGAGATAGATCTAGTAAGTATTTTTATATTTTCAAAAGTAGAAAGTTTTACAAAATACTATTATTCTCTGGCATGTTATATTTTAACTTAAACTATCATTGGATTTGCATCCAACCTTTGTTTTTTAGTTCATATGTTATTGAAGTTTTATTTATTTAGGGAAAATCTTTGAAACTATGCATGTTATGGACTTTGTCAAATTTCTTCTTTATGTATGGTTCATGTTCAAAATATTGTATTAAGCTTATTTTCATAGTTTGGGTAGCTAATTTTCATGTTTTTGAGCTTCTATATTGAATGATAGCTTTTGGAAATCATATTATCTCTATTGAACTTTTCTATTTTCTATAAAAGTTATTTTCCATATTATGCCATAAAGGGAGAAAGGGTTTCATAATTTTTTTGATATTTCTATTAATCTATATAGTTCTCTTATTTATAATTAGACCTTAATGGATATTTCCCATGGGGAGATTTGAAAGACTGCACTATGCTTTCACTAAGGCTTTGTTGCTTGTTCTTTTCCCAACAATGAAGGGTCTATGACATTTTGTGTCTATCATATTAGTTATAAGGAATAAGTTAAGGTTTGAAATGTTGTAAAAGCTTTGGTGTATCACCATTTTTATGTTTTATTTGCATTTATTTATACCTTTTCCCCCAACACAAAGAAGATTTTAATTTCAATAAAAAAAATTGGAGGTTATTCAGTGAGGCAGAAATTGGTTCCCCACTCATTGAATTTCCCATAAGATTGTTAGAGAGGTGAAAGATTTAATGATTAACAATTACCACCTCCTACATGGAAATAGATATATATCCCCCATGATCTATAGAAAGAGAAAAATCCTTAGATCCAGTAAGAGAAAAATCCTTAAGTGAGAATCCATATTATGACTTTCAAAGAACCACCCTACCCTAAAATTTGCTAAAGGGTACATCTTGAGAAGATACTACACCCATCAAAATAAACCAAACCATTTACATTTTAACTTTTCAATCCACCAACCACCCTTATATCTAATGCACTAAAAATTCAAAAAAAAAAATCACATCTCATTCCATAGCTAGGAGTCATGAAAATGTTCACAAAAGCTTGGCAGTTGTTTATGACAACTACAAGATCACAACATAGGAAGAACATGGAAACAAGCAAGAAAAATGCTAACATCCCACCAAAAAACACTAGAAATGAAATTTATTTCCCATGGGGCTATAGGCCAAGCAACCTTGAAACACCCCAAAAGATGCCCATGTATAGAGACACATTCAATGAGGAAGAGATAAACTGAAAATGACAAGAAGTGATAAAACAAAACAACTAGGACCCAAAAAGAGTAATCATAGAGGAGGTAGATATTGAGGGGGAGAAAAATGATGAGGAGTTGTTTGAACATTCGAACAACCCAAAGTACTCAAAATAATTGAAAAATTGTTGAGAAAGGACCCAAATTCATACTTCTTCAAGTTATCATAGAGTGGTGCTAAGCTACCAATATATTTTAATGTGGAGGCCCTCAAGGATTCTAATCTTATTTCCTTAGGGGATAAATTAGTGGTGAGATATATAATCAAACCACTAAGGATGCCAAATATGCCACTCGTATTCAAAAAAACTAGTGGTCAAACAAAGGAAAACCCCTTGTATAGACAACCAACTCAGATCAAAAAAATGGTAGTGGCACAACAATATCAAGATCATTCCCAATACATACCACAAAACAATAATCCACCTCCTAGAGAATATATACCTCAAAACACTTTGAATGTTTACCCTCCACAAAACACATAGTACCATCAATAAGGTGGACCATAGGCCCCCTATCCAAATCAATACCATCAACAAGGTGGACCATAGGGTTCCCCTCCAAATTAGTACCATTAACAACATGGATGATAGTGTCCCCTTCCAAATCAATACCATCAACAAGGTGAACAACAGGGTCCCCTTCCAAATAAATACCACCAACATATTGGACCACAAGGTCCCCTTCCATATTAGTCATAGTAACAAGGTGTGCCACAAGGCACCCTTCTTCAGTCATCCCATCAACAAGGTAACCCACTAACACATCATCATGAAAACCTTTAGTATATTCCATCTCAAGAGCACGGTGTGTCATAGGGAACCCTTCTTCAGTCATCCCATCAATAGGGTAACCTATCAACACACCATCATGGAAACCTTCAATATAGTTTTTCTTGAAAGTAAGATGTGCCACAAAGCACCCTTCTTTAGTGATCCCTTCAACAAGGTAACCTTCCAATGAACCATCAAGGAAACCTTTAGTGTAGTATGTCCCAACAACAAGGTGTGCCAAAGGGAACCCTTCTTCAATCATCCCATCAAAAAGGTAACTCACTAATCGACCATTACAAAAACCTTCAGTATAGTCCATCTCTACAACAAGGTGTGCCATAGGGTACCCTTCTTCAGTTGTCCCATCAACAAGGTAACCCATCAACACACCATAAGGGAAACCTTTAGCATATTTCATACCAAAAACAAGGTGTGCCATATGGCACCCCTCCCAATTCATCCTACCAACAAGGTTCCTTGCTAATGCGTCAATAGGGTAACCTTAAATATTATTCATCCCATCAACAAGGAGATAACCCTCTTTACACATAGCAATGACCTAACCCACTCTATGTTCAAAATAGATACCAAGGTATGATACCCCATTATATCTAGCTTGTGACCAAAGCATGGTAGGATGATAAGGCTATTACATGCAAGACTCGCAAACAAAGGTACCAAAAATAGAGATGGAACTACAACTAGAGGTGATGAATAAGAAAATATCAGAACTACAAGTAGGGAAAATAAAGAATACCTCTACCCTTTAAGAAATATTTCCATTCACATTCGGTCATTTCATCACTGCACTACCTCTTCCAAAAAACTTTGAGATACCCAAGTTTGACAAATAAAAAGGAAGAGGAGTTCCAAGAGAGCATGTATGAGGCTTCTCATTATCATGTATGGAGGTATAAAAAAATGATGCTTACCTCATGGGGCTCTTTCCATGTAACCTTACAAGTCATGCTATGCAGTGGTTTTCACATATATCATCGAGAATTAAAAACATTGGTGAACTATCTAGAAAGTTCATAAGACACTTTTCATTTAGCATAGATCAAGATGTCACCATCACAAGTTTATCCACAATCAAACATATTCAAGGAGAGTCCTTTACCTCTTACCTACAATAATGGAGACACAAAGCTATTTGATGCAAATGGCCCATTCCTGGCATGGAGTTGGTAGAAATATTCATCTCAAATGTCCTACCTAAGATTAACTACCAACTCACTATGTTATGTCCTATAGAATTTGAAGAAATAATAAAAAATGGATTACATATTGAGAGAGTAATCATTGGAAGGGGAGTCCTTAATTTTAACAAATCAAAAGATAGTCCCTCTAATTCAAATGATAAGCTAAAACTCTGGGCAAAGAACAAGAACATTACAAATGATGGAGTGGGTGATGCAAGAACCATATAGCATGCATAAAATGTACCTCAAAATAAACCACAAGTGGAACAAACAACCTAAATTCCAAATGGTACAAAAAACAACCAACTTTTCTATCCCAAGAATAATTAGTTATTCAACCAACAAATGAATCAAGGAGGGAAACAAAGACAATGCAATCAACCCAAGAGGAAATTCACATTACTAGGAGAGAAACTTGAAATATTCATGTGTAAACTAGTACAAAAAAACCTCATCAAGGTGAATGATTTCTCAAAATATGAGGAACCTAGCTTCAATAAACCATGGTATAATGAGAAAGGCTTGTGTGAATTCCAAAAGATCAAAGGACACATGACTAATAATTACATGTGATTCAAACACCTCATCCAAGAGTGTATAGACAAAAGGGAAGTGGATGTTGAACATCACCCTAGAAACAAGTGCCTTCAAATATACACAAACCCAATCCTAAACCATGCTAAAAGGAATGACAAAGGTAAAGAACAAGAGTACTATAATTTTAATTACATGTATGATGACATGGTTTTAGGAACCCTCTCACAAGTGGATGACAATATGAAATATGTAGTGACTATATGAGGTGGAGACAACAATTTTCATGTAACTACTTGTTGAAAGAGAGTTACAATACAAGGAGCAACACCTTAACCTACAACTAAGGCTTCAAATGAGTACAACATTGTAGACCAGCTTAAGAGGACTCTTTCCTTAACCTCAATCCTAGAGTTGTTAAAATTGTCACTCACACATAGGTAAATATTTTAAAAAGCATTAGAATCATTAGTCCCTAACAAACTCAATCCAAATTAGTTCCAAATCATGGTTGGAAAATCACGGCCAGCAATCATTTAGTCTTTTATGAGAAATACCTTCCCATAAAGTCATTTTATAACCAAGCCTTATATATAGAGGTTGGTTTCCATAATAGCATGGTAAAAGGAGTGGTGATAGATAATGGTACATTTCTAAACATTTGTACCTTGAAATTTATCAAACAGTTGGAGTATTTTGATGATATGATAGATAAAGCAAGGAGTATTACCATAAGGGCCTATGATGACCTTGAAAGAAATTGTAAAGGAGTAGTTAGGCTACTAGTGTAGATAGGACAGGCCATGACATAAAATACATGTCAAGTCCTTGACCTTGAATTTCCATCTAGCCTCCTCCTAGGACACCATTGGATTCACACATTACAAGAAGTAACATCCACCTTCCACCAATGCCTTAATTTTCCCCTTGAAAGAAAAGAGGTGACCTTATATGTTAATCCTAAGCTATTCCATTTTTGTGCAAAGTTGGAAGAAAAGTATAATAAGATCCAATGCATACCTAGCAATGACATAGGCTTCCCTTCATTCTCATATGTTGGCACTTTCATGCTTCCATCAACCTGAATCAAGACCACATCAAGTGATCAATTAAAAATTGAAACAAAGGTACAAGTACTTGACAGGGATAATGGGAATTATCACTTTAACTAAGAATTGTGTATTGGTATGCTCCCACCAACACCTAAGATCTATGGAGGTCAAAAATAGATCAAGCCTTCTCAAACAGTGCAAATGATAGCCAAACACATGATTTTCACCAAGTGGGGAGACATGAAAGACTAATAGATATTCAAAGAGGAATTCTCATCCACGATTTACAAAGAGGACCAAGAATAGCTAGAATGACCACAAACCATTCTAATATACCCTAGTAGTAAAGGCTACCAACCAATTAAATAGATGGGAATAGTGGAATGGGTGGCCTCAAGCTACACAAACAAGGTAGGTGGGAGCCTATCATAGTGGAACAAAGAAAGAAATTTATGGGACTAGGTTATGAGCCAAAATATATGGTTACTTTGAAAGCCAAATGAACCTCTTGTAAGAAACAAGAAACTCCTACTAGTGTTAAGGCACTAGATATCTACCATATCATGGAAAATGATTTACCCATTAAAGAATTATTTGACAAATTTAGCATTGATAGGTTCCCTCTATGGTTTATCAAAACCATTCCCAATATCTATTATTAGTCTATAATGGACTCTAATGAATATGAATGGGACTCTACTTCATTTGTCACTAGATATAGTTCCCCCACTTCTAGCAATGATGACCTAAATACCTAGTGGGAATAAGATATTAGAGCCATACTAGCCATTTCACCAACCTTTGTAAGCTTTGTAGAAAAATATAATATCCTTCCACTCTATTACCCACAACTAATAGACTTGCACCAACAACAATAAACACCCATTTTGGATCAATTCCAAAAAAATTAGGCAATCATGAAGTTCATGGGACTTTGAATAGACATACTAGTAGGAGATCAAAAAGCAGGGTTTGTCATGGAGATCAAATAGGATGCATAGTTTGGTGGAGGTATTAAACCTTCTATTCACAAAAATGAAAAAGGAAAATATAAAGATCAAAGAAAGGCCCACTAGATAAAACCATATTATGGCTCTATTAGATCCAAAAAAGAAGAAAATAAAAGACACATCTGAAGGTGAAAACCTTCTAGAGACACCTGAGGATGGAGGGTTCAATCTCCCCATATTTGAGTACCAAGAAAGATCAATACTCCTAGTAGAAGAAACATAGTCCATAAATTTTGGCATAATATAGGATACATGAATCACATACCATGTGACATAGCTTGATCACGACAAGAAAGAAAAGTTAACAAAATTCATCACCAATAGAAAGGTAAATTTTTTCTTGGCCTATGTTGACATGCCTAGGCTAGATCCATCATTAGTGGTACATCATTTAGCTATAGTCCATGGAGAAAAGACTATCAAGAAAAAACCCAAAAAAATGTGTCCTTAGATAGCATTACTGGTAAAGGTAGAGCTAAAGAAACCACTAGATGTGGTTTTTATTAGACCCATGATTAGCCACAATGGATATCAAATCTAGTACCAATTTCAAAACCTACTAAGAGCATAAGGATCTATACAAATTTTAGAAACCTAAACAAGGCCTATGCAAAGGATGAATTTCTATTACCAAGAAATTATCATTGATCTAACTGTAGGAAATGAGATGCTATCCTTAATGGATTGTTTCTCTAGATATAACCAAATAAATATTTCTCTAGATGATCAAAACAAAATATAATTTACTTATGCTTGGAGGACATTTTGTTGGAATATAATTCCCTTTGGCCTAAATAATGCAAAATCAACATATCAAAGAGAAATGAACACCATATTCCATGATATGCTACAGACCATCAAGGAATATTATGTGGATGATATTCTAGCAAAGTCCATCTAAAGGGAAGATCACTTGTCAAATCTTGTAAGGGTGTTTGATCATCTTCAACAATATAATTTGAGACTCAACCCTAAAAAGTGTGTGTTCAGGGTAACATTTGGAAAGTTGTTAGGGTACATAGTTTCAAGAAGAGGGATTGAAGTGGATCCTATAAAAATAAAAGCTATACTAGAGATGCCACCACCAAAAACACTAAAATATTTGAGGAGTTTACAAGGAAAGTTGTGGGTATGTGCAAGATCACCATGGAAAAAATAGGCCCTTAAGTGGCAAAAAAATCAAAAAAATTAGTGTTAGGCAACTTGACATAAAAGTTTGAATGTGTTATCGATATTATTTCAAAAATATGTAAGAATAGAATCTATATAAAATTGAATGTAGTTTCTAAACTACTAGGTTTATTTAAAAATAAATAAAATCTATTTGGTGAAAATTTGAAATTTCAATGTAGTAGTACTTAAATTTTAGGGAAAATAAGAAGTAGGTGTCTGTCTGATCACCCTAACCATAATAAAATGATAATATTTTTTTATAATATTTAATATATAAGTAGAGGACTCATGTCCAGATGTGATGCATATTTTTTTGTAGTTTTTTTCAAATTAAATATTAATTATGAATTTTTTATTAGAACTTTTAAAAAATATAAAAACTCATATGTCTGACCACCTTAACTTGGTCAAAACTTCATGAAATTTAATTTTTCTTTTTTTAATCCTATAGAATGTGAAGCATATAATGTGATGCATGTTTTGGATTCAAAAAATGTGATACCGTTTGAAAGTTATAGATGTTTTTCAATTAGCCTATCAATTAGGACTTTAGTCATAATTCTAATAGAAAATAAATATTAATTATTTATTGACACTGAAACCTATGCATTTGTAATTTTTTAGTGCATATGACTGATAACAGAGGGTGCACATGAAGTGTTTCTACTCTTTCCCTATTTGACAAAGGGCACACTTGCTGATTTTCCTATACTTATGCTCTATCAAACATGTGTCTAAGATTTGAAAACTAAAAAATTGATTTTTACACTAATGAATGCTTGAGTTTGGATTTTTGATGGGTAATGACATTTGTGTGTGCAAAATCGAGAAACCACTAACATGTTTTCTATAGGGAAAATGAGCAGTCAAATAATTTCATATTTTTTATGCTTATTAAGTTAGAAATCTTTTATTTTAGTGCTTAAAATAAACCCTACAACAACACATTTTGTTTTAGTGCTCTAAAAACAATCATTTCCAAAGCTTTATTAAGTTAGGAATCCTTCATTTTAATGCTTAAAATGAACCCTAGAACAAAATTTTTTTTGTAGTGCTATAAATAATCAATTCCAAAGCTTTATTAAAGTTAGGATTCTTTCATTTCAGTGCTTAAAATGAACTTGACAAACCACACATTTCAATTTGAGTACTGTAAAAATGAACTCTTTCCAAGTTTTCATAGTTAGAGAATTTTTATTTGCGAATAAAAAGAACAACACATAATTCAATTTGGTGCTCTTAAAAATATTAAAGTAACACTTGAATGCTTGATTTATGTTTAAATGACCAAAATAAATTTATTTTGTTGATGTACACTCTCATTAGTTTTTGTTAACCAAATAAGACCATGATCAATTTAGAAACACTCAAATTTTGGGCTTAAAAATGAACAAGTTAGTTTTTCGTATTGCATCTTTGCTATCTTAAGTGATTGATATCCTAAATACTTCATGTTGGTGCAATTAGAAAGAATCATTGTTATGATTTTCACACATTATTTTGTGGATAACACCACTCGAGGTGCTTAAAAAGAATCAAGTTGCTATGGATTGTATGCCATGTGTGTAGTGTTTGGCAAGATTGATGGTTGTGCTCTCCCCTCACACCTTTTGGTGATCTTGGGTGACCAAAAAAATCTTGAGCTTCACATATTTATTTTCAAAAGAAAACCTTTAGAGGACCTACCTATTGAGATACATCTCATGTTGGAGAACTCATAGGTCACCCAAGTAGTATTCTCATTTTGGATTGCTATATAAATTATTGTGGGTGTAAGGAAAGTTCTCATCCATCAGTTGATTTTGTTTTATATCCATGTATGTCTTCCCTAGTATCTGTGTGATATGATAAAACCTAAAAGGGTTGGGAGGCCTCTTAATTGAGCAAAACATCATATGTATAGAAAACCAAAACCCATAACCCTAAAACATTACTAAGAGCCAAAATGCTTGTTAAAGCTACCCTTTTATCCAAAAACATTCTTTGAAAGTGGTGCATAAAAATTTACTTTCGAGAAGTTTCTTTCCAAGTACGACTATAGGCCCATGCCAAAAGTTGCATGTAAAATCATCCCTTCAAAGCATGAGGTAGGCCTACCTAAAAAAATAGTTTCTATCTTTAGGGTTGTAAATTTCCATTGTTAAACTTACTAAAAATATTGAAAAAAAACTTGACATCAAATTATGTGCTTGATCTAAAAATAATACATCCAAAAAAACACTAAGCATGATGGTTCAATCGAAAACCCTTTGACTATATGCTTTAAAAATATTTCATATATTTGCACTCCTTGAATGGATTTCCTTAAAGGTTTCCTAATATTCAAGCTTTAATTTCTAGTTGCATTGGATCAAAGTAAACATTTGAGAACTATGGCTTGGGTGTCATGATTTCACAACTTGCGGCGATAGACATAAAGGTCACAC
Source organism: Sequoia sempervirens (assembly GCA_007258455.2). NCBI lineage: Eukaryota > Viridiplantae > Streptophyta > Pinopsida > Cupressales > Cupressaceae > Sequoia > Sequoia sempervirens. Next base: position 353,561,695 of record VDFB02000015.1, on the reverse strand, counting down.
AAATTCTATGATTTTTGAATCAGTCCGGTGCTATTGTATCACTTTCCATACTCTAAACATAGAAAAATTGAGAAACAAACCCACTTGAACTTGTAAAAATTTAGATAAATATTGCTCAAACTTGAAACAAAACACACAAAGACTGGCTTTGCACAAAATTACAATGTAGTTGCCCCATTTTCTACCACAATTGATAAAATTCATTACATTTGTTCTCTATCCTAGAAAAGCCACTGATGAAAATTAGTTGCATTTTATAGAAACTGTACACTTGATGTGGAACCCGTGCACTTGCTCTTATTTTCTCACACTTTCTTCTCAAAAATCAACACACTTGCCACCAATATGCTCACACTTGTTAGAATGACTCACTTTTTATTGAGTGATCACTACATTCGATAGAAATACAAAAAAATTGCACTTTCCATTCCACCTCACACTTGCTTCTCAAAAACCCATGCACTTGACACATTCTAGACTAGAGTTGATAAATTTATCTGCTCTTGCTCATAGTTTGGTGCCTTTCCTTAGAAACCAATGCTATTTCTCTATCCTATTGAAAATTGGGAAAAATGAACCAAAGCTGCTTATAGGATCCTTGTTAGAACAAAACAATTGGAAAGCTAAATAAGTCATATTGTAATGCCCCACCAAAAACCCTAGAGGACAACACACTAACACCTAAAAATGATTTTTTTTTTAAATGCAATATATACAAGATTGTGAAATAAATAACAACTCTAACTCTAACCTAAGTCCTCTAAGGTTTGTGACTATGTTACTAGATTCCCATTAACAAAACTAGCCAGAACCGTAAATCATTACAATAAACAAATTCCACTTAACAATATGAATATCTTTAATTCATCACATTTAATTGATCAATATATATGAATTAACCATAACAAGAAATCATTACAGGAACAACAAAGATCATTTAATTAATAATCATATAATTAACATCATTTACATTTTCATTATGAGAGAGGGAGAGTATTTAAAGTTAATTACAACTTTGCATCATTACATCAATGTTTTCCTGTGATCAAATGGGGAGATTATACATCAAAGCTAAATTACATGATACAATTGATTTCAGTCTAGCACAAGTACATGAGGATAGTTTACTTGAACTAGGGTAGTCGTAGAGGTCCACATCACCAATATTAGTCACCACGAACACAAAAACTTGCAAGGGAAACCCAATGGAGTACAAGGCGCATTCCACCCAACCATGTGGAACCCTATGGTCCACCCCCATGCTAGGAGATAACAATTGGCCCGACAAGAACAATAAGGAGACCACAAACTAACATAATAGGACTAACAGGTCTACATTGAAGCAACATAACATCACATAAGGTCAAGCACTGCTTCTAGAGGGAATCACACACCAAGCGAGAGAAAAAGCATGAGAATACTAATCTACGAAGGGAAGAATTCCATCGCATGGTCCTGACATGTTTTACCCTCATAGTCTAGCACTAGCTGCCTACTCCAATTTATGGTTACCCTAGTAGTCTCTCACAATCCATCGGTCTCGTAGGCTAACACATGCAAAACCAATCTTCATTTTGTGAGGACAAGGAATTTGACCTTGCCAACCAGGCCTTCTCAACCCATCCTTAGCCTAAACAAGCACTACATGCATGGGCAATGCATTCACTTATATTGATTAATGTTTTAACTACCCATTCCCCCTAATCCATTTAAAGTTATCATTGAGTTAAGAAAATACCACTTGGGTTACCCTCATGCCACCTTGTGTGTCATCCCTCATTGATAGCCACTCCCCCTTACTAGCAACTAAGAGACCCAATAAAACCAATAGGGCAAGCTAACTTGCACAAATCAAAGAACCTCATGAACATACACAAAGGGAAATGAATAAACCATCCCACACACAAATATTAGTCAAATTCATGAACATTCCATGCAAATCTATCAACCCTAGTATACTCATATAAAATACAAACAACCTTCTCGTAAAGAAAAACCATAGGATCCATCAAGTAGAAAATTCCCCCTAGCCTCTAGAAGCCCAACTAACCATTATGCACAATAAGCCCCCATCAAAGAAATGAAAGTATCATGATCATAAAATGGCTATTTACAAGTAACACTCACCATCAACCTCATTCATTGAAACAATTTCAATCTTGAATACAACTCACACCGTAACACCCCGCTTCAAACAATTATCAAATTCACTTCCAATATCCAATGTATAATAGGGTGTTCAATTCAACTAGTCAACAAGCCATACATGGCATCCATGATGACAATCATAAGTGTTCTAAAAAATTGGCACTTCAACTATAAATTATTTACAAAAGAAACCAACATTCAATATAAAGATACAAGAGGAATACACCATTTAGAGGTTTAACTAACTCATCCAATTTATCTAATTCATCCATCTCACTGACTTTCAGAATTATAGTAAATGGTTATTTATACTATAGTTTGTCTCTCTTAAACTCATAATTTCCAAAATCCATTATCAAAAATATTTTAATTAGAAAGTGAAATATTCTTGTTTATCATTTATAAACATGCAAGCATTAATAATTATAGCCATATTATATATTTCAAACACATAATAATACAAATATGTACTTATATTGATAAAAGTAAGAGGATGATTTTAATATAGATACATTTTTAATTAACCATACTTATATAAGTATCAATATACATATATACATCTATACAAACATACATACATATATATATGTGTGTGTGTGTGTGTGTGTGTGTGAATGCTAGATCTAGACCTGTTCAAACATGGACAAACAACACAATGTTTGTCAATAAACACATCTAAATAAACATTCCCATAAGATTCATTTGAAGCATAATGAATAGTAAATAATGCAAATAAACCAATTGAAAGCTATTTAAATCCTATTCAAAATCTCAAACTCGGCATCCTATGGGGGAATTGGTGCTTCTTTGATGTAGAAAGAAGCCCTTTCCCAACTCCTAGACAAGCTTGATGAGTAAATAGTTGATCCTTGATGAAATTCTCAATAACCTAGGTATGAAGTGATGAAAATCATGAAAACTTGGATGAAAATGGATGAACTTTATCAAAACATGAAGATAGTAATCTTGCATAAAGTTTTGGATCCAAAATCAATAGAGGAATCCTATATTTATAGAAGAGAAGGATGGACAAATGAAAAAATATGAAGAATATGGAACTAAACATAAGCCAATGGCATTGTGCTAGTTGTCAACATGCTAGTGGAGAGAGGTAGAGAAAATTTTGGTCAATGTGCATGATAAATGATATTAGGTGGTCTTCTGACATGTTTAGGGGGGATGAAAGAAGAGTTAATGCCACTTGGCTCAAGAAAAAGGATATGTAAGAGGCTTTAAATGCCTTGTTGGATGGAAAAGTCCTTTTGGGAGGGATATTTCAAATTGAATGAGTATTCTACTTTTTGAATGAAAATAAAATAATTTATGAATCAAATAAATTGATTTATGTGTGAAAGTTGCAAACGATAGAGGATTTGAGGATTAGTGTTAGAGTTAATTAGGATTTAATTAACTTTAGATAGAATTTAGCTAAGTTGACATTTGATTTAGATTTTTGGATTTATTTAAATCAAATGAGAGGATTTTAAGAGATTAGAAATTTAATTAAATAAATTTGATCTATTCAATGAAATGAAGAACTTTAGAAGTTAATTAATTAAATATGATTTAATTAAACAAAGATTGATTTATTTAATTAAAAGAGGAAATATGATGATTTTTAATCATATAAAGATTATTTGATTAAATGGTTAATAGAGAGATGATTAAGGAAGAATTGGTGTTAGTGAATTAGGATCGAGTATGTGATATCAATCAGGATAATTTGAACATCTACATTTTTCCCCTCTTTGAGGCAATGTGCCTACCACATTAGTTTAAAGAATAACCTTTCTGAGATCAAAAGTCATTTTTTTTTTCAAATACCCCATTGTTTCCCCAACAAGAATAATTACACTGGTACACTTCCCCCTCGAGAGATCAAGTGAAAAGTTTGATTTTAGTGTTGATCTCATGACAAACAGGTTCAAGATGGACACATGGATGGTTATGACGATCATGCAAATGAGATAGTTTTAAGATGCTTAGAATAACCAATCTATATTATGATTCAATGTATGTGAAATGATTAATGTTTCCTATTATGATATGGTATGGGTGATATGCAATATGATGATGATTTGTGGATGTAGGGTGGATGCATTAGTGATGTTCGATTGACTGTCATGGTACCATGTTAGCAAAAAAAGAAGAAAGAATAAATGAGATGATGACAAGAAGATCCAACAAGTCCATGTTCTAAAAAGAATTTGTTGGTCATGATGATGAGACACAAATGATGTTCGCTTATCAAGAATTCATATTTTAAAAGGGCTTACTTACCTTATTTTGATAACACACATACATATGGTGCATCAAGGTATAGACAACTAAGATGGCATTGTATCTAGTGAGATGGACTTTGACTCAAAAATTAGATAGGAGTATCCCTATTCACATCTAGCATTTAGAACCCTATTTAGAATGTAGTTCAAATATTCCAAAAATCTCAAACCAAAACATAGAAAGGAAAGCCTTCCTATGTGGTCAACAAGATACCTAAAACACCCTCCCAACAAGTTATATTACAAGAATATCCAACAAGCATAATATATAAAATATAATGATCATTTACCCATTCATTTTTCTCTAAATTATTTTGTTTAGACATCATTGAGAGGTCATTAGAATGAGTGCAATGAGATAAATCAACAAGACAAAGATCAAGTAAACAAACAAGCTAATGTTCTTCATACCGCTAGCCAAGACTAAACTATGGTGATGCCTAATGTTGATGTCCAATGTAGGAAGGATGCATCCTAGGATATGATGTTATTAGATGATGATGAGATTGAATGGATGATGGGCTATTGACATGAAGAGGTTGACCAACTTGTTTACCTACTGACCTAGACTTGAGACCTTGACATTTTGAGTTTTCACTTTCAAACTACTAGACTTGTTTCTAATTGTTTCACCAAAGGTTGATGGTGATGATGAGTAATTATGAGGAGATATTTATTGTGAGTGAAGGTGAGATGAGAAAGATGAATTTTTTAAAATACTTGGATATATTTTGTGTTTTGAAATGTTTTGAGGTTTTTTTAGTATTTTTGAGATTTTACAAATGTTTTGATTTTCAAAATTTATAATGTTTAGGGGTTTTTTGAGATCTTGACCAAGTACATAACCTAAGGACCTATCCTAGGGGCCTCAAGGGCTAATAAAAATATTAGCCTTTCCTCTATTATACACGTAGAGACCACAGAGTTTGATTGATGCAAACTCATTTATTGATGAAATATGAACAAATGGATTTGTCAATTTATTATGACAGACTCCTAAAGGACTGGCCTAAGTGTCTCAAGGGATGATCAAAGATCAACCTTGCCTACATTCAGAGCTTAGAGACTAATAGTTCGACAAGATGACTTTGTTTTTGACCTATTTTGGGATTTTGACATGTTTTGAATGTTTTTGGGTTTTTTGATGTTTTTGGATTTTTTCATTTTAGGGAAGACCACAAGAATATACACAAATCTAATCCAATGTAGGACATTCCCACAGTGTGGAAGAACAAAATGACCTTAGGAATGTTCCAAGTAGTACTAGGAGGGATCATGATGCGAACAAATGATCAAGTTATGCCATAGACACATATGGGTGATGGAAGGAAGCAACGAAAGTGATGGATGAATGAAGAAGGATGAGCCATGCTTATTTACACAAGGCACATGATTCCTAGGTTTTCACCAAGGTACTTGCCCAAAGTGTCACTGAAGTAGTTTTCACTAGAGGATGATTTTTTTATTTACTGTTTTCAATCCTTCTACTGATTTTTATTTTATTTTTTGATTTTTCTTTTTGTATTTTTTGATTTATACATTGAAGGATTAGGCATAAAAACAATTTGAGGTGGGAGTTGTTCATGGGATCCTATAGAGGTTCTCTATTAGATGTTGCTAGCTGATATGCCCATGCCTTGTAGCTTGTTTTGATGGTGAAGGGCCCCAACCAGTTGGGTTCAAACTTTCCTTTGCCATCTAGGTTTGGTACATTTTTCTAATTTTCCTTCAACATAAGATCCCTGACCTGAAAGGTCCAAATTTTGATCTTCTTCTTGTAGATATGCTTGAGATGGTTTTGGTAGACCTACAAATGGTTTAAGGCATCCATTCATCACTCATCCAATAATTCCATCTCATTCAACTGTGATACCTAGAATTCTTCATATGTAACAAGATTTTGTAGTGATATTCTTAGGGACCAGAGCTCGATCTTAATAGGGAGTATGGCTTATGATTCATAGACTAGGGAGAATGGAGTGACACCTGTTGGCATGTAGATACTTGTTTAGTAGGCCCATAAGGTGAGATTCAATTAGAGGTGCCAGTCATGGCCAAATTGATTGATTGTCATCTTTAGGATATTCAATATGGTTTTATTTGTAGCCTTCGCTTGGTTGTTTCATTGGGGGTAGTATGGAGTGTGTTAGAATTGTAAAATTCTTATGATTTTACATGTTGTTCATACTCATAAGTTTGAAAATAAGTCCTACCATGAGCACATTTTCCTAGTATTTGGCCATGTAGTCCCATAAAATCCATCTAGTCTTGAATAATTCACATTATAATCCACATAGGCAGGAGATTATCAGGATCTCCCCAACCCATAATGTATTTTTGCTAATAGATATTTGTTGTAGGTCTATCAAAAAGACTTCTTTAATGTCACATAGATTGGATTTCATCTACAAGCAATTATTGGCTAGACATTGCTCATTGTTTTGGTGACAGAAGGATCCCCATTGGCATGAGAGCTGTCATCGGAATGAAGTCATAGTGAACATATTATGTCTTACCTATTGACTCACAAGTAAACACTTCAGCCAAACCATATGTCTTCGATATGCAGTCTTGCTGAGCACATTATGTCTCATCGAATAGTGCATCGAATGATGTATCATTCAAACTAAGGGTATTTGGGATGAGGTTTTAGCAAATTCATAGTGTCTTACCGACCAATGATAAAGATATACATATCAATAAGACTAAGGTGCGTCAGAGTAATGTCTCACTGAGTGACTCCGGTCTTGCCAAAAAAACACAAAAGGATTATATCAAAAGGTTATCGAGGTGAGGTCTTGGCAAGTGCATTGGGTCTCACCGACGAAGTGAAATAATTCTATAAAAGGTTATCTAGGTAATGTTATATAGTCTTACCGACATGTTTGTCACGCTGAAGTGTGCTTCATCGGTGAGAGAATGATATTGTCACAGGGATCAAAAGTGAACTTAAGGAGATTTTTTGGTAAGACAAATGTATAACCTATGAGACATCTCCCCAACTCCAAATGTCACAGTGAAACATAAGGGATGAAGGGATATTTATCGATGAGACTTTGATGATTGGTATGACTGCAAGATGTCTCGATGGGTGTTCAGTTAATGTTAAATGAAACCTGAATACAACTATTCACTGACGTCTGATTGCGAAGTGATGTGTCTTTTCAAATGCAAACGTATAAATATCCATTTTTTATTGTAATAGGAGATAGGAGATTAGAGATTAGATTATACATTAGATATATAGTAGATAGGTCAAAAATGGATTCAGTAGAATAAAATTTTCAAAACAAAGGCTATGATGCATGATTTCAAAATGGAGATTTTAATGAGAATCAGTTGATGTGGCCGCTCATTTCTAGTGTCAATTGTTTGTTGTGCTTATTGAAATTATTACTAAGTTGTCTCTAAGATTGATTCTTTCTGGTTATTTAAATTGATGTAAAAAGTTTATATTCAGTTTATCAATACACATTTGTTGTATCTATATGGTTGATTGACCGATTCTTTCAAGAAAAGATTAAATCCTTTTGGTTGATCACAGTAATTAGGGAAATTCATCTAGATCATCAAGAAGATATTAGTAATCATAGTCTTGCAATTTTATACAAGTTATAAACAAAACATATGCTAAACAATTTGAGTGTTTTCTAGAAATAAATTTCCCATTTCTATTTCAATTAACTTTGCATACCCAATAAGGCACTAGTCTCTGTATTTTTCACCATTTAGATTCATTCATATTTTTCACATCTGTTAACTAAACATATTAGGTTTTAGTTTTAATATTTCTTTATAGTTTTTTTGCGAAACCAAGTTTCATTTTTCCACTCCTGTCTAACATTGTGGGAAAAAAATTTCAAAGAGATTGGCACAAGTTAAGTCTTCTTCACTCATATAGGTATACTCACCTAGGTCTAGCAATAGCTAAAGAGTAGAAGGTATAAAGCATCTGACCTTGTCTATTACCCTAAAATGTATAAGGTATTGGCAACCTCTTGAGGCATTTCACCTGTGTTTTTGAGAGCTAACAAATTGGTGACTCTATTAGGGAATAACATCAAAAAATTTGGTTCCAGCCTATCCATCCATAGAGTCAATACAATTCTATAATCATTCTTTAACCAAAGGTTCACAATTGTTTCATTTGTGCTTCCTATCTGAGTCACACACTTAACAAATTGGCGACTTTGCTAGGGAATCAATTCAGAATCAAGGCCTTAATCATAGAGTCGGGAACTTTATATAGACTCTGCTAGGAATAAGAAATAACAAATACTTTCTCACTTTTAAGAAAGTGAGTGCCGACTTTGACAAAAATATTGCATTTGTTCAAACATGAATGGAAGAAGATCTCAATATAGGGGAGGTCATACTGGGGGTCCTGTTAGCAACAATAAATGGACACATGAGGATGATAAGGTTGATTAGGGTAAAAGGATAAATGAGGATATTTGTATGATGAACAAAGACAAAGCATCAAGAGCACATTGTGAGACATATGATCATTATGATACATGGAGAGATAATTCAAGTGTAGAACTTTGTACTCCTGAAGAGCAAAGAAATCCTTTTTATGATCTTCAGAAGCAAGCTGAGTTTGAAGCTGAACTCAAACCTAAACAAATCAGAAATCAACACCAATATGATCTAAAAATGGAAGGTAATCAGAATGGACTAGTTGATCACAAAAGTCCTCAAGATGATTGTGAATCTGTAACTCCTAAAGAAGCAATAGCATGGTTTAAGTTACAAAAGGAGATAAAAGAACTAAAAGGTGAATTGTAGAAAGCCCAAATTATTGTTCAGACAGATGGTTTCCCAAGGTATGTACCACATCATAAGTAGTATAATAATGGTGTAGGGCCTTCTAATCCATCAAAAGTTCCTCACAATTGGATAGGGAATCAATACAGACAACCAAATCATCCACCTCATATTCCCTCACAATATACAAATATTCAGCCACCTCATTGTCAACCTTATGTGCCACACCATCATACACAACATAATAATCTGATGTATTAGTATCAGTACCCACCTAACCCTCCCCCTCAATACACAAAAATGATCAGACAATTGGACCTTGCAAGGTTTCAGTTATACCCTTATCCAATGGATGGCTGTTGGAGAAGTCTTGTTCCAAAGTTTCTAGGGAGTAATGCAATTATTACTGAAGAGAATTATAGGAGTTTCAATGCTTTCATCCAAGATTTGGATGTGCATATGAAGATTTACATATGAAGCTATTCATGATTTCGCTTATTTAAGAAGCTAGGGATTGGTTCAATAGCTTACCAACATTCTCTATTAATTCTCTCCAAGGATTTTAGGACTGATTCCTCGAGCAATATAGGAATCTAAGTGCACCAGATGCTACTCTTCATGAATCAATGTAGATTCAAAAATATCAAATTGACACAATTTATTATTTTAATATGAGATTCAACAAATTGCAAACTAAAATACCTCCTAGATAAAAGTTTCCAAATTTTGTATCATTGAGTGTTTATTTGAACGTATTTGATCCAAAAATAGGGTATGAATTGAGAAATAGGTTCCCAAGAGATTTGGCTAAAGCAAAAAAGATAGCATTAACAATTGAAAACAATAGGAGGGTTTTTGGGATGATTACTAAGAGAGACAATCTTAGGGTTCCTCAGCAAAGCAATAATTATCAACATAGATAGGAGAAAAAATACATAAATGAGAGGCCTAGGCTACATGACATGCCCTATAATACAAATTGGAAGGATGGAAAACCTGTAATAGATAGGCCTAGAACCAAAGAAACTCCTGATCCTTTGAGGAAGAGGGGAACCTATATGGTAAATAACAATTATTTCTATGAAGTTTGTGATAAGCCACATTCCCCAAATTATTGTGTTGTATCCCAAAGAATTGAAGAAGATGGAATTTTGATGGGAAATGATGGAGAAGATCACATAGTGTATTTGACTTCAAATACTTTTCACTAGGTTAAGAGGTACTCATCTTCAGAGGATGAAGGTCATGAGTATGATGTTTCAAATCAGAGGTACAATGTCCATATGGCTGAACAACAGGTCCTTTCTAACTCTGAAGAAGATTATACAAAGCCACATTCTATTGAGGTGCCTACTCAATGCAGCATGAGGAAACTCACCAAAGAGGAGATAGAGAGATTAACCATTGTTGTGGTTGAGGAAGCAAAGAGTAAGTACTAGTTGAGAAATAGGATGGTGAATGAGAAGGAAGGTGTCCCCAGGGGAATCTTTATGAAGGAGCAAAAGGTGACACAAGGAATTGTGAAGAAAATAGAAAACAAACATGATAAAAATGAACAAAAGCTTGTCCAACAGTAGGAAGTTAAAGAGCTACACAAAGAAGTGCAAAAGACTAATCAAAAGGAAGAGAACAAAAGAGAAAGATTGGAGCAGAAGAAAATGATTAAGGAAGAAGGCTCCTCTTTTGACTTCAATCAAGCATTATACCAGGTAAAAATGTTTGTTCCATTACTTGAGATGATGAAAATTAAGGAATATAGAGATAGTGCTATTCAATTAATAACAAATGGAAATGAAAAAAATATGAATTCTAAAAATAAAGTGGCTACTAAAGTAGACAGTAGGCAAGAGAAAAAATCCCATAAGTCTTCTTGAGTGATTTATTAACAACTCCCTCACAAGTTGATCCCTTTTTCACTACATTACTCATAAATAACAATTTGTTGAGGAATTGTATGATAGACTCTGGCGCTGCCATAAATATTATGCCAATAGGAGTTATGAAGCAGCTTGGTATGTGGGTTGATACTAATGGGGGAAAGTGTTATGCAATGGATAATAGACCTATTCCTATGGTAGGTATCATGAGAGAAGTTGAAGTCAAACTGGTTGCTTATCCATAGGTTGCTTATAATATTGATATAATAGTAATTGATACTGCTCCTTAGTTTGGGATGCTTTTATCAAGACAATGGACACCAACAGTTGGGGGAAATGTCCAGTTTGATTTGTCTTATGCAACTATTGTAGGGAATGGTTAGGAAGTCAATTTGTATAGGGAGCCAAGGATGAACCAAGTTGTTGACTGTGTACCTTAGGATCAAATCAATTGTTTCTGTGATGTGAATCTTGGAAGTTTCAAAATTGAACCAGCCCAACCAAAGTTAATCAATACTAATCCAACTAAAAAGCATGTTGCACAAGACTACAATGGTGTGTGGAAGATGTACTTTGGTGGAGCATGGGAGCCTGAATCATTCTATTCACCAGAGTCATCAAAATAGCATACCTTTGATCTAGTGAATACATTTATTGATACCATGCAGGGGAAAGGTATGAAGACAATGGTGATATCATGGATGAGTATCAGGAGATTGATTAGATACTGTAGCCAGTGGAAGATGAGACATGTGCAAGTCAATATGATTCCTGTGACAGCCTACTTAAGGAAGATAAAGATACAAGTGTTTTCTCTTGCATAATAGATTGTGATAAGGAAGGAAGTATATGTTATGAGGGATCAAATTTAGATTCTGATGATGAGCCTAAGGATTTTTATTTACAGCAAGGTGATTCTTGTAGTTCTTTTGGTGATCGAGAGGAAGAAGCAATGAACAATGCAAGTCCATTTGACAGTGAAGAAATAATACCTCCAACTAAAGTTGAAAGCCATGAAGACACATTTGATGAAGAAGAGGTTTGTACATCTGAAAATGGTTTCCAAAATTTTTCAAAACCATTGTATTGTGAAGAGTTAAAAGATGATCATATGATATTTTGCAAAGGTGTGCCCAAGAATGAATTTTAGGTATTTCCAAATCCACTTTATGGTAAAGAGGAGATATTTTTAGACAAACAAAGTGATGGAATAAATGACTGTGCTGGTAATGCTTCTGATTTTTCATTCTCTAATAACCTTGGGCCTCTTTTTGATGATGAAAAAAATGAGAATACAACTGTAGTGATGAAAATTTAGAGACTTATTCACTCATCAATGAGAAAATTTTAGATTTGCTAACTCTTGAATATTAGAGATGTGTACATGAAGGTGATCCTGAAGTTTTTTGTCCAACTTACATTTGTTTTGACAGTGAAAGTTCATTGTGTAATGATTCATATGACTCTTAGTACATTTCTTGAAATTATGAAGAAACCTTTGAAGTTGATCAAAAACCTATGTCCATTCAAGATAAGGTATGTGATTTTGAAGTTTCTACCTCATGTGGAGAAGACATTTATTTGCATACCAAGGATGATAGAAGTCTAGCATTGATTGGTTCATATATGCATGATATTGAAGATATGATTCATAATTCAATGTCATTTCCAAATGGTGATATTGAAGAGGTGTAAAAGGTTTCAAATTTGTTTGTTTCAAACAGTGTTGATATGACATAATTTTTTGTTTCTCAAGAGAAGCACTTTGATGGTGAATTTTCAATACAACTGGGAGACTGTTTCATAATACATAATAGTGAAAAAGATAATGAGAAATTTTGTATTGAATATGCATGTACTTTGTATGTTGAAGATAATAGAGATTTTCCCCATGATGATGAAGAATTTGAAATTTAGAATGGTGAAGGGAATTTGGGCCAAGCTAAGCATGATGATTCTCTAAAAACTTTCAATAACAGTGACAGGGAAGATTTCATGAATGTTTTCAAGAATAATCTAATGAACTAAAGGAAAAACCAGGTGTTTGACAAAGGAAAGTATGGGAATATCTTTTGGATGGCCTTGAACCATCATTTATGGTTTTAATTTTAGATCGTAACAATTCAAAACTGATGAAGTTGAAATACAAAGGATTAAGGGTTGCTAGTACATGGAAAACTCTTGATAATCCTCTTAAAATTCTTTTCCATGCAGAAAATTTTAGGGTTTTTTTCATCTCTATTTCACATTCATTTCCATTTCCATTCATTCCATCTTGCTCATTGGTCTATCACATTGAGTCTAGTCTGCTCACCCAAAGATCTAGATCCTTACAATGATTTCACAACCATTTATCTCCAGATGAAGCCACTATTAGAACTGTAAAATTCTTATGATTTTACATGTTCATACTCATAAGTTTCCAAATAAGTCCTACCATGAGCACATTTTCCCCATATTTGGCAATGTAGTCCCATAAAATCCATCTAATCTTGAATAATTCACATTATAATCCATATCAGCAAGAGATTATCAGGATCTCCCTAACCCATAATGTATATTTGCTAATATATATCTGCTATAGGTCTATCGGCAAGACTTCTTTAATGTCACAGCGATTGGATTTCATCTATAAGAACTCATTGGTTGGACATTGTTCATTGTTTCAATGATAGAAGGATCCCCATCAACATGAGAGCCATCATTAGAATGAAGTCATAGTGAGCTTATTATGTCTTACTGATCGAATCATGAGTAAACACTTCGTCCAAACCATATGTCTTCAATATGTGGTCTTGCCAAGTGCATTATGTCTCACCGACTAGTGCATAGAATGATGTATCAGCCAGACTAAGGGTATTTAGGATGAGGCCTTAGTGAATTCATAGTGTCTTACTGACTGGCAATAAAGATATACATATCAGTAAGACTAAGGTGCATCAGAGTAATCTCTCACCGAGTGACTCTGGTCTTGTTCACAAAACATAGAAGGATTTTATTGAAAGCTTATTGAGGTGAGGTCTTGCCAAGTGCATCAGGTTTCACCGACGAAGTGAAAGAATTCTATAAAAGGTTATTGGGGTAGTTTTATGTAGTCTTACTAACAAGGTTGTCATGCAAAATTGTGCTTCATCGGTGAGAGAATGATATTATCACAACGATAAAAGGTGAACTTAAGGATATTTTTTGATAAGAAAAATGTATAACCTATGAGACATCTCCCTGACTCTGAATGTCATAGTGAAACATAAGGGATGAAGGAATATCTGTCGGTGAGACTTTGATGATCAGTATGACTGTGAGATGCCTCGGCGAGTGTTCAACAAGTGTTAAATGAAACCTGAATACAATTGTTCACCGACGTTTGATTATGAAGCGATGTGTCTTTTCAAATGTGAATGTATAAATATCCATTTTCAACTCTAATAGGAGACAAGAGATTAGATTAGAGATTAGATATACAGTAGAATAAAAATTTCAGAATAGAGACTATGATGCATGATTTCAAAATGGAGATTTTTATGAGAATTAGTTGATGTGACTACTCATTTTCTGGTGTCAATTGTCTATTGTGCTTATTGAAAGTATTACTAAGTTGTCTCCAAGATTGATGATTTCTAGTTATTTAAATTGATGTAACAAGTTTATATTCAGTTTATTAGTGCACATTTGTTGTGTCTGTGTGGTTGATTGATCGGTTCTTTCAAGAAAATATTATATCCTTTTGGTTGATCATAGTAATCAGGGAAATTCATCTAGATCATTAAGAAGAGCTTAGTAATCATAGTCTTTCATGTTTATACAAGTTATAAACAAAACATATGCCAGACAATTTGAGTGTTTTCTAGAAATAAGTTTCCCATTTCTATTTCATTTGACTCTGCATAGCCAATAAGGCACTAGTCTCTACATTTTTCACCATTTAGATTCATTCATATTTTTCACATCTATTAACTGAACATATTAGATTTTAGTTTTAATATTTCTTTACATTTTTTTGTGAAACCAAGTTTCATTTGTCCACTTCCATCTACCATTGTGGGTAAAACATTTCAAAGAGATTGTCACAAGTTAAGTCTACTTCATTGATATAGGTATACCCGCCTAGGTCTAGTAGTACCTTAAGAGTAGAAGGTCTAAAGCATCTGAACTTGTCTCTTACCCTAAAATGTATCGAGGGATTGGTAACCTCTTGAGGCATTTCACTTGCATTTTTGAGAGATAACAAAGTGGAAAAGTGATGTTGGATATTAAAATTTTTGCATAGGTCTCAAACATCTTGGTTTTTGAAAGGTGTCCCATTATCTAAGATAATGTCTTGAGGGACACCATAACAACAAATTAGGTAGTTCATGATGAACTTGGATATCTACTTTCCTATAATATAGATCATGGTAATGGCTTCTACAAACTTTGTGAAATATTTTGTGGTGATGATGATGAACTTATGTTCATTGGATTAGGTGGGGGTGATTTTTCCAATGAGATCAAGCCCCCACTATGAAAAGGGCCAAGGTGTTAGGATTGGATGGAGCTCCTAAGCTAGTGCATGTATAAGATCCCCATGTTGTTGACACTACAAGCATTTCTTGATATATTCATGAGCTTCCCTCTCCAGTGATGATCAATAGTACCTAGTTCTCAACATTTTCTTAGCCAAGGTTTTACCACTTGAATGTGAACCACAAATTCCATTGTGTACCTCGGTTAAATTATTCAAAGCTTCCTCAATGTTTAGGCATGGTAACATGGTTTCCTCAATGGTCATATGGTACAAAGTATCTCCTAAGATGACAAAGCGGGATGAATTTTTGAAAAAAATTCATTTAAGGTTTGGGGTGATATCAATAGGGAGGACTCCTATTCTCAAGTAGGTGTATATATCATGGTACCAGGTATCATCGATACCAATTATTTTTGCACACAAATTTAGACTCTAGTACCTCGAATGCTAGTCTAAGAAGCTACTCTACATGGAATTCATGTTTGGGGATGTTGTTCAATTAAGAACTCTTTGAGGTTGTTGACCAATTTCTTATATGGAGTCAACTTGTCATCCTTTGTCTGGTACTCATAATTAACCAGATTCATGATTAGCTAAGAATCTCCATAGACCTTGAGTGTCATGATCTGTCTATTCAAAAAACAAGGATAGAAAACTAAGAGGGGGGTGAATCGGTTGTCATAGATTTATCAGACTTTTCAACCTTAACATTACTTATTCTTAGATTTGATGAATTAGAAATTAACCATAAACAAATAGCACATCAGATACATAGAGAACACCAATATTTTTTGTGTGGAAAAACTTTTTAGGGGAAAAACCATGGTGGATGTTAGTCCATAGTATTATACCCTATTAAAAGTATAATAAAAATAATGTGGGGAATGCACTTGCATTTAGGTGCACTGCCTAGAGCTCACTGCTCATTTACAATGGAAGGCTCACTACCTTATAGAAAAATAGATTAGATCCACAAGGTAGTGAACTAAAAGAATAGCTTCTCCACAAAGCCTGATTATAGTTATGATTTAGGCACAGAAAAATTATTCTTCACACTTTGCACAAAATCCTCTACACTTTGCTTAGTAATTGAATGATATGATCAATATTCACACACTTGCATTCACACACACTCTCTCTCTTTCTTCTCTTCACTCAAAAAAAACTATCTTTTATATCTACAACATAGATTTACATTAGCAACTCTATCAACCAAAAATAAAATATGAAAATATAAAACATTTACTTGATGTCGGCCTAATTTATAATTATATTTACAATGCAAATCAAACATAGTCAACCAGTATTGAGTTATGCCCCAAATAAATATCTTCAATCATGCTAAATATTTGAATTGTGGTATTCAAGGATTCACATGTTACATTCACCATGTTAGCTAGGAACAAGAAAACCAAACGAGTAAAGGAAAAAACATCATCCACAAACACCTCAATCAACATGAATGTACCACAAGGATAGAGTAGATATAGAAGCATCCATAAGCCTTAGCAAAAATTAGAGAAACTTTTACAACACTTGAGCTTACTGAAATCACTTCAACATCAATCATGAACACTAATTGAAGTTGCATAAAAGCTATCAAAACACTTATGTTCACAACACAATCAAAACTTCACATGAACCTTTGAAAATTTTGCTGGATAGACCAGATACAATCATCATGAAACCATTTAAACCACAAAACTTGATGATCAATGTAGTGATCATTTCATCTCCATGACCTCCATAGTTCCATTGGAAATATGCAATATTTATTTTAACAATTTTCTCAATATCCTCGACATATCCAGCTTCTAATACAATCAATGCTAATAGTTTTGACATCAAGGACAACTACATATTAGCAGCACAACCACAACATCCAACAATCCCCCCTTTGGCATTGATGGCAACATAGGATGTGAAAAACATCATCAACCCATCTCTTCATCACCACTAACTCCCCCTTACATTTTGACTCTACTTTTCCACAATATTTCTCCTGCTACTACTTTCCACATGCTCTTCTCTTCTTCTCATTTTGTTTTTCACATGCTTTTCTCCCCCTTTGACATCAATGGAAAAGATAAGTAATATCTTTCCATTTGCATTCTTTGAACCACATATCTACACTTCTAACTACTCCCCCTAAGTAACAACCATGGAAAAATCAATACAAATTAAAATATAGCTGTGATACACATGGATTGATGCATATAAATTTATCTTTAGTTCTTATGAGGAGGGGTGATTACCCTCAGCAATCTAGAAGTATCTTTTAGCTTCCACTTCTTTGACTCAATCTTAGAAATCAAACAATTCTCATCTGCAATTATCCTTCTAGTTTGTACACCTTTACTCTTATCCCCTATAATTTTATCTTTTCTAAGTGATTCAATCTTACATACCTTGGAATTTTTGGGTTCTACCACACTTCAGGTTCTTCTTCTCTTTCTTTGTACTACCACTTGTCTCTCCCTCTTGAGATTCTTGTTCTACCAGAACAATTTGGACTTGGTTCTGTATCTGAGCATTCTTTCCCTTGTTTGTACTAACCTACTGCTCATCAGAGTCATAGCCACAATATCTAAATGATCTAGTAGAGTCCATCAACTATGACATTTTTACTTTCCACCATCATTTTCAGTCTTTTGTTATAACACTAGTAAGCTTTTCTCTTTGCAGAGTATCCTAAAAAGATTCCTTTATCACTTCTTGCATCAAATTTTCCTATATCCTCATTTCTCTTAATGTAGCACTTGCTTCTAAAAATATTGAAATATTTCATAGTAGGATTTTGACCACACCAAATCTCATAAGGAGTCTTACCAAAATTAGTATTGACATTTACCTAGTTCAAAGTTTACACAATAGTTCTTACTACTTCTCTCTAGTAGATGTGAGGCACCTTTCCTTCTAACATCATTGTTCTAGCAACATTTAGTATAGTTTTGTTCTTTCTCTTAGGAATTCTATTACGTTGAGGAGTTCAGGGAGAAAATAATTATCTTTTAATTCCATGTTCTTCATAGAAAGTATTAAACTCTCAGGATGTGAATTCACCTCCTCTATCTGGTCTTAAGAATTTTATCTTCAGACCTGTCACATTCTCTGCCATGGCTTTGAAAATTTTGAAATTTTCTATGGCTTCACATTTTTCTCTCAAAAAAGCTATCCATATCATCCTAGAATAGTCATCAATAACTAGCATAAAATACCTATCTCCTTGTAGACTTCTTACTCTAGAACGACAACATTGATTTTTATGTACAAGCTCCAATACTCCATTTGTATGATGTTGTTTGCTCTAGAAGATAACTCTTTTTTGTTTACCCATCTAACACTCCTTGCATATTGAGTTAGCAAGCTTCACTAACTTAGGAAAATATTTGACTACTTGAGTGGAACTAACTTTGAAAATGTTATCAAAATTCACATAACATAACCTCCTATGCCACAAATAGCTCTCATCTATCAGAGCAATCAAGAAACTTCATTAGTATCACTCAAGTGAAAGATGTTACCTTTTTTCTATGTACTTGATTCAATGATATTTTTGGAACTTCTAGTTATCTCACACTTTCCATTCTTGAATTGAAGATCATAACCCTTTTCCACCATCTGTCCAACACTCAACAAGTTGTGCTTTAATCCTTCAACATACAAAACATTATTAGTTATGTGCTTACCACCAAGATAGATAGACCCTCTACTATGAATAACATAGGAATTGTTGTCTCCAAATCTTACAACTTCACTATCATATTTCTCTAGGCTCACAAATTTTCTATTATCTCCAGTCATATGGTGTGAGCATCCGCTATCAATAACCCATTCATATTTTTCTTCAATTCGAGTTGCAAGAGCTTTCTTATCATCTATAGATTTAGTGGCTTCCAAACTATTTTCCTTAATGGAAATGAACACCCAATCATCCTCATTTCCATCATACTCTTCATTTATTTCATTTTCTTTAGAAAAATAACACTTCTTTTGAAATTTAGGTTTGTTAGGATTAGGTCTTGGAACTTTGTCAAGACACCTCAAAGAAAAATGACCAATTTTATTGCATGAAAAATATGTAAGGGGAAACTTTCCTTTGTGCTTACCTTGTCCTATGCCTTCTCTTCTAGCAATCAGTACTTTTAGGTCTTCTACTTCTCTTTCTTCATCTTGAAGTTGTTTCATTTCTTCTTCATATTTGAATGTCTTCCTTTAACTCTCTCCTAGATCATATCTTTGATTGTTTTTGCTAGATGCAAAGGCCTTGAATGCAGATTTAGTCTTAGGCACATAATCACCAAATTTTCTTAACTCAAAGGAGGAAAGTTTTCCAATCAACATGTACCTTGTCACATTTGTCACTAGTCTCAGCCCCTCAATGGCATGAGCTTTTGATTTGTATGAAGCCAAAAATGATCTAAGAACTTTTGCTATAATTTATTGTTCATATAGGGTACCATTGACACATCTAATACCCATCACTAGTTCATTGACTCTTTGCATAAAGGAGGATATGTTTTCATATTTCCCCTTTAAATTTTGTTGCTTAGTGACCTTCACAAGAGCATCTCCTTCGTACTATGTCTCTATCTTCTTCAATATATCATGAGCTATCTTCATTTCCATTACATTAGTCATCTATGAATCTATCAAAGCACTCAATAAAGCTTCCATAGACTAGACATTATACTCTATATAAGTAACACTTGAAGGAACAATGTACCTATTCTTTGTAATATCCCAGTAGGGTTCTCTAATGTACCTCAAATGACATTTCATCCTTGCCTTCCATAGAGAGTAGTTGATTCCATCAAATCTGGGACTATCCTTCTTGAAGGATTCCCTCTCAGATCACCTCAAGTTCTTAAACTTCTCCAAAGGAACTATCTCTCATAAGAATTGTTGGAGAAACAAGGACAAACAACTGAGAGGGGGGTGAATTATTGTAAAAAATTTATCAAAATTTTCAACCATAACTTAACTTATTCTACAATTTGATTAATTAGAAATTAACCATAAAAAAATAGCACATCAAAGACATAGAGAACACCCAGATTTTTTATGTGGAAAACCTTGTTAGGGTAAAAACCACGATCATTGTCAGTCCATAGTATTATACCCTAGTAAAAGTATAATAAAAATAATATATGGAATGCACTTGCATTCAGGTGCATTTCCTAGAGCTCACTACTGAATTACAAAGGAAGGCTCACTATGTTACCAAAAAATAGATTAGATCCATAGAATGGTGAAATAAAATAATACATTCTACACAAATCCTGATTACATTTCTGGTTTAGGCACATAAAAATTCTTGTTCACACTTTGCTCAAACTACTCTACACTTTGCTCTGTAATAAAATGATATGATCAA
This sequence comes from Sequoia sempervirens, assembly GCA_007258455.2. Classification (NCBI taxonomy): domain Eukaryota; kingdom Viridiplantae; phylum Streptophyta; class Pinopsida; order Cupressales; family Cupressaceae; genus Sequoia; species Sequoia sempervirens. The sequence continues at coordinate 353,540,740 of VDFB02000015.1, read as the reverse complement.
TATTCACACACTTACATTCACATACTTTCACACACACTCTCTCTTTCTTCTCTTCACTCAAAAAAACTCTCTTTTATATATGCAACATGGATTTACATGAACACTCTATCATCCAAAAATAAAATATGAAAATATAAAACATTTACATGATGTTAGCTTGATTTACAATTCTATTTACAATGTGAATCAAAATTAGTTAACCAGTATTGATTTATTCCCCAAATCAACATTCTCGATCATGCTAACCATTTGAATTTTGATAGTCAAGGATTCACAACATGTTACATAGAAAACTAAACAAGTAAAGGAAAAATTATCATCCACGAACACCTCGATCAATGTAGATGTACCACAAGGATAGAGTATGATCTAGAAGAATCCTAAAGCATCAACAACCATCAAAGTAACTTCCACAAATACTAAGCTTACTAAAATAACTTCAACTTCAATCAAGAACAATAACTAAAGTCATAGAAAAATAGTTAGAACACTTATGTTCACAACACAATCAAAAATTCATGCTGACCTCTAAAGCTTTCAATGGATAGACTATATACACTCATCATGAAACCATTTAGACCAAAGCACCTAATGATAAATGTACTGAACATTTCATCTTAATGACCTCCATAGTTCCACTGGCAATCTACAACATTTGTTTTAACAATTTTCTCAATATCCCCAACATATCCAACTTCCAATATGATCAATGCTAATAGTTTTGACATCAATGAAAACCACATACTAGTAGCACATCCACAAAATCCAATACTACCATTTTACTTCTATTCTATGTCCTATGATGAAAGCCTCATATTATACAATGTTATTGGTGCAAGGAAACAACAACTTATATGACCTTGGTATATAGTCCCCTTTTGGTGTGATGAAAAAGACTCTAGCTCCCAATCCATGTTGTGTATAGGATCCATAAAAATAAAATTTCTAGTGGTTTTCTATGCTTAGGTTAAAGATGGATTCATTGGTGAACTCTAATAGTAGTGAGTTTTCTAAATATATTGGCACCTCTTCTAGTTGATCTGCAATCACTTTTCCCTTAATAGCCTTTCATTCCACATATTCAATATCATATTCTGATAGAATCATAACCCACTTATCCATCCTCCTATGACCATTGCTTTGGAAAGTAAGTATTTGAGTAGGTCAATCTTGGAAATGAGTTTTATTTGATGGGATAACATGTAGTCATTGAATTTACATGAGGCAAAAACTACTACTAAACAAACCTTTTCAATGAATGAATAGTTCAACTCATTCCATACCATGGTTCAGTTAATATAGTATATAGCTCTCTCCTTGTCTTCATCATGTTGAGCTAAAAGAACACCAAGAGCTACTACTATCACTGATATATATAGGATCAATGGATTTCCTGGGATTAGTGGCACAAGGACTAGCGGTGTGAGTAAATACTCCTTGATCTTGTTGAATTCCTGATCACATTTCTCATTCCATTTATATGCTACCCCCTTGTGGATTAGATGAGAGTATGGGATAGCCTTGTCTACTAGTTGTGCTATGAATCAATGAATGGACTTTTGAGTCTTCCTTGTAAGCCTCTTAACTACTTCAATGTCTTTGGTGCCTCCATTTTGAGAATTCCCTTGACCTTGGTAGGATCTATCTCAATTCTTCTCATAGACACAATGTACCCTAGTAGCTTCCCTGATTGTACCCCAAAGACACTTTTTTGGATTAATTCTAACTTTGTACTCCTCTAACCTGTCAAAGATTGAATTGAGTGCTACTATATGATGTTAACACTTCTTTGATTTTTCTAAAATGGCATCTACATAGTATTCCATAGTCTTGTGAATCATATCATGGAATATTAGTGTCATGGCTCTTTGATATGTTGCTCCAACATTCTTCAAATTGAACGACATTATGTTCTTGCAAAAGGTCCCCCAAGGGAAAGTGAAAGCAAATTTATGTTGGTCCTCTTTAGCTATCACGATCTGATTGTATCTTGAGAATTCAACCATTAGTGATAGAATTTCATGTCCTTTTGTCATAACCATGATCATGTTGACATTTGGAAGTGGGATGTCTCCCTTGGGACATGCTTTGTTAAGGTCCCTAAAATCCATGCAGATGTTGATGACCTAGTGTCTTTAGAGATAGGTACAAGGTTTGAGACCCACTCTGGAGAATTAATCAGTCATATGAAGCTAGCATCAAGGAGCTTTTGTAATTCTAGTTTGACTAATAATGCTATTTGGGGATGTATCTTTCTCATTTTTTGTTTCATTGGATTTTCCTCTAGATATAAATCTAGATGGCGAACTACAAACTCTAGACCAAAACTAGGCATATCTATGTAGGTCCATGCAAATTTCACTTTTCTTTCCTTTAGAAATGTAGGTAGGAGCTCTTGTTCTTCTATCATTAGTGATTCTACATAGAATGTGATATGTGACATTTCTTTTGTTCCTAAGTTGACTAGGTTACACTTCTCTGCTAAGAATATTGAATTCTCTTGATGGATAGCACTAAGAGGAAGATTGAATCCCCCATCCTCTGGCACCTTAGAGAGGTTTTCACCATTAGATGCATCCTATTTTTTTACTATTTTTGGGTTTGAAAGTACCACAATGTGGTTTTCACTTAAAGAACTAGAGATTATTCTCAAATTTTCACTTTTGCAACTAAGGGATTCAATCATCTCCCTATAGTAAGCATGTGTGTCTAGCTCAATGTCAAAACTTGCTTTGTGATCCCCATATGGTATAGTATCCTACAATCCCATGAATTCTAAGATTGCCTCATAGTCGATGAGTTGGGGATAGACTAGTCTTAGCTCATTGGTTTGGTTGTTTGACTCAAAAGAGAGGGTGCTAATCATAAAGAGGATGGAATCTTCAAAAAACATTGGTAGATCCATGATGGGTTTCTCATTCTCACTACACACATTATTTATGTCAAAGGTTAAACTATCTAAGGCTAACCTTTTGGATACTTGTAATTGAAGAGGAGCTTTGAAATTTTTAACCGAGGTAGCTCTTCCAAGTATGGTTACTTTCAGAGGGGTACATCCAAGGCCAATATTCCTTAAGTACTTCTTAGAAATGATGGGTTCTAAAAGGTCATTATCATTTTTCCTGAGTTTCTTGTTCTTGTTGTAGCCCCTTCCTTGCATTATCTATAGTGCCTTGCTATTATCATCCATGGGAAGATTGGGCATTGGTATTTCATCTTGGTATAGTAAAATAAATGTGTCTTTTTTGTCTACCACTTCTCAACTTAGGTCTCCCCAACATCTGAACATGGAGGGTCTACTTTCAAATTTTGTGGTGAAGTGTTACTTGGATGTGGTTTCCCATGAGACCTAGGAGATTGTGGTAACTCTGCTACTAAAAAACTAATCTTCTTCATCTTGTATTCACCACACCTATTCTCTTGGATAATGAATTTGATATCAAAGATGACAAGAATGGTAGGCGTCTTTGTCTCAGAACAAGAGGCTAAAGTATTTGGGTTTACATATGGAGTCATAGGGCCTTCATCATTCTTTGGGACTTGATGGATTTTGTAGTACTTAACTTCTATATTCTTACAATAGTAGAATGGCATAGGATCACCATGGATGGTAACCACTTGACCTTGATAAGGAAACTTGACACATTTATGGAGGGTAGAGGCAACAAATTGCATCACATAGATCCATGGGTACCCCAAGAGGCTATTATAAGGTAATTCAAGGTCAAGTACTTGACATATGGTTTCCATAATAGTTGACCCTACTTGAATAGGGAATTGAATAGTTCCTTGAGACACTCTTTCTTGATCATCATATACCCTGATTGTTATGCCTTTTCCATTTTCAACATAATCCTTAGAGAATCCCATACTTTTTATTAATTTTAGAGTGTAAATATTCAGATGTGCACCTCCATCCACCAAGAATCTTTTGACTTTGTTTATATGGACAAATACATCAAGATGGAGTGCACAATTATGAGATGGTTATGTCAGGAATTCCTATCAGAAAATGTTAGGAGAGGTGGTTTGGTGAGGTGTCCAACCATAGCTTGGAATTTATCTGCATCAAGATCCATTGAGACAATGGATGTGGCTAGTGCTTCTTCTAATATTTTCCTATGTACAGGTGAAATTTTTAGTAACTCCATGATGGAGATCTAAGTGGGGGTTATTTTTACTTGGTCTAAGACATTGCAACCATTGGGAATGGATCTCATATTTGAGGTGGATGCCCTAGGTGGCTATGATGTTCCAGCAATGGTAACTTTACTGCCACATGTGGTGTCTCCACAATAAGTTTGGGCTCCCTTGATAGTGACAACAATGACTCATTCATCTAGGGATGCAACAACATGGTCATACACATGGCTACACTTTTGTACTTACCTTTTCCATTGCAATTATTTCCTTTATTGTGATTATTCATCAGATTTTTGTATATATTTAGGTCTTGATTTCCTGCAAGTTGCTCAACATTTATAATTTTGTCATTGATAAGGTCTTGGATCAAATTTTTCAACCTCATACAACTTGCTATTGTGTGCCCCTTAAGTTTATGAAAATCACAAAGGTGATTTTCATTGTACCATAGCTGATTCACTTGGGGTTCTTGATAATTCCCATAGATGGGGATTTTAATGAGATTCTTTTAGAACACTTTCTTCATGAAAAATTCAATAGATTCCCCAAGGGTTGTGTTTTTCCTCTTGGCGAAATATTTGTTTTGTGGGGGTGGTCCCCCTTGATTATTCAAATTATCCATTACTTGATAGTTTTGTTGTTGTGATACTGTGTTGGCTTGCCAATTGTTTTGGTTGTTAGTCTACAGTTGCTAAGATGTTTGTGTGTTTTTTCTCATAGCATTGATTACAACTTTAGCATCAATGACACCATCGTTAGTAACATTTTTTTCACCCATGTGCAATTTTTTTTGTTGTAGATGGTAGATTGTTGATTTTCTTGATAAGTAGGTGTTCCCCCTTGTGTAGTAAGGGCTCATTCAATGTTGAGCACCTTGGGGATTAACTGGTCATATGTGGTGATGCATTCTATTTTCAAATGGAAGGACAAGGTTCCTTCAAGGTTGGAAATGATGGTACATATTTTATGTTCCTCTAGCATGGCCCATTTGTTTCTATTGGATTTGGATCACCATATTTGTAAAAAGGATGAAAATTCCTCCCCCCTTGCTTGTTTTAAGGAACATAGTTCTTCCAGACTTACATCCATGCCTATATTGAATGAATAGTTTTGTATGAATGCATCCACAATTTCTTGGAACTTCTTGATTCCAAGGGGAGACAAGAAAACCATTCCATGGTGGGTCTAGCCAAGCTCTAAGGGAATAATTGCATTAGGTGGGAATCATCATATGCAACCTCTATGCAATGTACTTGGAATTCCCTAATGTGATCTTCAAGGTTTCCCATCCCATGATATTTATCAAATTTAGGGATTTCAAATCCTTGTGGGAATGATTTCATCACAATGCTCATGTTGAATAGATAAGGACACAAATTCTTTGGTGTCTTTGTTTTCTTCCCTAATTGGAGTTCTAGCACCTATTGTGAAAGAATTTTGATTTATCTTGGCACATCATCTTGAGGATCGAGAGGTGGAATGAAAGTGTTTTGAGGTGGTGTGATTGTAAAAGTGATGCTTTGATTTCTTGGTGTGTTCGTGGGAGGGGGTTGCAATTTTTTTCCCCAACAAGGCTTGTTGGTATGCTTGTAATTGTTGTTGTGCCAAAAATGCTTTGTTATTGGTCTTGTTGTTGTTGTGCTAACAACTCTTATTGTTGGGCTTGTTGTTGTTGTGCCAAAAATGCTTTTTGTTGGGATAGTAGTTGGGATGCTTCTTGTTTCTCATGATATTGCTACAAAGCTTGCTGGTATGATTGTTGTTGCACTGCATGTTGTTGCACTTGGCATTGTTCTTGGGCTTGCACTTGGTTTGCTTGAAATTATGCTTGAGCTTGTGCTTGAGCTTGTTGGGAAGCTTGGGAAACTTGTGTGGCCTATGCAGCTTGTGCTACTTAAGTAGCTTGTGCAACTTTCATTGCTTGTGCAACTTGTGTGGCTTGTGGTTGTTGTAATAGAGCTTGTGCCAGGGTGACTTCTTGTGATTGTTGTGTAGCTTGTGTTTGTTGATTTTGTAATTGTACGACTGCATTTTGGTTTGTGATGTTTGGATTTGGTAGTGGAGGTTGAGTATTTGGAATTGTTTGAGATGTTGTTTGAGTGGTGATTAGGGCTTGTGTTGTTGTAGATGGTGTGACTAATATGGATGGTCTTTGGTAGACCATATTTGTGTTTGATGGTGTTGTTTGGATGGATGCCACCTATTTCTGTGATATTAGTGGAAAATTTGGAGGATTTGGTACACTGATTTAATTTATGGCTAGAGGATTACTTTGGTTTGATTGGTTTGTGATGGGTATGTTAGGTAGAGGGGGTTTCCCTAAACCAAATATTGATGTGGATATTGGTGGAAGAGGAGGTAGTGGTGGTGGAATTGGTGGTGAGATTGATGGAAGTGGTGGTTATTCAAGTGAAGATTAAGTCCCAAAGATTCCCCCTGGTTCGAATAGTCCCACTTGTCCTTGTGACAACATTTCGAAAGAGATTTGTGTCTTAGCAGAATATGCCACAAAAGAGGATGGGTTGTTGGTGTCATGAAAGATAAGAGGAATGTATTGATGGTTGGGATCTTTAGGAATGGTATTTGATTGACCCAAGATAGTGTTTTTGTACAATTTTTTATTATTCACAAGGGGGTGTATTTGAAGAGTATGGAGTAATGAACTCCCCTTGTTAACAATGGTTTGAGTTGGAGCAAGAGATGATGTTGGTTGTGGGATGGTTTGGAAAATGCCTTGAAAAGGTTATGTGAATGGTAAAAGTGACATACTCTCAAAGGGTTTCTCCACAATAGTGCTTATATCAAAATTAGAAGGGAGTATAGCCCCTTATTTTGCTAATTCTAGCATGTATTATGAAGGATTAAGTCTCATCATGGCATTGACAATTTTGTGAGTCTCGAGATTTTGGACCATTTCAATTATTTCATCTTGATTCATCCCCGTGAAATTATTGGTGATGTCTTTCACTTGATAACCTTCCTCTTGAGGATCTTGTGGTTATAGAGAAATATTAGGTGGAGGATTGCTAGATCCAATAGGATTGATTTTGGGAGTGGTTTAACTTAAGCCACTCAAAGTAGATGTTTCTTTGTTGGATTCCATGTTCTTCTTGTGTTGAGATCTAGTTTGAACCATAAAATAGTGATCAATTTTCAAGAATGTGGGAGGTGAACCTCTAAATCTTTAGATTGATCTAAAATTTAGGAACAAAAAAGAAAATCTAGGATGATTAAGGATCAAAGTGTGATGATGAGATAAATGAAAGATGGATGATGTGGATGATTGAACTCCTAAGAACTATTGAAGGGGATACTAGACTTTAGGACTTTTGGATTTTTGATTTTTTTTGGATTGATTTGGTTTGATTTGATTGGATTTGGATTTGATTTTGATTTTGATTTGGATTTTGGATTTGGATTTTGGATAATGAGAAAATAAACCCCAAGATGTTGGATGTTACCTAGGGATAGAATTTACCACAAGATGATAATTTGACTAAGTGTATGGAGAAGGATGTATCTACACACACCTATTCAAACAAGATGATTTTGATTTTTGATTCAAAGGATTTTCCAAAAGTATAGCATAGAGGATTTTTTTTCCAATATTTCTAAGAGTTGTTTGTGAGATGATTTTGATTGATGTTTTGAGGGTGGATGAAGGTGTTGATTTTGATCCTAAGTGAACCTAGAAATAATTTTTCTTACAATACCTCAATATTTAAGAACATGCTATACTTCCTATGTGAGATACTAAAATGATTGAAAAATACTTGGATTCTGATTGTAATAGAACTCATACAAATTGGGATTGTTCTTTGAAGCACGTTTGTAGAAATTGTAGGCCAATATTTCTATAAATTCATAGAGTTTTGAAAGGAGTTTCTTGAGAGATCTTGGACTAAGACCTTTGTACTTTGGTTTTTAGATTTTGATCTTGTGGGAAATCATTTGAAACACATGTGTTGGATCCAATTGTTCTTATCTTTTCTTCATGAGTTATTTTTCCCACAAACACTTTCTTGATTATATTTTCAAAATAAATGTCTAATGTACCAATTTATTTGCATCCCACAAAGTTTGTTATGTGGAAATCAAGAAAAATCAAGGCAATAGTTCCCTAATGTTGACTTTAGTAAGAGAAAATTAAGATATAAATCCAAATACTTAGAAGCCTCTAAGGATGAAATCCCAAGGGAAAGCAATAGCACTTGATTTTTTCAAAGGTATTTGCTCTTCCTAAAGGGTTTGAAATTTTGATGATTGCATTGAATGTTTGTTTTCTAATGTTTTTGATACAAGCAAAGTGTTTTGATTCCAAAATGATGCACAACCCTAGGTTAGAATGAGATAGTATTTGTTGAGTTCCCACTTTGATAAATCTAGCTGCACATACTCTTTATGGATGATTAGAAGCTTGAACACACTAACTCCCCTCTATGACACACACTTCTTAGGTCACCCAAGCCTCAGTACCCATGAAACTCCCATGGCATACTTCTCATCTCTACTAAGAGCCACAAAAATGTGGGACAACTTTAGAATGGTTGTTCTTACATTGACAAATAGATAAGAATTTGGGCTTCTAAATAAATTGGTTCTTAATTAGGGAAATTAGGGACATGGTACCTTGCAAGCATCTAGCAAGCCACTAAAGACTTTAATCAACCCCACTAGGGGCTCCTATACATTTTATGGTAGTATCCTGTTATGAAAGAAACTATACAGCTAAGGCCTACATACCATGAGGATTTGAAAATTTAGTCTTATCCATTTATATACTAGCCCAAGTGAAAAACTAGTTGGAGTTGCCTTCGAATTGGTCTTAGGTAGGCTCCTTTAAAGGTAAACAAAAATGACCAAGCACATCTGTAGTTTCACCAATCTTTTCTTGTGAGAACAAAGAGAGAATACACATGATATACTTAATTCACACTAGCAAGATTTTTTCAATTTTAAGAGCCCAAATTGAAGTGTGGAGACAATCTTTTATACAACTAAATATCACCAAAAGAATTTTGATTCTCAAGATCTTTGTGAAGCATGAGAGAAGTGCCTAGATGCCTTTTAGATGATATTACTTTGTGAAAAGAATACAAAACATGAAAAAGACATGTTCATTTTATACCTCAAAGAAGTAATGGATTCTTTTTAAGCACCAAGATGAATTGTGAAGTTTTCTTGTTCAATTTTTAAATCCAAAACCAACTCTAGTAGTTTCCTAAAGTTATTTTTAATCCCTTTGCTTCTTTTGTTTAGAGCCAAAATGAAATTTATTTTGAGTCCCAAAACTAAAAGTAACAAAATCCTTAGGATGGAATTATAATTGCTTCCAAAGTGTTTAAAAACACATGATACAATAGGAAGAAGATGCTAGAATAATTATTCTCTTTTCTTTCTCCTTTTTCCTCTCGATCACTTCAACCTACAAAAACTGGTCAATCTAAAAAAAATAGAGACACAAAATAGGTTAAAAGTTAAAATTGATTAATGAAAAAAAGAACATGATGAAATGAATTGGAAATACAAATTTTACCCCACCCTAGCATCACAATTTGCAAAGGTGTCACAATTTGGAGAAGGTCAATGACGCTCTAGTGAAACTAGTGGTGCTCTATGGAAAAATAGAGACCGCAATTGCATCGTTGTTTCACAAAGCACCGCTCTTTCAATTTTGATGAATCCAGCTCTTAATAAAATTAGAGAAGCTTCACCCTTTGATGCAGCAGTAGTGTCCCTACATAGCGACATTGGACTGATAATGATGTTATTTGTCTTTTGTATTGTAGCTCCTTCCTATAGAAACACAAAAATTTGAAAAACATTAGAATTTTGGTGAAAAAATGTATTAATTCTTGAAGATTTTCCCTCCTAGTGCCACAATGTGAGTGTTGGATCTATACCTATTCAAACATGGACAAAAAACATAATGTTAGTCAATAAACACATCTAAATCAACATTCCCATAAGATTCATTTGAAGCATAATGAACAAGAAATAATGCAAATAAACCAATTGAAAGCTATTTAAATCCTATTCAAAATCTTGAACCCAACATCCTGTGGGGGAATTGGCGCTTCTTTGATGTGGAAAGAAGCCCTTTCCCAGATCCTAGACAAGCTTTATGAGTAAATGGTTGATCCTTGATGAAATTCTCAATAACCTAGCTATAAAGTGATGGAAACTATGAAAACTTGGATGAAAATGGATGAACTTTCTCAAAACATGAAGATAGTAATCTTGCATAAAGCTGGGGATCATCTTGCATAAAGCTGGGGATCCAAAATCAATAGAGGAATCCTCTATTTATAGAAGAGAAGGATGGAGAAATGAAAAGATATGAATAATGTGGGACTAAACATAAGCCGATTGCATTGTGACACTTGTCAACATGCTAGTGGAGAGAGGTGGAGCACATTTTAGTCAATTTGCATGATAAATGCTATTAGGTGGATTTCAAATTTCAAGAAGTGACATGTTTGGGGGGGATGAAAGAAGAGTTAATGCCACTTGGCTCAAGAAAAAGGACATGTAAGAGGCTTTAAATGCCTTGTTGGATGGACAAGTCCTTTTAAGAGGGGGATTTCAAATTGGAGGAATAGTCCACTTTTTGAATGAAAATAGAAGAATTTATTTATTTGTGCAAGTTGCAAAAGCTAGAGGGTTTGAGGATTAGTGTTCGAGTTAATTAGGATTTAATTAATTTTCAATAGAAGTTGGCTGATTTGACATTTAATTTAGATTTTTGGATTTATTTAAATCAAATGAGAGGATTTTAAGAGATTAGAAATTTAATTAATTAAATCTAGTCTATTCAATTAAATGAATAAATTTAGAAGTTAATTAATTATATAAAGTTGATTTATTTAATTAAAGAGGAGAATATGATTTAATCAAATAGAATAATATATTTAATTAAAAGAGAAACATTAGATTTATTTAAATAAAATTGATTTAGTTAATTAAAAGGGGAAATATGATTTAATTAAATAAAGATTGATTTATTTAATTAGAAGAGGAAATATGATGAATTTTCATTAGATAAAGATTATTTGATTAAATGGTTAATAGAGAGATGATTAAGGAAGAATCAGTGTTAGTGAATCAAGATTGACTATCTAATATTGATCAAGATAATTTGAATGTCTAATATATATATATATATGCACATATATATTTAATTACTTATATAAATATATGTAAGTTCAATTTTCAACCAAATCTTCTATACATCGATTACTTATGACCATCAATACCATCCCAATCTTCAATACAACAATATATATATAAATCATTTGCTATTAAATATAAGCACATTGAAATTTACAGTCAAATACCAAGTAATACTTGAAATGAGTTAATAACATTATAGCTGAATATTTATCTAAGTTCAAATATATATTTAGATCTACATATATCAACATACCAATAAATGTACCCATATAATTTCAAAAGTCAAACACCAAGATGTTACAGAGCAGTGAATAGGAAAAAACTATGATTCATTTAACATGCAATTCTAATGCAAGAGCATCCAATAGTGTAAGGGAAATCCTACATCACCCAAAAATATATTTAATTTTTTTTAGTTTTTTGTAGATGTTCTTGCATTTGTGGATACCCTTTTCATCAAATAATAATTCCCAACTTTTAGAACTGCTTTTATACTTTTTTTGCTCAACTGTTATTTTTAGTAGGTGTGAATTTGAATGCGTGAGGAGGAAAAATTTTTGAGAAAGCTTTAGGATAGAAAAATAAGCACTTTGGAAAAATAATTAGGTCAAGGTCATTCCTAGTTTGAAAGTTATTCAAGTTTTAGTTTCTACCTTTTGCTCTAAAAAATCTTTCAAGTCTAGTTTAAGACACTAAACGGTCTTGTAAGGGCCCAAAAATTGTTAGAACTAGGAAATCTCATTCTTAGTGCATTCTTCACTCTGATACCTTTCCAACAGTTCAAATGGTTCAAAAAATGAAGTCCCAAATCAAAAGTTATGGCTAGAAGTTGGTCAATTTTTAGAAAATTGCCAATTTTTGAATTAGGACTCAATTTTTCAATTTCAAATTGTAATTTTTGGTTCCAAACCACCAAAACTCATTATTCAAATGTTTTTTTGGCTCCAAACCAAAAAGGAGCTATTTATGGGTTGGTTTCTAATTTTTGGGTAGCTTTTTGGGAAAAGAGCGCATACAGAGAAAAGGGAACTTCTGTAATTTTTGGTAACTAGCATGTATTACAAAACTCAAGGAATTGGGATCCTCTACATGTAAGCGTTTCATTATTTTGAATAAAATCATATTCTCTAGTTTTTTGTGTGATTTTCTATGTCTCAGGTTAGCAGCCTCATCAAATTCACACATTTATGACATGATATGCTAAGCGGAGAAGATGCCAATACAAGGTGAAACCCACAATGCAAAGAAAGAGGTGAGACATATAGTCTCCTACAAATTAGAACTCACTTAAATTTTTCAAAAATGGAAAAATCCATACATAATCAAATGCATTGATTACAAACTTAAACTATTATCAAAGAACATACACATCAAATCTATACATGCATCTTCTATAGTAACTATCGATTATCTAATGCTGACAGTAGTGAATTAAATAAACGTTAAAATTATAAATATAAAAAAACCAAAAAACCCTTTGGACTTAATGGGAATTACACAATGCAAGAGAAGAAATCTCTGATGATTAAACAAGTGAGATGAGGTTCAAGTTCCACAATTTACAAAGAAATGGCTTCTTCAAGCAATTGAATTCTTTTATACTTTATTAAATCCTTCGATATCCAACACATACTTATTTCATAGTTAAAAATTCATAGGAGTGCACAAATCCCTTGTACAATACACCAAGAAATGCTCTCCTCTCCAAGTATTGAACTCCCATCAAGAGTTCACCGAATTTCATTTAATTAGCTAAGGTAATTGGTATAGAATTGATTGGAATGGTCCACATGGAATAAGTAAGCTGTAGTTATAACTAAGGTAATTACAAGAGCAAGGCCATGATGGGTTCAAGAAAATATTTCAAATTCTTCATAATACTTTGATAAAAGAAAGAATGTGAATGGTCAACTGACCCCAAGTTGATGTTACTAACTTTTAGATGAAACAACAGTAATTCAGGGTGCTCCCAACAGGAGTAACTAAAATTATTAGGACTCAAATAATGAGATTATTAGACTGAATAACATTCTTTAGAAGAGTAAATTTTGAAAGAAAATGAAGTGAGGAACCAAGGATTGAACCCAAAAAAAGAATGAAAAAACTATATAGTTGTTGTCTAGTTGAGTTACTTGAAAACATTACAAAAAAAGGGAAAATACAGAGCAAGCAATGAAACCTCAAAAATACTCCAAAGAAATTATTTCTTCAATATTTGAAAGAAATTCACATAATACTCAAAAATTTAACAAATAATCATTTTTCTTCAAGCAATACAGTCATACAATATTCATTTTCTAAACAACCATTAAAATTGACGAGAGATCATGGAACTTGGAATAATTCATATGACTTAGCTGAGAGCTAATGTCAGGTCAAATTCCAAGTTGTAGATTCAATTTCTCCCAAAAACCTCCAATTCTGGTAGAAAGTCTCCAAGAAATTCAAAAAACCCAAAACCCCAAGAACAAGAAACTCAAAGCTTCTAGGAACCAGAAGCACCCTCCTTAGAAAGTTGGATCAATTATCAAATATATTTAGAAAAGCCCCCACTTTCTTTAGCCAATTAATCAATTTATTAACCACTTCCACATATTTATTCCTGCATGCAACTCCTTTCTTAAATCAATTTATTTTAATTTCTTGACAATTCTTTACTACCACTCTTCAACATCATTATTAACTAGAATATCTTTATTTAGTTACACACAAAAGAATCCATTTTTAAATATTAAATTTATTAATTTTAACTTAATTTTAATTTTATTTTCACCTCACATTACAAAATATATTTATTTTTATATTTCTTTATTAAATCATAATTTTAATTTATTAAAATCAAATAAAGACTTTAATAATATTTTATTTAATTCATACTTCGATTATATAAAAGATTTTATTTTTAATTATCACTGTCTTTAATTTCAATAATCTTTTATTTTAATATAAAATCAGAAAAAATCACTAATCAAATACATTACTCAAATGAATAAAACACCAATATGTACCTGAGCTCAAAGCAAAATAGAAGGCAACACACAATGACATAGTTAGACCAACTCAAACTAACCACATAGATAAAGAATGACAAACAGACACTCATCATCGTTAAGGATGATGGTTCAACATAAGGGATTAGATGCTAACTGCAAATCAAAAATATCCATTAGGTTTAAGGCTCACTCGAACCTCAAAATTTAGGTGGAGTCGATGTTTGGTACCTACAACCTACAACAAGTCAACATAGTCATATAGTCAATCACACTATGAAAGGGAAGTTGCAGTGTCGTAGGGAACTCACAAGTGAGAGATGTACTATGTTTCCCTCCACCACAAAAAATCAATGCACACTAATCAAATGCTAATTAATCATGATAAAATGATCATTAGATAATTACATAACATACATAGTACAATTAATCCACATAATCAATTAAATACTTATATTAGTCATAGCTTAAGCATTAATGATAAAAGTAGCATCAACTATCATCACAATAGGGAATCTAACCACAAGCAAATATCATATTGTCCCAAACCGATACAAACAATAGTTAGTCAACTAAGAACAAACTAAGGGTCACTACACATATAGTCCTTCATTCACTTTCAGCATTCCATCCTACCTTCATAAATCAAAATCAAAGTACACAAACCTAGATTATTCCCTTACTTGCACTTCTAAGATATCAATAGTTACTTGGGACTCATAGATAGTTCAAGTAAGCTTTTCCACAACATATCCTATAGCAGGAGAATTGAGATATTAATCTAGGACACTCAACATTTTGAGCTCCAAAGGTAGTATCACCCCAAACAACACTCAAACCCTAGGGTCTTGATCTTCATAACAAACCATATCAAAACATCCACAATTTCACCATATGAGCATTTGGTAACTAGTTACTTTAGTTAAACAACCAAATCTTGTAGCACCAATCCTACAACCTAGTCACACACACATTTAAGGTGAACAAACTAATATCATTAGTAGTTTAAGAACCTTCATATTTGAGAAGAATGGAACACCCAACCAATGAAGAAATGCAACAAAAATCTTAGACAAAGAGGAAGAGAAAGTTGACCTAGGCACTGGAAGACCCATGTTACCAACTTCTATGTAGTAATAGATATGCATCCCTTATCATCTATAGAAAGAGAAAAATCCTTAAGTGGAAATCCATATTATGACTCTTAAATAACTACCCTAATCTAAAATTAGATAAAGGGTACATCTTGAGAAGATAACAAACCCATCAAAAATATAAAATCATATTTCATTCCATAGCTAAGAGTCACAAAAGCTTGGTAGTTGTTTATGGAAACTACAAGATCACGACATAAGAAGAGAATGGAAGCAAGCAAGAACAACACTAGCATCCCACTAGAAAACATTGCAAATGATGAAGGTGGCCCATGGGGCTATAGGCCATGAAACCTTGAAACACCTAAAAGAGACCCATGTATAGAGACACATTTAGTGAGGAAGAGATAAACCATAAATGACAAGAAGTGATGGAACAAAACAACTATGACCCAAAAAGAGTAATCATAGAGGAGGTAGATACTTAGGAGGCAATAAATGATGAGGAGCTATTTGAACATTCCAAGAACCTAAAGGTGCTCAAGCTAATGGAAAAATTATTGAGAAAGTATCCAAATTTTTACTTCTTCAAGCTAGCATAGAGTGCTGCTCGGCTACCATTAGATTTTAATAGGGAGACCCTCAAGGATCCTAATCTTATTCCCTTAGGGGATAAATTAGTGGTGAGATAGATAACTAAACCCCCAGAGATGCCAAACATGCCACCCACATTTTCACAAAATAGTGCTCAAACCAAGGAAAACCCCTTGTATAGAAAATGAACTCAGATCAAACAAGTGGTGGTAGCACAATAGTATCAAAAAATTCCATCCCAGTACATACTGCAAAACAAAAATCCACCTCCCACACAATATCTACCTCAAAAAAATTTAATGTCAAACCTTCCCAAAATAGACAGTACCATCAATAAGGTGGACTACAAGGTCCCCTTCCAAATCAATACCATCAACATAGTGGACCATAGCCCCCTCTCCAAATCAGTTACATCAACAAGGTGGACCATAGGGTCCCCTTCCAAATTAGTGCCATCAAAAAGGTGGATCATAAGGCCCCTTCCAAATCAATACCACCAACAAGGTGGAAAATAGGGTCCCCTTCCATATTAGTCTCAACAACAAGGTGTATCACAAGGAACCCTTTTTCAGTCATCCCATAAACAATGTAACCCACTAATACACCATCAGGGAAACCTTTTGTATAGTATGTATCGACAACAAGTTGTGTCATAGGGAACCCTTATTCAATCATCCCATCAATAAGGTAACCTGCTAACACACCATTACGGAAACCTTTAGTTTAGTCTATCCTAGCAACAAGGTGTGTCATCATATTGATGTGGAATGGTCAGCCTTTCACAATCTCTTGGATAATATGATCCATTTCATTTGATTTTATTGATGAAAATCAATAAAACTAATAAAATACAAACAAAACATGGATGAAAAACTAGTTTAACATGGTGAAAATTAGTGCTAAATGCTAAAATACTTGATGGAGATGGATACAAGCTATAGTAAATGGAAAAAAGGTTCAAAATTCAAGCTATGCATACAAAAATATGCTAAAATGAAAGCCATTAATGGACGCTTAAGCTAATATGGATGATGATATAAGCAAAATGTGGATGTAATTGAGTGTGAATTTCAACAACATAACATTACTCTTAAAAGGTGGATCCATTTCTCTCCAAATAGTGAAGTATTTATAGGAGAGAAAATGAAGAATCAAGGGTTGAGATTGATTTGGTTAATCATGTTACATTGGTGGTTGTCATTTCACCAAACGATCAACCTATAAATTCCCAATACAACCGCTTGACTTATGTAAGATCCAAAAGAGGTGGTTAACCCATGTCACAAACCCAACCACCATATTGGACAAGGAAGACCAAGGGACACACCATCTTGCAACAATCCCACTAGTGCAAGCAAGGGGTTTTAACATGTGACCTTGGATTTGATACCAATTGTTACATTGTTACATTGGTTGTTTCCATTTCAACAAAAGATCGACCTATCAATGTACAATATAACTTCTAGATTTATGCACAATAGGAAGTTAAGCCATGTCACAAACCCAAGCATCATGCTAGACAAGGAAGACAAATGAACACCATCTTGCAAAAAATAAATGGTCAATATTAAATCAATGGTGAAACATGTATCAAATATTCTCATGAATGGATCAGAATCAAAGATAACATGGATCAAAGAAAGCATCAAGGGATCATAATGATTCACACAAACACACTTTTTAATAACTTTGAAAGTTTTCTAGGAAATACTATTCCATTTTTGGAGCCAAATAGAAAAATATTCCTTTGGAATATTCCCTATGCAAGTGGATGTGCGAGGAAAATTAGCAATTATTAAATTGAAACTAAGTCTTAATTATGCAAGTGGATGAATGTGAGGATGTTCATTAAATAATTCTTTTTTTTTAATCAGAAGGGGATGCAAATGACATTTAATTAAATTATAGGACCTAGGGGGTTTAAATTAAATAATTTAATTTATTCAATTAAACAGGATAAGAGGTGAAGGTGAAAGGGGGTGAATTAACCTAATTCAATTAATTAGATTAATAGAAGAAAATGTTGCAGCCCGAACGTGTAGTAGATTTGGTTTGGGTAGGGGGTTTTCTCCCCATTGGCCTCGATTTTGAATACACTCCAAAGTTTAAGAGGCGGGACTTCTTGCGGGTGGGGGATCTCACCCATAGTGGACTAGTCTTTCCCTAGCTCACCTCAGGTACCCAGGGTGAGGATTGTTGGACTACTAGGCCAGGTTGTAGGGACACCCCTATAGTATATAAAAAAAAGAAGATGAAAATGACACATTTTATTAAATAACTAGGCTTATTTAATTAAATATGAAAAAAGAGGATGAATTTTAGGATGAAATGATGTTTGTGATCAAATTAAAGTGTGTAATACTATTTAGGACATTTGAAGTGCCTAATTTTTTTTCCTTTTTGAAGTGAGATACCTGTTATGTTGGTTCAAAGACTGACACTTTTTGGATTAATGTTGCTACTCATATCAAAAATTTAAAAAATTCCCAGTTTTTAGATGCCCCACTATTTTCTTAGTGGAAATAATTAAGCTAGTACCATGCCCCCTTGAGAGATTAGGTAGAAATTTTGAATTTTAGGTTGATCTCTCAACAAAGGTCAAACATTGATTCAGGGGAAAAAAACATCCTTTGGGATGCAAAATGAGCTAAAAAAATGTCTCAAAATATGCCCCATGCTGGAAAAAATGAATAAACAAGCTAAAACCCCAACTTTTCCCCAAATTAGGGTAAAAAACCCTAATTTTTAAGGATAAATAGGTACTAAAGGGTCATTTCCAATTCATTTGTACATTCACACTTTGAGATTATCTTTTCATTTTTCTCTAACCCTCTAACAAAATGGCTTACCATGTGCTTCCATGACACATCACTGATTGAGTTCAAGAGTACCAACGACCTCTAGGTGTAGGACCACCAGTATACAAATCAAGACTTTCATTTTAATTGTATTTTTCCATGCATTTATTAGGAATTGAAGTTAGAACAAGTTAGGCATCACTATTAGGATTTTTGGGGATTTTTTTTTCAATTTTCATGATGTCATTGTAAATGGTGACATTTCTCATGATTTATAATTAGGGTTTCAAATTTATTTTAGCGATGCAGGTGTATTTAGTGATGTTAGCTAGGACTTGGTTTGGGCGACATAGGGAATCATGGTGACATCATTGTCTAGAGTGACGTATCTTCATCTTTGAGCAAAGACGACACCATTTTCCAAAATAATTATAGTGATTTTTGTGTAAACAATTGAAACAATGGAAATAGGGTGCACTTAATATTTTAGGAGACAGAGCGCAAGGGTAGGGTTCCTCCTATTTCACCTAGTTTCATCCAAGGAAACCCTAAAGATCATAATACAAGGATGGAATGAGGGACTAAGATATGCTAAGGGTTTTCCTAGGGTATGTTTAGAGACTAAAAGGAGTTCACCACCAAGATAGTTCTTGGAAAGACAAGAAATGAATGAAACATGCAAACTAATATGCAAAACATAATTAAATGACCTAGGAAATGAAAGCGAAATGAAGAATAAAAAACTAAGAATGAACAGAGGTGCACCTAGAAGAATGATGAGGTCAATAAAAGGCTCCAAAACCATAGAAACCTACTATTTGATTCCCACTAGGATTCCTATGCTAGTTTAAATGATTTAGTCCTAGACTAGGGTTTTTGTGCCAAACCTAGAATCTCATAGTGGTTGATTTGAATTCGTTGAAATCTAGAAAATATGTTGTACTGGGAATCATATGCCTAAAGTGGCATATTAGTCCCACTCTACTTTTGAGAGGGTCAAGACTTGATTCTACTCTCCTATCTCTGGTCTTCTTCCACACTATTTTTTTAGATCTAAAACTTTGAATTCAGACCTATAAATGACTTTCCATGAAGATAGCAACCTTGTGATAAATTTAAGACTTTCTTCTACCTTGTAACTTAATATTTAAATATCCCTCAACCTCCAAGACACCTAGATCTGCAATCACACATGTAGAGAGAGAAAAAATTGTTGATTGCTACGAAATAGAGGTTTTCCTTGGTTAAACCCCATTTAGGTAATCAAACCTTGTGATGACATAATGAAATATGAATATGAAACATGAAGTGTAAAACATGAACAATGATACCTTGAATGTTGTCTTGAGATGTTAATTAACAATCTAACATGAAGTAGCCATGTAGAATGTAGATCTTGATCTTGAACTACATATGAAACAATGCTTGCAAATGGATCTCCAATGCTACATCACAACACTAACTCAACAACATGCTTGATGCATTATGATCTTGACATCATAATTGATCTTGAAATGCTATAAAAAATGACAAAAAATTCTACACTTGAATGCCTTAGAAATTCTTTTGTAAACTCTCTTCATGCTCTTCTAAAGTCTTGGAATGATTAACTCTTGATATCTTAGGATGATATCATGAAGGCTTAGTGAAATAATGATTTGAGACCTTGTTTATATGGTAAATCCATACAACTTACCTTTTATTAGATCCAAAGGTTGACATTCTTGAAATTTAAATGTAAAACCCTAATTTCCCACTAAAAAGTATATAAAAAGGGGCCAAATGGAACTCATACACCACTTGTGGCATATAGGTCCCCTCTGGATGGAACTCATATGCGTAAGGTGGCATTTGGGTCCCACAAGGCATTTTTTGGGTGGAGTAAATGTTGAGGAGTTGAGAAATGAAGTATATTTGTTCTTGTAAGGATTTGGTTGAAATAAGCCTTGGGATGCATAATATAGGGTCTTAGGGGCCTATTAATTATGATATGAAGGTCATAAATGTAAGAGGTCCCAAAACTTAATATGAAGGTGTAAATAAATACACTTTACAATATTAAATTATGGAAAAATTAGGTTTATTTAGCTTAAAAGGGCCCTAAATCAAATGTGAATGTTGAAAAAACATTATAACACTAGATAAAGGAAACATTAGGTCAATTTTAATGTTAATCATCCCCAAATTAAGTGTGAAAATATAGAGGGATACTTTCTTTGTTGCCACATTTAGTCCCCACTTTAGTGAGAGGAAGAACTTGCTTCAAACTCACACTAAAGTAGACATTCAAGAGGGGTACAACTATACCAATGTGGAGGAAATAGGATGAAAAATATCAAAGGAGGTGGTCAATCCCTTAGGATCCAAGATCCTATGTCAAACCATGTTGGAATATTGTTGTCATTGATGTCAAAAGTGCAATCATGTAAGGGAGATTATTGGCATAATGATTGGGTTTCTCAAGAGCTTTTTAGACAGGTATTGTGTAGGTCATGATGTCAATCAAAATATCCTCATTCATTGGTTCTTGCTCTCAAACTAAGGCAAAAATTGTAAGGACTCATAGATTTCAAAATTTTCCTAACGTATGTTGCAGGGTTCTCAAGTTTCAAAACCTTCTGACTTAGTAATCTCCTTGTTATTGGTGAAAGTGAATGGAATCACGAGGTTCTAAGTTTTACTAACCTATGTTGGGGGGTTCTCAAGTTTTGAAACATCCCAACTTAGTGACTAAGTGATGGAGAAATAAGAAGGAAGGAAGCACTCCATGTGGGACCCAACCATAATGACGATGCAAACACGTGGATATGTGATGTTAGCATGTGGGCCCCACATTGGAATGATGTATTGGGTGTTGTTTTCATCAAAGTGACTTAATCATTTTGAAGGGAGTTTTATAGGTTCTCTCTATTGTCTGTGAGTCATAGGTTTTCATAACTTTGTAACCTCTAACATGAGGTTTTGAGGTTTAGGTTTTTAGCAACTAGGTGATAGGAGTATGATGCCAACTATGGGACCCATTGTGACAATGGTTAACAAATGGTAGTGAATGATTGCATCAAGGCCATTAGTAATGGTGAGTGATCAATGGTTACAATCAAGAAGATCCAAAGGTGCCCATTAGTTCTGCTAAGCTTTGAGAGGATCCTAGCTAAGTCTCATGGGGTTAGTAGAGAGTGGTGGAGATTAATCCATAGTGGATGAATATTGACCATCGATGAAGATGGTGGGACCCAACAAAGAAAGAATCAAAGGTAATGATGGTGAATGATAACATGTGATGACAAGTGGTGGAAGAAGATTTGATCAAGAGACCAACTCACATCATTGTTGTGAGTTGTGTGGTAATGACATGGATGACATGTAGGTTGTGGGCCTAGTTAGATAACATGGAAAGCATATCGGTGTGACATGCTTGTATTGGTGGGAGTCAAAATGAAGTCCCAATGATGGGACGATATGATAGCTCAGCAATGGTGGTTTAAGTGACCAATTATCCAATGGTTAGGGTTTAAAGACACATCAATGAATGTTGATCATAGGATCAAGGCACAAAGGAATAGATCGACAACTAGAGTTCAAATGCAAAGATCTAAAATGGCTATGACATGTGTAAACGAGGGTGTGGTATGAAAACTGACACAAGATAAAGAATTAATTTTATCCAACTGTCTCAATGACCATTTAAATGAATATTTAATCTTCAAGATGGTGAAATAGATTGTAGAAGTGATCGAGATCAGAATTAGATCGAATGATCACAAGAATATATTAAATGCATATCAGATTCTAGGGTTTGACATTATGTTATTCTTACCAAATTCTCTACACTAGAAAAAATGTTGTGCGACTCAATGTAGAGGTATGGTGATATCTAATGAACTAGATAGTATGTGTGTGGTTCGATGCTCTAACATTTATGGAAGTAGATTGCAAGTGGAAGAAACCTAGCAATGATTCCAGTGTATATGAATTGAATGAGGGGAATTATTGAGATACTGAGAATGAATGAGAGTATCTGAATGAAGAGAAAGGTGAACTGTAACAAAAGGAAAAGTCTAAAAATTCATGTAGATGGTTATAGTGGAGTAAGGGAAAACTAAGAAAGAGAGCGAGTGTTTATGTATTGAATTGATGCATTGTAGGTTATGTAGAACCATTTTATGCATAGTATATTGCAAAAATTTCTACAATGTTGAAGCATCCATTTTGCACTGATTTGTAACTTAGAATAGGGTGTAGTAGAATCCTTGAAGTTGTAGCTTATAAACAAGGAGTTGTTTCTTCCTTGGGTTGTAACCCTAAACATTGTAATTGAACTTTGAAACTTGTGAGGTTGGATTAGGACAATAGATCCTAGTAGCATTTCTCATTGTGGTTTTTCCCATCTTGGTTTTTCCATGTACATACTTTCTTATGTGTTGATCTCTCTTGTGCTTCTAACTATTATATCTATTAGTATTTCAATCTACACATTTGAGGTTACAGTTGAATCTGCAAAAGGGTTTAAGAACTAATTTTTTTTAAGATCGATTGATTCACCTCCCTCTAAATAGATCATTTTGTTTTAACAAACCAATCATAAGCAAAAAAGGAAACACACAAGGTGTACAATATGGAACATCAAGATACACAATAACACAATGTCAAAGACAAAGAAAAAAGAAAAAAATTAAAAATAAAAAGAGTTGGATCAAGCCTTGACCATTTTTCCAATGCGATGTGGATCAAATATAAAATGTTTGTACAAAAATACACACTGAATCTATGTCAAAGACATAAACAAGAAATAAAAATAAAAATAAAAATAAAAAATAAAAAAATAAAAATGCGCAGAGGTGACTCAACTGACCATTTGTTCAATGTGATCTAGATGGGATCTAAGATGTTTGTCCAAAAATTCACACTCACTTTGAAGCAATAGAACTTTAGGTTGTTCACTGGGTTAGTATCCAAAAAGGGTGGCTTACAAGTGGAACACATTCTCCACTATGTAGACCAAATGCATGCTCACAAGGGCTAGTGGAACCTTAGGCCATCTACGAGGTGAGCCCCTAGAGAGGTGAGAAACATATGCATGTGATTGGTATGTGCTCACACACACAAGAAAGTGGCTATGGGAAAGCCACGCCTAAGTTTGGATCCCATATGTAGAACTAGACCAAATTTACACCCCTAATAACTTTGATAAGGTTCCACACAATAATGAAATTTGAGCTTCATGAGGCAAGAAAAGCTTTGTATGCTTCAAACTCGTGAACAAAAAAGATGGCTCCATAGGAAAGAAAAGTGTGTTATGCAAGGTGGCCATATACCCAAGAATGTAAATGTGAAATAGTGTAAGGTACGTTCAAATGGATTTTTATTAGTTCATGTAAGGTCTCTTCTTAGGGAAAATTTTCCTAATGTCTCCAAGAGAGGACAATTCAAAGAAATATCATTCTCTCAGAGGAAATCAAACCCAATGACATGACAAAGAAAAGGATGCATCAAAAGAATAAACAAAATCACATAGTGAAACATGAGTGTTGATGTATGCCCCCACTTTAAAGTAGTTGCTAACACCATTGTTGTGAGAAATTAATTTAAGGTAGAATAAAAAATGAGAGATTATTTGGAAAGCCCTATGTCAAGTCATATTTTTCCAATAAACTATGTCATGAAAAGAAGTTTCCCCTAAAACTTAGTATGTCACATGTGAGCCAACTTAAGGCATGTTGTCCACATCCCAAGCTTTCTCTTATATGTACATGAAAGGTGGCCAACTAGCCAAAAGAGACAAAAAAAAGTGGCATACAAGGAAAAGGCTACTTAAACCCTTCCCCTTACTTAGTGCAAGACAAGGATGAGCTGAACTAGGTGCTTCAACATAAGGAAGAACACCACAAATCCTTAAGATTTTGAATTTAATTAGTCAAAGCCTTACATTCATTAGTAGACTAACCATGAACTCTATGATATGTACACAATGAATTCTTTTAGTAAAATTTATTTCACATTCTTGTAGGGAGGGATATTAAACAATCTCAAAGGAGTCTTGAAAACATAATCTTTTGATCAATAGTTATGGATGTTGGGTATGTACAAGATCATCATGGAAAAAATAGGCCCTTAAGTGGTGAAAAATTCAAAAAAATCAGAGTTAAGCAACTTGACATAAAAAAATTGAATAAGTTATCTATATTATTTCAAAAATATGTAAGAATATAATTTGAAGTAAATTGAATGTAGTTTCTCGGTAAACTACTGGGCTTTTAAAAAAAATCTATTTGCGAAAATTCTTTGAAAATTTCAACGAGTAATTCTAAATTTTAGGAAAATAAGAGGTGCCTAACTTCCCCAGAATCACCCCTAACCATAATAAATGATAAATATTTTTACAATAATATTTTAGATATAAGCAGAGGACTCATGTTCCTAGCTGTGACATTTTTTTTAAAATTGTTTCGTAAGTAAATAATTAATTATGATTTTTATTACAACTTTAAAAAACAGTTAAAAATTGTACATCCACTAATTCTAATACATGGTCAAAAATCTGCCAGTCTTTCTAATCCTATAGTATAATAGATTGTGATGCACAAGCTCGCGTATTATGAAAATGTGATGCCCATTTGAAATATAGGTGTTTTTCAATCAGCCTATCACCTTAGACTTTAGTCATAATTCAAATGAAAACAGAAACACAATTACTTATTAAATTCAAAGTAAAGTATAATTTGGTATTTGCGGAAAGTTGGGAATCTCCTTTAAAACCCTCTTTGTTCTAATCAATTTTGGGTGATTACCAATCAGCATTCAGCGCCCCATTATGTTTTACCACACTCTTGGCCCAGCATAAATAATATACTCCTTATCTTTATTTTGAGACAAATATATCTCTTACTTAGTATAATATGTTATACTTACACAACACTCTATAGATTGTGATATTTTTTACTCTTCTTTATAGGAGGGTGTAAAATATATCAAATTCAAATCACTAGTGTTTTGTGTGATTAAATTGATATTAAGCAAAGATTTCTTTGTCTCTTTTGTTACTTTTGAAGAATGACAATCAAGATCAATAGTGTCGTTATTGGTCAGTCCAGATACCTCCAATGTTGCGCGAACCTTGAGAATCTTTGTGATAGTGTTGATGAGTTAAGTGAAGGCCTGGTTTTATCTTGATTTTGAGGGATACAAATCCAAGACCAGTGTTTCTTCTCGTATTGTATAGGGACATAGATACCTGTTCTTTCGCACCTAAAACCTTAATAGATCCTTCATATCGCTAACTTTATAGGATTCTTCACAAATATTTTTCATTCTTATTTGGAAGTTGTTCATAAATTAAGTTCATCACGGAGCGTTTCGCGCAATTGCCATCCTGCGACATTTTCATACCTGTTTGTCCTCCTTGTGTAATTTTGGTCAATATGTCCTTGATCTGTAAATGGATGCAAAAACATTCCGTATTTCTCAGGTCTTGGGCCCTGTAAACGAATTTGATTTTTATGGTGCTCGCTTAAAGTTTTGTAGTAGAGTGCAAGCTGCAAAACAATATGTCTACTTCCACTAACTAAGCATAATTTTAATCATAATAAACCTTTTAATCATGTCTTTATATTTGAGGTTGTAAAGTGTTGTAACATTGACTTTCACATCTCTCTAGGGCTTGGTCATTATAATAATTGGGATTTCTTGTAATCCAGCCAAGCCTCAAATATTGAGCATCTTTTGAGGATAATCCCACACCAACTGCACCACAATCATAATTCAAGTGTCTCCTCTCTGCTTAAAAATTTTCCTAAATTTAGTGCCTCATTTTAAGCAAAATTCCTTGGAAATGGATTCACCTAGGTCTTTTTGGCCCCAATGAGTGCTCTTAAGAATTTCTTGTATTTTCTTTGTCCCATACATTATGTGATGGGATTCTATCTGCACCTCTGAGAATGAGTCTCTGTAGAATTTAAAAATTTCAAACTTGTAATCCTGTAAATCTCAATTCTGGATTCCTGGTCTCTCCAGACTGCATTTCTTTCCTGTAGTGTTTTAATTTTAAGAATTCTTGTATAATTAAGTATAAATACAAGGTTCTTTCACTCATATTTAACACAAGTATAATTCAAGGGATTTCTCAAAAGTATTAAGCATTCACAAGAGAATTCAAGGCATTTCTAGGGTAGATTATCAAGCATTTTAGAGCATTCTTCAAGTACCAATCATCATTTCAAATATTGCATTCTTCAGTTTTGTTATTGTGCTAACATTTGTGATGTAGAGTTCATGATCCAAGCAAGAGTTTCAAGCAAGATCTATCACATTCAAGCTAGAGTCAAGAACCACATCTATTGCATTCATTTCAAACATTATTGTAGCACCTTATTACTAGGGTTTGGGATAGGTTGTAGATTTATAAGGAAGAAAAGTTTTCAAATCCTCAAAGTTGTCATCAAAACCTTGGAGAAGCTTTGAGAAGATCTACATGTGGAAATTTATAGTTTTGAATCTAGAAATAAGTCAGAAAGAGTAGAGTAGACTAAGAGGCACATAATTCAGTTTAGAGATTCTAGAAAATAAAAAGTGGACTGATTCACCACTATTGGTGAATGAGTCCAACTATATAGGCTTGACAAATATTTTTACAAATCTAGATAACCTTTTGGCTAAAACTTGTTCACGTACATTTTCCTAGAAACTGGACTAATTCAACCAGCTTGGTGAATGAGTCCCAATCAATATTAGTAATATATTTTTTAGTGAAAAAGACCTCCATTATTCCTTCTTCAGTCCCCGAGGTGCACACTTTCTATTTCATAGCTTTACATTGTGTTTTGTTCATATTTCTAGGTCATTTAGAGCTAGTTTGCATCCAATTAGGATTTTACATTATGTTTTTCATTTCATTATCTTTTCCAAGTTTACACTTTGTGGTGAATCCCTCATTAGATATCATTAATCCCATAGAATAGCCCTTTGCAATATTTCAATCTTCTTTGCATTGAAATCTTAAGGGTTTGTTCTTGAGGGAGAGTAAGGAAATTGTCTCTCCTTTGAGGTCCAAAACCACATAAGCAAAAGAGAGTACATAGTTTCCTTGCTTTTATTTTGGCGAGCTTGCATTTAGATCATCATAATTCTAATTACAAGAGTATTTATGTATCCTATATTTAGCTTGCATTAGGTTTTGCATTGGTTAATTTGCATTCTAGTGTTTCAATTCTTGCATTAGTAAAAGCTTGAATATAGCTTGCATTTTTGCATCTAATTTCATTGAAAATCAGTAAAATTATGCATTTTCATCTTATATTTTCATCAAAAAACATAGAAAGCATTAAATTCAATTCAAAAAACTTGAATTTTTTTCAAAAACATAGTACCTGGACCCATTCACCACCTTGGGAGAATTAGTCCCTCTGCATATTTTTCACTACAATTTTTGTCATTTAAACCTCATTTTTTTAGTTCCTATTTGTTGTTATCTCTATGTTTCATTCTATAGACTTTCCATTTCATTGAATTTATCTTAAATTCATTCATCTTGTGTATTTCTTAAAATCAAAATTGGATTTACTACATTGTTGCATAGTCTACAATATGAAATTTTCATCATGGATATGTGCTTTAACAAGGTTTGTATGTCATTAAAGTCCTTAATGGATGTGTCAAGTTGTGCTTTAGGAAATGACCCTAATTACATTGACCATACCCATGCTCACTCAACTCCTAATGAATGTCCTCCTCGTGATGGTGACATCATTGGAGAAGATGATGGTAGCATGAATAGGTTCCTAAACAATTGTCTTGACAACCTTGAAGCTAATACATCCTTCTATCCATCCATGAAACAACAAGATCTTCCTACAATGCCACCTCTTTATATATTTGGTTAGTTACATCTTGAAACAAAATTTGAACCTAAGTTCCCTACAATAGGTGAACCTAGTTCCTCTAGGAAAGAAAACACTCAACCATTTTATGATAACAAAGTAACCAACACTCCCATCAATCTTGAAGAAACATATGGAAAAGGATTCACAATCTTGAATAAACAAGGATGTGATACAAAAAGCGAACATGAAATTAATCAAATCCTACAAAAAATACCAATAGATGAAAACACAAGGGATTAGGATATCAAGATCCCAATCATAACAAAAAAACACCTAGAGAATATCTAAGGCTTTGAAGTGATGGTACAGTGATCTTGGATTCCCCTCCTGACATGAATATCTTTCTTCCTAGATCATAACAATAGCAAGGATAAAGATAAGATCATCTTAGGACCTCTTTCCTTCATCACATCTAGAGAAGTTGGTGAATCTAGCAAATGCAAGAGGCCTTACAAATTACAAAAACTAAAGTCTCCTCATCCACCACCTGAAAGTGAAAGGAAACTACAATTTATTTTAAACTAAGAACTAATAACATTACCATCTATGGATAGATTAGTTCTATATCCTAAAGATGTAAAAGTCCCACATTGTACATATCATTGAATTCTCAGACATAGTACTGATGAATTTCGTGCATTCTAGTTATTATTGAAAAAATTTCACTTTGATGGTGATGATTTCCATTTTGTGATTTCATAGCTTAATATTGTTTCACCCATCATCATTTAACAATTGTAGAACATTCTATTCTCACTATTACATGACCTTTCCAATCACCTACCTTGGCCCATTCTTGTTCCACACTTAGTGGGGACAAGAAGTTGATAGCCTTGTCCTAGTAATGTATTTTTCATTGTCCCTTGCATTCATTATTCACCTTCTGCTTATACAGAATGAGATTGGGAGGTGGATGACTTGCTCATAGGTCGAATCACATTGGCCTTACTATTCCTTTTTATTTTCTTTTGTGTGATTGCATGTGCAAAATGTGATCCCTCGTGAAATTCTATTTGATGTTCTCTCTATCTCTTTGTGACATTCCTCTGTTTGTACCTTCATTCTTCTCTATTTCATGCATCTCTTTCACTTTTTATCTCATGTTTTCCTTTTGGGGATGATGCAAGGCATTGAGACATTCATGTTTCTTCCATGTTAACCCAAAAGGATTTCTTTTTCTTTTTCCTTTTCATTTTCCTTTTTGTCTTGTGTTTTCCTTTTGGGGATGACACAAGGTGTCAAGACATTCATGTCTCTTCCATGTTGATCCAAAGGATTTCTTTTTCCTTTTCCTTTTCTCTTTTTTGTCTTGTTTTTTTCTTTTGGGAATAATACAAGGAATTGGGACATTCATGTCTCTTCCGTCTTGACCCAAAAGGATTTCTTTTTCTTTTTCCTTTTCATCTTCTCTTTTGTCTTGTGTTTTCTTTTGGGGATGATGCAAGGAATTGAGAAATTCATGTCTCTTCCATATTGACCCCAAAGATTTTTCTTTGTTTTCACTCTCTTTGTGTCATTCTTCTAGTTCTCTATGTATTTGGGGGATGATGATAGTTCTAAGTTCTCTAAAAACATTATAGCAAAGAACATACTAACTCCAAATCAATAGATCCCTTATGTGTTTAGTGATTTAATTTTGGGGGCAACCCCTCTCTCTTGTCTTTTTTTTTCCTCTCTTGCATGACACAACTTTGATAAAAAAACATATGACTTGGAACAAGGCTTTCCAAGTTGGTTCTCATGTCTTCCTTCTTGTTTTCATTTTTATTTGCTACTTTAAATTAATTGCTCATAGTACAGTTTTTAGCAATTTCTTTAAAGTGGGGGCATACATTGGCATTATTCCTTTTCAATTTTCTTTTTCTTGGTTCTTAGTGTAGCCTTCTTACTTCATACAATGTGTTTGTCACTTTTTGGATGACATTAGGTGTAATTTCCTTCAGGAGTGTGATATATCTTAACATATTGCATTCCTCTTAATGGCTTGATGGAATGCATTGCATCCACTAAGTTGCAAATTCTCCATTCTTTGATTGGTCCTCTCTTGGAGAAATTAGGCACAATTTTCTCTAATTTAAAGACCTCACATGAACTAAGAAAGAATCCTTTGAACATTCTTTGCATGTTTCATGTTGCATTTGTTGTTATATGACCACCTTGCATAATATAACTTGCATTCTTGTAGTGCCATCCTGTTTGTTCATGAGCTCCAAGCATACAAAGTTTTGCTTGCCTCATGAAGCTTGAAAAATTATTTTTGTGTGTTCCTTATTAAAGTTATCAAGAGGTATAACTTCTATATGGTTGAGTGGGAAGCCCAATCTGAGGCATGAACTTCCCCATAGCCACTTGCATGTGTGTGAGTGTATATTAGCCATGTGTGTATGTTTCTCACCTTTTAGGACTTCTCACCTAGTGAATACCCAAGAGTTTTGTCACATCAGAGTGAGTATGTGTTTTTCAAACAAACAACCTAGATCTGATTAAAGCTAGAGTCAAGAACAACATCCATACACCAAATAGTAACCAATCATAATTTAGGTGTTCCTAGCTTTTGTGGCCCAAATTTAGTGTCTAGGACTCATTTTCCAACTTGGGTGAATGAGTCCCACCTAGGTCTTTTTGGCCCTGATATAGGTTTCACACATTCCTAAGCATTTTTCATTTTTGGTCCCATACATTATGTGTTATGGGACTCATTTTCCACCTTGGGAGAATGAGTCCTATGTGATAAAAATTCAAATTTAATTCAAATTACTAGCAATATTTTATTCTCCTAGATCTAATGTTAGCTTGTAGTGTTGTAAATTTGGAATTCTTGCATAATTAAGTATAAATACAAGGGTCTTTCATTCATATTCAACACCTAGCATTCAAGAGATTTCTCAAGATCATTAATCATTCACAAGATCATTCAAGGCACTTCAAGGGAAAATTATCAAGCATTTTAGAGCATTCTTCAAGTTCCAATCATCATGTCAAAGATTGCATTCTTCATTTTTTTTATTATGATAACATTTGTGATATAGAGTTCATGATCCAAGTAAGATCTATCACATTCAAACTAGAGTCAAGAAAAACATCCATTGCAACCATTTCATGCATTATTGTAGCACCTTATTGCTAGGGTTTGGGCTAGGTTGCAAATTTTTCAAGAAGCAAAGCTGGACAGAAGTTATCATCAAAAAGTTGGCGAAGCTTGGAGAAGGTCTACAAGTGGCAATTTATAGTTTCAAATAAAAAAATCAGTCAAAAAGAGTAGAGCAGACCAAGAGGCACAAAATATTGTTTAGAATTTCTTGAAAAGAAGAAGTGGATTGATTCAAAACTATTGGAGCTTAATGAGTCCCACTGTATGGGCCTAACATAGATTTTTATAGATCTGGATACCCTTTTGGTTGAAACATGTTACCATGTATTTTCCTAAAAACTCAACTGATTCACCCAACTTGGTGAATGAGTGTCAATCAACATCAATAATAAATTTTTCACTGATCTAAAACTCCATTCTTCCTTCTTCAGTCTTCCATGTGCACACTTTCTATTTCATATATTTCTATTGTGTTTTGTTCACATTTATAGGTTATTTTGAGATAGTTTGCATCCAATTAGGGTTTTACATTATTTTTTGCATTTCATTGTCTTTTCCAAGTTTACACTTGGTGGTGAACCCCTAATTAGATATCATTCATCCCCTAGAACAAACCTTTGTAAGATTTCAATCTCCTTTGCATTGAAATATTAAGGGTTTGTTCTTGAGTGAGAGTAAGGAAAATTTCTCTCATTTTAGGTCCAAAACCCTAGAAGTGAAAGAGAGTAAACCATTTTCTTCCTTTCAGTTTCTTGTAAACTGGTTGAGGTGGATTCTTTCAAAGGGTCTTCTAAATTTTGTGTTGACATTACTGCTTATTTTTTTTTCTTTTCTGAATGTTTTTTTATGATCTTGTATTCGCCCATGAATGTAGGTATAAAATCCAATGATCTAAAATCATCTAGTGATATCATTGTGAAGGGCTTAGGACATCTGAATTTTTTTTATTCTTGCACACATTTCACTTGTGTAGTTGGTGTTAATGTCTTCAAAGGATTTTCCTTTCCTTTTTCAATGTTCAAAAACTATTTGGTTTAGGGTTAGCTCCAAGTGTGTACACTTTGTTGTTGTAGATGTACTTCATGATATGATGAAGAGTAGAAGGAACCCCATTAATTGCATGAATCCATGGTCATCCTAAAAGTGGATTATATGAAATATAATGATGCATAACATAGATTTGTGTTTCTAATTTGGTCTTTCCAATTGTAATAGGAAAATTAAACACAACAATTGGTTTTTTTCCTACATTGTCAAATCCTTTAATAGATAAAGATTTGGGTTTAATTTTTTATTTATCCACACCAAGTCTATGAAAAAGTGCCACACTAAACACATTAAGTGAAAATCCATTTTGAATGAGGGTTCTTTTTATTCCCAACCTATTATAGATAGCTATTATCATTAAAGTGTCATTTTTTTTCCACTTCCAAAGGAAGGAGCTCACTTTGGTGGAAAACAAGGTCAGCATTCACTTCTTGAATCATGGTTGATATGTCATTTGGTTGTGAATTAGAAGGGATAGGGACTTATTGTAAAACACTTTGAATCATATTATGATAATGAGGGGATTCTTGAATAAGGTCCCATAAGGATATCTTAGTAGGAGTATTCTTTAGTTCAATGAGATTGTACTCCTTTCCACTTTGTGGAAGAAAATGAGGAGGACCTATTATGATAGGTTGTTGTGATGGGAGGGATGTTGAAGGTGTTTTTTTTTGTTGCAAATTGTTTCTAGTGTTATATGTATGAGAAAGGGTATTATAACTCGGTTGCCAAAAAACAATATTCTTAGGTGGGTAAAGGATAAGTTCAAGTTTTTTTTGAGTTTGAGGTTTGTGTGAAGGTGGATAAAGGATGATGTTAGGTTTAATAATATTAAATTTCCTTAGTGAAGGATAGTATAATGTTACTTCATCATCTTCATCTAAGGAAAATATGTCACTATTGTCAATTTTATCATTTTCTTCCACCATGATATTCTCCCTAGGATGAGAGTTTTTAGGAGAATTACAAGCTAGATGTTCATGAAATTCAAAGGTTGGTTCATCTAAAATGACTTCATTGAAATTAGGTGAATGGTCAATGGTTTAATTGTATTTTTTTTCAATGATGGAATTCTCTTGTTCAATAATGTTTTCCCTAGGGGAAGAGAGGTAACTAAGATTCTTACGGTTCTTATTGATTTGATCTTTTGATATCAAAGTTTCTTTTTTACCAATAGTAAAATATTAAGAGAAGGTGCAGTTTGATTATTATGAGTTTCCTTGATATAATCCTTGATTTCTAATGGAAAATTCTCTCATTCCCTAATATCTACCCTACTAGGAGAGCTTTTAGGGGAGTAGCAAACAAGATGTTCATCACATTCCATGGTTAGATTTTGTAAATTAGCTTCATCACAAATAGGGGAGGCATCGAGAGAAGGAGAATAATGCTTTTCAATGATTGGATATTTTTGTTCAAATAGATTTTTCCAAATGGTAGGAGAATTAGGAAAGGGAGAAACAATATTTTCATGACTTTCAAGTGTATCTTCTAACACTAAACTATCTTCTTCATGACTAGGAAGGATATTAGGAGAATAAACAGTGTGACTATCATGATTGTCTATAATTTCATACCTTTATCCCATAGTGTCTTCCAAAATAGGATAGGTAGTGGAAGAAACATAAAGAGGGTTGTCATAGATCTTAAGGGTTCAATTATCTAATACCAAAATATCCTCATCATTTATAACATTATCAAAACAGGGGAAGATATTGGGAGATTAATGTAGACTAGTTGAAGTGTTATGTAAGTAGGTTTCCATGGTCTCTTATTGTTTCATGTGATAATCATGATTACTTATCGTTGCATCCTCTTGTTTAGTAATGGTTTTCCTTATAGGAGAGGTAAGAGGAGAGAAACAACTAGGGTTCTCACTCTCATTGATTGGTTCTTCTAACATTGAAATATGTTTTTCACAACCAGGAGAGATATTAAGAGAAGAAAAAATATGATTTTTATGATGAACCAAGGTTGTATTCTCTTTCACTAAACTAACCTCACCCATAGAAGGGATACTAGGAGAGGGATCAATGCCGAATGAAAAGAGGGGAGAATACTTCATATTTATATGCACTTAACAAAAAATTCTTATAGTGATAAACATGATCTTAAAATATAACATGAAGTATGATAACTATAGAATTTTCCAATGAAAACATGATGTAATGATTGTCCTACAAACTTCAAATGCAACAATGGTAGAGAAAACATGCAAAAGGATAATGCAATTTTTAGATTTAAAACATGATAATTGATTGATTATGCTATGTAACAATTTGAAAATGAAATGTTGTAAATTAAAATTTGAAATTAAGTCATGCATGAAATTAATCGAATTAAGCTAGATCTAATGAAATGCATGTAATAGAAGGCGGGGGCCCTAGCTCGGTTGGCTAAGTAATTCCGTTGCGGCTCTGTTGGTCACGAGTTCTAGTCTCCCCCCGTCCCGTGGTACCGGAGGGCGTGTCGCGCCAGCGCCGCCGGTCACATTAAAAAGTTTACCAGGCGCACTGTAGTTTATAGGGGGTCGTGCTACCTGATTCCTGTAGTCTAAAAAAAAATAAAAAATGCATGTAATAGAAACTCAACCAACTAAAACAACTATCTAATGGCACCAAACAAAAGTACAAAAATTATGTTTTTAATGTTGTAAATGGTAGTTTCAGGGCTAATCTAGGAATAATTCTCCTAGAGAGGTGTATAGGTCCTAGCCAAGATTTTGGAGGGGTCAAATGCTAGAAAATACACAACACTAAAATACTAGAAAGTATGAAAAAGAACCTGTACTCAGACTAAATCATCCAAAGGGGTGTATGAGTCCTAGCTTAGGGTATTTACACTGTTTTCAAAAAATTCTATGTGAATGTTAGGTTTTTGGTTATGATGATGTCTAGGATAAGTACAAATGCATATTCAAGATGAAATTCAATGATACAAGATGCAAAAATGTAACCTATATGCACTTTCAGGTATGCACGGGATCTTCATGGAAAAAATTGGCCCTTAAGTGGCAATAAAATTTAGAAAAATCAAAATTAGGAAACTTGACATAAAAATTTGAATAAATTATCTATATTATCTCA
This sequence comes from Sequoia sempervirens, assembly GCA_007258455.2. NCBI lineage: Eukaryota > Viridiplantae > Streptophyta > Pinopsida > Cupressales > Cupressaceae > Sequoia > Sequoia sempervirens. The sequence goes on along the minus strand of VDFB02000015.1, from coordinate 353,504,849 downwards.
AAAATATGTAAAAATAGAATCTATAGAAAATTGAATGTAGTTTCTAAAATACTAGGTTTATTTAAAAAAATATCTATTTGGTGAAAATTTGAAATTTCAATACAGTAGTAAATAATTAATGATGAATTTTTTATTACAACTTTTAAAAAATATAAAAAATCATGTCTGACCACCTTAGCTTGGTCAAAACTTCATGAAATTCATTTTTTTAATGCTCTAATATGTGAAGTATAGAATGTGATGCATGTTTCAAATTCAAAAAATGTGATACCATTTGAAAGCTATAGATGTTTTTCAATCAGCCTGTCAATCAAGACTTTAGTCATAATTCAAATAGAAAATGAATAATAATTATTTATTAAATTCAAAGTAAAGCATAATTTATATTGGTGGAAAGCTAAGAATCTCCTTTAAAAACCCTTTTCATTTAGTCAATTTTGGGTTAAAAAAAGTCATCAACCACATACCCTACACATACCCATCATATCGCTACTTTTTGGCCCATCATGATCCTACACATACCCTTTCACTAATGCAAGATTTAGAAACCCTAGATGCAAATTAATTGATGCAAAACCATAATAGAAAGTTAATGTAAGCTAGATCTAGAAATATGATGTAGTACAAGTTATAAAAGAGTGTGTTCTAAATGTAGGTTCACAAAATTGAAACAATGGAAATAGGGTGCACTTAATCTTTTAGGAGATGGAGCACAAGAGTAGGGTTCCTCCTATTTCACCTAGTTTCACTCTAGGATACCCTAGAGATCTCAATCCAAGAATAGAATGAGGGAAAGAGATCTGCTAAGGTTTTTCCTAGGGTATTTTTAGAGACTAAAAGAGGTTCACCACCAAGCTAGGGCTTGGAAAGACAAGAAATGAATGAAACATGCAAAGTAATATGAAAAACCTAACTAAATGACCTAGAAAATGAGATTTAAATGTAGAATATCTAACTAAGAATGAACATAGGTGAAACTAAAAGAATGATGAGGTCAAAAAATCTCCAAAACCTTCAAAACCTATTGTTTGATGCCCACTAGCGCTTATAGGCCAATCTATGTGATTTAGTCCTAGACTAGGGTTTTTTTGCCAAAACTAGAATCTCATAGTGGTTGATCTAAATTCACTAAAATCTTTCCTCTTCCTTGCACACTTCATTTCTAGATCTAAAATTCTAAATTTGGACTTGCAGGTGACTTTCCATGAATATAGAAACCTTGTGATGAATTGATAATTTTCTTTAACCTTGTAACTTAATCATTAAAGATCCCTCAAGCTCTAAGACACCTGGATCTACAATCACACATGTAGAGAGATAAATCTTGTCGATTGTTAAAAACTTGTCAATTGTTAGGGAATAAGGGTTTTCCTTGGTCAGACCCGATTTAGGTAATTAAACCTTGTGGTGAAAAAAAGAAATATGTACACGAAACATGAAGTATGAAACATGAATAATGATACCTTGAAAGATTTCTTGAGGTGTGAATCAAAAATATAACATGAAGTGGCCATGTAGAATGTAGATCTTGATCTTGAATTGGATATCAAACAATGCTTGCAAATAGATCCTCAGTGCTACATCACAACACTAGATCAACAAAATGCTTGATGAATTATGATCTTGACATGATAACGGATCTTGAATTTCTATAGAAAATGATGAAGAAATTTTTCCTTGAATACCTTATAAATTCTCTTGTAAACTCTCTTAACACTCTTGTGAAGTCTTGGAATGCTTAACTCTTGATAGCTTAGGATGATATCATGAAGGCTTAGTGAAATAATTATTTGAGACCCATTTTTTTTAGGAAATCAATCCAACTTATTGTTTATTAGATCCCAGAGGTCAACATTCATGAAATTTGAACATAAAACCTTGATTTCTCACTTAAAACCCTAAAAAGGGGCCAAATAGGACTCATACGCCAATTTTGGCATATAGGTCCCATTTGGATGGGACTCATATGCCCAAGGTGGCGTATGGGTCTCACTAGACCTTCTTAAGTGGAGGAAATGTCGACGAGTTGATAAATGAAGTATATTTGTTGATCTTGTTAAGGTTTTTGTTGAAATAATCCTTAGGATGCATAATATAGGGTCTTAGGGTCCTACTAATGATGATATGAAGGTCATAAATGCAAGAGGGCCAAAAAAATAATATGAATGTGTAAATAAATACACTTTAAAACATTAAATTAAGGAAAAATTAGGTTTATTTAGATTAAAAGGGCCTTAAATCCAATGTGAATGTGGAAAAAAAATTGCAACAGTAGATCAAGGCAACATTAGGTTCATTTTAATGTGTATAATTCTCAAATTAAGTGCAAAAATGTAGAGGGGTACATTTTTTTTCCACAATAGCAAAGTGATTGTCAATTGGGGGTGCAAAAGCTCCAAACTTTTTCAATTTTAGCTAAATTTTGAAATTGTTGGGATGGTGGATGTAGGAGTTTGTCCTACCACATATGTCACATGAGTAGTGACTTAGGTTGCTCAAGGAGTTAGAGGATTTGGACAAGATTTTATAGGAGCATCTGGGGGAGATCGAGCTCTAGTTCACTGCATATATGCTTGTGGTGAGGACACATTTGGCCATGATGACTATGTTAGTTGAGTGAAGTCACAAAAATACATCATTGTTTCACCAACCCATTGAAGAGGCCACAATGACTTTGGAGGATGTGTGGAGGATACTATAGCTTCCTATCCATAAAGATCAAGTGATATATGACATATATGTAAGTTATGATGCATGCTATGAGGTTCTTCATTAGGAGGATGTCATTCTTGTGAACTCTCAAAATGATTTAGAGATGTATTGAGGGCGCTCACCCATTTTCAAATTGATATTTGGCATATTGATTTCTAGGATTGTTACCCTAGACCAACAAGTTAGAGGATTCATTCTTGGCTAGGGACTTGCATGGCATAGGATGATCTAACAAAGGATAAAATATGCATGGGGATCTATCATGTTGGCCTTTTTGTATCACAATATCCATTAGTTTGTATATTGCTACGGGAGAGACATTGGAGTAGGGGTTACTTTGTTACATATTTGGGTATGGGAGGATATAGTTGTTCTCAGACTAGTGGTCCATATGGAAGATGTGGATTCAGATGAGCTAGTGGTGTTTCAATAGAGGGGAGTCATCACTTTGCAACATACAGGACCATTGTTCCCTACTTGTGGTAGGTCATCAACGATATGAAAATGTTTAGATGGTAGTGATAGCTATAGATTCCCACTTGGTATGATGATCACCAATAGCTATTTTATACTTAAAATACTCGATACATGTAGAGTCGAGAGTACACCATGATTGAGAGGTACCTACCAAATTGAGTGGCTAGGAAGTTTAATGAGGTGTAGTATGCACCTAGAGATTATTATATTGCTATATTCATGAGGAATATGAGGGAGGCCACATGGGTCCCATAGATATAGCCACATGTGGCTATTGATGAGTTCAAACAACTTGCAACATGGTCGTGGGTCTATGATCAGGGACAAGCTAATACCCTGACTACCCTCACATACAATTCATGGTTTGTGTCTTTACTCTGATTGATAGATCCTATAAGGTTACCTATGCGAGGTAGGACCAAGGGTCAAGGGGTAGATAGGAGAGTAGGTTGAGGTGGATAATAGCTAGTTCAAGGGTAACAAGATTAGGCCCTACAATAGGGTCAAACACAGGGGGGATAAGATCAATGTCAACAAAACCTGGTAGTAGGTAGGGGACATGATCAATAGGTCCCATAGTAGCCTCAACAATAGCCACCACAATAGCAACCAATGGGGCCAAACCCTTAGGATTCTCAAATATAGTTATTGACATAAGAGTAGGACCAGGCCCACTAGTAGCTACAAGTAGTTACAACTATGCGAGACAAGGCCCACTAGTAGGTTCAAGTGGTTATAGCCAAGAGGGACTAGTTGAGGTAGTAAGTTTAGACCTCAGATATATAGTTGGCCTAGTTGAATAGGAGGCAGAGGTATCTAGAGGCTATTGCACAATAAGCATAGGGATAGGTGTGCCAAATAGTGGCCACACATCTCTTTGGACAAGCAAGGGAGGAGGTGTCTTACTATAGAACACTTTACTATAGAGATTTCCTACCATGCCTTCGACCACCTTGTTTTGAGTGTAGGATTGGGGTTGTACCCAGTGCATCTAGTGGGTAGCCATCAGTGAGACATCCTAGGATAAAATAAATCTGTTAAATGGGCATCAAAATCAGTCACACCACAATGATCGCCAGAGTCGAGGATAGACTCCTTGCATAGACACTTTTTGGATGTATAGCCTAATTTATACATGTATACACATTCATCAACACATTTTTGATAGCCTCTTGTATATGAATTTTTTATGATAGTTACACATTGAATTTTATATTTGTACCATGACATTTATTTGAGATACATATACATACACACACACACACACACACACACACACACACACACACACACACACATATATATGAGATGTCATGATTTGATATATGATGTGATGCATTTAATTGTATGTGTTATGATTATGTATGGATGCAATGGATACAAATGTTTATGTAATGGATGTATTTATTCATTTATGACATGTGATATGAGGTGATATATGATGTGATGCATGACATAGATGCAATGCAATGGATTTTTTCTCCTCTTTTTCATTATCTTTCTATGACATGCTTATGGGATGGATATACTTTATTTTTCATGTTTCCCACATGATGATTTCATTATTTATGAAATACAAATGATATGACATGATTATGCAATATTTATGTATGCCAATGGTTTGTGGATTCAGGAAGGATGCATTGTGATTTTGGTTGACTACCATGATACCATGTTAGTGTGGAAAAGAAGATAGAAAAATAAGGTGAATGGATTGGCCATTTATTTTGAGATTGATTCATAATTCCAACAAGTCCATGATTCATTGAGACTATTAGATTATGGTGATGAGATTGATGATGAGTTTCTCATTTTTGGGATTGGGACTCTCCATTATTCTTATTTTTGATATAACACATAGACGCAATGCATCATGGTATGGATAATCAAGAAAGTGTTGTATCTAGTGTGATGGACTTTGACTCTACCAATAGATAGGATAGTTCTTGTTCACACCTTGACATACAAAAATCTCATTGGAATGTAGTTTAGAAGTTTATAATATTTTAAACCAAAGCATACAAAATAGTAAAAAATCTACTCCAAATGACCTCCCTATACACAACGAAACAAGTATGCGCTAAGATTTTTTTACCAAAGAACCCCATAAGCACAAAAAATGAAAGATAATGATTGATGTCCCATTCCTTTCTCTATAAATCATTGAGAGGTCCTCATAATGAGTCAATAAGATAAATCATAAGAAAAGATCAACAAGAAATAGTAAATGTTACCTATATCTCTTTCCAAAGTAACATAGCTAAGGTGATTTCTGATGTTGATGCCTTTTGTAGGAAGGATACATCCTAGGAAATGTTTATCAAATGTTTTCACTAATACTAAGTGCTTGATAAGTTATTGACATAGATGTTACTAACTCATTTTCCCATGATCTAGACTTTGGATTTTTACATTTAGGTTCTCACTTCATGATTTGTGACACTTGTTTTCTATTTGTTTTACCAAAGTTTGAAGATGATGATTGATTTATTATGGATGAAAGCTTGTTGTGGTTTAAAGTGACATGGGATGGATGGTTTTGGTATTTTAAAAATATTTTGAGGATTTTTTTTTTTATCATTTTGAAATTTTATGTGAATGTTCTAGTTTTCAATTATTTGAGGTTGTTTAGGGTTTTCCAAGTTTTCAAATGTGTTGGGATTTTTCAAAATTTCAAATGTTTTTGGGATTTCAAAGATTTTGACAAAGAACCTAACCTAAAAGCCTATCCTAGGGGCCTTAGGGGCTTATCAAAGATGAGTCTTGTCAATGTTATACACATAGAGACCATATAGTTTGACTAACTTTGACTAGTTTGGGTATGTGCAAGATCATCATGGAAAAAATAGGCCCTTAAGTGGCAAAAAATTCAAAAAAATTAGAGTTAGGAAACTTGGCATAAAAATTTAAATAAGTTATCTATATTATTTAAAAAATATGTAAGAATAGAATCTATAGAAAATTGAATGTAGTTTCTAAACTACTAGATTTATTTTTTTTTAAAAATCTATTTGGTGAAAATTTGAAATTTCAATGTAGTAGTACTTAAATTTCAAGGAAAAAATAAGTAGGTGTCTCTCTAACCATGCTAACCACAATAAAATTATAATATTATTTTATAAGATTTTAGATATAAGTACAAGAATCATGTTTCGATGTGATGCATTTTTTTTCTAATTTTTTTCTAAGTAATTAATTATGAATTTTTTATTAGAACTTTTAAAAATTATTAAAACCTATATGTATGACGCACTTAACTTGGTCAAAACTTCATGAAACTCAAATTTTTTAACAAACCCTATATTATGGAAAGCGTAGAATGTGACACATGTTTTGGATTCAAACAATGTGATATCATTTGAAAGCTATAGATGTTTTTCAATTAGCCTATGAATCAAGACTTTACTCATAATTCAAATAGAAAATGAATAATAATTATTTATTAAATTCAAAGTAAAACATAATTTATACTAGTGGAAAGTTGAGATTCTCATTTAAAAACCATTTTTGTTTCATCAATTTTGGATTAAAAAAGGGTTGTCAGCCACATACCCTACAAATACCCATCATATCACCACTTTTTGGCCCATCATGATCCTACACATATCTGTTTATTAATGAGATATGAAAACTTTATGGGTTGTTAATTTATTATGTTGGAATCTTAAAGGACTAATCTAGGGTGTCTCATGGTCATATTAGTGATGGCCTTGTCTATGTTTAAGCTCAAAGATGTAGTTTGACAAGGTAATGTTTTTTATTTTGATTTCCTAACTTTTTAACATGTTTTTGGGATTTTTGATGTGTTTTGGATTTTTTGGATTTTGACTTTACAATTTTCTTAATGTTTTTGGATTTTAGCTATACATGATTTTGATGTTTTTAGACTTTTCTTATTTTGCAAGTATTTTTAGATTTTTGATGAGGTTTTATGAATGTTTCTGGGATTTTCAATGAGATTTCAAATAACCTTAAGATATACAAGAACCTAATCCAATACATACAAAAATTTCACCAGCATGATGTGATAGGATACCTCGATATAGGTAGGACAAATTGACCTTAGAAATGTGCCAGATAGTACTAAGGGGAATACAACACCTTACAATATCAAGCTATGACAAAGATGCAGATGGGTGATGGAATAAATAAGATGAGTGATCTGAGGAATGAATGTGATGCAAAGCATGATAGGCTAAAGAGTAAAAGATAGAGGAGGTGCTTATTTACACAAGGCACCTATTCTCTAGGTTTTCACCAAGGTACTTTCCCAAAGCCCCACTAAAGTGTTTTTCACTGGAGGATGATTTTTTGATTAATGTTTTCAATCCTTTTTATTATATTTTTATATTTTTGTTATTTTTTAATTTCTTTTATATTTTCAAATTTGTGCCTTTCAAGCCTAGGCATAAAACCTTTTGAGATGTAGAATGTTGATTGGCTCTTGCAAGGGTTAACCTTTAGGTATTGAAAATTGGTAAGTTGCTAATCCATAGCTTGTTGTGACAACAAATGGGCTGAACTAATTACGCTCAAAATTTCCCTTACGATCCTAATTTGGAACATTCTTTTGATTCCACTTGAGGACAGGATTCCCTACCTAGAAATATTGACTCTTAATCTTCTTATTGCAGCTTTGTTTTAATCAGTTTTGGTATGCTTGCAAATGACTTAGGGCATCAAGATAATTATCGTCCAAGATTTCTAATTCATTTAGCTGAGATACCCTATATTCTTCATCACTAATTGGATTATGTAGTGACACTTGTAGTGAGGGAAGCTCAACCTCAATAGGTAGGGTGGCTTGTGATCTATAGACTAAGGAGAAATAGGTTGCAACTATAGGAATGTAAATAATAGTTCTATAAACCCATAAGGGGGATTTAACTATAGATTCCAATCAGGACCAACTTCATTGACCGTCTTCTTTAGGATTTTTAGAATGTTCTTGTTTGTTTCCTCAACTTGACCATTACCTTAGGGGTAATAAGGGGTAGATAATCAATGTTGGATATTAAATCATTGGCATAGCTCTCTTACATCCTCATTATTGAAGGGGGTTCCATTATCTAAGGTAAGGGCTTATGGAACACCATAGTAGAAAATAAGGTAATTCAAGATAAACTTAGAGATTTTCTTCTCATTATGTAAGTCATAGGAATTGCTTCCACCCACTTAGTGAAGTAGTCAGTGGCCATGATGATGAATTTGTGGCCATTAGATTAGGTGGGAGTAATCTTCCCTATGAGGTGAAACCCCCATTGTGAGAAATGCCAAGGTGTGACCATTGGTTATAACTCTTGAGCTAGAGCATGGATAAGCTCCCCATATTGTTGACATTAGATACATTTATACACATACTGATGAGATTCTCTTTGCATTGTTGGCCAGTAATACCCCATACTCAATAGTTTCTTGGATAAGGTTATTACACTAGAATGGGAACCAAAAATTCCTTCGTGTACTTATGTTAAGGTGGCCAAGTCTTCCTTTTGGTTGAGACATCATAGTAATGTCCACTCGATGCTTCTATGGTACAAGGTATCACCTAATATGATGAATCAAGATGCCTTTTTAGTGAAGTTCTTCTTGAGATTAGAGGTCATATTAGATGGGTTGGTACCTCTACTAAGATAGGTGAATGTATAGTGATACCATGGGGAACCAAGACCAATAATCACACACACAAATTCAAATTCAAGAAATTTGAAAGCTAGTATGAGAAGTTATTCTACCAAGAATTCATATTGAAGGACATTGTGTGGCATGTCTAGAACAAAGAACCAAATGTCACCATGGCATATGTTGCTCAATTGTTTACATGAAGTATCCAATGAAAGCTTATATCAATGACAAAGTCCTTAAGAATTTCTACCATCTTCTTATAAGGAGTGAGTTTATCATCCTTTTTTTGGTAGTTGTCGTTGACTTGGTTAACAATTAATTGATTCCCCCTAGAATTTTAACTCTTGTATCTTCCATTGGATTTTTATTCTTAAACCTATTATTAGAGCTTCATAGTCAACAATATTGTTAGTACATGGAAATGATAGTTGATATAACTTTGTAATATAGTCACCTTGAGGGGTGATAAAGAGAATTCCCAGCCCTGATCCAAGTTGGGTACATGATCCATCAAAGTATATTTTTCATTGATTTATTCCATTAATAAGAAAGACTAATTCATTAGGAAACTCAAATATCGAAGGATTCTTCATATAAATGGGTGCTTCTACTAATTGGTATGTAATTACTTATCCTTTTATAGCCTCGCACTCCACATACTTTATGTCAAAATTTGTTAAGATCATTACCCATTTGGCCATTTTCCTAGTGAGAGTTGCTTTGGATAAAATGTACTTTAATGGGTCGATCTTAGCAATATGCTTGATTTGGTGTGAAAGAATGTAATGTCTAAAATTTTGTGAACCAAATTCCACTGCTAGGAATTCCTTCTCAATAGATGATTAATTCATTTATATCCTACCAAGTTCTTGTTGATGTAATAGATGGCTCTTTACTTTCTCGTTTCACCATGTTGGGCTAGAAGAGCACCTAGTGCTACTGATGTTTCTAAGATGTATAGGATCAATGGTTTGTTTGGTATTAGTAGCATGAGAACTAGAGATGATAATAAGTAGTCCTTGATCTTCTAAAAATATTTATCACATTTCTCATCCTACTTATATGTTATTCCTTTATGGAGAAGGTGCAAGAAAGGGTGGATCTTATTTGACAATTGTGCTATGAATCTTCTAATGGATTTTAACCATCCTTATAGCCCTTTCATTTATTTCAATTTTTGTGGTGGATCCATGTCTAAGATCACTTTCACCTTTGTTCGATCTATCTCTATCCCTCTTTGTGACATGATGTAACCAAGAAGCTTGTATGATGTAACCCTAAAGACACACATTTCTAGATTCAATCTCACTTTATATTCTTCAAGCTTATCAAAGATTGTTCCCAATACCTCTAAGTTCTCCTTTCTTGTCTTTGATTTGGCCAAAATATAATCCACATAATATTCAACTATTTTATGGATCATATCATGAAAGATTAGGGTCATCACCCTTTGATAAGTTGCTTCAACATTCTTTAGCCCAAATGACATCATGTTCCAATAGTATGTCCCCCATGGGCAAGTGAATGTAGTTTTATGTTGATCCTCATTAGAAATCATCATTTTATTATAGATTGAACATCCATCCATGAGTGATAAAATTTCATGTCCTGGTGTTAGATCAACAATGATGTCAACGTTGGGAAGAGGGAAATCATCCTCTGGATATGATTTATTCAAATCCTTGAAATATATACATATTTTGATGCCCCCATTGGGTTGAAAGATAGGTACCAAGTTGGAAACCCATTTAGGATAGTCAATTGGTTGGATAAATCTTATGTCAAGGAGCTTCTATAACTCTAGTTTAACTAGTAATGCAATTTGAGGGTGCATTTTTCTCAATTTTTGTTTCACTAGTTTGACTTCAAGATAGATTTCTATGTGATGCACAATGACATCAATATCAAGCCCTGACATATCTATGTATGACCATGCAAATTTTTCCCTTTATTCTTTTAGGAATGTTTCTAAGTTCATATATTCTTCATCCAACAAGGATTCATCATAGAAGGTTATCTTAGGTACTTCTTCTATTCCTACATTCATTTGAGTAGCCTTCTCTACTAATACTAATAATTTTTTTGGATGCACTACACTAAGTAGGATATTGAATCCCTTATCCTTGGGTACCTTAGAGAGGTTTTAAACTTTGGATGCATCCTTTATTTTTACTATTTTATTGTTTGAAAGTGCTACAATGTGGTTTTCAGTTAAAGACCTACATGTGGTTCTCATGTCATCAATTTTGAAACTAAGGGATTCAATCATCTCCCCATAGTACGCCTACATGTCTAGATCTATATCAAATCCTTATTTATAATCCCAACATGGTAAGTTGTTGTAGAGTCTCATGAATTATGATATTACTTCATTGTTTCCAAATATATATAGAATTGGTGGTCCTTGTTGGTCATCTAGGGTAGTGTCACGTGATGTTGGTAACTAAGAGGAAGCCTCAACCCATTTATTAGAAGTACCCTTTCCAAGAATGGTAACCTTACTAGTAGTACATCCTAAGCCAATATTCTTTGGACATCTCTCAAGAATGATGGGTTCTAGCAAACCATTATCATTTTGTCCTAAATTTCCATTCTTGTTGTACCCCTATATCATCATTAGTTTTAAGCCATTATTTTCATCTTCCATTTGAAAAACAAACATGGGTACATTGTATTGATAGAGAAATTTAGATAGGTGTTCCTCATTGACATCCTCTTTATTGAAGACCCGCCACTTGGTGAAGGTGGTAGATGTAAGATTTGATGTTTTAGTCACTTTGTTGATAGGTGTGGGTTTTCCATGAGATTTGGGGGAAAGAGGTAACTCAACCAAAAAAAAATTGTCCATTTTTTATTATAATCTCCACAACCATTATCCTTGATAACTGCCTTGATATCAAGTATATTCTACACAGTGGGTGGTTTGGATTTTGAGGTGGATATAAGGGGAGATGGATCAAAAAATGAGGATGAATATGTAGGACCTTCATAATTCTTAGTTATTTGGGTGATCTTGTAGAAAATAGCCTCAAGGTGTTTGCAATAGTAGAAAGGATGAAGATCTCCATGGATAGTCACTTCTTTATCCTCAAAAGGAAACTTGAAACATTGGTGATAAGTAAAATATATGGCTTGCATGGCATGAATCTATTGTCAACCAACCAAAATTTTGTAGGGCAGATAAATATTTAGCACTTGGAATGTGGTCTAAGAAATGATGGATTCCACTTTGATAGGTAGCTTGATGATGCCTCAAGATATTCTTTCTTGATCATCGTATTCCCTTATGGTTGCACTCTTTATCTTTTCAATAACATCCTTTGAGTAACCAAATTTTTTGATAAATTAAATGGTGTAAATTTTTAGACTGACACTTCCATATAATAAGACTCTTTTAACCTTATTCTTATGAACAGTGACCTCAAGGTGTGAAGCACAATTGTGAGATGGTTATATCAAGAGATCTTATTCCAAGAAGGTGAGAAGATGAGAGGTAGTGATATTCCCTACCATACCTTGAAACTAATCTATATCAATATTCTTAGGAATGTAGGAAGTTGATAAAGCCTTTTCTACTACATCCCTATGTTGGAAACACAAGGGTAGACAAATGAGAGGGGGGGTGAATTAGTTGTCATAGAAATTTAAACTTATTAGAATTCTTCAACTTATTATTAGATCTGATAAATGAACATAAAAGCATAAACCATCACAACATCAAAAACACACATAACACAAATATTTTTATTTGGAAACCATGTTAGGGGAAAAACCATGATAGAGGTTATTCCACAAGATTATACCCTGTTAAAAGTATAATGAATAACAAATGGGAATGCACATGCATTTAGGCACACTTCCTAGAGCTCACCGCCGAAATAAAAAGGCTTCCTACCCAAGGAAGATGTCTTATAGAAACATTCAGATTACATCCACAATATTTTGAACTAAGAAGATAACATCTGCTAATGCCTGATTACAATTCTGGTTAAGCACAAAAACTCTTCTCCGCACTTCACTCAACCATCTTCACACTCTGCTTCTACCTTCAAATGATTTGAACATTATTCACACATCACTTATCGTTACACACACTTTCACACTTTACACTGCACAAAAAATCACTCTTATATATCTACAACACAAAATTACATCAACTATATGTTGGCCAAAATGAAATATGAAACATGTACACACTGTCAACCCAAATTAATAAATAATTTTTCAATGTGAACAAAGCATAGTCAACCAAGATCTACTAAAGACCAAAAAAATATTCTCAAGAATGTAACAACTTCAAAAATTATTCCTTGAAGATCCACAACATGCTACAATCACCATGTCGGCCATGATCATGAAAAACACAAACATGCAAGAGAAAATCACAAATCACGAGAACAACAATCAATGTGGACATGCAACATAGATATAGCACAATATAGAAACATCCATGAGCATCATGAATCACCTCAGAAGCATCCAAAACACTTTAACTTACAAGAATCACATCATCTCCATTCAGGAACAACAACTAAAGCAACAAAAAAATTGTTAGAACACAACTGCTCATTACTTGATAAAATCTTCATGTGGATCTCTAAAACTTTTAGTGGATAAAATAGATATACTCAAAAATAAACCATTTACTCCACAACCTCTAATCATCAACATACTAAGCTAGGAATAATCATGAACTTCACTGCACTACTGATAACATGCAACTTCTCTTATTACAATTTTCTCAATATCCTCGACATATACAAGTTTTCATACATTAATGCTAATAGTGTTGACATCAATGACAACCACATATTAGCAATATCCAAAAATCTCCCCCTTTGGCATTGATGGAAACACATGATGTGAAAAACACCATCAATGCAACTCTCTCTCAGTGCATTCTCCCCCTTAGATTCTGAATCTTTTCTCTTCAGTTCTTTCATATGGCTCTTATCTCCACAATTTTTTTCACATGAGTCTTCTCCCCCTTTGAAATCAATAACAAAGATTTATCTTTCTCCACACAAGCTATAAAACACATATCTAAACATCTAACTACTCCCCTTGAGTAGCAACCACCACAACATCAATCTGGATCAAGATATGACTAAGAAGTACACAGATTGATGCAAGTCAATGCATCTTAGTTCTAATTAGGAGGGGTAATAACCCCTAGCTTCCCTCTAAGATACTCAAAATTATCCTTAGGAAAATAATTGGTAAAGATGTCTACAATCTATTCCTTAGTAGGCACATACTCCAATCTGACTATCTTTTCACTCACCTTCTCTCTCAAAAAGTGAAACTTGATAGATATATGCCTAGTCTTTGAATGTAGCACCAGATTCTTAGAAATATTAATTGCACTTGAATTGTCATAGAATATGGCAATAGGTTCGTCATATACAACTATGATATCTTTCAACGTCTACTTCATCCACAACACTTTATTACAATTGTTAGAAAAAACAATGTATTTTTCCTCTATAGTAGATAAGGAAATGGCATTTTATTTCATGCTTAACCAAGACACTAGCTTCTTTCCTAACAAAAATGCACCACCACTAGTACTTTTTTTGTCATCCAAATCTCCTACCCAATCAACATTCGTAAAGGAATTCAAGGTAAGATTATCATCTTTAGGATACCATAGCCCAAAACCAATTATCTCCTTTAAGTATCTAAAAATTCTCTTCACAGTTCTCACATGAGATTCTTTAGGATTAGCTTGAAATATAGCAATAATGCATATGGAATTCATGATATTAGGTCTATTTTTAGTCAAGTAAAGCAATCCTCTAGTCATATATTTGTATCTAGTTTAATTTACCTTAGGATAATCATCATTTTGTGTCAAATTTCATTTGGTCACCATGGGTGTACCAACTAGCTTTGAATCTTCCATACCAAACTTCTTTAGCAATTTTTTCACATACTTGGACTGAGATATAAAGATCCCACTAGCTAGCTGAGTAATTTGTAATCCCATGAAGAATTTCAGTTCTCCAATCATAGACATCTCAAATTCACTCTTCATCTCATCAGAAAAATTCATGCACAAATCATCATCACCTATGAAAATGATATCATTGAAAAAGAATTCAATAATAAACTCTTTATCATGATCAATCTTGAAATACAAATTACTATCAACAATACCTTTAGAAAATTCAAGCTTCAACAAATATTTGTCTAGTCTAGCACACCAAGCTCTAGGGTCTTTCTTAAGTCCATACAATGCTTTCTTCAATCAAAAAACCATATCTCCATGATCAGTCAATTGAAATCTATATGGTTGCTCAACATATACTTCTTCTTCTAACTCACCCTTTAGAAATGCTAACTTCACATCCATTTGATAAACCTTGTAGTTTTTGTAAGTAGCATAAGCAAGAAATAATCTTACAACTTCAATTCTAGCAACAAGGGAAAATGTTTCTTTGAAATCAATACCTTCCATATGTAAATATCCTTTACATACTAGTCTTGCTTTGTTTCTAACCACTTCACCTTGCTCATTCAATTTATTCTAAAAGACCCATTTAGTTCTAATCATATTTTTATCCTTAGCTTTGGGAACAAGAATCCATGTATCATTCTTCTCAATATGCATCAGTTCTTCCTTCATTTCTTCCATCTAATGTTCATCTTTGCATGCTTCATTGACATTGTTTGGCCCAGTCTTTGAAATCAAATAGTACTCTTTTGTAATTCTTCTTCTAGTCTACATGCCTTTGTTCTTATCACCAATGATCTAATTTTCAGAATGATTTAGCTTTACATACCTTGGAATCTTAGGATTTTCTTGAACTTTAGGCTCTTGTGACCTCACTTCTACACTTCCACTAGTTTCTCCCTCTCAACTTTCCTAATTCACTAGAATGATTTGAACTTGATTTTGAGTATGAAATTTCTTTCCTTTATCTAAACTATCATGCTAGTCATCTAAATCATATCCATAGGTTCTGGATGATCTGACCATGTCTTCATCAACCCTAACATTAGCACTTTCAAATACTTTCTGCAATCTCTTATTGTAGCATCAATAGGCTTTACTTTTAGTAGAATAAGCCAAAATATTCCTTCATCAATTCTAGCATCAAATTTTCCTATATTTTAATCTCTTTTGATATAACATTTACTCCCAGAAATTTTTAAGTATCTAACAATAGGCTTATAACCAAACCATAGCTCAAAAGGAGTCTTAATATAATCACCTTTGACATTTACCTAGTTGAGAGTGTAAACAATAGTACTCATAGATTCTCTCTAATAGATATGAGGAACATTTCCTTCTAGCATCATAGTTTTAGCAACATCTAGAATTGTCCTATTCTTTCTTTCCACAACTGCATTTTGGTGAGGGGTTCATGGGGCAAATAATTGCCTCTTAATCCCATGCTCTTCACAAAAATAATTAAACTCCCAACAAGTGAACTCACCACCTCTATCTAAACTCATAAATTTAATCTTTAGACCTGTCTCTATCCCAACCATAGCTTTGAAACTCTTGAATTTCTTTAAGGCTTCACATTTTTCCCTTAAGAAATAAACCCATATCATTCTAGAGTAATCATCAATAAGTAACATGAAATACATGTCTCCTCCAAAATTTTTGACTCTATAAGGACCACATAAGTTAGTATGTGCAAGCTCCAACACTTCATATGAATGATGTTTTTTTCTCTAGAACAAAACTCTAGTTTGCTTCCCCAACTAACATTCCATGCATATAGTAATAGTAGGCTTTACTAACTTAGGAAGATCTCTTACTACCTAAGTAGAGCTTATCTTGATAACATTTTCAAAGTTTATATGAAACAATCTCCTATGCAACAACCAAATTTCATCAACTTGAGCAATCAGACAACTTTTACTAGCAACACTCAAGTGAAAGATATTACCTTTTGTTTTTGTACCTAATGCAATCACATTTCTATAATTTCCTAGTATTCTACAATTTCCATCCTTGAATTGAAGATTGTATCCCTTGTCAACCATATGTCCAACACTTAAGAGATTATGCTTCAAACCTTCCACATATAGGAAATCATCAGTATTATGCTTACCATCAAGAAAAATGGATCCTCTACCATGTATTACACTAGAATTGTTATTACCAATGTTACAACACCACCATCATACTTTTCCAAACTCACAAATTTCCTTTTGTCCCCTTTCATGTGATGAGAGCATTCATTTTCGATCACCCATTCATATTTTTCTTCAATTATGGCTACAAGAGCTTTCGCCACATTCTTGTCACTAGCAAATTCAATAGACACTAGATCATTTTCCTTAATAGTAGTAAATACCAATTCATCCTCACTCACATTTCCTTTATCAAATTCATCATTTGTCACTCCTTCATCAGCAACATAGTGACACTTTCTTTGAAATCTAGACTTGTTAGGTCTTGACTTAGGAACTCTTTCTAGATACCTTGAAGAAAAATAACCTATCTTATCACAAGAAAAACATTTAGTAGGAAATTTCCCTTTATACTTACCTTCTCCTCTAGCTTCTTTCTTGACAATAAGTGCTTCAAGCTCTTCCAACTTTCTCTCTTCTTCTCCAATCTCTTTCATCTCCTGCTCATACTTGAACACCTTTCTAGAACTTTCTCGTAGATCATATCTCTACTTATCTTTTCCAAATGTAGATTCAATATTAGGAAGAGATTCACCAAACTCACTCAACTCAAAAGTAGCAATCTTACCAATCAACATGTCTCTAGTTACAATTGTTATAGTTTGGATCTCCTCAATAGTAGCATCCTTGGCTTTGTATGGAGTAGGAAAGAACCTAAGCACTTTACTAATAATCTTTTATTCTTCCAATGTTCCATTAGAACATACAATACTCATCAAAAGTTCATTTACTCTATGCATAAAAGAAGTGATGTTATCATATTCACCCACTTTCAAAGTTTCATATTTCCCTTTCAAACTTTGTAGCTTAGCAATCTTCACATGTGTATCACTTTCATACAAAGTTTCCAAATTTTTCTAGATCTCATAAGCAATATATAGCTCCATTACATTCGTCATCTCATAATCCATCAAAGCACTTGACAATGCTTCCTTAGCCTTGATATTGCACTAAGCTTCTTTAATCTCATCAAGAGTAGAAGGACCATTTTGTGGAATAACATACTTATTCTTTGCAATCTTCCAAAAGGGTTCACTAATGCATCTTAGATGAAACTCCATTCAAGTATTCCATAGAGGATAATTTGTTCCATCAAATCTCAGACTATCCTTGTATCTCACCATCTCAAATAATCTCAAGCTATTAGTCTTCTTCTAAGGAGCCTTCTCTAATACCAATTTTTGGCAACACAAGGGTAGACAACTAAGAGGGGGGGTGAATTGGTTGTCACATAAATTTAAACTTATTAAACTTATTAAACTTATTCTTAGATCAGATAAATGAACATGAAATCATAAAGAATCACAACAGCCGAAACACACATAACACCAATATTTTTTTACGTGGAAACCCTATTAGGGGAAAAACCATGGTGGAGGTTAGTCCACAAGATTATACCCTATTAAAATTATAATGAATAACAAATGGGAATGTACATGCATTCAAGAACATTGCCTAGAGCTCACTACTCAAATACAAAAGGCTTACCTCCCAAGGAAGACACACTATCTTATAGAAACATTTGGATTACTTCTACAAGATTTTGAACTAAGAAGATAGCATCTGCTAATGCCTAAATATAGTTTTGGTTAAGCACAAAAACTCTTCTCCGCACTTCACTCAATCTTCTTCACACTCTAATTCTTCCTTAGAATTATTTGGACATTATTCACATATCACTTATTAGCAAACACACTTTCACACTTTACATTACACAAAAAATCACTCTTATATATCCACAACAAAAAATTACATCAACTATATGCCAGCAAAAACAAAATATGAAAATATGAAACATGTACACATTTTCGGCCCAAATCAATAAATAATTTTTCAATGTGAACAAAGCATAGTTAGCCAAGACATACTAAAGACTCAAAAAAATATTCTCAATCATGCAACACCTTCAAAAATTATTCCTCGAAGATCCACAAAATGCTACAATCACCCTATCAACTGTGATCATGAAAAACAGGAACACAAAAAAGAAAATCACCAATTGTGAGCACAACAATTAACATGGATGTGCAAAACAGATAGAGAATGATCTAGAAACATCCAAAAGCATCATGAATCACCTTATAAACATCCACAATAATTCAACTTACTAGAATCACATCATCTCCATTCAGGAACACCAACTAAAGCAACAAAAAAACTATTAGAACACAACTGCTCATAACTCAATAAAATATTCGCGTGGATCTCTAAAACTTTGAATGCATAAACTAGATATACTAAAAAATAAACCCTTTAGTCCACAACCTCTAATCATCAATATATTGAGCTAGGAATCATCATGAACTTCATTGCACCAATGACAACTTGCAACTTCTCTTATTACAATTTTCTCAATATTCTCGACATACACAACCTTTAATACATTAATGCTAATAGTGTTGGCATCGACAACAACCACATATTAGAAATATTCAACACCATATGTATAGGGGATAGCTTCAATAGTTCTAGAATTGAGATCTATACAAGGGTCTTCTTTAGATGGTCAAGGAGAGTATAGTTTCTAAGGTTTGATGTTGACTGCATAGGTTGTTCCCTAGGTTGAGATGAAGCTCCTTGGATTGTAACCATTCCATGACATGTGGTAACTCCACACTCTACACTAGGTCCTTTTATGGTGACAAATCTTACACCATTTCCATTGGAGGGGACCACATTAGAATATACATGTCATGTTAGTGTATTTTTTTTTTGTTTCCATTGACATTCCCTTTGTTGTGATTTTTTATTGGATTCTCGTTTATCTTTAGGTCTTTTTTATTGACTGGTAGTTTGATAGTTATGTCTCCACCTCAATGAGGTCTTGGATAACATTCTTTAATTTCATGTATTTTGAAGTTTTGCATCCTTTGATCTTGTGAAAGTCTCGAAGATCCTTTTTGTTATACCAATGTTGTTTATCTTGAGAATCCTGATAGTTATAAAAATTGGGGAGTGTAATAAAATTTCATTTTACCAATTTATGTATGATAGATTCAATACATTCCCCCAATGGTGTTTATTTACATTTAGGGTAGTTATTCCTATTGGGGGTCTTCTTTGTTGCATGCCAATGTTATTGATTTGGTTATTCTATGGTGGTGGGGTGGTTTGTTGTATAGTTTGTTGTGAATTTTTTGGTTGGTTGGTGTTTTTCCTAGGAGCACATATGGCCACTTTAGCATCAAAAATTCCATCATTTCTCACGTTCTTGTTCTTAGCATGCACTTTGGAATTTTCATTTAAATTGGTAGATGGGTGGTTATATTTATATTCTTGTTTGTTTCCATGTGAGATTAGGGTTCTCTCGATGTTGAGGGCCCTAGGGACAAGATCATCATAGGTGGTGATACATTGTATCTTTAAGTCAAAGGAAAGATCTAGATCAAAATTTTATATGATAATCCCAACCTATTGCTCATCAGGAATGGGCCACTTTCTCTTACTAGCTCTTTTCCTCTACCTTTGTATGAAATTAGTGGAGGAATCCCTTTTATTTTGCTTGAAAGTGTATAACTCTTCTAATCTTACATCCATATCTAGGTTAAAGGAGAAATGGTCTATGAATCTATTCATAGTTTCTTCGAAGGTTCTAATACCTAGGGGAAACTATGAGAACCAATCAATGGTGGGGCATGTTAAACTTCATGGGAAGAGAAACATCAAGTAGGAATCATTATAGGAAACCTCCATAAACATGACATTGAATTATTTAATGTGATCCACAGAATTCCCCCTCCCTTTGTATTTATCAAATTTACGGACCTCAAAACTAGGTAGGAGAGGTACCATTGAGATGTTAATATCAAATGGGTATGAACAAAAGTTTTTTTGTGTATGTGGTTTTTTTTTCCCATTTGAATGTCCCAGATCTGTTGTGTGAGCAGCTTGAGCTATAATGGCATATCATCTTACAGATTTGGTCAAGGAGCTTAAGTTGTGTATTGTGGGATGGTGGATAATATGTACTTGGTATTTTGATATGATGAGTTGTTCTATGGTGTGTAGGGTGGATTTTGATATTGCAGAGGTGATGGTGATAGAAGTGTATATGCTCCTAATGTATTTGGATTGATGATGTTTTGTTGGGGATTATAGTATAAACCTTGTTACTATTGTTATTGTTGTTGTACAAGCACTCATTGTTGTTGGGTATATTGGTATGCTAGCAATGATTGTTTTTGTGCTTTTTTTTTGTTGTTGTGTGACCAAGTCTTGTTATTAAGCTTCTTGTTATTGTTGTGTGATTAAGGATTGTAGTTGAGCTTGTTGTTGTTGCAAGGATTGTGCTTGGGCTTGTTGTTGTTGCTACGCTTGTTGATAATATTTTTTTGTTGCAAAGCTTGAGCTTGAGCTTAAGCTTATTATTGTTGCAATGCTTATTGATAAGCCAGTTGTGCTTGTTACAAAGCTAGAGCATGAGATTGTTGTGCTTGCAATGTGGAGGTGTCTTTTTGTTGGGATATGTGAGATGAGTTTTAGTTGATCATGGTGTAAGTGAGTAGTGGGGTTTTTTATGCTACCATTCCTTGTAACATCATTGAATGGGAGGGAGGAATGAAGATTTGGGACCCCATTTTATTTTGCATGATTTGGGGTACCAATGGTAAAGATGATGATGGTGCCATTTGGTATTGCGATGTCAATGACACATTAAAACCTTGGATCAATTCATTAGAAGGGTTCCCTTGTTTTTTTTTTTATGTGGGACCAACACAATACCTTGCTTGATGAGTTTTGTTATCAATGTGTTGCTTTGATTTGGATTGATGATATATGGGGTGGTCAGAATCACTTGTTGTGGATTGAATTTGTGTGATGGTGTTAACTTTCCCTTGTCCTATTTGAGGCACTTGGTTTGCATTACCTTGTGTAACATTGGGAACACTTTGGGTGAATGTGGTGATGGATGAAGATGGTTGTGCTTGAAATGTTGAGGTCATCATGGTGTTACATAATGTAAGTGGTTTATATGGATGGAGGGGATGCTTTGGAATAGTGTTGAAAGAATGGGATGGGGCCCCAAATTTTGGTTTCCAAGTTGTGTCTTAGGGAGGATTATTGTTTTGGGTACCCAAAATTGTGTTGCCTCCTAAAGGGAGAGTGTGACAAAGATTAGTGGCAATCCTAGTTGCAAGACTAGGATCTAATGTTTGACTGGGAACAAGGGATGGATTTGGTTGATTCATAGATTGGATTAACCCTTGTCTCAAATTTTTTGCAAGAAAAGTTGGAGCCACATTTTATAAGGTTTGATGATCTTGTTTATACTCAAGGAGTTATTCCTTGGTGAGCTCAAAGGGGTTGTTTGTGACATCTTCTACCACATACCCTAATGGCTTTTGTGGTTATTGTGAGGGGGTAGAATGGATCCTTGGATGAAATTATTGTGGGTTTAGATCAATTTTGGTGGATGTGGTTTTGGTTTTCTCCATGATTCTCTTTTATTGTGATCTTGTGTAACCATAAATTGTGGGTCAACTATGGGAGAAGTGTGTTGAGATTTATAGTGTTGAACTCTCTAGTTGACTCAAATTTTGGTAAAAGGGAACCTCTAAGTTATTTTGGACCAATGGGGTGAATGGATGATGAAAAGGGTGAATGATATTGTGGATGAACTTTCTAAACATTTTGACAACACTTTTAGAGCAAGAGGTTTGATGTTTTGATGCTTTGGATAAAATATGTTAATGAACTTGTAAATATTTAAGGTAGAATTGTGGCCTTTAAGATAAAATAGTCCACAAATGTCCTAATTGACTCAACTAAGTGTATGGAAGAGGATCCATTTCACACACAAAGTAACTAATTTAGGGGATTGTTTTGATAAATGTCTAAGTATAAAGAGTGTTGATGTGTCCAAAATTTTCTAAAGTTGTTTATGAAGTGAGATGTAAAATATGTGAAGGTGGATGAAATTTTTTCACCCAAATTATGTTAACCTAAAAGGGACCTTTGTTTTAAAAGAGCAAGGTAGTGAAAAAAATGCTATACCTCTAAAGTGATAAAACCTTAAGAAATCAATAATTTTGGTAATAGAACTTGGACTCAAATATTTTTCAATACTTTCCTTGTGTCAATTTGTTTGTCTTTTTGGATTCAATGTGTCTCAACAATAAGACCAATGTGTGGTGTGTTCATTTGGTTCTTTAATCCTTGATTAAGTGAGATTGTTTCATTACTACTTAAAGAAACCCTTAATTAATGTTCAAACTAAAATATGTTTATGTCTAAGAAACCTTCATTTCACAAAGTCCACTATGTGGAAATAATGAAGCTAATGTCATAGTTCCCTATGTTAACTTTTGAAAGTATGGATTTATATATAAGTCCAAATATTTCGAAGCCTCTAAGGATAAAACCCTTAGGGACAAGAAATAATATTAGGAATTTTCAAGAGGTATCCATAATTGATCCAAAGGGTTTAAAATTTGATAAAAAATTTGATGTGTTTTTAAGTTATTTTGGAACCAAAAAATGTGTCAAATTAACTCACAAGTAATAACAATCATAGCTCAAGCAAGTACATATTTCTTAGTAGGCTTCCATAATCCCCTAAGAGATGATTAATCAATGAAAATGGAATGGAAAAATAAGCTATGCCAAGGAAATGTACCATCTTGACACACCAAGAAAACAAGTACCTTCCCTATTTTCTTTATTACCTCAGCCAAAACTGAACATTATAAGTAACTTCTTAGAACCATTCAATTTTTGATGTGCTACTTTAAAATATGTTTTGGACATGGAATTGGTTAACTACTACACAAAAGGTGTTATTCTATTATTCTAAATTCCATTGGCCACTTAAAGATCTTTAACCATTCCCATTCCACTTAAGGCATGGGATTAGGTGCAATACATTGTCAAACCAGGATTGAAGCTACTTTCTCAAAATTTTACAACCTGTAATATAGCTTGTTGCTAAATGTGCTTCAAGAAATTTCCTATGAGTTCTCTATTGTGGGATGTATCTCATAGGAATCCATCTCTTCATAAGAAAAATTCTATTTCTCTTCACCAAAGATTGCATGAACTTCAAGGGGATTGGATACATAACAAGTTTCTTAGGGTGACTCAAAGAAAGAAAATACAATTGAATGTTTCTCTTCACCCAAGATCACATGAAGTGTAAGGATATTGGATACGCACTACAAGTGCATACAAGAACAATGAGCACATCAAACAATCATTCATCTTAACCTAATAGAGCAAAGTGACTTCATTCTAAGCACCAATGGAAGTGTTTGTTTGTTTTATCCAATTTTCGCTGATATTGCAAAATGAGGTTGTATGGGTCCAATTTTTACCACCTTCTAAAGTAAATTTTAAGCCCAATGGAATTTTAGTGATCCTAAAACATAAATAAAAGCAACATATGATAGGTTATAATTGTCACATGATAAGTGTAAAAACACTTTTACAATGTTTGGCCAAATGATAGTATGGTCCTTCACTTCAAGTGTTTTCAAATCTACAAAACCAAATGTTAGTAAGATATAAGAGAGCATATGAAACAAAAAATTTAAAGTACATGTGAAAATTAACTCTTTTTCTTCTTTACTAGTAAAAAGTGTCACTATCCACAATGGTATCACAATTCTCAAAGGTATTGCTCTGCACAAAAAAAAGGAGCACAATGGTGTTAATATAAGAAAAGGTGTTGCTATAATTAAAACAAAAGAAGTAGTTTAAAATAGAGAAAAGTGTTGCTATAATTAAAAGCATAAAGAAGTTTCTAAAAAACATAATAGTGTCATTATCCAAAATGGTGTCACTATAATTGTCAAAAGTGTTGCTATATGGTGACACTTTTGAAAAGTTTCATTGTAGCCTTTAGATGCATCATTGTTTCCTAGAAATATTCAACTCAAAGAAACTTAAAAGAAATTCATCAAACAAAGTTAGTAAATCCCTCCTTCTAGCACCAAAATTTTAGCATAGTCATAGTATAGGTTAAATACACTAGATCCATATATATTCAATGAATATTTAATCCACTAAGCCATGATCCCAATGAGATGGTGTTTGAAATCATAAAAAATAAAGAAACCATTAAACTAAACATGAAATAAATATGAAATCTTGAAAGAAACCTATTCTAAGACCTCAAAAATTATCCCATTAGGAAGTGGTGTCACGTTTATGTGGAATGGTGACCCTTTCCCATGTAGAATATCATCATGATCATTAAATGCATCCATAATAGTATCATATAGATCATCACATGACATATAGAATAGAGGAATTAAATACATCCATCATAGAACCATATAACACATATAGATCGATCAATCCACCACATATCATAAATCTTAAAAGTCATAATGTCAAGTATACAATGATGTCTAAAATATAAGAGGGATACAACATCAAAATGGTTGGGAATCAAAACAATAGAGTATACATCAAGTCCCAAAATACATCAAAGAATCCAATGAAGGAGCTATGTAGTGCTATCCCCAGATGGTCTTTGAATCTTGAGACTAGTACCTCCTCCACCAGATGTACTAGAATCTCTTGGATCTCTCAGTAGAGGTTGTGTCACACCTACACTAAGAGTCCTAGAATGAGTCCTACCTGATCAAGACTAGGCATAACTAACTCTCTGATCAGAGGGAACATCATGATAACAACCCCTGTAATAATCTACCTCTCTACCTACATAGAGAACCTCTCTCATGTAATTAGCTACAAAGGTACCATAAGCTAGTCTCTACAATCTCTTATCTATCAAATGTTCCTACTCTATAGCCTATCTAGCTACATCTCTCTCGATGGTCAATGAGGCAATGTGTGCCTAAATAGCTTCCAACTATCCTTTTACCTGAGTGAGAGTTTGTGCATGAGACTAGGCCTATTGTTAGAAACCAAGATCAGACATGCTAACAAAAAAACCCTCCACAGAAGTGAAAAACAAATAAAAGTAGAGCTTTTCATGAAGATGTGAAAATAATATTATTCAGGAATTCACTAAATTACAATGAGATCAATCCTTATGAAGGAGATCAATAAACCCTAAAATTCAAAACCCTAGTGTGCACAAATAATAATTAATAATAAATTATTAATGCTCCTAATTTTAGCTTAAGTAACTAAAGTGATAAGTGACTTAATTAATTAACCAATATGATGTAAATAATTAAGTGCAATAACTTATTACTCTAACACCTATGTCTACATCTACATTTGTGGCTACCCCTATAAGGTCTATACCTACACCTATAAACTTGTAATCTACATTTGCTAATGTTGTGAAGGTACCCCAATCTAAACATGCTACTCCATAGGAGCTACTAGTGATCACCTCTTATGAGGCACCATATAATCCTACACATCTATGGATGCACCTGATCCACCTGCCCCACCACCTCCTCTAACACCCCCTCCTCCATCACCACCAAAATCATCATCTCCCTCCTCATCTCCGTCCCCCTCATCATTGCTACTACTCTCCTCCTCATCATTACTCTTAACAACAACTTCCTCCTCACCAGGTAATGGCACTGGCTGATTAGGAATGAAAATCCATGGAAAGGGATGTAGAGCCAGATACTTTGCATAATCCACTGTAACAGGTGCCTCAGTAATATCAAGCTGAATCTCCTAGACTAAAGGCTCTAGACCCTAGAACTCTTGAATAGTAGAATCATATGAAAGATGGGGTCGGGTATGTGTAGGATCATGATGGGCCAAAAAGTGGCAATATTATGGGTATTTGTAGGGTATGTGGCTGACTATTTTTTTACCCAAAATTGATGAAACGAAAAGGGTTTTTAGAGGAGATTCTCAGATTTCCACCAATATAAATTATGCTTTAATTTGAATTTAATAAATAATTATTATTCATTTTCTATTAGAATTATGACTAAAGTCTTGATGATAGGCTGATTGAAAAACATCTATAATTTTCAAATGGTATCACATTCTATGCTTCACATACTATAGGATTAAAAAAATAAAAAATAAATTTCATGAAGTTTTGACCAAGTTAAGGTGGTCGACATACAAGTTTTTATATTTTTAAAATTTGTAAAAAATTCATAATTAATTATTTACATGGAAAAAATTACAAAAAAATATATTTGGACATGAGTCCTCTACTTATATATATAATCTTATAAAAAAATATTATCATTTTATTATGGTTAGGGTGGTCAGACATACACCTACTTCTTATTTCTTCACTAAAATTTAAGTACTACTACATTGAAATTTCAAATTTTCACCAAATAAATTTTATTTTTTTTCAAATAAACCTAGTAGTTTAGAAACTACATTCAATTTTCTAAAGATTCTATTTTTACATATTTTTGAAATAACATAGATAACTTATTCAAATTTTTACATCAAGTTTCCTAACACTGATTTTTCTAAATGTTTGCCACTTAAGGGCCTATTTTTTCCATGATGATACTGCACATACCCAGTCCCCACTCTATAGAATATATTTGATGATGACCATAATGGGCAACACCCTAGGGCATTCCTTATACAATACCATACTACATGAGCACCCTCCTGAACAAAAATCTCTCCAAAACCCAATGAGTCTGACCAATCAACAACATCAACTAAGAGAGATATGGGAACTGAATATCACCATCATCCCAATGCTTGTAATCTAGATAAGGCTTCCATGTGACAACCTCAACATCATCCAACACTCTCTTGTAATGCTCCAACTTACCCAATCTAGGCTGAGTAAGATGACCTACATAACTATGCACATATGGCCTCATGGTAGGCCATTGTCTCACCATAATTGGACATGTAATAGCTATATGCTCCCACATCCACACTTGTAGTGATGTAACTCCTAAGGATAGATTATGACCTTAGAGGTAGATAACTGAATGCAAATAGTGATAAAGATGAGTAAGCATACACATGCCCCATGCATATCTGGTACCATGTACAATCATACTCTCCAACACACAACCCCAACCAACAAAAGGTCCCTTTGAACCATGATTAGGACAAAGGAACCCTAAAATAAAACCAAGAACAAAAGGCAGGGTGGAATAGGTATCCACCATATCACACCATGGAATCTCATATAAACAAATAGTATCATCTTGAAACACTCTGCATAGACCATTTGTCCTTCCCTACTTTGAAGAATCATATACTACAATATTACCAACAACGGGTATCCTCAAAATTTGTGAAACATCGTCAAGACTGACTATCATCTCACCAATAGGAAGGTGGAAGGTATTATTCTCACTATGCACCTCTCTTCTAGTGCTATCAGAAGACCATGATTAATCTTAATCTGGGACATATCTAATAGAGAAGAAAAACTACATGTAATGACTATTGTGTTAGGTTGCGCTAGTTGTGGTATCAAGTCAAATGTCCTAGGGAACCACTCTTGAATATGCAGGTTTGTCAATGACTCCTATCATCACAAAAGATTCAAAGTCAGTACTCTTTGTCAAATCATTGAAATCATCCTCTCAAACTTAATCAACTCTGGTGAGATTTTGATTAGATCTCATGAGGAAGCATCATTGAACCTCACCTATTGTGAGGTCAATCATCAATCAATCATTAGACCTTGCCTATCATGAGGTTGAACATCATCTACTCTATTGATATAATCAATCATATCAAATCAAATGGATGACACAATCAAAATCAACAAAATCAAGGATAAAATTGAAAAAAATTATCATTCTAACTTGGATGCACTAAAATAGTGTCTTTATGCACCACAACATTTAATGTGGCATTAAAATACCTCAATGCACTAAAAAAGGCAATTAATGCACAAAATCAGTGGATGTGCCATTTCTGAAAGTCTATGTGCTATTTTAGGTGACATATGCACCATTATAGCCTATGCACTACTTTAACCTATATATGTGCTAAATATCTATCCTAAGTGCTAAAAAAATGTATGCACTATTTCATCCTATCTATGCACTACAAAAATTGACCTATGTGCTAAACTAGTGTATGTGCTAGAATAGTAAGTAGATGTGGTACATTGGGCGATGTATGCACTAAAATAATTCGAAAGTTTAAAACTGAATAAAATGCATGGAAAATGAGTAAACACAAAAAATGAGGGGGTTCATGGGTACCTAAGGTTTATAGACAACTAGGTGGTAGTGTCGACGCACGCGCTTGAAATGGTGAGTGTGGTAGGGGATTGGAATTTTTCTCCACAAAGCTCCAAATCACTCTCTATCAAATTTCAAAACTCAAATTGCACAAATGAATTCTAAATCACCCTTCTTACTTTTGTAATAGAGTGATTAGAGGTGATTTTTATGGGATTTATTTAATTTATTTACTGGAGGCTTAATTTAAAAATTCATCACAAGGGCATCTTTCAAACTCTTTGTCGAGAGATAAATTATTTCATCATCATATCTTTATCAAATCATCAAAAATCATCAAAAATCATTAGAAAATCATTGAAAATTTTCAAAAAAAAAAAAGTAAAAAATTCATCAATTTATCTCCCAAGAGGGCATATATTCATCATCATAGCAAAATCAACATCTAGGACATACTGAAACATTTTCATCAATACTAGGAGCAACAACAAAATTTTCTTTGAAGCAATGCATAAACCCATAACTTCAAAGAGGGACAAAATGTATACACCTAAAAATGGTCTAGATAATCTATTTAATTAAATATGATTTATTTGATTAATTAATCATTAATTCCTCTACTATTAAATAAATAGAAATATTTATTTATATAGTTCACATTTAATTCTTCTATCTTTATTATATATTCTTTCCTCTTAATTAAATAAAAAAATTTAATACTTTGTTTTATTTAATTATTATTATTGAATTCTTCTATAATTATATTCTATCTTAATCACATCATTTCATCAAATTAAATAAACAAGTTCACATACTTTGATTTATCTAATTATAATATTTTCGTCCATATTTATTTACTAAACATAGACTTCTATAGTTTTTTTTATTAAATTAAATATCTTCTTTTTCTAAATTGAATAAATATAAATATTCAATTGGAATATATTCTATAGTTAATCATATCCACCTACCAAAATTAGATATGAAATGTCTAATTTAATTCATCTCAACCTTCACAGGAAAATTTGGAGACAAATTGGAGAAAAATTTGCAAGAAATCCTCTTCATCTTCTTCTATTGATTCTTCCTATCTTTTAGCTAAGTGTTTTTCTATGGAGGAACAATCTCCATGATCAGCTTAGGCTTCTTCATCCTTTACTATTATATCCTCTAGATCAAATCTAGACCTTTATTGTGCTGCCCCTTTGCAAATGTGTTGTGAATCTATAAATACAACCTTCTTCAATAGGAAATGGATCCCAACTTTGTGAAAAATTACTCTGTAGAAATACTAATTGAGTAATCAAGCATATTAGCAATAGCAATTATCATTTAGAAATAGCAATCATTTTATAATAGAATCAATATCATGGCTCTTCATTTAGATGCATCATAGCTTACTATATCTTCTTCGATCAAGTTTCATGTCAATTTAGATTACAATAGTTTCATCATTATCATTTGGATATCATCATTTAGGATTATATTATTGCATTTAACATGTATCGTTCTCTAGATTGGAATTTTAATAGTAATAATGCTTACCAAATCTGACAGCCCTATGACTTAATAAATCTTTGGAGATAGAGACTAATATGATGCTTTCAAGAGTTTTCCTATGTTAATTAGATTAATTATTGTTGATTCTTTTGGTATAATGTTGTATTAAGAAGTGTTTTTAGTTGTTTTACTCATTACTTATTCCACACTTACAGCCAAAAATAGTCGTATCATGAGTTGGAATTCACCCATCATCTCATACACAAATTGGGACCAACATAAAAAAAATTCCTATCAAAGCAAGGAAAAGATCATCAAAGAAGATGAAATAGTAAAGCAAAAAGGACAAAGCAAATACAAATGGATACCAAAGAAAAATAAAGAAAATAATCCCTCCAAAACTCCATTATTCAAATAAACTATGGGGAAAAATAAAAAGGGAAATCGATCCATCGAAAGAGTCCTCAAATACAAAAGCAAGCTTCTCAAGCAAGGAACAAAGTATATCCAGTGGTTGTTCCTAATTCCATGAAAACCTCCATTCCTACCTATCATTGCTCATCTTCCCAAGTTCTAAGAGTCAAAGCTTCTAAACCATCAACCAATCCATCTCATATTTCTTCATGCATGGCACCATACACTCCATGCACAGTATCCAATTCTCAGATTGACCATGTGTTGGAAGCTACCCTTCATCATAACAATTCTAAAGGAACTTTATCACAATGTGCACACATAGAAAAGGTTAATTCTAGTATCAACAAGTCAAATCAAAGCTCTTCAAGGTTGCATTCAAGTGCTCATATCTTAGAAAAGTAGCTTCTTAAAGCATGATATCATTGGCATGTTATGAAAGTGGCCTCCACATTAGTACCACCAGGTGGTTCAACATGAGGCTAACATTTCCAAAAAATCTCAAAAAATAAAAGAGTAATAAAAATGATAAAAATCCAAAAAAAAAAAGAATAGGATTGAAATGTTCAGTAAAGATAAAAATCGCCCTCTAGTAAAAACCACTATGGTGGTGTTTTGGGAAAGAATTATGATGAAAACCTGGTAAACATGTGTCATGAGTAGAATTAAGCATCTATATGATCCTTCTCAGACAAAATCATCTCATCCTTGTCATGATAAAACCAATGTTCCTTCCATCGATCCAATCCAAATTTATCCAAATATTCTATTTTATCTTAATCTTGACAAAGATTTGGTGTATACTTCAACTCTACTCATGGAAAACTTTTGACAGGATCTTTACCATTTTATCTTGTGAAGTTCCATAGCCCATATCTAGCATGATAAAACTCTATCAAACTCTTCACATATACATTACCTATCTTGGTTATCCATTGCATTATGAAGATTTGCTAAGCACCAGGTGTAGGTTATTGCACTCTTGTTTTCAAATAACTCTTGATCCATGTATTTTATCTTATAAATGTGAAATTGACTTCGTGAACTAGGTATTGTTTGCCTTGTAAATATTATCATAAAACACCAAAAATCCAAAATCATTCAAAAAATTGTAAAGGAAAAATATGAAACATCTGAAAAACATCAAAATCCCTAAAATGGTCTAATATCAAAAAAACCAAAAACAATGTCTCTTGTTGAGCTACATTTTCTATGAGCTTGAACATAGGCAAGGACATCATTGATGTTCCCCCAAGACACCCTAGGTCATTGCTTTAGCAGTCCATTGTAAATAATTGTTGTCTCTCATCTGTTCATATCTTTGTCATGTAAATGGGTTGAGACAGTCAAACTACATGGTCTCTATGTGTATAATGTAGGCAAGTCTAATCTTTGATCATCCCTCGAGACCCCTAGGATAGGTCTCTTAGGTTAGGTTCTTGGTTGAAACTCAAAAATTCTCGGAAAATCCCAAAAACATCCAAATAACATCTCAAAAACCCCTAAACATTTGTAAAACATAGAAAAGCCAAAAACATCCAAATAAACTCTTGAAAATCCCCAAAAATGTCCAAATATCTCAAAAATCTAAAAACATTTGAAATATCTTGAAAACCCCCAAAACATCCAAATATTTAGAAAACACAAAAAAAATTGAAAATGGAAAATCCAAAAACAATAGAAAATGTTCAAAAGATCTAAAAAGCCTCAAAAACTCATAAAATCCTAAACAACCTCAAAAAATCAAAAAATCCAAAAACATCCATATAAACAGTCAAAAAGAACAAAAACAACCTCAAAAAATTTCAAAATATCAAAAATATTCAAATTATCTAGAAAATCCAAAACCCATCCATCCCATCTCACTTTCACCCACAATAAACTTTCACCCATAATAAACAATCATCACCTTCACCCTTTGGCAAAACAAGTAGAAATCAAACATAGCAAGTCGTAAAGTGCAAACCTAAAAGTCAAAAATATAAATTCAAAGTGATAGGTGAATATGTTAGTGAAGTTTATGGAAAAAGCTCATCTTAGCATCATTATCCCAACATCAAGCAACCCTGTGATCAACATGTCCTAGGATGTATCCTTCCTGCAATGGACATCAATATCATATATCACCTTAGCTAAACTTGAACTAGGAATGAGCTGTAGATAACACTAACTATTTATCTTTGATCTTTTCTTATGATTTCTCTTAAGGGTATGTGCAGGATCATTATGGAAAAAATAGGGCCTTAAGTGGCAAAAAATTTAGAAAAATCAGTGTTAGGCAACTTGACGTAATTTTTTTAATAATTTATCCATAAAAATATGTAAAAATAGAATCTATAGGAAATTGAATGTAGTTTCTAAACTACTAGGTTTATTTAAAAATAAATCAAATCTATTTGGTAAAAATTTGAAATTTCAATGCAATAGTAATTAAATTTCAGGGAAAAAAATAAGTAGGTGTCTGTTTGACCACCCTAACCATAATAAAATGATAATTTTTTTTATAAGATTTTATATATAAGTAGAGGGCTCATGTCCAGATGTGATGCATATTTTTTTGTAATTTTTTTCTAAGTAAATAATTAATTATGAATTTTTTATTACAACTTTTAAAAAATATAAAAACTTGTATGTCTGACCAGCTTAACTTGGTCAAAACTTCATGAAATTTATTTTTTATTTTTTTAATCCTATAGTATGTGAAGCATAGAATGTGACACATGTTTTGGATTCAAAAAATGTGATACCATTTGAAAGTTATAGATGTTTTTCAATCAGCCTATCAATGAGGACTTTAGTCATAATTCTACTAGAAAATAAATAATAATAATTTATTAAATTCAAATTAAAGCATAATTTATACTAGTGGAAAGCTAAGAATCTCCTCTAAAAACTCTTTTCATTTTATCAATTTTGGGTAAAACAAAAGTCATCAGCCACATACCCTACAAATACCCATAATATTGCCACTTTTTGGCCCATCATGATCCTGTACATACCCTTAATGACCCATTTTGAGGACCTCTTGATGATGTCTAACAAAACAATTTAGAGAGAAAGGAATGGAGTATCGATCATTATCTTTTATTTGTCATGCTTGTGGATACTTTTGTAAAATAATCTTGGAAAATACTTTCTTAGTTGTGTGTAAGAAGGTCATTTGGATTATGTTGTTGACTATTTTGTATGCTTTGGTCCAATATGTTATAGGTTTCTAACTTACATTCCAACAATGTTTCTATATGTCAATATTTGAACAAGAACTATCCTATCTACTTATCGAGTCAAAGTCCATTACACTAGATACTAATGTCGTGTTAGTTATCAATACCTTGATGCATCATATCTATGTGTTATATCAAATAATAAGAAACGATAGAAAATACCAATCCTGAAGTGCAAGCACCCATCTTGCATTGTTTCATCACCATCCCTAATAAAGTCTCAATGGATCATGGACTTGTTGGATCTTTTGAAGCAATCATTGAAATCAATGGTCAATTTGTTTACCTTATTCTTCTATCTTTAATAATAAATCTATACAAGCATAAAATCTATATGATCTACATTGACATATACATGAGGCTTCCCATAGCCGATGATTGTCTATACATCATGAAATATGTCTACATTGACATCTGAGCTTTCTAGGAACTAATTTTTCTCCTCTTTATGAAGCAATCCCTCTTCCATTGGGGCACAATGGGGCATCTATATCATCTTCAA
Source organism: Sequoia sempervirens (assembly GCA_007258455.2). Classification (NCBI taxonomy): domain Eukaryota; kingdom Viridiplantae; phylum Streptophyta; class Pinopsida; order Cupressales; family Cupressaceae; genus Sequoia; species Sequoia sempervirens. The sequence goes on along the minus strand of VDFB02000015.1, from coordinate 353,470,173 downwards.
CTCAACAATCTAAAACATTGCATCTCATTGATTCGAAAGCAACCTGAAATCTCAAGAATTTCAAGCATAAATTTGATTTCACCTATTGTGAGCTCAATTAGAACACTTTATTCTTTGATCAATCTCTTGAGGGGGAAACCAACCATTTTTCAATCATATCGATGTCAAATCATCTAATTTTTTTTTTCCTAGCCTTGCTAGCAAATCTTGATCAAACTATCAAATCAATCATCATGAGGATATATATTTCCCTATGAATCCTTGTGTTATTTAACACAATCCTTGCATTGTTGTGAATCCTCAACAATGTTATCAATCAATCAATAAGATCAATCAACTTTAGCTTGGCTATCAATGTAATGCCCGTAGTGCAAACCCCAGAGAACACACACACATGCAAATAATTTTTTTTTAAAACAATTAAGTTAAACATGCAAATACATTATACCATAATCCCATAACACATTACATAACATTAACACACTTAGTTCTCTGGGGCACGCGAGGTTACATCACAACAACTAAACGGAAATAAAGATAAAGATTACAACATAACCATTTATTTTATAATAACCATGAATAAGGATACATCTAATAACCATGATGCGAGAATAATAACCATCACATCATACAACTATGATAAATCTCTTAATAATGTAACGTCCCGTCGTGCAAACCCCAAAGGACAAATAAACAATAATTACTGCATAATTTTTTTTTTAAATTAACATAACATACATGTAATACACATTAAGTCATGACATAAATTTTATTTAAGTAGATTCACTAACACATACATCCCTTGGGGTACACGAGGATTCATTACGCGACTTAGATCCACACAACGACAAAAAAGAATAAAATCCAAAGATATAATCCATAACAAAGTAAACATTAACAAATGTAACACATACATGAAAATTCATTGATAAGAAACCATCAGTGTATGCAAATATAACATATACATGATTAACTCAACACATTGAATAACAACTATCATGGCCAATATACACACCGAGTTTAACATTACATTACAGTACAATGTTCTAGAGGTACAATGATACAACAGTGTTTCCAAACATAAATGGAAACCATACACAAGATAACATGATACAAATAAATATCATAACTGGCTCCAAGACAAATACAACTCTGGAGTCACTGCAGCAGCACCAATCTGTACCTCTCGATCCTCGACTGGGGACCCAATGGGGTGCTTAGCATGTTCCACCCGACCATGTGAGTCCATAGACCCACCCCCCATGCTAAGGAGCTGACAAGAAAGAGACCTCAACCAAGAACATCCAAACAGGGAACCACAAGACTCAACATCACACAAAAGTATCATAAAACTCAAGGATTACAATAACATAATCAACAACATCCAAGAGTCTCATAAATCAAAGCAATGACCAGTAAACAAGTAATCAAAGGATAATCATGAAACACTTCCAAATCAAACTGAATTAATAAACATAATACAATTCCAAATTGCAATAATACGATAACATCATATCACAGTACCAAAAGAGTACAAGGTCATAAATCAAATATCAATGAGATCATACAAGACCACAAAGTACACCAAAGATGTATCAAAGAAATACTCCATAAATCAATATAAGTCCATTAAACCACAATCTAAACCAACTCCCATAACATACTTCCAAAGGAACACAATAAAGTAAAACACCTGGGCAACTAGGGGAGAGTGTCATTGCATAGTCCTACATGGGCTGTCCTATGCTCTTCCTCCCAACTGGAGGCACCGGTCCCATCTATGGCTGTCCTGTGCCCTTCCTCCCAACTGGAGGCGTCGGTCCATAGGGTGACTCATGCGGAGCCATAAACCTCTTGTGAAGACGAGGTCATGACCTTGCCAACCATGGCCTTCTCAGCCTTCCATTAGTTTGCGGAAGCACTAATGAAGACGAGTCATCCATTTTTTAAATATTATAATGATATTACTACCCAACCCTCCTAAGTTAATTATTAGGTTTTCACTTAATTACTAACTCACTCGTGGGTTATCCTGTGCCCTTCCCCTTAAACGGGGTGCCAGCCCCCATGAGGAGCCACTCTCCCTAGAGACCCAACAACATAAAAACCAAGGGTTGTACCATCATAATTTGAACAAAGAATCACAACATAAAAGCATGTGAGGTATTACCCATCTCGCTAACAAGTACAAAATCAGAGTCTTAACAATTCTCGTATAACCCTTTTAAAATCCTGATACCAAAACACTTGCCACTTCAAGGGAAAATAAAAGGAGGGACATTGACCAACAATAAAAAATAAGCCTCTAGAAGATTCCCATAAATTTTACACTGGGTTTCCCCATCAAAGAATTGACAACAATAATTGCAAGGCCACAAGAACTATTTTCAATTCAAATATAATGAGTGAATACATCAAAATAAGATCAACAACTCCATTCAAACAACATCAACAACTTTGATACGAACTAAATCAGAAATCCAAGGGAAACTTCTATTTTCTCCTCTCAGAATACCCATAATTCAAAGAACTTTTCAATTTGACTCATTAACAACTCAAGCAGAACCATCAATCATGACAATGATAACATAAACCGATTTAGCACTTAGGGTAAAGAACAAAAGAAAACATATGGGTTCCCAACGTATAGCAACATAAATTAAATGAGAGAAAATCTCCAACTCAAAATCAATTCACAAAAATTCACATTGAAAGGGTCTATCAAAACAATCCATAAAACCACACATTCAAATACAATATAACCATTCATTCAATAAGAGGTAACTTGAAACAAAAAAGAACATTATTTTAAAGGTCAATCATATCCAACATTTAAGGATAGCACAATATTGCGAAGTGAAGATAAAATCTAATGTTTTTAAGCCATAAGACACCAATCACAAGTATACTCTTCCAAACACAAATTAAAACAAATATATTCCAATTTATTACATTCACAACTTATCTTATTCTTGCTTGAAAAGACATATCGTTGTTCTACTTGAAATAACATTGCCTATCATTTTAGTAATTTTTATGTCTTGAAACAATAGTAAGAATACAATAATTAACTATATAAATTGAAGTAATTACTCTAATTGACCAATGAAATAAACATTAATTTTTCTCAAGCAAAACCTACTTAATGTCTTAGATCTCTAATTACATCTATTGAAAGTAAACAAATTTTTTTTTATTATTATTTTAGTTTCTTAACTCAACATTTATTAATTACAACTTTTACAAGAAATAATTTCCATAAATCAAATTTTAAAGCACTAGACCCTTCTATATTTGATTGGAGCATTTTCCAACATCTACTCATGCATTTATTTTGATACAATCAACAAAGTATTTTAAAAATTACATTTAACTAATCATAACCACATATTTAATTACCTAAGCTTCATCATACAACAAATGAACAAATAAATATTAACTCCAAGATTAACATCTATTAATGAACACCATATATGTGCAACTTCTTGTTTACTCAAAGGATCTAATATAACCCAACTAAGGCAACTTTATTCAGGAAAGTGTGATCCTTCTTTGGTGTATACAACCTTGAAAATCAACTAACATTGTAACTATATGATATAAGACATTCTTATAATATTCTATGCAACCCTATAGGGCAGTTTGAGCCATGTTATCATTGATCTAAAAGAGACTGCAACACCATTCACCATAACAGATCATCGGAGTTTAGCCTTACAAAAGAAACTCAATGAAGATAGTTTATTTTAGAGCTGAGTACAAAATAGTTCAGGTAAAGGATTTTCTATTCTTCAGATTTAATTGACTGTAAAGGAATGGCATAGACTTACTACAATGATTGAGAAGGTGACTAAAAGGAAGCTCGTGCTCTCCTATAAAATAATTCTATATGAAGATAACTATTGACTGGATAGGATACGGCAACAAATAATGCATTCAGAGCTATATAAAGAAGTAACAGGTAGAACCAACACCAAATATTGCATTGAGCTAATATTAAACGTAAACCCAAGCTGACGACTATATAAGTAATGATGATGAGATTTTATTTAAAACTATACACCCTACCATGTTCAAGTGCACCACTTTATCAATGAAACCAGAGGGATTATTTAATTTACTCCACCTTTGCAAGTCTAAACGTTGCAGCTGAGATAGGTCGCCAATGGTTTCGGGGAGACTATTTAATTTTGTACAATGTCTCAACTCTAAAAGCCATAACAGTGACAGGTTGCCAAGTATATTAGAAAGTGAATATTGGAATTTAGAAATATCACCATCTACTTGCGTTATTATCAAATCTCAAAAGTTATCCGCAAGACTGAAGGAAGAGAGAAAGGTGAGGTGCAAATACGCGACCTAAGAGGGGGAAAAATAATGTACAACTTTTTTCTGTTTTGAACCAGATGCATTTCTGATTACAGGTGAGTATCTAGAGATGCGCTCAAGATTGAAGTTTGGAAAACAAAATATTTTCAAGTGCTGCAACTGTGATAGATTGCTAGTAGAATCAAGCAGTTTATTTGAACTTTTAAACTCCCTATTAAGTTTAGGTGCCACGACTGAGATAGGATGGCAATGAAAATCAGAGAAATTATCTAAACCTTTAAGAAAATCTATGCAACAGAATGCACAGCCAGAGCAATTCTATCTAGAACTCGGCATAAAGACAAATTTGAAGGTGTTATTAGAATGACACCCAATATATGCAAATTGCAATGATTATGAATGGACATTATCCTATGTGAATCTCATTAGTTTTTTTTTATCTAAACAAACAAATGCATGACCTTTATTTTTGATTTAAAATCACCCATAATAAGGGCTACCAGCTGTAGACATGCAAAATTTAAATCCTAAAGGTCAACTCATCTAATCAGCATTAAATCAGCATAATCATCATCTATTTAATCTAACCCTGATTAAATGTTAACCCCATCCCACTTGCATTCTCTAGATATCTCCACTTGCACAATAAATCAATTTTATTGATTTATTAAAAAACCTCATTTTCCCTCAACATGACAAGTCAAACATGACATTTATTGCTGTTTTTCTTGTCCCCCTCTCAAAATTTATTGCCAATTTGAATTCAAAATTTTCCTCTCATGGGCACTCTTCCCAAATTTTGCACAACCATTGACCACTCATCATTTGACAAGTGTCTTCTTCTCATTGGAGGATATTTAGTCCCACATTCACCATCTTGGCCAATCTCTCATCAACAAAATCTATAAAAGAAGGCTTAATCCTCATTCATAGGATCCACAATTTGATGCAAGGTTACTCTCTTGGTTTGAGAAATAATCTTGTTCTTCATCTCCATTGCAATACATCATTATTTAGCTATTGATCAAGGGTTGGGAAAGGGTCACTAGCACATGTGACACCAATCCAACATGGAATAGGTGATTATCATGCTTTTGAAATGTCTGCTTGATGTTGTTTTTGTTAATTGTGGCATTTCTTTAGCATAGATATTTTATTTCATGGAGGTATTTGCAGATTTGTGTGTTTAGACTAACCTTTCTAATAAGTATTTGAAGTTGGTCTTACATGCATATTGAAGTACCCTAAATCTACATGTAAGACCAACTTCAAATACTTATTAGAAAGGTTAGTCTAAACACACAAATTCACAAATACCTCCATGAAATAAAATATCTATGCTAAAGAAATGCCACAAGTAACAAAAACAACATCAAGAAGACATTTCAAAAGCATGATAATCACCTATTCCATGTTGGATTGGTGTCACATGTGCTAGTGACCCTTTTCCAACCCTTGATCAATAGCTAAATAATGATGTATTGCAATGGAGATGAAGAACAAGATTATTTCTCAAACCAAGAGAGTAACCTTGCATCAAATTGTGGATCCTATGAATGAGGATTAAGCCTTCTTTTATAGATTTTGTTGATGAGAGATTGGTCAAGATGGTGAATGTGGGACTAAAGATACTCCAATGAGAAGAAGACACTTGTCAAATGATGAGTGGTCAATGGTTGTGCAAGATTTGGGAAGAGTTCCCATGAGAGGGAAATTTTGAATTCAAATTGGCAATAAATTTTGAGAGGGGGACAAGAAAAACAGCAATAAATGCCATGTTTGACTTGTCATGTTGAGGGAAAATGAGGTTTTTAAATAAATCAATAAAATTGATTTACTGTGCAAGTGGAGATATCTAGAGAATGCAAGTGGGATGGGATTAACATTTAATTAGGGTTATATTAAATAGATGATGATTATACTGATTTAATGTTGATTAGGTGAGTTGACCTTTAGGATTTAAATATTTGATTTATTTAAATCAGAAAAGGATGAAATATGGATTTAATAAATGTTTGATCTATTTAATTAAAGTGATGATGTTTGATTTATTAAAAGGCTGATGATAATGTTTATTTGATAAATAACCTTAGGAAATGAGATTATTTAATGAATGGATGAAAGTGATGAATGGGCCTAATGTGAGACCTAATTTGACTGAATCCGATCAAATGCATAATGTTAATTTTACACGTCTACATTTTTCCCCTCTTTGAAGCAATGTACTTGTTGCGTTGGTTCGAAGAATAAACTTGTCGCGATCAAAAAATTTCTTATTTTTCGGATCCCCCAATGGAAAGTACACTGGTACATCGCCCCCTCGAGAGATCGAGCGAAAGGATTCAATTTGAGGGTCGATCTCATGATGAAGAGGTTCAAAATGGGTGGTTATGGATGATGAGGAAAAGATGATTTCAAGATGCTTAGAATAACAAATCTATATTATTCTAAACAACTTAAATGATGATATGATGTGAGACGGATGAGATGGATGATGTGATATGCTATGATTATGCAATGGATTATTTATGAGATGCTTAGACTAATAGATCTATATTATGATGATGATTATGCAATGCATGTGAAATGATCGATGTTTCCTATGATGTATGATATGGATGATATGTGATATGCTGATAGTTTTTTGGATGTAGGATGGATGCATGATGGATGCAGGATGGATGGATGCATGATGGATGCATGATGGATGCATTGGCAATGTTATGTTAGCATGGAAATGAGATGATGACAAGAGGATCCAACAAGTCCATGATTGGTCAAGACTTTATTAGAGATGATGATGATGGATGATGATGATGATAAATGATGATGATAGATGGATGATTTGCTTATCAAGGATTGGGATTTTCAAAGGGTCACTTACTTTATGTTTGATAACACAGCTAAGCACAATGCATCAAGGTATAAAGGACCAGGATGGTGTTGTACTTAGTGTGATGGACTTTGACTCGACAAATAAATAGGAGTATTCTTGTTCACACCTGACATATCTCTTGCTAGGATGCACTTTAGAAGTCTCAAACATCTCGGACCAAAACACGGAAAGGTATAACCAATCAATGCAATAGTCAACAAGCTATCTGAAGCATCCTCCATACATATCTAATAAAGCAAGTATTCACCAGGTTATTTTACAAGAATGTCCAACAAGCACAGCAAACAAAAGAATGATGATCATTGCCCCATTCCTATCTCTCTAAATCTTTCGTTCAGATATCATCGAGAGGTCCTTGGACTGAGCGCAATAAGATAAGTCAAAAGAAAAAGACAAAGTACACAAAAAAGTTGATGTTCTTCAATACCGCTAACCAAAAGGGAATGTGCTTTTAAGGATAAGAACTGAAACTTATTGCCAAAAGATAATGCCCATTATAGGAAGGATACATCCTAGGACATGTTAGTGGATGGTGGCATGTCATTTCATTTATCCAAAATGTTCTTTCTGATAAATAATGCCCCTTGTAGGAAGGATTCATCCTACGACATGATGTTATCAGATGATTGATATGAGACTGTTTTGATGATGGACTATCGACACAAAGACTTGACCAACTTGTTCACGTACTGACTTAGACTTGAGACTTGACGCTTTTGAGTTTTACTTTTAACCTGCTAGACTTGTTTCTAACTGTTTCACCAAAGGTTGAGGATGACGATCAATTTATTATGAATGGTGTTTATTGCGGGTGCAAGCAAGATGAGGCGGATGGATTTTTTCAAATATTTGGATGTTTTTGGAATTTTGCAATGTTTTGAGGCTATTTTTGGTATTTTTTCAAGGTTTTACAAATGTTTTGATTTTCAATTTTCCAATGTTTTTGGGATTTTCTAAGATTTTGACCAAGAGACTAACCTAAAGACCTATCCTAGGGGCCTCAGGGGCTGATCGATAGATTAGTCTTGCCTACGTTATACACGTAGAGACCATGTAGTTCGACTGACAACTTGACTGATTTACAGATGATGATATACATGATGAGATGTCAATTTATTATGACAGACTCCTATAGGACTGACCTAAATATCTCAGGGGATGATCAAAGATCAACCTTGCCTACGTTCAAGCTCAGAGATGACGTAGTTTGACAAGATGACCTTGTTTTTGGATTTTTGAATGACTTTTTGACCTATTTTTGGATTTTTTGATGTTTTGATGTTTTTGGATTTTATGATTTTGAGGACTTTAAGACCCTACATGAATCCAATCCGATGAGAACGTGCCCCCAGCGTGATGCAATAGACTACTCCGATAAAGGCAGGACAAACTGACCTTGAGAATGGGCCGAGTAGTACTAGGAGGGATTATGATACGAACACAGGACCAAGCTATGGTGCGAATGCAAGTGGATGAGTGATGAATGGAGATATGCATGGGATGAATGATGGAAGCGAAATGGAGGGATAATGCACGGACAAGCTGTAAAGGTCCTGGTGGATGGACAGTGCTTATTTACGCAAGGCGCCTATTTGCTAGGTTTTCACCAAGGTACTTGCCCAAAGTGCCACCAAAGTGGTTTTCACTAGAGGACGATTTTTTTGATCCTTTTTCTAATTTTTTTTGGATATTTTTCTTTTTTAATTTTTTTGTTGTTACCAAGACGCCTGTTTGCCAGGTTTTCGATGAAGTAACCATTTTTTTAGGACTCTTTCTTATTTTTTTGGATTTTTTGGTTCTATACCTTGAAAGAATTAGGAATAAAAATTTTTGAGATGGGAGCTATTCATGGGCTCTTGCAGAGGTTCACCTTTGGGTGTTGATAGCTGATATGCCCTTGATTTGTAGCTTGCTATGACGATGAAAGGCCCTAACCAATTGGGTTCGAACTTGCCTTTGCTGCTGGGATTTGGGACATTCTTCTAATTTTATTTTAAGACTAGTTCTCCAACTTGCCAAGTCCTGCTTCTGATCCTCTTGTTGTAGCTTCGTTTGAGTCTATTTTGATAGACTTGTAAATGATTCAAAGCATCAATCCTTCTCTCATCCAGTAACTCCAGCTCGTTCAGTCTTGAAACTCGATATTCTTCATCAGTGATGAGATTTTGCAGTGATATTCTGAGGGATGAGAGCTCGATCTCAATGGGGAGTACAGCTTCTGATCCGTAGACCAAGGAGAATGGGGTGGTGCTAGTGGGTGTGCGGATGCTAGTTCGATAAGCCCAGAGGGTAGGATTAAGCTGCAAGTGCCAGTCATGACCTGCGTCATTGACTATTTTCTTGAGGATTTTGAGGATGGTTTTATTTGTGGCTTCTGCTTGACCATTGCCTTGGGGATAATACGGGGTGGAGAAGTGATGTTGGATTTTGAATTTCTCACACAAGTCGTGAACCTCCTGGTTCTTGAATGGTGTGCCATTATCCAAAATAATGGCTTGTGGGACACCATAATGACATATGAGATAGTTCAGGATGAATTTTGAGATCTGCTTTCCAGTGACATAGGTCATGGGTATGGCTTCCACCCACTTTGTGAAGTACTCAGTTGCAGTTATAATGAATTTTTGGCCATTGGACGAGGTGGGTGAGATTTTCCCAATGAGGTCGAGTCCCCATTGTGAGAAAGGCCATGGTGTGATGATCAGGTGAAGCTCTTGAGCTGGAGCATGGATGAGGTCCCAATGCTACTGACATTGTAAACATCTTTTAGCATGATCATATGCTTCTTTTTCCATCGTGGGCTAGTAATACCCCAGCCTCAGCAATTTCTTGGCAATGGTCATTCCACTCGAGTGTGAGCCACAAATATCATTATGAACCTCAGTTAGAGCGGTTAATGCCTCCTCAGCATTCAGACAATGTGGTAAGGTACCCTCTATGCTTCTACGATATAAGGTATCACCTAGGATGACAAATCTAGATGCTTTTTTGATAAAGGTTCATTTTAGGCTCGATGGTAGGTCAGCGGGTAAGACTCCTATTTGAAGATATGTATAGATGTCGATATCACGATCACTAGGACCACTCACACATATTCTTGATTCTGGTACCTTGAATGTGGGAACGAGAAGCTGCTCGATCAAAAATTCATATTTTGGTACGTTATGAGGGATGTCTAATAGAGACCCAATTGTAGCCATGGTGTCAACTGCTTTGTTGTTGGTTCTTGGAATCTTCTCAAATGTTATGTCAATGAAGGATTCCTTTAGAGTCTCCACCGATTTCTTGTATGGAGTGAGCTTATCATCCTTAGTTTGATATTCATTATTTACCTAATTTATGATCAACTAAGAGTCTCCATATACCTTGAGAGCTATGATATTCCATCATGATCGCTTATCCCGGTAAACCTCCATTGTCAGTATATTCCATATTCTACTATGTTGTTAATGCAAAAGGAAATGTCATTTAGAAGGATCAGGTATGCAACCTTTGGGGTGATGCCATACACCAGCCCTGATCCATGTATATGAACCATCGGGCATAGTTTCCGCTGGATCGAACGGAGGTTGATGGACTCGCCCTCGAAATTCAAATACAAGAGGATTCTCGTATCACATAGGTGCTTCGCTAATTGGTCCGCACAATCTCACATTCTTGATGGCTTTCTCTCAACATACTGATGTCATATTCGATAATATCATGACTCCATTTTCCTATGCTTAACATTGCCTCTTTGATAGTAAGATATATTTAAGGGGGTCAATTTTGGCAACAAGCTTTATCTTGTGTACAAAGATATAATGTCCTAATTTTGGGATGTAAACACTACCGCAAGGAAATTTTCTAATGAAGGAGTAATTTAGCTCATGACCAACCATTGTCCCGCTACTGACAGATGCCTCCCTTTCTATTCCATTTTCATCATGTTGGGCAAGAAGAGCTCCAAGGGTTGCTACTATTGCTAACACATATAAGATTAATGGCTTCTTTGGGATAGGTGGCATTAACACTGGTCGCGTCAGTAGGTATTCCTTGATTTTGTTGAATGCTTCTTTGCATTTTGTATCCCATTTTGTATGATACCCCCTTGTGGAAGGTGTAATTGAGGCTCCTACTTGTCCGCCATAATTGTGCTATGAACCCTAATGGATTGAGCCAAATTCTTGGAGGCCTCTCGCCTGTTTTGTTCCTATGCTTCCATCTCAAGGATTGCTTTGAATTTTGCTGGATCCACCTCGATACCCCTCATGGAGACTATGTATCCTAGCAGTTTACCTAATTGTATGCCAAAGACGCACTTCTTGGGATTTAGTTTGACCTTGTATTCCTCTAATCTGTCAAAGATAACACTTAGGGTTGGTATATGATCTTGTCTTTTTCTTGACTTTTCTAGGATGTCGTTTACATAGTCTTCAACTATTTTGTGAATCATGTCATGAAATATCAGTGTCATGGCCCTTTTATAGGTTGTTCCTGCATTCTTTAGGCTAAATGGCATCATGTTCTAGCAATAGGTTCCCCATGGGCAAGTGAAATCCGTCTTGTGTTGATCTTCTTTTACTATCATAATCTGGTTGTATCCTGAAAGTCCATCCATTAGTGATAACATCTCATGCCCTGCTGTCATGTCCACTATCATATTGATATTGGGAAGTGGAAAGTCATCCTTGGGACATGCTTTGTTCAAATCTCTAAAATCTGTACAAATTCTGATAGCTCCATCAGGTTTTGAAATAGGTACCAAGTTCGATACCCATTCTGGATAATCAATTGGTCTGATGAATCCAGCATCTAATAGCTTTTTGAGCTCCATTTTGACTAACAAAGCTATTTGAGGATGCATTTTGCGAAGCTTCTGTCTGACAGGTTTTGCATCTGGATACACTGCTAGGTGGTGGACCACAGTATTTGGATCAAGTCCTGGCATATCAGCATAACTCCATGCAAAGTTTATTTGCCTTTCCCTTAGGAATGTTGCTAGGAGTTCTTGTTCTTCCGATAATAGTGATTCCGCATAGAATGTGATATGCGGGCCCCTCCCTGCTCCCGAAGTTGATCAAGTTACTTTTGGCCAAGACCTGGTCACTCTCCTCTTGGATGAATAGCTCTTAGGGGAAGATTTGAACTTTCCATCCCTCGTGTGCCTCGTAGAGGCCTTTCACCATTGGATACGTCCTTTATTTTACTATTTTCTTGTCAGAGAGTGCCATGGTGTGGTTTTCACTCAAGGACTTGGATATGATTCTTAGTTTCTCACTTTTACGACTGAAGGATTCAATTGTTTCCCCATAGTAGGTGTGTGTGTCCAACTCTATTATGAATCCTACCTTGTGATCTCCATCCTGAATGTTGTTCCCAACCCCATGACCCCGAGAGCGCTTCATCATTTTCAAATGTATCGAACCGGTGGTCCCTCGCTGGTCATAGTCATACCTACTGGGGGTAGACTGCCGGACCTCGTGATTTTGACTATTTGTCTGTAAAGGATGGTACTAATCATACATAGGGTGGTATCTGAATAACCTAGGTAGGTTGGATAAGGTATCTTCATCATCGCTACTAATATAGGTCTCAGTGATAAAATTATGTGTGTCCCTACCTGTGACTATTGGTGAGTGTAGTTGCACTATTACTGGCTGAGGAGAAACATTAGTAGCTCTAATCGGAGGACTTCAGCCACGTATGGTTATTCTCGAAGTGGCACATCCAAGACCAAGATTTGTTATGGGTCGGTTCGTGCATGAATTGGTATTAAGAGCCCATTGTCATTTTGTCCTAGTCTCTGATTTCAGTCATAGCCCATCGCAAGCATCATGTGTAGGCCTCCGCTTCTTTCATCCATTGGTAATTCAGGTGTCGGTCTTTCATCTCGATACAACATGTTTGATGGATCTGCTTCAATTACCTCATGGCCAAGGTCTCCCCACCTTGTGAATTCAGGATAATTTTGAGGATAGGTTTGTGATGAGGGAGCTTGATTTTCTTGTGGGCATCCTCGTGATCTTGGAGATTGTGGTAACTCTCCAATCACAAAAGCATTGTTAGGGAGCCTATAACTTCCACAACCGTCCTCCTGGATGATGAGCTTGATATTAGATATGGTGGGAATGGCGGGTGTCTCTGTCGCAGAAGTGAGAATGGTGGGATCGATGTATGATGTGGATGGGCCCTCATCATTTTTTGGCACTTGGGGGATTTTGTAATATTTGCTCTGGCTGTCTTCAAAAGATGAAAAACAAATTCTCAGATTCCATGACGAACTCTTGTCCTTTGTGCGTAAATTTTACACATTGGTGGAAGGTTGATGCTACGACTTTCATTGCATGGATCCATGGGCGTCCCAGGAGAATGTTGTATGGTAAGTCAAGGTCCAGGACCTGACAGGTGGTTTCCATAAGCGCTGGCCCTACTTGGATAGGGAGCTTAATTGTGCCCCTGAGACACTCTTTCTTGGTCATCATATGCTCTGATTGTGATGCCCTTCCCTTTATCAATGGAATCTTCTGATATCTTTAATTGCTTGATGAGACTAAAAGAACAGATGTTCAAACCTGCACCTCCATCCACCAGGAGCCTTTTGATTTTGCTTTTGTTCACAATGACCTCCAAGTGAAGTGTACGATTGTGAGATGGTTGGGTGGGAAAGTCTTGGTCAGAAAATGTAAGGAGATTAGGTGTTATGATGTTTCTGACCATAGCTTGGAATTGTTCTGCATCGAGGTTTGCAGGGATGATAGATGAGGCTAATGCTTCCTCAAGGATCTTTTTATGTGCTGATGAGATTTTTAACAACTCCATGATGAAGATGTGTGCTGGCATTCTTTTGAGTTGGTCTACAATATTGTAGCTATACGGAATGGCTCTTGATGTAGGGACTCTATTGGGTTGGGATGACCCTGCAATAGTGACTTTGCCACTTCTTGTGGTGACTCCACAATCTTTGGCATGGGTGCCTTTGATGGTGATGACCATGCAATTTTCATTGAGGTTGGCAACAACTATTTTGTATACATGATTTACACTGCCTTTTCCTTTATCCTTGTTATTCCCTTTGTTTCCATGATTCAGCATCGGATTTGTGTAGATTATAAGATCCTGATTCCCAGTAGGTGTTTCCACATTTATGATTCTTTTGTCAATGAGATCTTGGATGATATTCTTGAGTCTCATACAATTGTTTGTGTTGTGGCCTTTGATTTTGTGGAACTCACATAGTTGATTTTCATTGTACCAAGGAGGTTTGACATCAGGTTCTTGATAATTTTCAAATGTAGGAGCTTGGATGAGTTTTTCGTCGATTAGCTTTTTCATGATGTCCTCAAGTGGTTCTCCCAAAGTAGTGTATTTTCGTTTGGGGTATGTTTTGCGTTCAGGTGGTCCTCTTTGGTCGTTGATGTTATTGATGGTGGGATTATTGTTGGGTTGATATGTTTATTGTTGCTTCGGCATTGTGGTTGATTTGCAAGGCGGGTGTATTTTTGCATGGACACGATCACCTTGGCATAACTTCATCATTAGTGATGTTCTTGTTTCTTCCATGTCTGCCTATCATTGTAATTTGATGGTGGACGGTTGTTTTGTTGTTCATGGTATGATGTTGACTCTGCGGGTTGGGTCACAAGGGCTCTTTCAATGCTAAGCGCCTTGGGAATTAGTTGATCATATGTGGTGATGCCCTGAACCTTGAGATGAAATGATGTCGCTTCAAGGTTGGTAATGATTGTGCATACTTGTTTCTCTTCTGGCATGGTCCATTTGCTTCGATTGGCCTTGGATCACCATCGTGGAAGAAATGAAGCGAAAGATTCATTCTTTCCTTGTTTCAGAGCGTAGAGTTCTTCGAGACTAACATCCATTGTAATGTTACATGTGTAGTTTCTAATGAATGCATCTCTAATTTCTTCAAATGTCCTAATGCCTGAAGGTAAGCGAGAGAACCATTCTATAGCATCTCCTACTAAGCCCTAGGAATAGTCAGATCGTGATAAGCATTGTCATATGCAACCTCCATACAGAACCTAGAATTCCTCGATGTGATCTTCGTATTCTCAACCCTCAATATTTGTCAAATTTAGGGATCTCAACCCCTTAGGAATGGCTCTTTCCATGTCCAGTCTCTATCAAATGGATAGGACAAGCTACCTCTAGGTTTTGTTGTTCACCCCATTGAAAATCAAGTAATTTGTTGCCAGAGCAACCTTGAACGTGTCATCATATCATCTCGAGGATCGGGGATGAATGTGGCCTTGGAGGTGCTGCGTAACCATGGCTTGGATGGATGGGCTGGCTTGTGCTTGTCCAACGGTATCGGCATGTTGTATTTGTTTAAGCAGGCTTCCCTCATTGGATGAACAATGCTTGTTGTTGTTCTTGTTGCCGCACTAGGATTTTGCTGTTGTTGCACCCTGTTGTTGTTCTAACAATTCTTGTTGTTCTGCTTGCTGCTATGCTTGTTGCTGTTCTAACAATGCTTGTTGTTTTGCTTGTTCTTGTTCCCACAACGCTTGTTGTTGGGCTACCAATTTTGCTGCTTCTTGCTGCTCTTGGTATTGCTTTAGTGCTTGTTGATATGCCTATATTTGTGGTACTTGTGCAAGAATTTGTGCTTGAGCTTGTGCTTGTTGTGCTTGAGCTTGCGCTTGTGCTTGGGCTTGCACTTGTGTGGCTTGTTGCTACAATAATAGTTGTGCTTGAGCGACCCTTTGTGTTTGTAATGCTTCTGTGGCTTGGGCGGCTTGTTGTTGTTGCTGTTGCAATAAAGATTTGGCTTGTTGTGCTTGTTGTGCTTGTAATGCAGCTTGTGTAGTTTTGGCAGCTTGCGCAACTTGAGCAGCTTGTTGCACGGCTTTTTGTTTCTGCACCTATTGGTATCCTCTTTGAAAAGCGGCTTGTAATGTTTCGTCAAATTGGTTTGATGTGGTGAATGTTGGTGGTGGTGGAGGTGGTGGTGGATTTGGAATGGTGGTAGATGATGATGTTGTGCTGATTATTTAGTTGGTGGATGGTGTTGTCATGTTGATTACGTGATTGGTCGATGGTGTTGTTGATGTGATAAGTGGCGTTGTTGATGTGATTGGCCTTTGAGAGACCATGCTTTACAATGTTATGGGGGTGTTTGATGATGTTTTCATTGCTTGCATGTTTGTTTTTTGTTGTTGTGATGTCAACAATAATCTTTGAGTATTTGGCAAAATGTTTTGATTGATGGTTGGGATAGTAGTTTGATTAATACTTGGTAGGGGAGGCAACCCCAAGCCAAGGAGTGATGTGGAGGATAATGGTAGTGGTGGGATAGGTGGAAATGTGATGGGGGTGAATCCTTGCGAGAGTGTTGTGGTGTTGAAAATGCCCCCTGGTCCAAAAATGTCTCCCTCCTCTTGTGAATTTGTGAGAAGAGGTGTTTGTGGTGCTTCGTGAAAAGATGTTAATGATGGGTCATAATGTAAAGTGAGAGGAACATTTTGGTGTAATGAATTATGGAGGATGTTTTGTTCCACTGTGGTGTTTGCGTCCAAGTTTTGGTTATTCACAACGGGATGTGATTGAAGTTCATTGAGAAATGTGTTTCCCTTGTTGACATTTGGTTGGGTTGGAGCAATCGATGTCGTGATTTTTGGAATGTTTTGTGTGATGTTTTGGGATGGAGGTGTAGATGAAATGGGGATGGGGGATGAGATTGGTGGAAAATATGTCTCTACTATAGTGCTCACATCAAAATCCGAAGGCAACTTGGACCCTTTCTTTGCTAGTTCAAGCATGTACAATGAAGGGTTAAGTCTCATCATGATGTTGATGATTCTATGGTTGTCTGGATTTTGGAGCATTTCAGCTATTTCTTCACGAGACATTCCAAAGGTGAGGTCCTCCCCTTGATTCTCTTCTTGTGGGATTTGTGATGATGAGGGGATCAATGGATTGCTTGATTCTGCAAGAGTCATTTCTACGTTTGTTTGGCTAAGGTCACTTGAAGCGGGAGTTTCTTTGTGGGCTTCCATACTCTTCTTGAATTGAGATCTTGTTTGAACCATAAAACAAGGATCAATCTTCAAGAATAGGGGAGATGAATCTCTTGATTCTTTGGATTAATCTCTATTTTATGTCCCAAAGTGAAAGTTTTAGGATGCTTTTTAGGATCAAAATGTGATGATGATATGATGGTGATGTTTAAAGATGGATGCTATGGATGTTTTTGGCTTTTGATAGATCTTGAATGAAATACTAGGCTTTGGATTTTTGATTGGTTTGATTTTTGGATTTTGAGATTTTGTCCTTAATCTTGATTTGGAGTTTGATTTGGATTTTGAAAAAAAAAAGACCCCTAAGATGTTTGATAATGATCTAAAGGATAGTTAGCCAGATGATTTTGGGATGTGAGTATAGCATGATCTACCCACACCTACCCAAACAGCATACTGTCCAAGTATGGAGACATGATTCATCTAAGCACACAATTGCCAGACAAGATGATTTGGGATGACTTTGACCAAGGAGTTCTTTTTTTTTCTTGTTCTTTTTTTTTTCTTTCTAGATTTTATACTTTCAAGCACATTCCTAGCCAAAGGTGTTTTGATAAATGTTTTCAAGGACTTGGTCTCAATGATTTTGGTGTTTTCTTGATTTTTTCATAAAGCCTAGCATTCCAAGGATGATTTCAAGGTTTTTTGTCAAAAGATGATTTGTGAGATGATGTTTGATGTTTTGAAAGATGGATGAAAGAGGTTTGATTTGTTTTGATCCCTAGATGAACCTAAAAAGACCACTTTGTTTTCCTAGTCCTAGGTATTGAAGAGCATGCATATGCTTCCTAAAGACCTTTGTAACCAAGGAATGATTTGAACATTTTTGATTTCCAATCAATGATTTGTGCTTTTTGGGATTTGGAGTCTTCAACACACATTAAAGTTCATTTTTCTTAGCTTTTCTTAATGGCTTTATTTTACCAAAAACACTCTCTTTGATTAAAGTTTCAAACTAAGATTTCCAATGTCTTAATTTCTTTAAACCCCACAAGATATTTTATGTGGAAATTCAATGAACTTAAGGCAAGGGTTTTCCTATTGTTTACTCAAGAAGACAAATTGAGGTATAATCCAATGCTTAGGAACCTCTAAGGATGTGAATCCCAAGGGAAAGCAATAGCATATGGATTGATTCAATGATATTTGTCTTCAAGAGGGTTTGAAATTTTGAGAATCATGTTGAATGTTCATTTGCAAAATGTTTTCGAATACAACACTGTGTTTTCAAACAAGCAATGTAACATCCTAGCCTAATGGGTATGTTTTTCTTAGTGGGCTTGCCTCATGCCCTTCGTAGAAGAGATGATTTTACATGCAACCAAGGAAAAATATAGAGGTATGATGAAATCCTAACCTCTATATTTCAACCAAGATCGGACATGGCAAGTAACTTCTTGGAATCAAAGTTCCAATGCACCACTTTGATAAACTCGCTCAATGGATAAATAGTCCACTACAAAATAAGGGTTCTAGTTCAGACTTTTCATTTGTGGAGATTGACCCATACGACAAGATTCCCCTTTCGGATCCATCTTGTCGAAGCCAACTGCATGATAATGGCGTTTAACCAAAACCCACATTTATATCCCGGTTGGAAATACACTTGGCTTTAGAGTGTTACCGGTTGAGTCGTCCCTTGGGTGAGTACTTTTTTCCCAAGGTAGGCCCTCTAAGATAAACAAAAGAAAGAAAAGACACAATCCATAACTCGATCGATCTTTGATGGCACAAAGAAAGAGAATATACACGAAAATGCCCCTACTCACACTTGCACAAGATGTTCAATTTTTTAAGCCCAAATCGAAGTGTTTCAAAGCAATAAAATGTATTTTGAGTGTTTCTCTTGCACCCTAGATCGCATGAAGTGCAAGGGGAGAGGATACGCACTCAAAATAAAAAATCACACAATTCAAGCACTTGTTCATTTTATAGCCTTCAAAGCAATTGTGAGTTCGTTTTAAGCACCAAAATGAAATGTGAGTTTTGATTGTTCAATTCTTAACCTCAAACAAAATCTAGTGAGTTTTTCCTAAGATTCCTTTTAAGCCCTTTGCAATGAAAATCAAATTGTTCATTTTAGACCCAAATGAAAATTAGTGTTCTAAAACGAAAAGATAAACAACTTCATGAAGTAGTGTTGATAAAACACTTAAAG
The DNA here is from genome assembly GCA_007258455.2 of Sequoia sempervirens. Taxonomy (NCBI): domain Eukaryota; kingdom Viridiplantae; phylum Streptophyta; class Pinopsida; order Cupressales; family Cupressaceae; genus Sequoia; species Sequoia sempervirens. The sequence goes on along the minus strand of VDFB02000015.1, from coordinate 353,450,771 downwards.
TGTTAAAAAACACATTGTGTTTTCAAAAAAAAAATTTCCCCTCCTTTCGTTTTCGTTTGATAGCCTTCTCTTTCGCTTTGCACCTTTTCGCCTTTTCTTTTCCTTTGTACCTATAAACAAAAAAGACAATTTATGTGAGAATCCAACTTATTTTGATTTAACTTCAAACAATAACATGTTTCTAAGTGATGATAACAAAAAGGAAGGTTTATAAATAAGTCATTAATGATCCTATTTTGAGAAGGCATCACATTTGTTTAAAAATCAACTTAAAAGGAAAAAATCTCTCAAAAGTATTCTCTTCAATTTCAAATATGACAATCATAACCTCAAATGTAATAACCATCTCCAATGTGGGTTATCAAATATGATCACATAACATTATGACATTTATTATAAACTTGCTAAGCTTGTAATACGAGAGAGAATATTGGATTATGAATCACTAAACTACACTCAACCAAATTAAATCAATTGTTAATAACCTTGATTAAGGGCATATACAATTAAAAGCTTGCTGGTTGATATTCCCTCTGTCAAAGAAAAGAAAATCCTATTGCCCGCACCTTTATGAAAAAAAGATCAAGTACATTCCTGATGATTTTGATAGGATGAAAATTCTGTCAGATAGATTTCATCTAAATGCAAGTAAAAAAGGAATTCCATTAATAGCAATAGTCAATACTATTAGTCACGATGTGGACAGGAGTTAAGAAACTTTCAATGATAATCATAGCTAATGTAAATGCGATGAACATGCAGAGGAATAGGTATACTTATGATGTCCGCATGGAGAAGATCTTTACAGATTTCTAACGCAGTTCTAAAGCATAGCATTTAAAAAATAAAATAAGTCAATAATAGAGGACATCTTACTGCTCACACCAACATCTATCACCATTTACTTAAATGATACTTGCGCCATGACATAAAAGCATTGGAAATCTCCCTTAGTATTTATATCTGCCACTTGCATTTCCTTCCGGAGCTTTGTCATAAAGGCATTCTATTTTAAGTCACTGGTTTTTCAAATCTGTGCCTAATGATGAAACTTCTATCTCACACAAATTGAGAGGTGTAAGGACAAATCTCCATCATTTTTATGGACTGCGGGAATTGTGGGGTGCGCTAGGGTAGAAGAAATAAACAAATGACTAGGCGAATGTACAACTAGCAACTCAATATGCAAATCACAGTTGACAACAAAGTAAATGGTTACTCTTTAACTCCATGCCTTAAAAAGAAAAAAAAATAACTGAGAGATTACAAATTTAAATTCTACGCCTTAGAATGCTTTAATGAAAGTGTGCGCCTGTGTTCATTGCTTCCCTATGCTACCAACTAAGTACTTAGAGTGTGTTGATTGAGAGGAGACCCAATCTCATTCTGGTGTTGTCTTTTTCTGGGGCTCTTTGAATGGAAAATTCCAATGGGGATTTGATTGATGGTTATTAGAAATGACCTATCAATAACGTATGTTGCTTCTTGTGGTTGCAGATTTTACGCAAATCGAAAGCCATGAAATGAAGATTTGATTCAAGACTAAACTTGATATATTTTAAATACCGATGCACCTGTCAATGAAGCGAAGGATGAAGAGGATGTTCATATTTTTTTGACTATTCTTCTAATTTTTTTGATAGTGCAATTGCTATTAACTAGTATTTGCTCCTCCCCACATATGGACTGGACATTTGTGATTTAAGTAGATGTGACAATGAAATAATAGGGATAAAAGCCAGATTCTATAGCCTTTCATAGTCTTTTAGGATTTTTTTTGAAGACTTTTAGATTATTGTGTAGAGGGAAACCAGAACACACAACGACATTTCAAGTGTTTTAGAAATTGCATTCGTTTCTTCAAGTCAAGAAAATGTGAGAACAGATATTTCAAAAGATCTTTATGGCAGAGCAGATATAAACTGTTTCTTAAGCCACTAAAGAGACAAAGTCAACTGAAGTTCTTAAGCCCTCCCCTTAGTAGAGATAAAAACACACGCTGAAAACAGAGAACACAGAGATAAGACTTTAGGCTAACAAAAGAAAACATCTACTAAAAACAGAGAATACGCCTAGGCAGAGATAGAATGCATATACCATTTTGCTCTCCTTCAAGTTTGTTTTGGCTTTGGAAGTCAATACTTGGCTAGAATAATAGATAGATTTAAAAAAAAATGGAATGGCACATGAAAATAAAAATTGAACACAGTCCCATCAAAGTAGATAATGTGAACTTGACTTATAGCCCTCCTAGTGCCACAATGAACTACCCTAAATCTGCATGTAAGAACAACTTCAAATACTTATTAGAAAGGTTAGTCTAAACACACAAATCTGCAAATACCTCCATGAAATAAAATATCTATGCTAAAGAAATGCCACAAGTAATGAAAACAACATCAAGAAGACATTTCAAAAGCATGATAATCACCTATTCCATGTTGGATTGGTATCACATGTGCTAGTGACCCTTTCCCAACCCTTGATCAATAGCTAAATAATGATGTATTTCAATGGAGATGAAGAACAAGATTATTTCTCAAACCAAGAGAGTAACCTTGCATCAAATTGTAGATCCTATGAATGAGGATTAAGCCTTCTTTTATAGATTTTGTTGATGAGAGATTGGCCAAGATGGTGAATGTGGGACTAAAGATTCTCCAATGAGAAGATGACACTTGTCAAATGATGAGTGGTCAATGGTTGTGCAAGATTTGGGAAGAGTTCCCATGAGAGGGAGAATTTTGAATTCAAATTGAGAGTAAATGCTGAAGGGGGACAAGAAAATGAGCAATAAATGCATTGTTGGAGGGACAAATCAACTTGCCTTTGAATTCAAAATTGAGGGAATATTCCCCATAAATGCCATGTTGATGGAAAATCTTGATTTAATAAATCAATAAAATTGATTTATTGTGCAAGTGGAGATATCTAGAGAATGCAAGTGGGATGGGATTAACATTTAATCAGGGTTAGATTAAATAGATGATGATTATGCTGATTTAATGTTGATTAGGTGAGTTGACTTTTAAGACTTTGATATTTGATTTATTTAAATCAGAAAATGATGGACTATGATTTAGGATTTGATTTAAATGGATTTTTGATTTATTAAAAGATTGATGATAATGCTTATTTGATTTTAAATAAATGATCCTAGGAGATGAAATTACCTAATCAATGGATGAAAATGCACCTGATTAATTGATGAATGGTCCTAATGCGACATCTAATTTGACTGAATCCGATCGAATGCATAATGTTAATTTTGCATGTCTACACAAAGAATATCTTATGAAGTGGAAAGGTAGACTAGTGGAGGATTCTTCTTAGATTTCTCAAGCTAAGGTAGACCGTCTTGGTTTTCCTTTGGCCCTAGAAAAGTGAGGACTCACTTTTCAATAACCCTAGATGTCTGATGTAGGAGCATCCTTGGTTCTTGGCAATCTTGCATCAACCATTAAAAAAAAAAAATTCTTTCAATTTTGGCCCTTGTTTGGTTCTTGTTCAGTTCATGTTGGTAAATCATCATCCTTGCTCACTAGCCCTTGTGGATCTTGGAGTACATTTTCTACTTGTTCATTTTCCTTGTCCCAAGATTTGAGCCTGATTGGATCTCTTTCCGACAAGTTATCGCTTCCGAAATTCTTGTAAGTTTCTTGAACTGGCACCGAAATAATTTCAAACATTTCAGCCAGTTCAATCATTGTGGATCGTCCCCGTGACTTGTAGATCTTAATAGTGGGATTTTAATTGTTCCTGGGAGTGTCCTCGACCTTCATTATAGGTCCACACTTCTTCTTATGCACCTATTGAAGAGTATTTCAATTTTGAGGCCGACTTATTCATGCGCACTATTGGGACTGTAAAAATCTGATGGTTTTACATATGTTTTCACTCATAAATTTTCAGATTTGGTCCTACCGTATGCATATTTCACCCATTTTTTCCATATTGTCCCATTGAATCCGTGGGGTCATGCATATTTTACATTCTGGTTCATATCGGCATAGGTCTCCCATTGTCTCCCTGACCCATTTTGCTTCTATGTTGACATTTGTTTACTGCAGATATGTTAGCAGGACTTTTGTATTGTTTCAGTGACCGTGGAGGATTATTTAGGCATATGTCTTGGTTGTCGGGGTTGCGTCTTACCAATTTCAACATGTCTCCCTGACTCCGTGTATGGTTGTTCATCGGTTAGAGTTATTCTTCTCAATGCAAGGTCTTAGCAATATCATTTTGTCACACCGACCGATGATTAAAGGAACCTATCGGTATAGGTTGGGGCAATCGCCGTAAGGTCTTGGCGAGTGACCTTCGGTCTTTCCAATGGAAAGCATGTAGATCCTTGTCAGTGTAGGTGTTGCCTTCTCTTGGCGATCAAAATTTATCTCGGGGTGACTTTTGACGAAGCAAAGGGCTCTCTACGTGAGGTCGCCCCGATTGTTGGATGTTATGGTGACACACTTGAGGGGCACTCATCAGTGGGAGATACATAATTCCACAGTGACACTCAAGGATGGATGAGAGTTTTCAATATAGCATGAGTACTCTTTATAACCTCTCCCAGACATTGTTTTGTCTTTCCGATAGCTCGATGAGTATCCTTTTCGGTGAGAAAACCTTGCGGTCCTGGAAAAGTTGAATATAACAAAAGGTATTGCTTGGTATGAATTTTTGTTTTGGTGTGTGGTCTTGGCGAGGTGCCCAGGGTCTTTCCGAATGGAATGTGGTCGTGGTTTTGTCAGCAGGACAATTGGGTGGTCACAACAACATGAAGTTATATGGGAGGCTCTCGGTGAAACTTAAAACAATTTGTGTGAGGTCTCCGTGATATCTATGTGTTATAGCGAAGCACAGTGGGAACAAAGGAATACTATGTGGCTTTGGTATAACTAGCGGGTTGCTACAGCAAATGTGAGAGCCAAATACAAGCGCACGGGGTGTCTAACGATTGAATTTCCTTCGGCAAGACGATATATTATGTCTCGCCGACTGTTCATAGGTGATTAATAGAAATACAAAACACTGAGGCCGACATGTATAATGCCTAAGATCCATTGCTTGCTAGCTCAGTTGGAGCCCAAATTCTGTGTTGGGCCGACATGTGATCTCAATTTGTTATTTTCTCCAAATGCTTGTGTATAAATAGGAATTTTGCAATTGTAAAAGGAAGATTTTTTAGATATGAGCTATTAGTCATTTGATATACAGTAGGCAATTTCTAATGGATACAGTATTATAGATTCATCAGATTAGAGACTATGATGCATGTTTTCAAATTGGAGGTATTTATGAAAGTCAATTGATGTTGTTGCACATTTTTTGGTCTCAATCATCTATTGAATTTGATGAAAGTATGGCTGAGTTGTCTCCAAAATGGACTCTTTCTGGTTGTTTAAGTTAATATAACAAGTTTGTATTTGGTTTATCAGTGCACATTTGCTATACTTCTATGATTTATTGATTGGTTCTTTCAAGTAAAGATTAAATGCTTTTAGTTAATCACAGTAATCAGAGATATTCAATTGGATTATTCAAGTAGAGCTTAGTAGTCACAGTTTTGCATGTTTATACAAGTTGTAAACAAAATATATGCTAGATAATTTGAGTTTTCTCCAGAGAGTGTTGCTCATTTGATTTCATTTGACTCCGCATACCCAATAAGGCACTGGTCTCTGCATTTTATCATTTTGAATTCATTCATTTTCTTGATATCTTTTAAAATGGAGCATTTTAGAATCTAGACCAGAATATTGTTACCATTTTCAAGTTGAATTATAATTGTTCACTCCCATCTGCCATTGTGAACAAGTTGTTATAAGAAGGTTGATTACAAGTTAAGTCTGCATTATTCAGAGAGGTACACCCACCTAGGTTTTGCAGCACCTAAAGAGTAGAAGGTTGAATTCTTTCAACCTTGTCTGTTACCCTAAAGCGTATCGAGAGATTGGCAACCTATTGAGGCATCTTGCCTACATTTTTGAGAGCTAACACGCACGTTACATTTTCTTTCCTTGGAGGATGTGATGATCATTGGCCAACACAATTTTTTCTTGAGTTGTAGATATGCTATAAAGCACGTAATCAATCATTTGAGTAGGGGGAGAAGAAGATTAGAGTTAGTAGTTGATTAAGTGGATTAAGATTGATCCGAATTGTAATAGTTCATCTCACATATAGGAGTATGTTTGAATGTTGTATGTTTATTTAGGCTTGTGAGCCAAATCTGTAAGCTCGAATGTTATAGGCCAAATCTAACTAAGATTTATATTAATGAGAATATTTCCATCTACATTTTCCTCCATATTATGTGTTGATTTCATTGTGTTACTCTTGTTGCATGGTCGAGATTGTTCTCTTTGAGGACCCTCCTACCATGGTTGTCATCAACAAGTATCATCAAGGGAAACTTAGGACACATTGGCTTGGACCATATGAGATTTTTGAAGTGTTTGCTAACGGTTCAGTCTAATTAAAACCAATTGATGGTGACACCCAAACTCTTTTGGTAAATGGGCATCGATTACAAATCTACCATAAACCCGTTAACAAAGAGGAGTTTACAAAAATGGTAGAAACGCAGGGAGAAATCCATTGCATTGAATCTATTGTGGCAGGGTCAACATAGTTGTTAAATAATAATAAAATAATAAAATAATAAAAAAAATCATTTCATTTCTAAAATTTCTGAAATTTCTTCATCAATTCCACCATTTGGACTTGGATAAAGTTTTGTTTATATTTTGCAGGACTTCATCTTTTGGCGAACCCAATTCTGGTGTACCTTGCTACGATGCTCTAGAATTTGTTAGCTCAATTGTTGCAATGCTTCGGAATTGCTCCTACAATGCTTTGGAATTTTTGTTGTAATGTTTCAGAATCTATATATCAGATTGGTTCCATGTCTCATCCTGATCCTACATTCTACCACATCACTTAATGGTGCTTTGGAAAGTCAAGGCCAAAGTATCACAATTTTCTTCATTCCGGCTGCATCTTTTCAGCAATGCTCCATAATTCTGTTGTTTCTCTTCCAGCTGCATCTTTTCAACGATGCTTTAGAATGCTACTGTTCCTCTCCCGATTGCATCTTTTTAGCGATGCTCCAGAATTCTACTGTTACTCTTCTGGTTGCATCTTTTTAGTGATGCTCCTAAATTATGCTCAGATGCTCCAGAAACTCTATTCAGATGCTCCAAAAATTTTGGTTGCTACTTTGGTTGCATCTTTCAACAATGCTCTAGAAATTTTGGTTGCTGCTCCGACTGCATCTGTCAGCGATGCTCCAAAATTCTCAATCTGGTTACTCTGTTTCGATGACATCCTTCTATAATTTTGGAACTCTCTTCTTCTCTTCTTCGATTGCATTACTCAATAATGCTCCAGATTTTTGTGTACATTTTTATCCTTCTAGTTTTTTTAAAATTTTTTTCCTAAGTTTCGTGCATGCCCATTCTTTAATGCTGCTTTGACATCTACCCCTTAATGATTATTCCACCACATCACATCAAATCTTTCCATAATAAATAAGATTATTATGATACCTTTTTTTCATAATAATAATTTCTGCCATCACTTCAACCATCCCATCCATGCCATCATTATCCACCGCCACCCTCGCCAACCATGTGCCTATCCAATTACATCAGCATAGGTAAGTGACTTTTGATCTAACGATAAGACCTAAGGTATGTGTGAATTTATTTTTTAAAAAGGGTTAGTATTTATTTTGAATAAAGGTTAATTAATTGGCATGATCTATTCCCCTTGCAACTTTGAAACTTGTTCCATTTACACGACTAGTAAGAGTACAGTAGCAGTTGTAATTCCCCATGAAAGGCCATCATCATTATGCTGTAAGGTGACAAGCAACTTGGTAATTAATTCTCTCCTCATCGAGTATATCGACACATAACTCTTTTTCATTTGTAATTCAGAGAATCAAGCATTCCAGAGTTTTGTAAAATTTCACCAAGGAACAAAGGAAATGGGAGGCGCTAAGAAAAAGTTTGAGCCAACTTCTCTAGCGCCATTGCTGGCATTAAGCAATATAGCAAATTTATTTCAAAGGGTTGGATGGCTGGACTTCATGAAGCAATTTGAAGGGAACACAGAGTAGCTGGTGAAGGAACTTGTTGAGAATTTTGTAGATAGAAAGACTGTGGTGCACGAAAAACCATTTTAGGTAAGTACGAAAGTCCTTGCTCATTTTTTCAGTCTTGAGAATAAAGGAATTCATTTAAATGAAAATACCCATGTCCCTTATCAAAAGTTAATAGAATTGTTCCATAGGGAAGGGGAACCCTAACCTGTAATGACCATAAATACCAGGGGACAAACTAAGAGAATTCATAGAATGTCTATTCTAGAACCCTGGAGGTTTGTCGTGGCTTGGATTATCAAATATTTCACTTGTGAGGGACAAATGACTACAGTAGTGGGACCCCCTTTCCACCTGCTAACTCATTTATGCCACAACATTGAGGACCCTACTCTTAGGAAAATTTACTAGATTTTCTTTGCCATTCAATCACATCTATGATAGAAAAATATAAAATTGGGATGAGGCCCCTTAAACATCATGGTCTGATATAGTTAATATGTAAATACCATTTCTGCCATAAGCCAGAGAAAAAGTGGCAAAGGTTTCTTCAAAAAATTGAGAATGAAGAGCTAGGGAGGCCACTTGAGAAAGGAGAATCCTCTAAAAAAGGAACAGTCTGTAGAGGAACCCTCCTCGGAGGCATTAGGCACCCCTGAATCCCAATGTACCTCCACGACTCCCAGCGGTGATGTGCCAAAAACCTTTCCAAATGAATTACAAACCCTAGGATAGGAAGGGGAGGTGGAATTTTACATTCTGAAGAAGAGGAGGAACCCCCTCAGAAGAAGAAGAAATGAAGTAAAATTGTTTTTCAAACAACTCCTCCTCTATGAAGGAGTAAATGGTTATCTTCAAGGGCCAGTGAAGTTGAACCCCAAGATATAGGTAGTAGTTCAAAAAGGAAAAAGTCTAGGACTCCAATAAAAGTGGTGGAGATTGATAGCCCACCTGACAATGAGGAAATAGATGAAGCAGAAGAGTGAGGGGATGAACTTCCAAGGGAAAAGAACAAATAAAACCTATTGCCTAAAGAATAGGAAAGGGAAAGAATACAATCACCACACTCATAAAAGAATGAAGATGAACCTGTGGGAGGATTCTCTCCTTTTCTTAATAGATTGGGAAGTATACCTGAATTTGTGGAAGAAGAACCTCATGCAACTCCTCATGCATCCTTCTCTATGGATGCTAATGAAGAAGAAGAAATGCCTCATATTAATGAAGAAATTCCTTGTTCTTCCTTACCTATAGAAATTAAAGAAGGAAGTATGCCTCATACTAAGAATACTGAAGGAATAGAGGAAATGCACCCCCTGTTGATGAAAAAGAAGAAGTTCCTTACTCATCCCTTCTTGAGAACACCAAAGAGGAAAATGTGCCTCATCCTGATGAAGAAATTCCTCACGTATCCTTCTCGGTGGACACATGGGATGTAGGATCCAGTCAGAGATATGAGGAATTAAAAAATTTAAAGGCAAAAATTGAAGGGTTGAAAGCCAAGTTACAGGATGACAAAGCACAAATCAATCAACAACAAGAAGAAATTGAAGTGAAAACCGCCATTGTACATAAAAGAGACCAGGAAATTGCCAAATTGACTGCACAGATGAAAGAGAAAGACAAGCTTATTGAGTAGCTGCAGTTCCAGATCCAACAATGGAATCAACAGGGTAAGTAGAATCAGGATGCTCTATGTGAAAAAGAAAAATGTATTCAAGATTTGAAAAATAATTTTATGCAATTGTTCAATGCTTTTGAAGAAGAAAAGAATTGACAGGAAATTGAGTTAAATGCCTCTGTGAGTAAAATTGTGGAGCAAGAACAAAGTTTGTAGGAGAGTGATACTCAACCAATCATGGAATCAAAGGGGACACAAATGGAACCAATTGTTATAGACTGGTTCTAGGTACGTATTCCCCCAATGCTAATGAAATGGATCGAGCATTGTTACCTCTTGACGAATGTGGAATTTGAAAATTATAGGCTAAAGAGGGAATTAGTCATGTTAAAAGAATCTTTCCATCAGACATATAGGGGTAAGTAGGATGCTTGTGAAATTGGTGAATTGCTATTAGCCTGTAGAAGACCATCTAGGCTATACTCCATGTTTCTCAATGAGCAACTTTTAAGATGGAAGTTGCAAAGAATTCACTAGAACCAACCTCATGACCCTGATATCAAGATATTTGTAAAAGTATTTGTTGAGTCACTCACTGAACAACATAATATGTTGTGTGCGTTCTTTGTTCACAATTTTCTCTTAGAAAAGTATACATATTTCTTTATTAACTTCTTTGTGGGAGAAGTAGAATTAAGATCATTCCTGTCCACTATGAAAAATCAACTTCATTGGAAAGCCAAATCTAAAGAGTATGCTCAGGAAGAAAAGACTGCAGGGTTGCAAATGAGATACCCTCATAGGAAGCCTCTCTCTTTCAAGAAACACTTTCTGGGTGTCAAAAGTAAACAGGAAGTATAGGTCAAATACAATAACAATCTTAGGTTGTGTCATGATCACTTTCAACAACAAAGGCCACAATTAATAGGACCAACATGGCAGGAATGTGAAGAGAGGTATACCCCTCTTCCTATGCATGTCAAGAACAGGGAAATAATTTCACCTCTTAATATTAGATGGTCCTACGGAAGAGTAGTAGCTCTGGCCAAAATTATGGAGGAATTAAAGATCAATTCAATTGGTATGAGGTACAAACCTCCCTTGCTTCTTTCACCGCCACCTTCAGTGTACACCAACCTAGAACAAAGTGAGGACAGTTTTTCCAAGTGGAGACAAAGGGTCACTTTTCATCAGGGATTCTTGAGGAATCCAGATATATTAGACATATAGGAAGATGATGTGTATGATCTTAGTGTTAAGTATGAGGAATTGATAGAAGGAATGATGGGCAGGGGACACGCTAGAGAGCAGGAGGACCTACTCGAACTTAGGAAGGGGAGGAAATGATGAGGTAAAAATAACCTCATCAGTATAATGGGATCAATATGTAAATCTAAACCCTTCAGCCTTAATAACATTGCCAATTGATTACCTTTAGGAAAAATAATTGCTCTTCTTTTTATGAATAAGTGTAAAAACTTTATTTCTTGGAGTTGATCGAATTAAACTAACTTATGTTGATTTAATGGTTTAGTATTGAGTATTTTACAGGTCAATTCCACTTCCAATCATCACTCTAGTCAAAAGGGAAAATGAATGCAAATCTTCATAATTTTTAAAATGAGTGAGTGGGCACTGGAATTCCAGGAGCACACGTTTTGGCCGAGTCTTTATAATTATGCTATCTTTCAGTTTCAAAAACTTTAATGACTCTTACAAGCCTCTTTAATATTGAAAATCATGGGATTTAAAGTCCTACTATTGGAAATCTATTAAAAAGGACTCTATCAACTAGAAAATAGGATTTTTGTTAGTCATTTTTCATATAAATATGTAACTGTTACACATAATGAATAACAAGAGAGAAGAAGATTATCGTTATGCTTCCAATTTGTCTTTGAGTAACAACCATATGAATATGAGTTTTCCTGCCATTCTTTAAATCACTGTGTAATATGGATGTATTTGTGGAATGAAGTAACATAGAGATTTTTCTAGTGCATGTGATCTGAAGTAGTTCTAGTCTCACCCGAGAGCTAGCCACTCGAGGGTTATAGATAGATAGATAGATAGATAAGTATTATGTTTACTATTATGTATTTTCTTTTAGTCGACAATAGTTGAGTTTGTATTTCATTTTCATGAGTATATGTTATACTGTTAGTGTCAAGCTTGCAGGTTGTAACTGAGTTCGTAGTTTTTGAGCTTAGCATTTGAATGTTCGGATCACCTTTCTTCAGTTGATTCTGATTAATGGTATTATGATTAGCAGTTGGCTTCCTATCTTTTACATTAGATAGATTTTTCCTAATTTCTTTACATGTTTTACTTCTTCAGCAATTTATGCATTCTTTAGATTAATCATTTCCATGCTTTCTAGTTTAATGGTGATGGTTTTTAGATTCTTAGTTTTTTGTTATTTGATTTGAGTTATCTTCCCACTTTCTAGATAGATGATTTATTGCTTTTAAGATTAGAGGCCCCTTAGCTTAGAACTTCTATTTAGTTGGATAGTGCTTAAGAGAGAAGTTGAGATGTCCTTTATTGCATACAACCTTTGGACACTACCTGGATGATATATTGATGTGTTTATTCACTAAAGTGTTAGGACCTAATGGTAGCCTGTCATCAGCGTGTCGTTCTATTTGGCCAACCATTCAAATGTTTTATACTGATCATGAAGCTGGGTGTGGTGGAGTTTTCACCCTTTTTTCCCCATGGTGGCACGCTTGTGTGGTTGACCACAGGTTTGAACCCACATATCGGCTCATCTGGATCCTTCTCAACATTGATAACCATTCATTTGGGATTATTAATGTTTATGATTCTAATGATGCTATGGAACACTTTGTGCTCTGGCGTTGGATTGTTGATTAATTGCTAGTTGCTACCTAGTTATTGTGTGGGGATCTCAATATAGTTGAAATGGTGTATGATAAAGATGGCACTATTCCATTCAGATGGGTAGTTGGTGAATGGGAGGCATTGCTTTACATATGTAATAAATTGGGGCTCTTTGATCCCAATATTGGTCGTCACCATTCTCATTCCCTTTGGCACACTTGGTGTAATTACTGGGCTAGCTCTAACATGATATTGAAGCACCTTGATTGTGCCATGATCTCAGCTCAATATTTCCTCTCTTTTGACAAATCTTTGCTCCTAGTTAAGCCATTAGTTGATGTGACTATGTTAGATCATTTCCCCATTTCTTTTTGCATTCAATGGGAGACAAGACAACCTCAAGCGTGTAAGACATAGTTCTTTTTGAACACGTCTCTACTTTAACATAGCCCATGTTGGCCCACATTCGTAAGGTCTAGAATTTAGAGTGTAGGAGACCACATAATAAAGGATGGATTGATTGGTGGAATGATGCTATCACTCACACAGATAGGTTTCTCTGCATTTATGGGCGTCAATTGACCATATTTCACTGGCGGTCTTATGAGGCTACCACTACTGACCTGCACTCAGCTACTGAGACTCTAACAACCAACCCTTTCTCCCCATCATTGCAAGTTAGGGTGGCAGAGTTAATGCACAAAAAACAAGTTACAAATAATTATGTTGCCAAAGATGCACAAATTAAAGCTAGATTCCACTGGTTAACAATTGGTGATTGTGCCTCAAAGGAATTTTTTTCTGGCCTTGCATGCCAGACACTCTTCCCTAGGCATAAAAAAGATCAAAGATGGAATCTAGGTGCTTTATGAGCTACCTAATATTCTTCAGGCCTTTGTCATGCATTATGAACAAGTTTTCACTGCCCAGGAATACACGTTGGAGCGTCAAAAAGCACTTCAGGAGTGCCTTGTTGTTGTGCCAAATAGGCTATCTTAAGCCCAAAAATATTTTTGCAAGTAGTTGCTCACTATTGAAGACTTGAAAGAAGCCGTTCATACCATGGTGGATGACAAGGCCCCAGGTGTTGATGGATTACCTTGTGAATTTTACAAGGCCCTTTAGGATTGTGTTGGGCAAGACTTACATAAAGTCTATCTTGAGGCTTTTCATTCCAAAATTCTGGGTAATATAATTAATAAAGGAAACATTAAACTCATACCTAAGCCTGGAGATCCCAAGGACATCTGCAACTGGTGGTCTATCATGCTCCTCAATGTCTCTTACAAAATCATTGCTAAAGCTTTGGCTCTGAAGATTCACCATCTTTTACCTCAGATTGTGTGCTCGAAGCAAACTAGTTTCATTAAATCTAGATTTATTTTAGATAACATTATTGTTGTGTGGGAAGGTATGGAGTGGGCCAGGCATTCGTGCGAGTAAGCCATTTTTCTCAAAATTGATTTTGCTAAAGCCTATGACTGCATTGAGTAGCCTTTCATTCTTGCCATGTTGAAAGCCTTGGAGTTTGGGCCTAACTTCATTCAGGCTATCCAAATGATTTTCTCAGACGCCTCTGCTTGTATTACTATTAATGGCTACCAATCTTTTTGCTTTTGGTCTTTTTTGCTCTATTTGACAAGGATGTCCACTTGCTCCTCTTTATGTGCTTGTTGCCGAAGGATTTGGTTATTTACTGGCCAATGCAGTTTCTTATTAGTGTGTTAAAGGCATTGCCCTACCTAACTCCTAGGATCAACTTGTTAATGGCCATTTTTTTATGACTCTTTCCTCACCCATTTGGAGGAAGATAATAATATTAAGTCGGATCTTGAATTCCTTCACATTTTTTGTCTTGCATTTGGTTTCGCCATTCAATGGCATAAAAATCTATGCTACAAGTAGTCTATTTTTCCCACTCCTCACTAGTTTCAGCAGTACGATTGAAAATGGATTGGGCTAGGTGAAATATTTTGGTTTCTAGGAATTCCCTTCACCTTCTAGGCTTCTCCAGCTAAGTTGTGGCAAGTTGTGCTCTCTAGGATTAAGCATAAGCTGGCCTATTGGATTACCAAGCCTCTTTCTCTGGCAGGGAAATTTCAAGTTTGTTCCAAGATTTTGGCTGCTACACATGTTTATTACTCCTCTTGTTGGGATCCTTCTAAGGCCACCTATGCCAAGCTCAAAAGCTTCTTCCATACTTTCTTTGGGCCTCTGCGAAGTCTCATAGAGGGTTTCACCACATCGCCTGGAAGTTCTGTTGCTTACCCAAAGACTTTGGAGGTCTTGGGCTACTCTCCACTCAAAGATAAGGGACTTCCTTGTTAGTGAAATGGATTATTAGAGCCCTTATTGGAGATGAATCCTAGAAAATTCTCCTCAGGCATTGCATCCAATCTGGCTTCCCTATTCACAGAATCACCTAGAAGGGGATTGGCTTTCAAAACCCTTCTAGTTATGAAGGAAGCAGTCCAAATTGTGGGTGTAGGAACATACAATATACTGATTGATCTTGTACACCTGATCCTGATTTATTAACACCAATTCATCCTGAATCATCTCCTTTACTAACCATTTAATCAAATAATCTTTATTTGATTAAATTCATCATATTCCATCTTTTAATTAAATAAATCAATTTTATCTGATTAAATCATCATCTCCTATTAATTAAATAAATCATTTTGTTTAATTAATCCTATAGTCCCTCTTTTAATTAAATAATTAATTTTATTTAATTAAACTCTAAAGTCAT
>VDFB02000015.1:353413392-353435344 GCA_007258455.2 Sequoia sempervirens | reverse complement strand
GATCAACATGGAAGAGACATGAATGTCTTGACACCTTGTGTCATCCCCAAAAGGAAAACACAAGACAAAAAGGAAAATGAAAAGGAAAAAGAAAAAGAAATCCTTTTGGGTTAACATGGAAGAAACATGAATGTCTCAATGCCTTGCATCATCCCCAAAAGGAAAACATGAGATAAAAAGTGAAAGAGATGCATGAAATAGAGAAGAATGAAGGTACAAACAGAGGAATGTCACAAAGAGATAGAGAGAACATCAAATAGAATTTCACGAGGGATCACATTTTGCACATGCAATCACACAAAAGAAAATAAAAAGGAATAGTAAGGCCAATGTGATTCGACCTATGAGCAAGTCATCCACCTCCCAATCTCATTCTGTATAAGCAGAAGGTGAATAATGAATGCAAGGGACAATGAAAAATACATTACTAGGACAAGGCTATCAACTTCTTGTCCCCACTAAGTGTGGAACAAGAATGGGCCAAGGTAGGTGATTGGAAAGGTCATGTAATAGTGAGAATAGAATGTTCTACAATTGTTAAATGATGATGGGTGAAACAATATTAAGCTATGAAATCACAAAATGGAAATCATCACCATCAAAGTGAAATTTTTTCAATAATAACTAGAATGCACGAAATTCATCAGTACTATGTCTGAGAATTCAATGATATGTACAATGTGGGACTTTTACATCTTTAGGATATAGAACTAATCTATCCATAGATGGTAATGTTATTAGTTCTTAGTTTAAAATAAATTGTAGTTTCCTTTCACTTTCAGGTGGTGGATGAGGAGACTTTAGTTTTTGTAATTTGTAAGGCCTCTTGCATTTGCTAGATTCACCAACTTCTCTAGATGTGATGAAGGAAAGAGGTCCTAAGATGATCTTATCTTTATCCTTGCTATTGTTATGATCTAGGAAGAAAGATATTCATGTCAGGAGGGGAATCCAAGATCACTGTACCATCACTTCAAAGCCTTAGATATTCTCTAGGTGTTTTTTTGTTATGATTGGGATCTTGATATCCTAATCCCTTGTGTTTTCATCTATTGGTATTTTTTGTAGGATTTGATTAATTTCATGTTCGCTTTTTGTATCACATCCTTGTTTATTCAAGATTGTGAATCCTTTTCCATATGTTTCTTCAAGATTGATGGGAGTGTTGGTTACTTTGTTATCATAAAATGGTTGAGTGTTTTCTTTCCTAGAGGAACTAGGTTCACCTATTGTAGGGAACTTAGGTTCAAATTTTGTTTCAAGATGTAACTAACCAAATATATAAAGAGGTGGCATTGTAGGAAGATCTTGTTGTTTCATGGATGGATAGAAGGATGTATTAGCTTCAAGGTTGTCAAGACAATTGTTTAGGAACCTATTCATGCTACCATCATCTTCTCCAATGATGTCACCATCACGAGGAGGACATTCATTAGGAGTTGAGTGAGCATGGGTATGGTCAATGTAATTAGGGTCATTTCCTAAAGCACAACTTGACACATCCATTAAGGACTTTAATGACATACAAACCTTGTTAAAGCACATATCCATGATGAAAATTTCATATTGTAGACTATGCAACAATGTAGTAAATCCAATTTTGATTTTAAGAAATACACAAGATGAATGAATTTAAGATAAATTCAATGAAATGGAAAGTCTATAGAATGAAACATAGAGATAACAACAAATAGGAACTAAAAAAATGAGGTTTAAATGACAAAAATTGTAGTGAAAAATATGCAGAGGGACTAATTCTCCCAAGGTGGTGAATGGGTCCAGGTACTATGTTTTTGAAAAAAATTCAAGTTTTTTGAATTGAATTTAATGCTTTCTATGTTTTTTGATGAAAATATAAGATGAAAATGCATAATTTTACTGATTTTCAATGAAATTAGATGCAAAAATGCAAGCTATATTCAAGCTTTTACTAATGCAAGAATTGAAACACTAGAATGCAAATTAACCAATGCAAAACCTAATGCAAGCTAAATATAGGATACATAAATACTCTTGTAATTAGAATTATGATGATCTAAATGCAAGCTCGCCAAAATAAAAGCAAGGAAACTATGTACTCTCTTTTGCTTATGTGGTTTTGGACCTCAAAGGAGAGACAATTTCCTTACTCTCCCTCAAGAACAAACCCTTAAGATTTCAATGCAAAGAAGATTGAAATATTGCAAAGGGCTATTCTATGGGATTAATGATATCTAATGAGGGATTCACCACAAAGTGTAAACTTGGAAAAGATAATGAAATGAAAAACATAATGTAAAATCCTAATTGGATGCAAACTAGCTCTAAATGACCTAGAAATATGAACAAAACACAATGTAAAGCTATGAAATAGAAAGTGTGCACCTCGGGGACTGAAGAAGGAATAATGGAGGTCTTTTTCACTAAAAAATATATTACTAATATTGATTGGGACTCATTCACCAAGCTGGTTGAATTAGTCCAGTTTCTAGGAAAATGTACGTGAACAAGTTTTAGCCAAAAGGTTATCTAGATTTGTAAAAATATTTGTCAAGCCTATATAGTTGGACTCATTCACCAATAGTGGTGAATCAGTCCACTTTTTATTTTCTAGAATCTCTAAACTGAATTATGTGCCTCTTAGTCTACTCTACTCTTTCTGACTTATTTCTAGATTCAAAACTATAAATTTCCACATGTAGATCTTCTCAAAGCTTCTCCAAGGTTTTGATGACAACTTTGAGGATTTGAAAACTTTTCTTCCTTATAAATCTACAACCTATCCCAAACCCTAGTAATAAGGTGCTACAATAATGTTTGAAATGAATGCAATAGATGTGGTTCTTGACTCTAGCTTGAATGTGATAGATCTTGCTTGAAACTCTTGCTTGGATCATGAACTCTACATCACAAATGTTAGCACAATAACAAAACTGAAGAATGCAATATTTGAAATGATGATTGGTACTTGAAGAATGCTCTAAAATGCTTGATAATCTACCCTAGAAATGCCTTGAATTCTCTTGTGAATGCTTAATACTTTTGAGAAATCCCTTGAATTATACTTGTGTTAAATATGAGTGAAAGAACCTTGTATTTATACTTAATTATACAAGAATTCTTAAAATTAAAACACTACAAGCCAACATGAAATCTAGGAGAATAAAATCCCAGTAGAAATTTGAATTAAATTTAAATTTTGGTCACACAGGACTCATTCTCCGAAGGTGGCAAATGAATCCCATCACACATAATGTATGGGACCAAAAATGAAAAATTCTTAGAAATGTGTGAAACCTCCATTGGGGCCAAAAAGACCTAGGTCAGAATCATTTTCCCAAGGTGGCAAATGAGGCACTAAATTTGGGCCACACAAGCCAGGAACACTTGAATTATGATTGGTTACTGATTGGTGTTGGGATTATCCTCAAAAAGATGTAATAAATGAGGCTTGTGGATGCATAAGAAATCCCAATTATTAATGATAAGCCTAGAGGAATGTGAAAGTGTGTTACAACACTTTACAACACTCCAAATAAGGCATGATTAAGGTTTATTATGATTAAAATTATGCTTAGTTAATTGATAAGACCCTAGAAAAGTGTGAAAGTGTGTTGCAACACTCCACAAAACTTTAGCAAGGCACCATAAAAATCCATTAGTTCACAAGGGCCCAAGACCTAATGTGAATGTTTTATCCACATTACAACACTAGATCAAGGACATATTAAGCCAAAATTTACAAGGAGGACCCAAACAAGTGTGAAAATGTCACAGGACCCATTCTTTGACACTATAGAAACAACAAAATTTGATGAACTTAATTATGAACAACCACAAACTCCGAAAGAAATGAAAAATATTTATGGAAAAAATTATAAAGTTATGAAACAACAAGGATCTAGTGGAAAAGGTTTTGGTGCAAGAGAACAAGGTATCTATGTCCCTATACAACCTCATACACGAGAAAATACTAGCGGTCTTGGTTATTGTCCCTCAAATGAAATAAACAAGCCTTCACTTAATATCAACACTATCACAAAAGATTCCTCTAGGTTCACTTTAACATTAGTGCATCCTGGACTGATAAACACTATTGATCTTGATTGTCATTCTTCAAAAGTAACAAAAGAGACAAAGAAATCTTTTCTTAATATAAATTTCATCACACAAAACACTAATGATTTGAATTTGATATATTTTACACCCTCCTATAAAGAAGAGTAAAAAATATCACAATCTATAGAGTGTTGTGTAAGTATAACATATTATACTAAGTAAGAGATATATTTGTCTCAAAATAAAGGAATAGGGTATGTGTAGGATGATGATGGGCCAAAAAGTGGTGACATAATGGGTATGTGTAGGGTATGTGATTGATGACTCTTTTTTTACCCAAAATTGATGAAACAAAGAGGGTTTTTAAAGGAGATTCCCAACTTTCCACCAATATAAATTATGCTTTACTTTGAATTTAATAAGTAATTATTATTCATTTTCTATTTGAATTATGACTAAAGTCCTAATTGATAGGCTGATTGAAAAACACCTATATATTTCAAATGGTATCACATTTTCTTAATATGAAACATGCATCACAATCTATGCTTTGCATACTATAGGATTAGAAAAAAATGAATTTCATGAATTTTTGACCATGTTAGGGTGGTAAGATGTACAATTTTTAATATTTTTTAAAAGTTGTAATAAAAAATCATAATTAATTATTTACTTGCAAAATAATTTAAAAAAATGTGTCACATCGAGACATGAGTCCTCTACTTATATCTAAAATATTATTAAAAAAATATTATCATTTTATTATGGTTAGGGTGGTCAGATAGACACCTACCTCTTATTTTTTCCCTAAAATTTAAGTGCTACTGCATTGAAATTTCAAATTTTCACCAAATAGATTTTTTTTTTTTTTAAAACCTAGTAGTTTAGAAACTACATTTAATTTACTACAAATTATATTCTTACATATTTTTGAAATAATATAGATAACTTATTCAATTTTTTTATGTCAAGTTGCTTAACTCTGATTTTTTTGAATTTTTCACCACTTAAGGGCCTATTTTTTCCATGATGATCTTGTACATACCCAACATCCATAACTATTGATCAAAAGATTATGTTTTCAAGACTCCTTTGAGATTGTTTAATATCCCTCCCTACAAGAATGTGAAATAAATTTTACTAAAAGAATTCATTGTGTACATATCATAGAGTTCATGGTTAGTCTACTAATGAATGTAAGGCTTTGACTAATTAAATTCAAAATCTTAAGGATTTGTGGTGTTCTTCCTTATGTTGAAGCACCTAGTTCAGCTCATCCTTGTCTTGCACTAAGTAAGGGGAAGGGTTTAAGTAGCCTTTTCCTTGTATGCCACTTTTTTTTGTCTCTTTTGGCTAGTTGGCCACCTTTCATGTACATATAAGAGAAAGCTTGGGATGTGGACAACATGCCTTAAGTTGGCTCACATGTGACATACTAAGTTTTAGGGGAAACTTCTTTTCATGACATAGTTTATTGGAAAAATATGACTTGACATAGGGCTTTCCAAATAATCTCTCATTTTTTATTCTACCTTAAATTAATTTCTCACAACAATGGTGTTAGCAACTACTTTAAAGTGGGGGCATACATCAACACTCATGTTTCACTATGTGATTTTGTTTATTCTTTTGATGCATCCTTTTCTTTGTCATGTCATTGGGTTTGATTTCCTCTGAGAGAATGATATTTCTTTGAATTGTCCTCTCTTGGAGACATTAGGAAAATTTTCCCTAAGAAGAGACCTTACATGAACTAATAAAAATCCATTTGAACGTACCTTACACTATTTCACATTTACATTCTTGGGTATATGGCCACCTTGCATAACACACTTTTCTTTCCTATGGAGCCATCTTTTTTGTTCACGAGTTTGAAGCATACAAAGCTTTTCTTGCCTCATGAAGCTCAAATTTCATTATTGTGTGGAACCTTATCAAAGTTATTAGGGGTGTAAATTTGGTCTAGTTCTACATATGGGATCCAAACTTAGGCGTGGCTTTCCCATAGCCACTTTCTTGTGTGTGTGAGCACATACCAATCACATGCATATGTTTCTCACCTCTCTAGGGGCTCACCTCGTAGATGGCCTAAGGTTCCACTAGCCCTTGTGAGCATGCATTTGGTCTACATAGTGGAGAATGTGTTCCACTTGTAAGCCACCCTTTTTGGATACTAACCCAGTGAACAACCTAAAGTTCTATTGCTTCAAAGTGAGTGTGAATTTTTGGACAAACATCTTAGATCCCATCTAGATCACATTAGACAAATGGTCAAGGATTGATCCACCTCTTTTTATTTTTTATTTTTATTTTTATTTTTATTTCTTGTTTATGTCTTTGACATAGATTCAGTGTGTATTTTTGTACAAACATTTTATATTTGATCCACATCGCATTGGAAAAATGGTCAAGGCTTGATCCAACTCTTTTTATTTTTAATTTTTTTCTTTTTTCTTTGTCTTTGACATTGTGTTATTGTGTATCTTGATGTTCCATATTGTACACCTTGTGTGTTTCCTTTTTTGCTTATGATTGGTTTGTTAAAACAAAATGATCTATTTAGAGGGAGGTGAATCAATCGATCTTAAAAAAAATTAGTTCTTAAACCCTTTTGCAGATTCAACTGTAACCTCAAATGTGTAGATTGAAATACTAATAGATATAATAGTTAGAAGCACAAGAGAGATCAACACATAAGAAAGTATGTACATGGAAAAACCAAGATGGGAAAAACCACAATGAGAAATGCTACTAGGATCTATTGTCCTAATCCAACCTCACAAGTTTCAAAGTTCAATTACAATGTTTAGGGTTACAACCCAAGGAAGAAACAACTCCTTGTTTATAAGCTACAACTTCAAGGATTCTACTACACCCTATTCTAAGTTACAAATCAGTGCAAAATGGATGCTTCAACATTGTAGAAATTTTTGCAATATACTATGCATAAAATGGTTCTACATAACCTACAATGCATCAATTCAATACATAAACACTCGCTCTCTTTCTTAGTTTTCCCTTACTCCACTATAACCATCTACATGAATTTTTAGACTTTTCCTTTTGTTACAGTTCACCTTTCTCTTCATTCAGATACTCTCATTCATTCTCAGTATCTCAATAATTCCCCTCATTCAATTCATATACACTGGAATCATTGCTAGGTTTCTTCCACTTGCAATCTACTTCCATAAATGTTAGAGCATCGAACCACACACATACTATCTAGTTCATTAGATATCACCATACCTCTACATTGAGTCGCACAACATTTTTTCTAGTGTAGAGAATTTGGTAAGAATAACATAATGTCAAACCCTAGAATCTGATATGCATTTAATATATTCTTGTGATCATTCGATCTAATTCTGATCTCGATCACTTCTACAATCTATTTCACCATCTTGAAGATTAAATATTCATTTAAATGGTCATTGAGACAGTTGGATAAAATTAATTCTTTATCTTGTGTCAGTTTTCATACCACACCCTCGTTTACACATGTCATAGCCATTTTAGATCTTTGCATTTGAACTCTAGTTGTCGATCTATTCCTTTGTGCCTTGATCCTATGATCAACATTCATTGATGTGTCTTTAAACCCTAACCATTGGATAATTGGTCACTTAAACCACCATTGCTGAGCTATCATATCGTCCCATCATTGGGACTTCATTTTGACTCCCACCAATACAAGCATGTCACACCGATATGCTTTCCATGTTATCTAACTAGGCCCACAACCTACATGTCATCCATGTCATTACCACACAACTCACAACAATGATGTGAGTTGGTCTCTTGATCAAATCTTCTTCCACCACTTGTCATCACATGTTATCATTCACCATCATTACCTTTGATTCTTTCTTTGTTGGGTCCCACCATCTTCATCGATGGTCAATATTCATCCACTATGGATTAATCTCCACCACTCTCTACTAACCCCATGAGACTTAGCTAGGATCCTCTCAAAGCTTAGCAGAACTAATGGGCACCTTTGGATCTTCTTGATTGTAACCATTGATCACTCACCATTACTAATGGCCTTGATGCAATCATTCACTACCATTTGTTAACCATTGTCACAATGGGTCCCATAGTTGGCATCATACTCCTATCACCTAGTTGCTAAAAACCTAAACCTCAAAACCTCATGTTAGAGGTTACAAAGTTATGAAAACCTATGACTCACAGACAATAGAGAGAACCTATAAAACTCCCTTCAAAATGATTAAGTCACTTTGATGAAAACAACACCCAATACATCATTCCAATGTGGGGCCCACATGCTAACATCACATATCCACGTGTTTGCATCGTCATTATGGTTGGGTCCCACATGGAGTGCTTCCTTCCTTCTTATTTCTCCATCACTTAGTCACTAAGTTGGGATGTTTCAAAACTTGAGAACCCCCCAACATAGGTTAGTAAAACTTAGAACCTCGTGATTCCATTCACTTTCACCAATAACAAGGAGATTACTAAGTCAGAAGGTTTTGAAACTTGAGAACCCTGCAACATACGTTAGGAAAATTTTGAAATCTATGAGTCCTTACAATTTTTGCCTTAGTTTGAGAGCAAGAACCAATGAATGAGGATATTTTGATTGACATCATGACCTACACAATACCTGTCTAAAAAGCTCTTGAGAAACCCAATCATTATGCCAATAATCTCCCTTACATGATTGCACTTTTGACATCAATGACAACAATATTCCAACATGGTTTGACATAGGATCTTGGATCCTAAGGGATTGACCACCTCCTTTGATATTTTTCATCCTATTTCCTCCACATTGGTATAGTTGTACCCCTCTTGAATGTCTACTTTAGTGTGAGTTTGAAGCAAGTTCTTCCTCTCACTAAAGTGGGGACTAAATGTGGCAACAAAGAAAGTATCCCTCTATATTTTCACACTTAATTTGGGGATGATTAACATTAAAATTGACCTAATGTTTCCTTTATCTAGTGTTATAATGTTTTTTCAACATTCACATTTGATTTAGGGCCCTTTTAAGCTAAATAAACCTAATTTTTCCATAATTTAATATTGTAAAGTGTATTTATTTACACCTTCATATTAAGTTTTGGGACCTCTTACATTTATGACCTTCATATCATAATTAATAGGCCCCTAAGACCCTATATTATGCATCCCAAGGCTTATTTCAACCAAATCCTTACAAGAACAAATATACTTCATTTCTCAACTCCTCAACATTTACTCCACCCAAAAAATGCCTTGTGGGACCCAAATGCCACCTTACGCATATGAGTTCCATCCAGAGGGGACCTATATGCCACAAGTGGTGTATGAGTTCCATTTGGCCCCTTTTTATATACTTTTTAGTGGGAAATTAGGGTTTTACATTTAAATTTCAAGAATGTCAACCTTTGGATCTAATAAAAGGTAAGTTGTATGGATTTACCATATAAACAAGGTCTCAAATCATTATTTCACTAAGCCTTCATGATATCATCCTAAGATATCAAGAGTTAATCATTCCAAGACTTTAGAAGAGCATGAAGAGAGTTTACAAAAGAATTTCTAAGGCATTCAAGTGTAGAATTTTTTGTCATTTTTTATAGCATTTCAAGATCAATTATGATGTCAAGATCATAATGCATCAAGCATGTTGTTGAGTTAGTGTTGTGATGTAGCATTGGAGATCCATTTGCAAGCATTGTTTCATATGTAGTTCAAGATCAAGATCTACATTCTACATGGCTACTTCATGTTAGATTGTTAATTAACATCTCAAGACAACATTCAAGGTATCATTGTTCATGTTTTACACTTCATGTTTCATATTCATATTTCATTATGTCATCACAAGGTTTGATTACCTAAATGGGGTTTAACCAAGGAAAACCTCTATTTCGTAGCAATCAACAATTTTTTCTCTCTCTACATGTGTGATTGCAGATCTAGGTGTCTTGGAGGTTGAGGGATATTTAAATATTAAGTTACAAGGTAGAAGAAAGTCTTAAATTTATCACAAGGTTGCTATCTTCATGGAAAGTCATTTATAGGTCTGAATTCAAAGTTTTAGATCTAAAAAAATAGTGTGGAAGAAGACCAGAGATAGGAGAGTAGAATCAAGTCTTGACCCTCTCAAAAGTAGAGTGGGACTAATATGCCACTTTAGGCATATGATTCCCAGTACAACATATTTTCTAGATTTCAACGAATTCAAATCAACCACTATGAGATTCTAGGTTTGGCACAAAAACCCTAGTCTAGGACTAAATCATTTAAACTAGCATAGGAATCCTAGTGGGAATCAAATAGTAGGTTTCTATGGTTTTGGAGCCTTTTATTGACCTCATCATTCTTCTAGGTGCACCTCTGTTCATTCTTAGTTTTTTATTCTTCATTTCGCTTTCATTTCCTAGGTCATTTAATTATGTTTTGCATATTAGTTTGCATGTTTCATTCATTTCTTGTCTTTCCAAGAACTATCTTGGTGGTGAACTCCTTTTAGTCTCTAAACATACCCTAGGAAAACCCTTAGCATATCTTAGTCCCTCATTCCATCCTTGTATTATGATCTTTAGGGTTTCCTTGGATGAAACTAGGTGAAATAGGAGGAACCCTACCCTTGCGCTCTGTCTCCTAAAATATTAAGTGCACCCTATTTCCATTGTTTCAATTGTTTACACAAAAATCACTATAATTATTTTGGAAAATGGTGTCGTCTTTGCTCAAAGATGAAGATACGTCACTCTAGACAATGATGTCACCATGATTCCCTATGTCGCCCAAACCAAGTCCTAGCTAACATCACTAAATACACCTGCATCGCTAAAATAAATTTGAAACCCTAATTATAAATCATGAGAAATGTCACCATTTACAATGACATCATGAAAATTGAAAAAAAAATCCCCAAAAATCCTAATAGTGATGCCTAACTTGTTCTAACTTCAATTCCTAATAAATGCATGGAAAAATACAATTAAAATGAAAGTCTTGATTTGTATACTGGTGGTCCTACACCTAGAGGTCGTTGGTACTCTTGAACTCAATCAGTGATGTGTCATGGAAGCACATGGTAAGCCATTTTGTTAGAGGGTTAGAGAAAAATGAAAAGATAATCTCAAAGTGTGAATGTACAAATGAATTGGAAATGACCCTTTAGTACCTATTTATCCTTAAAAATTAGGGTTTTTTACCCTAATTTGGGGAAAAGTTGGGGTTTTAGCTTGTTTATTCATTTTTTCCAGCATGGGGCATATTTTGAGACATTTTTTTAGCTCATTTTGCATCCCAAAGGATGTTTTTTTCCCCTGAATCAATGTTTGACCTTTGTTGAGAGATCAACCTAAAATTCAAAATTTCTACCTAATCTCTCAAGGGGGCATGGTACTAGCTTAATTATTTCCACTAAGAAAATAGTGGGGCATCTAAAAACTGGGAATTTTTTAAATTTTTGATATGAGTAGCAACATTAATCCAAAAAGTGTCAGTCTTTGAACCAACATAACAGGTATCTCACTTCAAAAAGGAAAAAAAATTAGGCACTTCAAATGTCCTAAATAGTATTACACACTTTAATTTGATCACAAACATCATTTCATCCTAAAATTCATCCTCTTTTTTCATATTTAATTAAATAAGCCTAGTTATTTAATAAAATGTGTCATTTTCATCTTCTTTTTTTTATATACTATAGGGGTGTCCCTACAACCTGGCCTAGTAGTCCAACAATCCTCACCCTGGGTACCTGAGGTGAGCTAGGGAAAGACTAGTCCACTATGGGTGAGATCCCCCACCCGCAAGAAGTCCCGCCTCTTAAACTTTGGAGTGTATTCAAAATCGAGGCCAATGGGGAGAAAACCCCCTACCCAAACCAAATCTACTACACGTTCGGGCTGCAACATTTTCTTCTATTAATCTAATTAATTGAATTAGGTTAATTCACCCCCTTTCACCTTCACCTCTTATCCTGTTTAATTGAATAAATTAAATTATTTAATTTAAACCCCCTAGGTCCTATAATTTAATTAAATGTCATTTGCATCCCCTTCTGATTAAAAAAAAAGAATTATTTAATGAACATCCTCACATTCATCCACTTGCATAATTAAGACTTAGTTTCAATTTAATAATTGCTAATTTTCCTCGCACATCCACTTGCATAGGGAATATTCCAAAGGAATATTTTTCTATTTGGCTCCAAAAATGGAATAGTATTTCCTAGAAAACTTTCAAAGTTATTAAAAAGTGTGTTTGTGTGAATCATTATGATCCCTTGATGCTTTCTTTGATCCATGTTATCTTTGATTCTGATCCATTCATGAGAATATTTGATACATGTTTCACCATTGATTTAATATTGACCATTTATTTTTTGCAAGATGGTGTTCATTTGTCTTCCTTGTCTAGCATGATGCTTGGGTTTGTGACATGGCTTAACTTCCTATTGTGCATAAATCTAGAAGTTATATTGTACATTGATAGGTCGATCTTTTGTTGAAATGGAAACAACCAATGTAACAATGTAACAATTGGTATCAAATCCAAGGTCACATGTTAAAACCCCTTGCTTGCACTAGTGGGATTGTTGCAAGATGGTGTGTCCCTTGGTCTTCCTTGTCCAATATGGTGGTTGGGTTTGTGACATGGGTTAACCACCTCTTTTGGATCTTACATAAGTCAAGCGGTTGTATTGGGAATTTATAGGTTGATCGTTTGGTGAAATGACAACCACCAATGTAACATGATTAACCAAATCAATCTCAACCCTTGATTCTTCATTTTCTCTCCTATAAATACTTCACTATTTGGAGAGAAATGGATCCACCTTTTAAGAGTAATGTTATGTTGTTGAAATTCACACTCAATTACATCCACATTTTGCTTATATCATCATCCATATTAGCTTAAGCGTCCATTAATGGCTTTCATTTTAGCATATTTTTGTATGCATAGCTTGAATTTTGAACCTTTTTTCCATTTACTATAGCTTGTATCCATCTCCATCAAGTATTTTAGCATTTAGCACTAATTTTCACCATGTTAAACTAGTTTTTCATCCATGTTTTGTTTGTATTTTATTAGTTTTATTGATTTTCATCAATAAAATCAAATGAAATGGATCATATTATCCAAGAGATTGTGAAAGGCTGACCATTCCACATCAATATGATGACACACCTTGTTGCTAGGATAGACTAAACTAAAGGTTTCCGTAATGGTGTGTTAGCAGGTTACCTTATTGATGGGATGATTGAATAAGGGTTCCCTATGACACAACTTGTTGTCGATACATACTATACAAAAGGTTTCCCTGATGGTGTATTAGTGGGTTACATTGTTTATGGGATGACTGAAAAAGGGTTCCTTGTGATACACCTTGTTGTTGAGACTAATATGGAAGGGGACCCTATTTTCCACCTTGTTGGTGGTATTGATTTGGAAGGGGCCTTATGATCCACCTTTTTGATGGCACTAATTTGGAAGGGGACCCTATGGTCCACCTTGTTGATGTAACTGATTTGGAGAGGGGGCTATGGTCCACTATGTTGATGGTATTGATTTGGAAGGGGACCTTGTAGTCCACCTTATTGATGGTACTGTCTATTTTGGGAAGGTTTGACATTAAATTTTTTTGAGGTAGATATTGTGTGGGAGGTGGATTTTTGTTTTGCAGTATGTACTGGGATGGAATTTTTTGATACTATTGTGCTACCACCACTTGTTTGATCTGAGTTCATTTTCTATACAAGGGGTTTTCCTTGGTTTGAGCACTATTTTGTGAAAATGTGGGTGGCATGTTTGGCATCTCTGGGGGTTTAGTTATCTATCTCACCACTAATTTATCCCCTAAGGGAATAAGATTAGGATCCTTGAGGGTCTCCCTATTAAAATCTAATGGTAGCCGAGCAGCACTCTATGCTAGCTTGAAGAAGTAAAAATTTGGATACTTTCTCAATAATTTTTCCATTAGCTTGAGCACCTTTAGGTTCTTGGAATGTTCAAATAGCTCCTCATCATTTATTGCCTCCTAAGTATCTACCTCCTCTATGATTACTCTTTTTGGGTCATAGTTGTTTTGTTCCATCACTTCTTGTCATTTATGGTTTATCTCTTCCTCACTAAATGTGTCTCTATACATGGGTCTCTTTTAGGTGTTTCAAGGTTTCATGGCCTATAGCCCCATGGGCCACCTTCATCATTTGCAATGTTTTCTAGTGGGATGCTAGTGTTGTTCTTGCTTGCTTCCATTCTCTTCTTATGTCGTGATCTTGTAGTTTCCATAAACAACTACCAAGCTTTTGTGACTCTTAGCTATGGAATGAAATATGATTTTATATTTTTGATGGGTTTGTTATCTTCTCAAGATGTACCCTTTATCTAATTTTAGATTAGGGTAGTTATTTAAGAGTCATAATATGGATTTCCACTTAAGGATTTTTCTCTTTCTATAGATGATAAGGGATGCATATCTATTACTACATAGAAGTTGGTAACATGGGTCTTCCAGTGCCTAGGTCAACTTTCTCTTCCTCTTTGTCTAAGATTTTTGTTGCATTTCTTCATTGGTTGGGTGTTCCATTCTTCTCAAATATGAAGGTTCTTAAACTACTAATGATATTAGTTTGTTCACCTTAAATGTGTGTGTGACTAGGTTGTAGGATTGGTGCTACAAGATTTGGTTGTTTAACTAAAGTAACTAGTTACCAAATGCTCATATGGTGAAATTGTGGATGTTTTGATATGGTTTGTTATGAAGATCAAGACCCTAGGGTTTGAGTGTTGTTTGGGGTGATACTACCTTTGGAGCTCAAAATGTTGAGTGTCCTAGATTAATATCTCAATTCTCCTGCTATAGGATATGTTGTGGAAAAGCTTACTTGAACTATCTATGAGTCCCAAGTAACTATTGATATCTTAGAAGTGCAAGTAAGGGAATAATCTAGGTTTGTGTACTTTGATTTTGATTTATGAAGGTAGGATGGAATGCTGAAAGTGAATGAAGGACTATATGTGTAGTGACCCTTAGTTTGTTCTTAGTTGACTAACTATTGTTTGTATCGGTTTGGGACAATATGATATTTGCTTGTGGTTAGATTCCCTATTGTGATGATAGTTGATGCTACTTTTATCATTAATGCTTAAGCTATGACTAATATAAGTATTTAATTGATTATGTGGATTAATTGTACTATGTATGTTATGTAATTATCTAATGATCATTTTATCATGATTAATTAGCATTTGATTAGTGTGCATTGATTTTTTGTGGTGGAGGGAAACATAGTACATCTCTCACTTGTGAGTTCCCTACGACACTGCAACTTCCCTTTCATAGTGTGATTGACTATATGACTATGTTGACTTGTTGTAGGTTGTAGGTACCAAACATCGACTCCACCTAAATTTTGAGGTTCGAGTGAGCCTTAAACCTAATGGATATTTTTGATTTGCAGTTAGCATCTAATCCCTTATGTTGAACCATCATCCTTAACGATGATGAGTGTCTGTTTGTCATTCTTTATCTATGTGGTTAGTTTGAGTTGGTCTAACTATGTCATTGTGTGTTGCCTTCTATTTTGCTTTGAGCTCAGGTACATATTGGTGTTTTATTCATTTGAGTAATGTATTTGATTAGTGATTTTTTCTGATTTTATATTAAAATAAAAGATTATTGAAATTAAAGACAGTGATAATTAAAAATAAAATCTTTTATATAATCGAAGTATGAATTAAATAAAATATTATTAAAGTCTTTATTTGATTTTAATAAATTAAAATTATGATTTAATAAAGAAATATAAAAATAAATATATTTTGTAATGTGAGGTGAAAATAAAATTAAAATTAAGTTAAAATTAATAAATTTAATATTTAAAAATGGATTCTTTTGTGTGTAACTAAATAAAGATATTCTAGTTAATAATGATGTTGAAGAGTGGTAGTAAAGAATTGTCAAGAAATTAAAATAAATTGATTTAAGAAAGGAGTTGCATGCAGGAATAAATATGTGGAAGTGGTTAATAAATTGATTAATTGGCTAAAGAAAGTGGGGGCTTTTCTAAATATATTTGATAATTGATCCAACTTTCTAAGGAGGGTGCTTCTGGTTCCTAGAAGCTTTGAGTTTCTTGTTCTTGGGGTTTTGGGTTTTTTGAATTTCTTGGAGACTTTCTACCAGAATTGGAGGTTTTTGGGAGAAATTGAATCTACAACTTGGAATTTGACCTGACATTAGCTCTCAGCTAAGTCATATGAATTATTCCAAGTTCCATGATCTCTCGTCAATTTTAATGGTTGTTTAGAAAATGAATATTGTATGACTGTATTGCTTGAAGAAAAATGATTATTTGTTAAATTTTTGAGTATTATGTGAATTTCTTTCAAATATTGAAGAAATAATTTCTTTGGAGTATTTTTGAGGTTTCATTGCTTGCTCTGTATTTTCCCTTTTTTTGTAATGTTTTCAAGTAACTCAACTAGACAACAACTATATAGTTTTTTCATTCTTTTTTTGGGTTCAATCCTTGGTTCCTCACTTCATTTTCTTTCAAAATTTACTCTTCTAAAGAATGTTATTCAGTCTAATAATCTCATTATTTGAGTCCTAATAATTTTAGTTACTCCTGTTGGGAGCACCCTGAATTACTGTTGTTTCATCTAAAAGTTAGTAACATCAACTTGGGGTCAGTTGACCATTCACATTCTTTCTTTTATCAAAGTATTATGAAGAATTTGAAATATTTTCTTGAACCCATCATGGCCTTGCTCTTGTAATTACCTTAGTTATAACTACAGCTTACTTATTCCATGTGGACCATTCCAATCAATTCTATACCAATTACCTTAGCTAATTAAATGAAATTCGGTGAACTCTTGATGGGAGTTCAATACTTGGAGAGGAGAGCATTTCTTGGTGTATTGTACAAGGGATTTGTGCACTCCTATGAATTTTTAACTATGAAATAAGTATGTGTTGGATATCGAAGGATTTAATAAAGTATAAAAGAATTCAATTGCTTGAAGAAGCCATTTCTTTGTAAATTGTGGAACTTGAACCTCATCTCACTTGTTTAATCATCAGAGATTTCTTCTCTTGCATTGTGTAATTCCCATTAAGTCCAAAGGGTTTTTTGGTTTTTTTATATTTATAATTTTAACGTTTATTTAATTCACTACTGTCAGCATTAGATAATCGATAGTTACTATAGAAGATGCATGTATAGATTTGATGTGTATGTTCTTTGATAATAGTTTAAGTTTGTAATCAATGCATTTGATTATGTATGGATTTTTCCATTTTTGAAAAATTTAAGTGAGTTCTAATTTGTAGGAGACTATATGTCTCACCTCTTTCTTTGCATTGTGGGTTTCACCTTGTATTGGCATCTTCTCCGCTTAGCATATCATGTCATAAATGTGTGAATTTGATGAGGCTGCTAACCTGAGACATAGAAAATCACACAAAAAACTAGAGAATATGATTTTATTCAAAATAATGAAACGCTTACATGTAGAGGATCCCAATTCCTTGAGTTTTGTAATACATGCTAGTTACCAAAAATTACAGAAGTTCCCTTTTCTCTGTATGCGCTCTTTTCCCAAAAAGCTACCCAAAAATTAGAAACCAACCCATAAATAGCTCCTTTTTGGTTTGGAGCCAAAAAAACATTTGAATAATGAGTTTTGGTGGTTTGGAACCAAAAATTACAATTTGAAATTGAAAAATTGAGTCCTAATTCAAAAATTGGCAATTTTCTAAAAATTGACCAACTTCTAGCCATAACTTTTGATTTGGGACTTCATTTTTTGAACCATTTGAACTGTTGGAAAGGTATCAGAGTGAAGAATGCACTAAGAATGAGATTTCCTAGTTCTAACAATTTTTGGGCCCTTACAAGACCGTTTAGTGTCTTAAACTAGACTTGAAAGATTTTTTAGAGCAAAAGGTAGAAACTAAAACTTGAATAACTTTCAAACTAGGAATGACCTTGACCTAATTATTTTTCCAAAGTGCTTATTTTTCTATCCTAAAGCTTTCTCAAAAATTTTTCCTCCTCACGCATTCAAATTCACACCTACTAAAAATAACAGTTGAGCAAAAAAAGTATAAAAGCAGTTCTAAAAGTTGGGAATTATTATTTGATGAAAAGGGTATCCACAAATGCAAGAACATCTACAAAAAACTAAAAAAAATTAAATATATTTTTGGGTGATGTAGGATTTCCCTTACACTATTGGATGCTCTTGCATTAGAATTGCATGTTAAATGAATCATAGTTTTTTCCTATTCACTGCTCTGTAACATCTTGGTGTTTGACTTTTGAAATTATATGGGTACATTTATTGGTATGTTGATATATGTAGATCTAAATATATATTTGAACTTAGATAAATATTCAGCTATAATGTTATTAACTCATTTCAAGTATTACTTGGTATTTGACTGTAAATTTCAATGTGCTTATATTTAATAGCAAATGATTTATATATATATTGTTGTATTGAAGATTGGGATGGTATTGATGGTCATAAGTAATCGATGTATAGAAGATTTGGTTGAAAATTGAACTTACATATATTTATATAAGTAATTAAATATATATGTGCATATATATATATATATTAGACATTCAAATTATCTTGATCAATATTAGATAGTCAATCTTGATTCACTAACACTGATTCTTCCTTAATCATCTCTCTATTAACCATTTAATCAAATAATCTTTATCTAATGAAAATTCATCATATTTCCTCTTCTAATTAAATAAATCAATCTTTATTTAATTAAATCATATTTCCCCTTTTAATTAACTAAATCAATTTTATTTAAATAAATCTAATGTTTCTCTTTTAATTAAATATATTATTCTATTTGATTAAATCATATTCTCCTCTTTAATTAAATAAATCAACTTTATATAATTAATTAACTTCTAAATTTATTCATTTAATTGAATAGACTAGATTTAATTAATTAAATTTCTAATCTCTTAAAATCCTCTCATTTGATTTAAATAAATCCAAAAATCTAAATTAAATGTCAAATCAGCCAACTTCTATTGAAAATTAATTAAATCCTAATTAACTCGAACACTAATCCTCAAACCCTCTAGCTTTTGCAACTTGCACAAATAAATAAATTCTTCTATTTTCATTCAAAAAGTGGACTATTCCTCCAATTTGAAATCCCCCTCTTAAAAGGACTTGTCCATCCAACAAGGCATTTAAAGCCTCTTACATGTCCTTTTTCTTGAGCCAAGTGGCATTAACTCTTCTTTCATCCCCCCCAAACATGTCACTTCTTGAAATTTGAAATCCACCTAATAGCATTTATCATGCAAATTGACTAAAATGTGCTCCACCTCTCTCCACTAGCATGTTGACAAGTGTCACAATGCAATCGGCTTATGTTTAGTCCCACATTATTCATATCTTTTCATTTCTCCATCCTTCTCTTCTATAAATAGAGGATTCCTCTATTGATTTTGGATCCCCAGCTTTATGCAAGATGATCCCCAGCTTTATGCAAGATTACTATCTTCATGTTTTGAGAAAGTTCATCCATTTTCATCCAAGTTTTCATAGTTTCCATCACTTTATAGCTAGGTTATTGAGAATTTCATCAAGGATCAACCATTTACTCATAAAGCTTGTCTAGGATCTGGGAAAGGGCTTCTTTCCACATCAAAGAAGCGCCAATTCCCCCACAGGATGTTGGGTTCAAGATTTTGAATAGGATTTAAATAGCTTTCAATTGGTTTATTTGCATTATTTCTTGTTCATTATGCTTCAAATGAATCTTATGGGAATGTTGATTTAGATGTGTTTATTGACTAACATTATGTTTTTTGTCCATGTTTGAATAGGTATAGATCCAACACTCACATTGTGGCACTAGGAGGGAAAATCTTCAAGAATTAATACATTTTTTCACCAAAATTCTAATGTTTTTCAAATTTTTGTGTTTCTATAGGAAGGAGCTACAATACAAAAGACAAATAACATCATTATCAGTCCAATGTCGCTATGTAGGGACACTACTGCTGCATCAAAGGGTGAAGCTTCTCTAATTTTATTAAGAGCTGGATTCATCAAAATTGAAAGAGCGGTGCTTTGTGAAACAACGATGCAATTGCGGTCTCTATTTTTCCATAGAGCACCACTAGTTTCACTAGAGCGTCATTGACCTTCTCCAAATTGTGACACCTTTGCAAATTGTGATGCTAGGGTGGGGTAAAATTTGTATTTCCAATTCATTTCATCATGTTCTTTTTTTCATTAATCAATTTTAACTTTTAACCTATTTTGTGTCTCTATTTTTTTTAGATTGACCAGTTTTTGTAGGTTGAAGTGATCGAGAGGAAAAAGGAGAAAGAAAAGAGAATAATTATTCTAGCATCTTCTTCCTATTGTATCATGTGTTTTTAAACACTTTGGAAGCAATTATAATTCCATCCTAAGGATTTTGTTACTTTTAGTTTTGGGACTCAAAATAAATTTCATTTTGGCTCTAAACAAAAGAAGCAAAGGGATTAAAAATAACTTTAGGAAACTACTAGAGTTGGTTTTGGATTTAAAAATTGAACAAGAAAACTTCACAATTCATCTTGGTGCTTAAAAAGAATCCATTACTTCTTTGAGGTATAAAATGAACATGTCTTTTTCATGTTTTGTATTCTTTTCACAAAGTAATATCATCTAAAAGGCATCTAGGCACTTCTCTCATGCTTCACAAAGATCTTGAGAATCAAAATTCTTTTGGTGATATTTAGTTGTATAAAAGATTGTCTCCACACTTCAATTTGGGCTCTTAAAATTGAAAAAATCTTGCTAGTGTGAATTAAGTATATCATGTGTATTCTCTCTTTGTTCTCACAAGAAAAGATTGGTGAAACTACAGATGTGCTTGGTCATTTTTGTTTACCTTTAAAGGAGCCTACCTAAGACCAATTCGAAGGCAACTCCAACTAGTTTTTCACTTGGGCTAGTATATAAATGGATAAGACTAAATTTTCAAATCCTCATGGTATGTAGGCCTTAGCTGTATAGTTTCTTTCATAACAGGATACTACCATAAAATGTATAGGAGCCCCTAGTGGGGTTGATTAAAGTCTTTAGTGGCTTGCTAGATGCTTGCAAGGTACCATGTCCCTAATTTCCCTAATTAAGAACCAATTTATTTAGAAGCCCAAATTCTTATCTATTTGTCAATGTAAGAACAACCATTCTAAAGTTGTCCCACATTTTTGTGGCTCTTAGTAGAGATGAGAAGTATGCCATGGGAGTTTCATGGGTACTGAGGCTTGGGTGACCTAAGAAGTGTGTGTCATAGAGGGGAGTTAGTGTGTTCAAGCTTCTAATCATCCATAAAGAGTATGTGCAGCTAGATTTATCAAAGTGGGAACTCAACAAATACTATCTCATTCTAACCTAGGGTTGTGCATCATTTTGGAATCAAAACACTTTGCTTGTATCAAAAACATTAGAAAACAAACATTCAATGCAATCATCAAAATTTCAAACCCTTTAGGAAGAGCAAATACCTTTGAAAAAATCAAGTGCTATTGCTTTCCCTTGGGATTTCATCCTTAGAGGCTTCTAAGTATTTGGATTTATATCTTAATTTTCTCTTACTAAAGTCAACATTAGGGAACTATTGCCTTGATTTTTCTTGATTTCCACATAACAAACTTTGTGGGATGCAAATAAATTGGTACATTAGACATTTATTTTGAAAATATAATCAAGAAAGTGTTTGTGGGAAAAATAACTCATGAAGAAAAGATAAGAACAATTGGATCCAACACATGTGTTTCAAATGATTTCCCACAAGATCAAAATCTAAAAACCAAAGTACAAAGGTCTTAGTCCAAGATCTCTCAAGAAACTCCTTTCAAAACTCTATGAATTTATAGAAATATTG
>VDFB02000015.1:353370026-353413292 GCA_007258455.2 Sequoia sempervirens | reverse complement strand
AAAACTTAAAAACTTTTTAAAAAAAATCTAAAAAGAAAAAAATTCTTTAATTTTTCTTTAAAAAACGTAAAATAAACTTACTTTTAATCAATAAATCTCTTTCATGCAAGCTAATTCCCTCTTGTAGCACTTAACAAACACACACTACACCTTTGCAATTCTTCACCTTTGGAAAAAGCCAGCAAGCTTCAAGAATGAAAAATGGCAACTTCGAATGACATCAGAGGTTTTTGTCTTGTGTTCGTCAAATGAAGTGTTTGTGTTACTTAGTCTTTATCCATATTTAGGATATCAAATGATGTTTTAGGTTTACTTTATGAGAAAATTAAGCTATTTTTAAATCATTTTTTCAATCTCAAGCACTTTTTTATGGCTTTCTGCAGCAGTTTCTCTTGGGTATGGCCAGGTCCAGCCTGGGTTCACCTAAGGCACAGCCCTACCCTAAGAGAATTCAAGCTGCACCCATGGCTGGACCAAGACCTGTCCTGTCCAGGACGTTGACAGGAACCTTCACTAAAGAACCTGATAACTTAGAATTTCTCTAGTCTTCTTCAGCCTCCTCCAACCTTCAACAACTATTCCATACACACTTTCTTAACCCTTCCTCTCTTTCAATAGTAGTTTCTTGTGCAATCTCAACTTAGATCTGAGATTTGTCGATCACTGTCATCTTTAGATAATTTCAGATTTATGAGTAAATTAGACAAGACTTTGTAGTTAAAGTATACTGTTTAAGCTACCAGTGGTTTATTATTAGTTACTGAACAGGATGATGAATCGGAAAAAGGATAAACAACAAACACAGTCACAATTTTGCTGAGTCAATTCCAACTATGCGGTACAAACCCACACCTGCAGTTTTGATCCCTGACTATGTAAAACAGAAATCAAAACAAAAATGTAACTTTTCCGATTCGAGCTTCCACAGGAAGCTTCTAGGGCCCAAGAGGGATGCTGCCACATGAGCAGGAATTATAAAAACGATGTGACAAGTACGTTTTTGAGCATGTGGAGGAAAAATAGAATGTTCTGTTGATCAAAATAAAGGAGAATTCAGCTGGTTAATCGTTGTACTTAGAGGTTTAGACCATTGTGTATGCAATTCCTGAAGCAAGGTGCAGATTGCATCCATAACATCTTGTTGTACTTGGTAATCTTTTAATATTAATACGGTTTGAAGTGCATTTGCCATTACTAAAGCAGGTTTTTCACTCACTGAAGGTTTCCAAGATAAAATTATTGATTTCATTGTGTTGAATCCTTTTAGTTTCCAACATATTATTTTCCTGATTTGCAACAGCATTCATATCTCTTAAAAGCTGTCATTGATAAATCAAGAAGAACAGTAATTAATAAATTTCTGATTCGTTATTCTACTTTAATTTGAGAATTTAGGGATGACCCTTACCAGAATTTAGGGATGAACCTTACCGTACTTAGACAGCTCACATACCCTATTCTCCTCCAAATTCAATTACAGATTTTAACTATCTAGCCAGTATTTGTGAATACCATCTATTTAAATTTTACCCTTAGTGCAGAATTACCGAAAATAATGACACGGTTGATGAATCCACAATAATAAGCTACGGCCCAATTATAACTAAAAATATGTTTGCCTAGATAGTGATACACCAAGCTTACCAGAAGATATTGACAAAGACAAGCCGTGACAAATCACGAGTACAAACCCTCAATTTTTGGAAAATTTATCATGGCTTTAGACGGTTCCGAGGACTTGGTCAAACCAGTATGTAAGGCAAAACTAGGGCACAAAATATATGCCCTGGAAGCTCCATTAAAAACACTTGTAAAAACTGTCATACGATACTGAATTATAACTTAAATTAACAAGCCATCGGTACTTATATTTGAAAAATGAGATGAATCAAAAGAAATTTTCTTTAATCTTGGGAAAACTGTATGAAAAAATCTGTTGAATTTGCAGTAATGGAAGGTTGAAAGGTCGAACCTGTAATAAAATCGAAGATACAGAGACAACAGAGTAATGCCCACCCGTGACACCCTCCTCCGCGAGTTTTAAACTTCGATATTTTTTTTATTTTTATTTTTTAATAACAGTCAATTCTGCATTCCACTTTTGTCCCGTGTGAAAAGCTCGAACTTCTTTTGACTGCAAATGCATGGCTTTTAAAAAAAATGAAGATTTTCTCTTAACTTTTAAGTATTTTTAAAATTGTGATATTGTGATATTTTTAAAATCCTTTTTCGTAATTTCGAGAGGGATTTTCTCAAATTTGTAAGGGAAAAGGAAAGAAAAAGTTAAATACTCTCTATATATACGGCATAATATATAAATAAGTATAGTATTAATGTAATATTACTAGGTAACTTAGTTATCTTATTTAATAATCTATTTAAATAACATCTAGATATATCTTTGTGAAGTTATTATTTTATGTATGCTTAAATGTTTGTATTTTGTTATTTAAATTATTTTATTACAACTTGAAATAGTAAAATTTATATTAAAAAAAAATGATAATTTGTAATTTTTATATGAAATAGAAATAAATATAATTTTATTTGCAATAATAATTATTATAATTGTTTATATAATGATTTGCTTTAATAGTGTATTGTTTTTTTACAATATGATATTATAATACGTTAAGTTTTGTTAATTTAATATTATATTTTAGTTATTTTATATTTTTATATATTAGGTTATATTATAATTATATTATTTGTGTGGAGGAAATAATAATTTAAGGTTTGCATAAAAAGTTTTGTTTATATTCAATGCATAAAAAGGAATATTTATAACAAACATTTGCTTTAGAATATAATATTATGAGAATTTATATCCATAAAAGATATATAATAAATGTATGCAATATATTTTTTTTTTTAAAATATACAATTAGATATATAAATGCAAATTAATGTGGAAACAAGATATTTGTATAGATATTTGATTAAGAAAATACATTTGTATTTTAAAAAGTATGTACATATGAGTTATTAATATAAATCAAAACACTATATATGGACCTAGTTCAATATTTATGTAACATGTAGAATGGAAGAAATAATAAGGTAAGGTTTGAATAAAAAGTTATTTGTTTATATTGAATGCATAAAAAAGAATATGTATAACAAACATTTTCTTTAGGATATAGAATTATGAGAATTTATATACATAAAATATATATATATAGTAAAATCATGAAATACATTTTTACAAAAAATCTACAATTAGATACATATATGAGAATTATTGTACAAAGAAGATATCTTTAGAGATATATGATGAAGAAAATGCATTGTTAGTATCATGAAGTTTCCACAGTCCATATAGTAATAGTGTATTGAATTTTTGGATTGAAATTGTGTATGATTTTTTCACATCAACATTTTGGATCATACTCCATGATCCATCATCACTCTCACCTCTATTTGTATTGCATCTTGATGATGGATCATGGAGTATGATCTAAAACATTGATGTGAAAAAATCATATACAGTTTCAATTCAGAAATTCAATACACAAAATACATTGTTATTTTTCAAAGTATGTACATGTTATATATATGAGAATTAATGTACAAAGAAGATATCTTTAGAGAAATCTGATGAGGAATATACATTGTCATTTTTCAAAGCATGTACATGTGAGTTATTAACATAAAACTCAATGGTGAGTTTTATTTTATTTATTGAGATTATTTTCAAAATTTCACATCTAAAACTCTCATAAAAAGAGAACCCACAAAAACCCATTTTCCAAATCACCATTTAACCCTAGATCTAAAAACACATAAGACCTTTAAAATGCATTTTATTATTTTATGCAAGACCATGCATATTATGAACAAGACTCACTCACACCAAAGGTTAATAACTAGGAATATGTCTCCTTGTACAATCTGAAAAACAAGGCTCTAATACTAAATGAAAGGAAACTTGCAACAAAAAAAATCATTTCTACATAGCCTTCATGAGAGAAAATATGTAAAACAAGTTTTAAGAATCCACAATACTAATTGATAAATAAAAAAATACAAGATAACACCAAATGTACCTTGGGAAAACCCTTCTCCAAGGAAAAAACCCAACCTCCAAAAGTACCCACACAACTCAATGTATTATCTCAATAAACAAAATTACAATACACTTTTAGAATCTTCATGC
Organism: Sequoia sempervirens; assembly: GCA_007258455.2. Taxonomy (NCBI): domain Eukaryota; kingdom Viridiplantae; phylum Streptophyta; class Pinopsida; order Cupressales; family Cupressaceae; genus Sequoia; species Sequoia sempervirens. The sequence continues at coordinate 353,409,136 of VDFB02000015.1, read as the reverse complement.
AAAATTTTGATGCATTTAGCATCCTAGTTTCATTCTTGATGAGGATTTGTAGGATATAGGTTTGTGATTTTTATTTTAGTATTTTAATATTTTTTAACCTATGCAAAAGGTTGAATAGTAAAACTCAAAAGTTAAAGTTTAGTTGTTATGAGGTTAGCATAAAATAGCTAATTTAATTGTTAATTTTTAGTCCTATATTAAGATTTGGAAAATATTTCTAAATTTTTTATTTTAGGTATATTCATGCCTATATAATTATAACTTTCATCTACATATGACATATTGGAATACAATTTTGTAGTTTATGATTGTAGAGATTAATGTCTATGTTTTAAAATCTAATCTATGTATTTTGTTACTTCACTCTTATTTTCCATATCAAATTTGGCATAAAAAAACCTAGGCTCTATTTTCCTAGGTTACTACTATGGGTTTGAATGTTTCTCCTAGGTTCTATATTCTTAGTACTGCACATAGGGGAAATACAGTGGTTAGGAGAAACCATCAATCTCATCCAATCCATATGTCCTAGAGGGTGTGCATTCATTTGATATAGCTAGGTAGAGAAGGTAGAAAAAACCATAAATAATATTAGTAGAAATATGAAAAGGATGGGAGATTTCAACATGCCTCACTTCTTCCGAGAGCTATAAAAGAACATCCAAGTGACACTTGTAATCTCTATTTTACATAACAAGACAAATCTCTCTTGTGTTATGCTAACAAATGTTAGTGGAAATTACTTTTCTCTAAATAACATCTCTCCATACAAGGTAAAATTTATTATTTTTTTGGAAGATCAAATTCAATCTCTTGTAGAGTAGTGTTACATTATTGGCTGACATGTTTATATATAAAATATAAAAAATGACAATTCACAAAGCATCAATCATAGAATTATTAAATATTTATCTTAATTTTTCTCTAGAGATTTTTTTTTTTTGTACTACAAGGGTGTCCCCCCAACCCAACCCAACGGTCCAGTAGCCTTTACCTTGGGTACCTGAGGTAGGCTAGGGCGAGACTAGTCCCCTGCGGGTGAGATCCGCTACCCGCAAGAAGTCCCACCTCTTAAACCCGAGAGTGGAGTCAAACCTAAGACCAATGGGGAGCAAACCCACTGCCCAAGCCAACTCTACTACCCGTTCGGGCCTTCTCTAGAGATTATTAATTCTATAAGTTATAAACATGTGGGTGTTTTTTTTACAAAAAATAGTTAGATTTTAGATAGTAATCCTATATACAATCCCTTGTTAATTTATATTTCTATAACATTGTTGATACTCCCAATTTAATTATTTCCATAAATTAGCTAAAATATATTATTAATTTAATATCTTTGGAACCATAAGGATTTTTCTTCTAAAATTTTTCCACATTATATCTAGTGGAGTTTTAAACATCCTCGCAAAGGGGTTTTATTCTATCTCTAAGAGATCTCTCGATTTAATTGCTTTCATCAATCCCAAGTCTAGTAAAGTGTTTGACCATATTTCATGACCATTTTTATTGTTGGGAGGTACAAATTATTTCAATAGCTTTAATCTATAATAACATGACTATTAATCTAGCTAAGAGAGTTGTTGAATTCACAAGTGTGGTATCTATATTTCTTGATAAGGTTAATAACATTTTTGTTTTGAGGCTTCCTACTCCTTAAGGACATAATCTCTAAACAAATGTGTGGTTAAGATCTATGATGGATCCAAAGATCTTGAATTTCTCTTGGATTATTAATATGGATACATGGTTTAAATACAACCAAGTTATCTATGATAACAAGGTACCCTTGTAAAATTAAAGTTTGTGTTAATGTCACTAATGTCACACCCTATTATGTGTTTACCTATTTACTATTACTATGCTAGAGTAAATTATTGCATGTGTGAATGTATTTGGAATTTTGATTGGAAATATATGTTCTTGCACTTTGTTATCAATGAATTATGAATGAATGTTTATTTCATTTAATGTTATGTGAAGGAATGCATATATGGAATTGAATGGTTATTGAATTGAATATTCTAACTATGAAAAATATTATGTGAATGCTTGTTTTGATGAATGGTTGACTACCATGGGAATGTGTTAAGTTGGATGCAGGTTCATATTCAATCCTTTAGGAGTGAGGGGAAGTATCACTCAAGAGAAGAACTTGGTCAGGTAACCTGTAACAAAACCTAACTGAGCTTACACACACACTCACAATAGAATGGTTGAGTCAAGTCATAGATTTGGGAATTGGTAAGTCACCCTCTAGTATGGTGTGTTTGCATTAGTAAGGATCTTATTTACTATTGAGTGCATTCTTGGATGATGTTTATGTGTTTGGAGTTCATGGGTTCTTCTCTATATTACTATGCTTGATTGGTGTGGTGAACATGCATTGAATGTATATATATGTACATACATATGAATGTCAATGATAGACCATACACATGAAGGAACACGTACATGAGAGTACATAGGTAGACGTACCTATCACGCTTATGAACAGGTTGCTTATGAGCATGGTGTTATCGAAGGGACAATGCGACATGTATATATATGTATATATACATCACACATATATATTCTTATCAATAAGATAGTAATTGTTTATGGGATTGATTATAATCGAATGTGTATATATATAGGATATATACATATGTATACATGTGTCAATATACACGTATGAGTGACAAATGGATGTGTCCATGCGGATATATCAATATATATACATATGTATACATGTACATAGAGTTATATATATACAAACAATATTATATATGAAATATCAACTTGATCTTATTCATTTGAATATCAAATGTATACATATTTAATTGACATGGAATATATATATTAGAATATATACACATATACATATATATATATAGCATTAAAGCTATCCATCGATATATATATGTACATGTATATATATGTACATATATATATTATGCAAAGTATTAGAGGTCGATTTATACATATGTTACGCAAAAGATAAAGGCCGATTTGGAATTTATAAGCCATGGTCGATATAATATAAATGTATCGTTATTTTAAAGTAGTGCATTGCTTATACAATAGAATGCATTATTCAAAAGGATAAAAGGCGATGGAAATATTAAACATTAAGTCTATTGTGTTAAGTGATTTAAATGCATGAATAAAAGATATGAACCATAGCCATTTAGACATGCCTAGTCAAAGCACATTCTAAACACTATTTCTAAGGAGTCGATTCATCCTTTACTTGTCGATTGAACATACTATGATTGGGTCGACTAAAATATGTGTTTCTTCATGAATGTTGACTATTTCCTTTGATAAACCATAGGCAAAATAATAGGGAGGTTGTTGAAACTTGGTGCCATAATATGAATGCTCTATTTTCTATAGAAGTCTTCCATACTTGCAATTCGATTCTCACCTGTAGAACATGTGCATATTTGATTTAGTTGAGCATTGTTGTCATATAAGGAGGTCAATCTATAGATTACCAAGCTAAGTGTTAACTTAGAGTGTTGCCACCTTTTCCTAAATGAGATGAGTCGACTTGCATGCTCGAGTGGTGTCGACTAGCATACCATTTTCTTAGGCATCAATGTCTCAATATTTTGTATAAATAGATGAGCCAACTCTCTCATTTGGACACACAATCTAAGGTTATAATCTATTGTTTATATTTTGTAGTTGTATTTTCCAAAGATAGAGTGATTTTGTGAGTATTGAGGAGGAGGTTATTGTGAGGTTTGCATTGATTGGTTATAGTAATTCAAAGTGAAGCCTAACAAGTTGACTTTGGAAGGCTAAGATACAAATTAGTCAATTGGATTAAACAAATTATAGGCATGAGGATCTATTCGCCTTTTATTTGTCTTTTGTCACGAAAGAATGAATGTCTTGGTTGTTTTGTATGGAATTGCTTGAGAATGATTGCAATAGTGAATTATTGTATTTGCTTATGGAAAGGAAAATAAGTTGTTTTATGCTTTTCTATGAAAGTGTTTGTATATACTCCATAATAGGAGAGCTTGTTTATCATTAGTATAATATACTAGGAATGATGAAACAAGGATAGCTTAAGGGTTATTCATTGCAAAGTTATTTGATTGATTTAGACAACTCATAAGTCACATCTGGGATTTGATTATCCATTGAAGGGAGGGTAACTTATGTTTATGCTTTGTGGGTAGAAACACCATTGTGTTTTGGGGAAAGGGAATAGGTTGTTTCTAAGGTTAAAGACTACCTATTGAAGAAAATTACCTATGCATAGTTTATAATGGCCTAAATTCAAATTGAGCTTGAGTAGTGTATGTGAGTAGGATGACTGTCATCAAAGTACTAAGTGAGAACACTTTGGCCAAAGTAGTGTGATTGCCTTTGGATCCACTGTCAATTCATCGTGATCCATTTATGCATGCTAGTTCAAGATTGTAGAGTCTACAAGTTCTAGTTATGTAGGACACAACACTAAGCTCATAATGGTTGTTGTTATGAGGTTACTCCACCAATCTCTTTGTCGAAGGGTAGGGCCATCTATCAAATGATAGATGCGTGGGGGACCGCATATGAGTCTGTGGTTGGTTGAAAAGCGCTTGAGTGACGCTTCTCCTCCTTAGCAAGTGACTGTGACCAAGATTTGAAAGGAGATTCCTAAACCATCTATATCTAATGCTTTGAAGCTCAACTGAGCTATGTATGTACTTTGTACACATTCTTTGGAAAATATTGTAATATGTGAAATATATTACTTTGGAAATGAAATTAGAATTGATTATTGTCATGAAATCTATGTTAATTTGTTCTCTATTATAGAAAAGAAAAATTATATGGCAATGGCTAAGTAACTTAGTTTATTTACTAGAAAGTGAAAACTTAGGAAATTTACTTGCGTGAAAAATTGGCATGTTACAACTAAGGTCTTGTTAATTGAACAACAAAATTCTTAGAATCCTATCAGCACATGAGATCATCTTGTCTCAATTTTGAAGAACACATTTTATCCTTCCAACTATGAGTAATATCTACATATCAAGTGGCTTTGTCTATGATAAGGATGTTAAATGTCTATGCAAGATTATATATGCGGTGCAATCGATTGACAATATTACTCAAGTGATTGATCTAGCTATGTCTCTTATTTTAAAGTTCAAGAGTGGATTACAATAATCTCTATTTAGGGAATTTAAATAAACTTCCTTTACAACATTATATGATGAATTCAACCAAGAACAATTGGTAGAAGAAAAAATTTATTTTTAGTATTGAGTGTCTTGACCTTCATTTTCTATAGGTCCCACCAAATTATAAATTGAAAAATATTTTTCTTCTCCTTCCTCTTCTTCTCATTTTCCTTCTTTTGATACTAGAAAATGTAGTAAATTTTATAATTATTAAAAAAACAATGGTCATGAAATTTTTGAATGTTTTAAATTCAAGAAGAAGAGTTTGCTTGTATACTCTCCAGATGCACAAAAGAAGAATGTACCCATTGAGACTTATAGTAATGATAGAAAATATGATGATTTGAAAGGTAGGATAAATAAGGTTACCTTGATGTACCATAATTTTATTTTAAGGGTTTTTTATAATGCTTTTGTCACTCATTCTCGCCTAACACATGATTTCTTTGTGGATTATATCATTGATAATGGATTGTCAAAAAAATTGATTGCAAAGTCTAATATTGACAAACCTGCATTTATTGATGGATTCACATCCTCATCCATATTCAAATGAATGGAAGGATAATGGTCATCCTATAAAATCACACACACACATATACTATTTATTTTATATTTGGTCCCCAATTGATTGATAAGGTCACCTATGATGTGATTAGTATGGTTTTTTTGTGGTTTTTTACTAAGTAATCCCTATTAGTATGATAGGAAACCTTATTATTATGACTTTAATAAAACATATACACTAAAAAAAGATAATAATACACGTTCTTAGTTAAAAATACTAAAAATACCACTAATCTAGTACTTAGTTGTAGACAAGCATGTAACGTTATCAATCAAGCACAAGAGCTTGCATTAATTTTATAAGGCCATAATGTAATGATTCTAAAGTAACAGTTACTATGTACAAACAAAATTCTACTCTTGATATTTTTTTGTCATATTCACATGTGTTTCAGGAGCCAAAAACACTTCCTCTTAAACAATCAATCATTCAACTATTAATATTATTCATGTTTCACTTCTTCCTAGTGCCCCATTGTATAAAATAAAACTTTAGGATTTACTATCCAAAGATTCCATGAAACTAAGTACCTACCCTTATGCTTCACCATTGTTTCTTGTTCTCAATAAGGATGGGACTTGACATCTATGAATTAATTTTTGGGCATTGAATAAGATCACCATAAAAAATTTCTATTCACTTCCTCGCATCAATGACCTTTTGGATTAACTTCAAGATGCCAAATTATTCTCCAAGATTGATATAAAAATTTGATATCACCTAGTAAAGGTTTAAGTAGATGACACATGGAGGATAAATTTCAAGACCAAAATGGGGATTTTTTAGGGATTTTGATGTCATTTGCTCTCACCAATGCTTTGGAAATTTTTGTTATATAATTTTATGATATATTTTCTTTATTACACTTGGAAAGTATATCTTCAATATTTGGAACATGTTCTTCACACATGCTTCAATAGAATAGTATATATGCCAAATTTCCTAAGTTTTCTTTTTCTCATACATTTGATCTTGGATTTATCATTGATGCATAAGGAATTTGGGTGGATCCTACAATAGTGGAAGTTCTTCTCAAGTTGATAAATCCTTCAACTCTCATTGAATTGAGAAGTTTATTAATTCTACTCCAATTTTTTCATTCATTACTTAGATATTGACACACCTTTGTACTAATTTATAAAGACCAATGTAGTGTTTAATTGGATAGAACTCATGTATTTAACACAATGAAAGAGAATTTATATTCTACACCTATTCTTGTATTATTGGATCTCTCAAAACCTCTTAATATCAAGACATATGCTTCACAATATGCACTTGGAGATGTTTTATAGAAAAAAAATCATGTGGCCTATCATTCAAACATTCTTTTTTGCTAAATAAAACTACTCTACATATGATAAGGAGTTATATGCATTGTTTTGATACATCAAGTAATAGAACATTTTACTATAGGAAAATAAACAATTATCTTGTGTTGATCACTTACCTCTATAGTTTCTCTAATCTTGAAATAAAATCAAAAGAGATAGGTATATGAAGTGAGCCTCATATTTATGAAAATTTCACTTGGTCACCAAGTGTAAGAAAGGGAAGTTTATATTTTTTCAATCATCCTCCTATGGTTAATGCTTTTATTTTTGTGACCACTTATCATGTGGGATTTCAATCATGGTCTCCTTAGTATGCTCAAGATCCTAATTTTGGTCTACCATATAAGTCTTCAAAATCATACATCTTATAATTTGACACATTTTCAAGATTTTTATATCAAAGGTTGCTCTAAAAGTTGGATAAGCTTTGTGTCCCTTGAGATCACCAAACTTCTCTTCTAAAGGAGGCACACTTTGCTCTTATGGAAATCATTTCGACGAGTAAAAAGTAATTCATCATTTGCACTATTTCTTATATTGGCTTCACATGTAGTGATATGTTCTACATTTCCTCGAGAGATGTGAAATATATTGCCACTCCAAACAAACAAATAGAAACATGGACTTGGTCAATGGTCTTCTATTATTTTTTTTCCACCATGATTTTGTTTTTGTGGTTTTTTATTGATTCAATAAGATGGCCAAGTTCATCCCATGCCATAAGATAGGTTTTACACATGAATTAGCCCAAAATTTCTTCGAATCTATTTGAAAATCCTTTAGACTACTTACTAGCATTGTTTCTTATTGTGATTCACATTTTTTGGAATCTTTACGATATTTATGGAATATGTTAGGGTTTATCTTAACTTTTCCATAAATTTTCATCCTTAGTCAAATGGATAGACTGAAGTTGTGAATTAAACTCTTGTATAGAGTTTCATGACTTATCATTATAGTTCTCCTACCAAGTGGGATTTGAGCCTAACCCATATTAAGCATGCTTACATCTAAGTAGTTCACTCATCTACAAGTCACTAACCATTTCAAATGTGTCTTGGTTTTTATCCTTTTTCTCCATGTGGACTTCCTTTATCTTTTCCTTCTCCTAAAACTATGCATATTAAAAAGAGAAAGATAAGTCCCACTTCATCTAACATATGTAAATTATTTAGTCCAAAGTAATTCAAATTCTTCATAAGACTTAAGAAAATCATAAATAAATTATGGATCATCATTGCATCCCTCGCCATTTTCAAGTTGGATATAGATTTTGGATACACTTAGATAAGTATCAATTCAAGGAGAAAGCACACAGTAAGGTCAAACCATTTTGATATTCAAACCTTACACTATTATTTAGGAGGTGTCTAATAATGATTTTAAATTTGACCTTCTAATATAGTTGGGCATAAATGATGTCAATATTTATCTTCTCAAGCACTACCATGAATCAACATTAGAGATTAAGCTTCTTTTTAGTCATTTTGTTAAAGTCATTCTTGATTTTTTAATTTTCATTTGATTTTGACAAATTTATTGACGTAACGACTCATTATAAAAGACATGGTTTGACTTATTACTATAGACACTTAAAATTGTCCTGACTGATATTGCACATCTGAATTTGATTACTAACACCATTTCATCCTAAATCACCCCTTTTTTTACTGTTTAATTAAATAATCTTCAATATTTAACTAAATTCATCATTTTCTCCTATTAATCAAATGATCAATATTATTTGGCTAGTTCACCCCCTTTCAAGCTAATTTTTATCTTATCTAACTAGGTAATGAAAATTATTTAATTAGATTGCTTATGTCCTATCATTTAATTAAATTTAATCTTAATTATTCAATTAAATATTAACCCTCTTTCATTAATAAGTTAATTATTTAATAGAAATCCTAATTTCCCTCCATCTTGCACAATTAAGTAATTTCTTAAATTACTTAATTGGCTAATTTTCCTCACCCTACCACTTGCAAGGGAATATTCCTATGGAATATTTCTCTATTTGCACTCATTCAAAAATGGGAATATCTTCTAACAACTTCCTAATTTTTAGGAAGTGTGCTTCTTTGAATCAATGAGAGCCATTGATTAACTCCTTGATCCATGTCAACTTGCATTCTCATCCCTTGATGAAAATCCTTGATCCATTCCTTCACTTCTCATTGCCTTTCATCCATTGATTGTGCAATTCAATCATGACCATTGATTCAACATTTTCTCCTATAAATACTCCTCATTTTGGAGAGAAAAGGATCCACTTCCATTTTATCAAAGTTATGTTGCATAATTGCATACTTACTTTCATCCATCTTGCATCCATTTTAGCTTTTCATCCATTTTTTAGCTTAGTTTTCATCAAATGGCTACCATCTTTGAGCTTGTTTATGTCTAGGGATTGGGAAAGGGTTGTCATTCCATATCAATGCAACACCAATCCCCCAATGGGATGAGGTTTGAGACATTTAACTAGGCTCCTTTATGCATTTCTTCATTGTTTATGTTTAAATGGCTTCTTCGAACTCTATGTTTTCAAGTATTTCATTAGGGGTATAGCTTAGCTAACTAAATCTTGCTTAACTTCATATGGATTTGGTAGATTTAGCTTATGTTATGATTATTCTCACAATTAGCTTATTTCCAAGAAATGTCAATGTCTAAATCAAGTTCGTTGGATCTCTCATTATTACTTGTCTCGATATTTTCCTTCTCTTTTTTTAGACTACAGGAATCAGTCGGGTATTCGTCCCCCTATAAACTATAGTGCGCCTAGTAAAAAAATTTCATGTGACCGGTGGCACTAGTGTGACATGCCCTCCGGTACCACGGGTTTGGGGGGAGACTAGACCTCATGACCTCTTGCATGCAACAAGATGCTTTAGCCAATCGAGCTAGGCCCCCAGCCCCATATTTTCCTTCTATTTTAAGAGCATTGGAGTTGAATGTTTTTATTGTGGGAGGAATGATTAGGATTCAAAGGGTATAGCATTAGGATTTTTATTTTTTTATTTCATTAATTTTTAACTTATATAGAAGGTTTAATGGTAAAATTTAAAATAACTAATTTTTAATTTTTAATTTTAAGTCTTAAGTTAATATTTGTAAAAAAATTACAAATCCTTTATTTTAGAATTATTTATGCCCATATAATTGTTAATTTCTTTCATGTATGACATATTGGAATACAAGTTTGCAACTTATTTGGTTGAAAAGATTAATGCCTATGTTTTTTAATTTAATCTTTGTATTTTTTTCTTCACTCTTTCTTGTTTTCTATTTAAATTCCTCCATGTGAAAAGGAAATGATAACCATGTCACCATAAATTTAAATCCATACTACCACATATGAAACCTACAAGAGATAATTAATCCAACCTTAATCAACTAGATAAAGGTTACACAATCTAACCTCAATATCTACGCATGTGATTGATTCTATAGCATCAAGCTTGCACAAAACCATTAAGTGGCACTTCATAAACCATGTGCCTTAAAACCATGATCTCACTAAACCATAAACCCAAATTAAATATTTGGTATTAAGTTTTCCCAATATGACACCCACATTAAATATTTATTACAATATCACATACAACTTAAAGTGTGCCTACAAATACCTAACCCATGTGGTATCCACATCTCTAAGATGCACCACATTTTTTTTATTATTAGCATTATTATTCTTGTTATGTAAGGTGTCCAATACACCTTTCTCAACATATTTCAACATAGAAGATAGTATAGTGTTCCTATTTTTATGGGAACCAAGCTTTCAATTGATTAGTGTTCTATAAAACCCATAGAGATGGAGGATGTGCTTCATTTTCCTTGTGATATTATAGCTAGGATTTTGATGATATATGATATAGCTTGAACTAGACCAAACATTTGTCAATTAGTGAGAGTGTTGACTTTATTTATGACTAATCTTGAAAGAGATGATTAGAATATGTTTAATAGGGTATTTAGAAGTTTTTGGGCTACCTCCAAGTACTCTATTTGTTATCATGGTGATTCTACATGATACCAACACTTAGTTGATATTCATAGATTCATGGATACATATTAGGTAGGAGATGACAATAGCAAAAGATCCACTAGTGAATATGTGTTTAGTTTATTTGACCTAATGTTATTATTTGGATGAGTAAGTGATAGGTTATGGTTATTTTATCCACAATAGAGGTTGAGTACATGATAGTTTCTCATTTTTAAGGAGTCTATCTAGGTTAAGAGGGTGTGATTGGATGTGGATTAAATTAGGGAGCTATAACAGTTCTTTATGATAGTTAGAGCATCATATGTGTGGTAAATGTTAGGATTAGGTACCATCCACCTTGTAAATCCTATGTTGTATATCATGGTTCCAACATCCTTGGAAAGTGTCTTAGGAACTTAAGGTGTATTGGGAAAATATTTTGTAATATTAATTCTCACCATTGTTTGTAATATACTCAATAATGGGTGATGGGTCCACTAGTAGTAGTTAAGGTGGGTTGTGGACATAATTAAATTTAATATTTTTTCCCCACATGTGGATGCCTAGAATTTGATAGTAAAAGATAAAGGAAATGATAAATAAGTGTCTTCTGGGATTCTCCAAGTGGGTACTTGGAAAGAGACAATAGGTGTCACTTGGTTTTCCATTATTTATTACATTTAATGTGCTATTTATCTCTCATGTTTGGGTGCCCAAGTTGGAGGGAAAGTATGGGAGCCAAAACTAGTGTCCTTTCATATTCCGAAGAGGTAATCAAAAGGTTGGGGACGTTTGGAATTAAAGGTCATCTTTGGGTGCCTTGTTTGGTGCATTAGATGCCTTCACAAGTCTATAAATTCAGCCTCTTGGACGTGGAATTGGAGAGGAGTAGTTGAATGTAGTGTTATTCTATAGGAACAAGGATGGGTGGAGGCATAAGGAGGTTGTTCACAGGTGCACAAGTGTTTCCATATTGGAGGAAAGGAGGATAATGTAAGCGGTTGTATTGTAATCTCATTTATTTGATGATAATGCATACTTGACCTCTCTTCTTGGTGAACTTTTTTTCTACAAGGGTTTCTGCACGTAAATCTTGTGTTATGTGATGATCTTATGTTGTTGATTTGTGCCTTATTGTTTCTATCTTATGCTGATGATATTATTGATTTATTACTGTTATAAGTTCACATAAGATAGTGTTTATAAGCATGTTATGTTTTTTATAAAGTAAGCATCATTTTTAGGGTGTTGTACCCTTTACAGAGAGTCACAAGGGCCAAGAGAGTCTTAGATAAAAAAAGCATCAAAACAAAACACCTAACCAAAAAACATACACAAACTAACAACACACGAACCAACAACAAACCAGCAGCAGACTCGCTGGCATTCTCCCAATTCTTTGACAAAAGTTGAACCAAATCATCACCGATCCACTCCTGGAGGTCTTCAGTCTTCTTCATCTCCATCTCGTCCTTCATGGCAGCCGACAGGGTACTAGTGACATAGTGAACCAATTTGACCGTGAAGCGGGTCAAACCATAGAATTTTTTATCTAGTTTGTCCATTCTTTCTTTCAGCACACCGAGCTCCTCCCCGCCGCCTGTAGAGTAGTCGAGATAATTCTGCTCAATATCCAGTGGTTCTGACAAGTGAGAGGCCGAAACCTCCTTCTGGGCTTTACCCTTGTCAGGAATGGATGAGGGACCTCTGGCTTTCACACCTTCCTCACCCTTTGACACCTCTTCAACTCTACTATCTTTGCTATCTGACAACTCCTCTTCAGTGTCCAAATCTCTAATCTGCACTTTTTTTTGTTCTTTTCCAACTTGCCAAAGCATCAAATGATGGCATCACAACCAATAACCACAGTCTCCACAACCACCGTATCACCCAACGAGTCCTTGCTCACAACATTTTTCCCTTTACATGGAGGCTCCTTCTCCTCCTTACCTTTCTTTTTTAGGGCAGGCTTACTAGGAGTCTTAGCAAGGGTAGACTTGAGGTCACACAGGCTAGTTGTCGCACTGGTTTGGGCAGCTCCCTTGATGCCCTTAAGTTTTTTGGTAGCGGGTTTGGGTTTCTAAGAATCTGCAATGACCTGGTGACTCTTCCTGATAGGGCCTTTAGATTCAACCGAAGATAAGTTGGTTGCAGTGGGGGGCTCAATTTCCTCAATTTGAACGGCCGAAATGGGTTTTGGAGGGCATAAAGCCAGATGAAAGTGGTAGAGTCTTAGGATAAGATCCTGGTGGAGTGGTAGGGGAGTAGGTTCATTGGGAATTAAAGCAACAGACTCAACACATTTTTTGACCGAGTTTTCAAGGTCCATAAGTAAGAAAAAGGGAAAGCTCAGTAAAACTTTATGCCTAAGGTGATTTAACAAGGGAACATGGTAGAAGTAATAGGTCTTGTACCTACCTTCCAACGTGACATATTTCATCAGAGCAAGACACACCTAGTTCCATGGCTAAGGAAGAGCCTCTCATTCAAACCCAAACTGGTTGCGCACCGGTGTCTCGTCCCCCACAAAGAATTTGTTCATACTATCATTATCCTGGGTCTTAGAATGTTTAGGATGCTTCATGCCAGAGCACTGGAGACCTGTCGCCTACGCAATCACTTCCTCATCCACCATAAAGGAGATGCCTCCCAGAGACACATGTCAATTCTTCCAAGAGTTGATGAACTGGGTCGACAGATTAGGGTCATGGCCCACAAGTCTCCATTAGAGGAGCAACTCCACCTTTGACACAAATGTGCCAGACCAGCGAATCCTTGCAAAATTATTTGCAATTATCCGGCTCCGTCTGCACCCTATCACCTCCCATGATTCCGCACTACACATACTATAATCAGGAACCCTAAAAAAATAGAAGGTTAGAGATAATAGCAAGGTGAAAAATCACTTGCACAATAAGGCAATTAAGCCATAAGCATGTTATGTTGGTTGTTTTTTAGCATCATAAATAAGATGGATCTTATCATGGTATTTTCATATTAAGGCAACTTAATTTTCAAATTTGCATATAAGTTTTAGATTTTCATGTTGTTGTTGTCCAAGCCTTGTATCTCATCCATTGAAATCATTTTTGGATAGAGATTGAATTCCCAACAATCGGTATTCAACCTATTTATTTTTTATTGGTAAATAACCCTTCCTTTCATGTGAGGAAAAATAATGTATATGTCCAATACCATTTTTATGACATGGTAGAGTATGGGAAGGTGGTGTAGGAGAAATTTAATATTTTTTACAATGTTATATATGTACAAACAAAGATAGTCAACACATAGAATTTCAAGTGGTGCAATAATCTATGGGCCTCTTATTCCATGGTAGATAGTTAACAATGTTGGTATTCGCTTTGCTCTTGCAAGATTCTTGAAAACTAAGAGAATGTTAGGAAAAATGTCACAACCTTACATCCTATTTTTAAGAACACAAAAATCCAATTATGGCTATAGAGGATAAATTTAGAGATAAAGAAGTATTAAAATTGATCTTAACTAGAATAATGGGTTACAATTATAAGGATATCCTTAGATAATTTAATTTATAAAAAAGGGTTTAAATGTGTAACATACCCCTTATTCTACACAGTAATTTTCCTATGTTTTACCACAAGTGAATATAATCTAATGGCTAAACACATAGCAATAAAAAAAATTCTTTTCAAAACAAGATAAAATGAACACATGATAGCAACAAAATATCTTTCTCATTTCATTCAACAAATTGTATAATATTTCCAAAGAGATTGTTTCATAATCTAAATACAAAATACATTTCACATCTTTCAAAGAAATAGATACAAGTTATATGCATAGCTCATCTAAGCTTCATTGGCACTAGAAATACAATTCATCCAAGAAATCCCCTTTCAAATCTTGGCTTGTCGACTGAGAGGAGAAGCATCACTCAAGCACTTTTTTGTCATCCATGGACTAACTAAGGTCCCCCACACATCTACCACATATGGTAAGATGGCCCTACCCTTTGACAAAGAGCTTTGGTCTGGAAACCATAAAATACTAGCCTATCTTGAGCTAGTGTTGTGTCCTGCATAACTAGAACTTTACCATACAACTTATCTATATTCTACATGTATGACAATCTTAGACTAGCATGGAAAAAGGTAACACAATGAACTAACAATGTAACTAGTGGCGAATTACAGCACTTTGGCCAAAGTATTCATCACCCTCTTTCGAAATGGACGTCACACGCCACAACAACACAACAAGCAATTAGTGCCAACTTTGGCACTGGATTTTAGTGTATTTTGAGCCATGACTTGAACAATTTGGTTGGTGCTAAACTCGACACAAACAGGCATGGATAACTCGGTGCCAGATTTTGCATCGATTTTGTCATCGTATTTAGCGCCAGGTTTAGCGCCGAGAAATCGTAGCGCCTCTGAAAGCACCTAAAATAGCACCGAGAAGTAATGTCAAAAATTGCACCAAAATTGGCGCCCAATTTGGCTTCCGGATTTGCTTCCATGTCTACTCCCATTTTTGCTTCTAATTTTGCTTCTAGTTTTTCTTCCAATTTGACGTCTAGTTTTACTTCCAGGTTTGCCTCCATGTTTGCTTCCAATTTTGCTTTCGGTTTTCCTTCTAGTTTTGCTTCCAGTTTTTCTTCCAAGTTTGCTTCTAGTTTTGCTTCCGGTTTTGCTTCTAGTTTTGCTTCCAAGTTTGCTTCCGGTTTTACTTCCAGTTTTGCTTTCAGTTTTGCTTCTGATTTTGCTTCTAGGTTTGCTTTTGGTTTTGCTTTCGGTTTTGCTTCTAGGTTTGCTTTTGGTTTTGCTTCCAGTTTTGCTTCTAGTTTTGCTTCCAGTTTTTCTTCCAAATTTGCTTCTAGTTTTGCTTCTAGTTTTGCTTCCAATTTTGCTTCCAAGATTGCTTTTGGTTTGCTTCTAGTTTGGCTTCCATTGTTGCTTCCTTTTTGGTTCTAAAAATGTTTCTTGTTTTGCTTCCATTTATTAATTTAATATGTTTTATTTCAATTTAATTAGTTAAATATATCGTGCCTCTTAAATAACTCATATGATTATAGAGTAAGTAATTTAATTATTTAACTCATATGATTAAATAACAATATAATTATTGTAACATGATCATCATCTATAATTAAAACAAGTGAGTCAAATATCTATAATTTAATTGAATTTGACAGCATCCATCCTGAGCAGTAAATTAAAATAATCATACTGAATAAATATCCATCCAAAAATCATCGACCACTTTTAATATATATAAATTGACAAGTCAATACTAATAATATCATCATCATATATAACTAAAACAAGTGAAAGTCAAATATGTCATACATCAAAAACATGTCAAAATGATACATGTCCAACAATCAACATAAGTGAAAATGATACATGTACAAATGATATAAATAAAATTGATAAATTATGTAACTCAAATTGATACAAGTCAAGATGATACATGTCCAAATGATATAGTGAAAATGATACAACTCAACAGTATAGTACTGTAGGATGTGAAAATGATGCATATGATAGTAACCATGAAAAGAGTCATCATAACGATATATTAGCAATGATCCATGATGTAGTCTATATGATCATGAATGTCACTGGTTACTATCACCAACTGTCTCATCATCGTCGTCGTCATCATCATCATTGTCATTGGCCTCAGTGTCTTCCATATCTGCATCATCATCATCCTCTGCCATGTGATCTGTACCGGCATAACCAATATTTTGTGGATCTATATCATATTGAGGATCATCTTGATCTTCTGGAAGACCCGTGTTCTACAAAAAAAACATTTAAAATGAAAAGTTATTATTTATTTCATGTAATAATTTATTTTTGTTATATATATAATATTACAACATATGAGATGAAACCATAATCATATTACATCATATCAAAGTGCACATACCATAATAAAATTTCAAAAAAGTTACAGCTAATGTTGGTGAGTCAGGAGAAACTTCAGCTTTCAAAAACAAAGCCAATTAGACTGGCATACTTGTGGATCAGGCCAACATTTGGTGGAAGAGGAAGAAATATGACTGGAACTCTGGAGGCCCACCATAATGGATTTCAGTAATATTCAACCATGAGAGCAGAAGAGAGAGTTGATATCATGTATCAAAACATTAAGCATGCATTCTTCCAGCTGGTGGAGAAGGAGATGATTACTTTGCTTCATTTTCATTTGCATAACCATATCACGGCGTGGGAACCAAGAAGACCAAGGATGTCCAGTTTTATGTGGAGGTAATGGATGTGGTCCAAACTTTAGGAGGGTCAAGAAGGTCAATGTATGATCCTGATGAAGTTGAGGAAGAACAACAAGAGAGGGACAAGAAAAATAAAATCAATATAGAGTTTCAAGGATTTTTTAAGCGAGTAAGAGAGCTATGGGAGCAGTCTCATCTAAAATATTTTGAACTAGAGTTTGATATACCATTTAGAGAGCTTGGTTTTCATGGAGTTCCTTTCAAGGCCTTTTCTTTTATTGTTCCTAAGGTAAACTATTTGGTAGAGTTGGTGGAATTACCTTTCTTAGTAATCCCTATTAGTGAGATTGAGATTGTTAACCTTGAGAGAGTAGGACTTGGGAAAAAGGCATTTGATATGGCTATTGTTTTCAAAGACTTCAAGCGGGATGTACTTCGCATTGACGCCATTCCTCAATCTTCACTTGATGGCATCAGGGAATGGTTGAACTCCATGGATATAAAGTATTATGAAAGCATAATGAACTTGAACTGGCCAATTTTGAAGAGTATTACTGATGATCCAGATAAATTTATTGAAGATGGTGGTTGGGAATTTTTGAATATGGAAGCTAGTGATTTTGATTTTGATAATTCAGAAGAGTCGGATCAAGGATATGAACCCTTTGATGTAGAAGAGGAATCAAAATCAAATTTCATGTAGCCACCATCAAGAGTGTTACAATCCAACAAGATGGAGGGAATTCTTATATAAGGATAATTTTCAATGTTGCAGGTACCGACTTTAATGCCAACTACAATGGCAACATTGAAATTCCCTAGTAGTATTTATGTTAAAGAAATTTCCTTTAGATGCAAGGATTCAAAGCACATCAACCATGTGGTACAAATGATTAAATCCCAAAGATGATCTATAGCAATGAAAGAGTCTAAAAAAGGCAGAGAGAGCTACACTGGTGACTCAAGATAAACTTCAACTTTCAAAAACAAAGCCAATTAGGCTGGCAGACGTGTGGATCAGGCCAACATTTGGTGGAAGAGGATGAAAGATGATTGGAACTCTAGAGGCACACCATAATGGATTTTGGTATTCAACCATGAGAGTAGAAGAGAGAGCTAATATCATGTATCAAAACATTAAGCATGCATTCTTCCAGCTAGCGAAGAAGGAGATGATTACTTTGCTTCATTTTCATTTGCATAACCATATCATGGTGTGGGAACCAAGAAGACCAAGGATGTCTAGTTTTATGTGGAGGTAATGGATGTGGTCCAAACTTTAGGATGGGAGATCTTGATGTCTGCCAAGAGGCATAAAGTCAGATGAATTAAGTTCACCTACATGTCTGCCAAAGTTTACTTCCAATTTTTATGACTATTTTTCTTGACTGTCAGAGTTTACTTACAAATTTGAAATTTATTTCTAGTCATTTTGATGAGGATATATTCAGCCAATGTGTAAGCACCTTTTGTTTGTATCACAACCATAGTAATGAGACTCATACTCACCTCAGACTGGCTAGGGTGACTCGAATCGGGGACTCGACGCAGACTCGACAAAATGAAAAAACCCTAGAAATTTAAAGATTTTTAAGGATTTAAAACTTGTTTCATGCACCCTTTATTAAATAGACCTTAAATACACAATAATATCATTAAATAGAAGAAAATTTGATCACATACACAAGTATACATCGATCACTTAAGTATAAACGCAAATTTTAGCTGAAGGAAATACACATACACAAGTATACTACTATTATGCCCTTAATAAATTTTTATCTGGCTACAATGTCATTTGAGTAGTCTTAGTCTTGTGCTCCAAATTCATTAAAGAAATGTGGAAGTGTTAAGCTCCAAACTGATAATACTAAGTATATCTATAACTATAAATTGTCTCTATCACATTCACAATAGAAAGGAACTTGTTGGAAGTAGTATGCTCTAAATTGCCAATACTTAGTGAATCTAGATCCATAGTTAGTAATGTCCAAACAAAACTTGTCCCAACAGCCATAGGGAAATGGGAAAATTTAATGGGTAATAATCAATGGGCTACGCAAGAGGATGTCATATTGTCAGTTGATTACCTAAGCCTTCCCCCATGCCCATTTCCCTATGGCTGCTAGGACAAGTTTTGTTTGGAAATTACTAACTATGGATCTAGATTCACTAAGTATTGGCAATTTAGAGCATACTACTTCCAACAAGTTCCTTTCCATTTTGACACACTATTAATGTGATAAAGACAATTTATAGATATAAATATTAAATAATGTTGCAACTTGCAATAAGCCAATAACACATAAAAAAATTAACATTCAAAGTTTAAACTTTATAATTAAATTATTAAACTAAAAAATTGGGTTAGCTTTTAGTTAGCTTTTTTGGATAGCTCTATTGGGTGTTGAGGACATTCCATTTATCTTTTGAATGTTAAGAAGTTAGAGTTTCAAGGATTTTTCAAGTAAGAGAACTATAGGAGCAGCCTCATCTAAAATATTTTGATCTAGAGTTTGATATACCATTTAGAGAGCTTGGTTTTCATGGATATAAAGTATTATGAAAGCATAATGAACTTGAACTGGTGGCCAATTTTGAAGACTATTACTGATGATCCAGATAAATTTATTGAAAACTATTACTTTTAAACTAATTAATATGTAATCATTTAATTTTTCCAAGGAGATAAAAAAAAAATCATTTAACATATTAAATATACTTACAAATTATTGAAGGAATGTTTTTTGAAATTATCAAAGAATTAGCTCTTTTTTCCAGTGTTGGACGTACCTTCAGAATTAATTTTGATAGCTAGAAATTTTCTATTTAATGAAGTTTTTTCTTGCATTTCATTCGATGCTTCTTGGTTTGTGGGATGACGGTGTGAAGTAGTTTGGTGGCTAAACTAGAGAAGAAATGGAGGCCAACTTCACTCTGAAAGCGAGGAGGAAATTGGATCCTTTTGATGGAAAAGTGATGGTGAAGAGATTGTGTGGCTTGTTCTTGTACAAGGATGTGAAGGTGGCACAATCTATGCAAATAATTTTGGGTAATGGCTTCGAAGATTTGAAGCACAAATATCAAACTAATATGGATATATACTCTTTGATCATGGTGTGGGGACTGGACTTAGGAGAGTCGGTGGAGGTTTTAAGGAAAGTGATGAAAGTGTTGGTGCATAGGGATTTCTCAATGAACATGGAGAGCATCCTGGAAAGGGCTATACCAGGAAAAGGCTTTGTGAGCGAATGCATGGAAGGTGTGGACCCGAAAGTAGCAGAGATAAATCGCCCTTTCATTAGGTGGCCAGAAGGAAGAACCAAAGCCGTGTGGAGAGAGGGTGTGGAATGAGGGTGGAAAGCTTTGAAATTGTGCATCAAATTAATGGAGACTAAGGAGATAATAGCGGGACTCAAAGCCATCACCAAAGAGGAGCTGTGTGAGAAGAAGGGTTTGCGTCTGAGAAAGAAGGTGAAGCCACTTGCAGAAATGTGCCCATTGCATCTGGGCAGTACTTTTGGAACTTTTGTGTAAACTAGTTTACTATGTTTAAGCTAGATATTGATGTATAAGCTTAAGGGGTTAAGCCCTGTTTTTGGTTCTGATACTGTAAATAGTTGTTTGGGTAGTAGTTTAGTTGGATAGTTTTCAGGTGGTTGTGGTAGGGCTTTTTGATCAATAGGTTTTTATTCTGTTTTAACAGACATGATGTGATGGTGCTAGAAGAACTTTTTATTTGGAGCTTTGTATATTTTGATTTATCTTAAATAAAATAAAAATATTATCACCAATCGAAGAAAAAAATAATTTAAATATCGTTTAATAAATTTGATATAATCTTATGAGAAAATTCAAATACTTGCGTACTCTCCTCACTAGACTTCCTTTGTGCATCCTGGCTTCGTGCTCTCTTCAGTTGCTGTTAGCACCCTACTCTCTTCCTTCGCACAACGTTTTTCCCTTTTTTGTTGTCTGATTTCTTCCTTAACGCCAACTTGAGTGCCGACTTTTGGCCGTTAATGTAATCAGTTTGGGGTGCCTAAGGCGGTGCCAAGTGCACCTAATTGAGCACCTATCATTGTACGTTTTTCCTAGTCTAGCCTTGTGACTCAAAGTTCTCATCCTCAATTCGATTACACTGACCAAACAATGCAAATATTTCTCGACATCACTAGCTAGCTACACTTGTATAAAATCATAAAACATTCTTTATTTTCTATCAAGTAGTTATTTTGATAATTCATGTGAAATCAATTATATTATTTTGCAATGAACAAAAATCAACATGAATTATAAAATGTGGATAAGGATACAATGTTCTTTCACCATTTACTCACAAAAAAATGCATGGGTAACGACACAAAAATATGAATGCTTAAAAATGCAAGTAAATGAATGTAAACTAATTATTATCAAATTTTCACTACAGCTCAATTTGATGGAGCTATTTTGTTCAAAGTTTTATTTTAAGGTGAAAATTCAAAATTAACCTTTGCAGATGTTTAATCATTGCAAGTGTTTAAAATATTTTGGAGTTCCAAGATGCAATGTGTTTAAGTTGTCTGATTCAATTACATCATTAAAGAGTTGCATAAAAGAAAATAGATGCTTTCATTCTGTATTCAGTTGCAGTGTTCAAACAAGTGATTTACATTGTTTTACGTGAAAGGAAAAGATATAGAATTGAACAATTGATTTACAAATTTTGAATTTGTATTCATTGGGTAATGGAAAATCAAAATGTTGCCCTGCCCAAACTCCTACCTTATTTTTGTGACCACCACTGTCCCGTGGCTCCTTCATCAACTCGGTGCGGTAGAGCAGTGAAAGCTTCTGTGGTGGCACAGAAGTCTTCCTTTTGTTCCTAGCGGTGTTGCAGTGACTCCTGCAAGTCTTCTACCATTGGCTTGCAGTAGTGCGGTGACCACCGTTGTCCCATGGCTCCTTCATCAGCTCGGTGCGATAGAGCAGTTTTTACCATAGTCCTGCAAGTTGCTTCTTCCTTCTCGACGGTAGTGCGGTGAAAGCTTATGTGACAACATTTTAATTCACAAAGGAGGCCATGGAGAGAGGACGTGGAGGACGTAAAAATAATAAATCGCTGAGAGGAAAGTGGGTGGAAATAGATGAGACAACATTGATTAAGCACTAAATTTATTTTGATTTTTTTTGTGAGAGAAAAAATTACTAATGACCTTTTCATAAATGTTATGTGAGTAAGATTTCTGGATAAATTGTGTGCAAATTTTTACATAACTATCATGGACTATGAAAATCGAATGTTATTAATTTTCATAAATGTGTTTGATAACATATCATGTCATTGGTAATTAGGGGGGAATTCTTGTCTTACAGTTGACTTAAGGAATGCCATAAGTCGATTGTCAGCATTTACAAGGTATGTGGTTATATGAAACGTTCACGTGTGAGAGACATAGAGATATTATATTGCATTTTAATTTATGACTAAAGGTTCATACTAATTTACTATTATTATATTAGGTGGGTGACCTCCAAGGAGATCCATGAATCTCAAATGCCTAAATTTGAAATGCTTCAGTAATATTATGTTGTACTTGGACAATTGAAAACCTATTTTATTCTCCTAGCAAGCTTTTTTATTTTCCATTATAATTCTAGACCAAACAACATTTGCGGGGATGGCCTTTTACACCAATCTTAATTTGTATGAAGTTCATGAACCTATTGTTGAGTAGTAAATTCCTTTCATAGACAAGAAATGTAAAGGCTTCATTTAAGAAAAGATAAGTACTCTCTTTCTGAGGGTAATCCACATGCAAAAAGTAAAAAGCACATAAAAAACAATTGTACAGTAGAAAATCAGATTGAATTAGTTTTTGATAAGGAAAAATAGGTTTTGAATGGGCCCCGAAACCCTTTACAACGATGCCAAGCTACAAGAGAAATTAAACCACTAAGCCCAACAACCCAAAAAACCAAAAAGCTGACATAAGATGGAACATTAGCAACCCTTCAGCAAACCCAAAAGTAAAAAACATCAACAAACCTGTTGAACCAAAAGAGGAAGCACCAACTACAACAAATTATCTAAAAAATTAGCTGAGGCCATGTTCTTATTGATGACCTCCTCATGGATACTGATGACATCCTTCAGCTCCTCAACAGCAACAACAACCCTCTTTTTCATCTTGCTCCTCGTCTTAAGGCACGAACCCTCCTGCATGTCCTTCTCCAAAACAGGAGTAGAAGCTTCCGCTTTCTCCACTAGGTAAGATCCACTAATCTCTTCAATCCTTTCCTCCATATTACCCAAGTCAAGCGGTTTTCTGGTCCAATTCAACGCTTTCTCATTCAGAATAGAAAGACCCATAACAATGGTCTTCAAAGAGTTATTGCTGATATTGACCACCGTTTTCAAGTCCTCTGACATCTTTCCCATTTTATCCTCTAGAATTGCCACTCTTTCCTCTAACATTTTATTAACAATAACTTCCAAATAGGAAATTCTTTCCTCATTAGAAACCCCCAAATGATCAACATCGGCTAGTAGCTTATCAAGCTTAACATGCATTGATTTCACTTTGCCTTTTATTTCCCACTCCTTTTGGTTACCTCTTAGCATAGCAACACAAACATCCTGCCAATTTTTCATCTAAAGATTGAGCTCCTTAACCTCAGAAAATAACCAATTAACCAGGGAAAGCGGGTTTCTCATCCCATCTTTGGCCATTCTACAAAACATATTCATGTCAATTCCATCCCAGTTAACTGGAGGCTAACCCTTCTGCTCCAAGTCAACAGGGGCATCAGAACAATCCCTATTCTGTTCATCTTCTTCTTCGGCTAGGGAATCCTCGACATCCACAACATCCACCTTTATCCTCTCCTTATCTGGCAGATTCTCCAAATTAGCTAACGCCTCTAGACGTTCCTTCTTCACTTCCTTCTCCACAGCAGAAAAATCTTGAGAACAATTAACCGCATCAATCCCCTATATATCCACGGGGCCAGTCTCATTAGGCTTCACCTCCATCTTAGAGTTGCCCATATTAGCAAGGCCACTCAACTGACCACCCAAATTAACTGGCACCTTGAGCCCTTGCACTGGGGAGCTCTCTAGCAGACCATCCTTACTAGGAACAGGGTTCCCCAACGAAGCATTCTAAACACAATCAAAATTTGAAGGATCCACATCACCCACAGGATGACAACCCTTCAAACCCTCATCACCCACTGGATGACAACCCTTCAAACCCTCTTTTCCAGAAGACAACATGGGATTCACTTTCAAACTAGGGGCAACCACCTCAATTTTCCTTTTGACGGAAGCTTTAACTTTCTTCATGCCTTTGGTTTTCCCTTCGAGATTTTCTAACAAAATTACCCATAGTCTCCCGCAACTCCACATCAGTCTCATAGCCCTTACCCCATTCTTTTGATTCCTCATCCCTTTCCTCAAAGCATCCTTCATCAACAAACATATCCTCATATTCTGACTCTTCCTCCTCCGAACTACCGACCCATTCACCGACAGAGTCCCCTGTTTTATACCCATCATTTGTAACTTCCTTCTTACCAGGAGTTTTAGGTGAGACTAAGATCGACTTTAGCTTGA
The DNA here is from genome assembly GCA_007258455.2 of Sequoia sempervirens. Taxonomy (NCBI): domain Eukaryota; kingdom Viridiplantae; phylum Streptophyta; class Pinopsida; order Cupressales; family Cupressaceae; genus Sequoia; species Sequoia sempervirens. The sequence continues at coordinate 353,384,246 of VDFB02000015.1, read as the reverse complement.
TATGAGCAAAAATCAAACACATAATCCCTTGATGAAGAACTGCCTTCTTAGGGTTCTTTCAGTGGTCTTCAATACTCTTCTCCATAGAATGTAATAGGTAAAAAGGAAATGAGACCAAAACATTATGCCTAAAATGATTTAAGAGCATAAAATGGTGAGTGTAAACCATAGAGAATCTACATTCAAGGGTGAAGTAGTGCATAATGGCCAACACGAGGTCCCTCTAAAGTGGCTTTAGGGACTTCCTAGCATAACCTCCACTTCCAATTTCCTTAACCTTCTTCCTCCTGTCATGTTTAAAGAAATTCGCAAAAGCCTTCTTAGCCGCTCCTTTGTCTTTGAAAAACTTTCTCCCAACAACTGAAAGACTAGTTACCCCCGCAATAAAATCCTCTTCAATTTGAAACTCAATGCCCTAGTAGCGCAAAGACCTCCCATTCCATCCTTTCATAAAGAAATATGTTACATCAGGGTTTGGGCCTTGAATTCTCTGCATAAATTGAGTAACCCCCCCCCCCCCCCAAATTCCAAGTGCTCCCACATAGTAGCATTTTTTTGAAACTCTTCACTAGAACTCAACTCAATTCTACAACAATCACCACCCATAGTGACATACAACAAACAAAAATCCAAGAACACCTGGAAGAAATGAAAAAGTAAAATGAACCAGGCACTACTCAAAACAATACAACAAACACCCACAATACGTGTGGGCTTATCATTCCATGTATCCCTACCAAAACTGCCAGTCCATCCTTCTACGGAAACCAAGGAAGGAATAATGAAATTGAAAGAGCAAAGGGTTGATGTACAAAACCCAACTTAAAATCATAATGAAAAACCTTTCCCCGAGAACATCTTGCCTAGAAACAAGCTAGTTGGTCATCATTAGAAATACACTTCAGATTAAGAGGTAGTGATTCAAAAGAATCCCACTTAGATCTCTCAGCTACTTCCGCATTAGCAACCCCATCAGCCATCATGTTCACTTCATGAAAAACATGTGTGATTTTGATCTCCTCAAAAGAGTTAATAATAGATATCGAGTCATTAATAAAATTGGCAATTGACCATGAAGGAGGACATATCATCATGAGACAATTAATCACATTAAGAGAGTCCCCTTCTAGCCATAGTTTAGAAACACCTTGTTTCTTAGCCAAAACTAATCCATGATAAGCTGTTGCAGCCTTCGCATAAAAACAATTGTACAGTAGAAAATCATATTCAATCAGTTATGTCTTATTTTGCTTGCACACTTATTTGAAAGACATAGGGTATTCACCATACATTTCCCTTGACAAAGCAAAAATGTGCTTTCATTTATTTTTATTGTATATCTTAGAAGTGAAATCGTTGTTACATAATGATGCACTGAGAAAATAATATATACAAAAAAATACAAAGAAAATGTTTGAAATTTAACATGCAACCTACTGTGTTGTGCTGAAAAGAATCAAGGTTAACTGGGACAAGAAATAAAAATTAAATTTTGATGATTGTACTTAAAAGTGAATAGGATATGAAAAGTGTGGACAATGATGGTGCTGAAATTGAAAACCATGATTCTGATGACATTACTGTTTTATGTCATTAGAGATAAAGAGCACATACAATTTTATATACATAGAAAATGAAGATTTGAAACTAGTAAACTAAGAATGTAAACATTGAAAGATTTTTCCTTAAACAATAATTCACATACTCACTTACAAAAAAGGGTGAAGTATTTTTATTCGAACTCTATTTTCTTTAATAGACATAATAGTAAAAGAATATTTACAAGTACAAGAATATATACACTATTTCATATAAAATAAGGAATGTTTCATAGAATATGTCTTTAGAATGTAGGAACTTCCTTTGTCAGATATTTGGAAATTCCTACACAAGTTCTGCTTCGAAGCGAAAACACCCGGAAGTGTTTCACACCAGCTCAAGGTACAATCATAATTAATGCATGTTGTTGATTATTTTAGATGGAGATTGGAGAAAATGCAGAGCCTGAGTGTTCAACTAGCAAAAGAAGAAGATATGTGCGTGGATGTGGCCCTAAAACTGTTAAAGAAACAATTCAAACGAGTGATTGTACAAAGACAAGCAGATTTATGATTTTATCTTAGAATGTACAAACTTTCTCTATCATATATTAAAGATGTCAAGTTGGATCAGAAACTAGATAAGCAAATTTATGATTTTATCTTTAGAATGTAGGAACTTCCTCTGTCGGATATTTGGAAATTCCTACACTCAGGTTCTACTTCCGAGCGAAAACACCTAGAAGTGTTTCACACCAGCTCAAGGTACAATCCAACCTGGTTATGACACCAATAGCAATCCAATTTTTCCTAAACCGTCCATACCTAAACGTTGAATCACAATCTATTCTTCCTACACATAAAAATGCCACATATTAACCCCTTCTAAATAAAACTCAAAATACCATGAAACATTGAGTCCCCTATATTAGTAAGTAAGTAGGCAATCTATAGGGCATAGTTTGATTTTATACAAGGATGCTCATGAAAGGAATCTTCAAGTGATAGTGAGTGAGTTGTTTGAGATTGTAGCTGATGGTGTAATATCCAGTCTTAAAGGTAGTTAGCAAAGTAGTAAATGTGCAAGAAAATCAAATTGTACACAACAAACAATTCACAATGTTATCTTGCATAATGCCTTAATTTTGAAGACAAAAATCTCATTGTATCTTGATGAAAGTAGTGACCTTAATGGTCAATCACTGGCAACCATGATTTTGAAACATGCTATTGTGCTTATGGAGGCAACATTTTAAGCAAGGTGGTGAGTGGTGGTTTGGAACAATGGCAGGTATGAAGGAGTTGCTTTATATGCATACTATGCAGTCTAGCTTAAGACAACGTTCTTAGAACAGATTGAAGGTGGATTATGGAACTCAAGGGTTACATGATAAAGATTAAAGCAAAGACTGAGATCTATTTAAAAGCCACTATCATGAAGATATTAAAGATGTCAAATGCAAAACCCTAGTAGCTGGAGTAATGAACACAATGCAAAAGAGGACAGTGTGCTAGGGCAGATTTAGTTCTCCACATTATCTAAACATAGGAAAATACATCATTTTTTTTTATAAAAAAATTAAAAGAAATTATTCTAAACCCTATATAGGACACATTGATACTTCAAAAACATTTGATTTATTTTTTAAAATTAAAAGAAGTCATCCTAAACCCTATATAGGATACATTGATACTTCAAAAGCATCTGAAGGAATTTGAGATTATGCAAATATATGTCAATTAAATACCTGGATTACAAATAGTAGCGTGAACATTGTAACCCTTGTTGATTAGAGCAGGAATGAGATAAACAACAATGAATCCTATGCCTCCTATCACGCACATCTCCCTACCATTCTCTGTCATTCTTTACTGAAACACTTCTCCATTTTGGCGGGCTACGCTTGAAAATAACGTTTCAACGAAGGTTTTATTGTATGTTTATTAAAATGAAAACTCAATTCTGGTGGGCTATGCCTGAAAATAAGATTTTGACAAAAAATTTAGACTATGTTTATTAGAGTTTTAGAGTATTTTGGCAGGCTATATTCGAATGGATTGTGATTGATGTGATTTGTTGCATTTAGTGTTGTAAATTGTAATGATGCCATGATTACCGTACTATCATTGACTCTTATTATACCTGCTACAGTATGGCAGTGTTCTTCCCTTCCCTTTTGTTGTTTATCGCACTACCGCCTTGCTCAAGGCTTCTTGCTGTGGGGTTGCGGTGTATACCGCTCTACCGCATATGTTGCTCACCTTCCCGGCGATATAGCGATGTATGCTTTTGATCATTACTTGAAGAGTGTCGATGAGACAATCTTATTTGTCTTACCAATATCTCAATGTCTCATTGACATTAGATCTTATGTTCCTCCGATATTGGTTGCCGGTGTCGATGAGACAAGTTAATATCTCTTATCGATATGCCACTGTCTCATCGATATTTTCCTTCGGCAGTATTTTTTTATATATCGATGTAACTCTGCCATGTCGGGGAGACTCGTGATTATCGCTATGATATGGTAGTGTTTTCCCTTCCCTTCTAGTGTTTACCGCACTACCGCCTTGCTCAAGGCTTCTTGTTGTAGGGTTGCGGTGTATACTGCTCTACTGCATATGTTGCTCACCTTCCCGACGGTATAGTGGTGTATGCTTTTGATCATTACTTGAGGAGTGTCGATGAGACAATCTTATTTGTCTTCTTGTCGATGTGATGTAAGTGATTCTCTCCTCGATATGCCTGTATCTTGTTGACATTTCATTTTTTTACATCGTCGATGAGACATATAAATAAGTCTCTTTGACATAGGGGTGTCTAAACCAGCGCTAAACCTAAAGCTAAATTCAGAGCTAAAAGTGGCGCTAAACTCAAAGCTAAACTCAAAGCCAAATGCGGCGCTAATGGTGGTGCCACACTCGAAGCCAATATCGGTGCTAAAGGCAATGCTAGTGTCGACACAAAGTAGCGCCAAAATTAGCACCGACTTGTCCTGATCAGTGCAAATAAATGCCAAAAATAGTGCCATCCCAATAAATAGCACCAATGTTTTAAAAAAATTGGCAAAAAATACATTAAAACAGTGGGTGGAAGCAAAAAATGGAGCAAATCACAGATTTGTTGTAGTGCGCTCATCCACCATTCTAACTTGATTTGTTAAAACCAATCATATTCTATGCATAGGCAATTCCTTCCATTGGATAATCCTTAACCCCAAGAACAACCTATATACACTAAGTTCTCTATGCCTCCTCTACTAGGTTAAACGTGTGTTTCCATAACCTACAAAATCAAACTAGTTTACACTATAAAGACTCCACTCAATTGGAGAACTTATTACTATATATATCTATATATACACCCACTCCTTAAAATGGAGTATGTACAATCACTCAAATAATAAAGTTATGTACAATCACTCAAATAATAAAGTTATGTACAATCACTCAAATAATAGAGGTATGTACAATCACTCAAATAATAGAGAATCCAATCTATAACAACAAATGACTTTTAATTCACAATTGCTAAAAATAATCTTTCCCTAAAAGCTTATTACTTTTCCAAACAACACACAAGCAATATATATAAATATAAAATCTAACAATCATAAGAGAGTAAGATTCAACATCCCTATAAGTATAAAGCTCTAATTGATCTAGTAATATATATAAATATAAAATCTAACAATCATAAGAGAGTAAGATTCAACATCCCTATAAGTATAAAGCTCTAATTGATCTAGTTGGTTTCAAATCCTAGCCTCCTCAAATCAGCTTGCAACTTGACAACAAATTACTTCCACTCTCCCAAAACCCTCACAAACTCTCACAATGAATCGCTTGCAAAATCACCCTCAAACTCTCTCACAAAACTCAAGAAAAACAAAGCAACTTTTAGAAAATAACAAAAGAGTGTAGATATTCATCCCTTTGAGGTAAATAATTCCTCTATTTATACACAAAAATTGACATCTACAGGCTATAAATAAGGTAGATGAATCGACACTTCTCAGCTTATATGATTCGACTCAACATGATAAACAAAAGGTGGCAGATTTCAAACTTAATACTTAGCAAAATAGCATAGCAGGTCGCTTCATTCTTGGACAACAAGAATTCATTTCAGATATGCAAGGTAAATAATCAAACAAGTCAACTCTATTCATGCCAACTTCTACTTGACTTATTCTCCAATTTACTTTGGTTTCCATTGCTAGATAGAGCTCATAAAATAGACTTCTAATGCAATGTAATTATTCATAATTTGGCACCGCATAAACTTCTTACATGTTGTTGGTGTTTGCAGATTTATGACCAAGTCAAAGCTTTTAAATGCATTTCAAATGGCTTTCAACACTCTTGACTAAGTCTTATATCTTTTCACATGCACCTTCTATTATGTTGCATTCCATTTGCAAGCATAGTAATTCATGATAATTGTATGTAGCGTTGCCATAATGTGTGCTCTTTATTGTTGCGCCAAACATTATATGTGATGCACACTATATACTATAGTCTATATAGTACACATTTGGCATTTTAAAACATCAATGCTTTATATATATATAATATGCACTTATTCAAACATTAAAATATATCAATAACTTCTATATATATATATATATGCATTATATAAATTCCATTATACATATATATAAATAACTTAACATGTTATTATATATATATATATATACACGTATACACATTTTTATATATCAACTCATATGATTATAAATATACTTCATTTGATATTCGGATGTGCATAAACTTATATCAATTTACTATTCAAATTAATATCACACATGTATGTATGTATATACATATATACATATATATGTGTGTATATATATATACATATATACATATATGTGTGTATATGTATATATGTATATACATATATGTGTGTATATATATGTATATATATACACAAATATATGTATATACATATATACATATACACACATATATGTATATATGTATATATATGTTAATATACTTGTATGGACATTGCCTTCATGTCAATACATACACATAGACATATACATTCATTGTGTATATATATATAATATTACCTTATCAAGTCACATATATACACACATATATGTATATACATATATACATATATACACATATATGTATATATACACACACATATATATGTATATATGTATATAAATGTTAATATACTTGTATGGCCATTGCCTTCATGTCAATACATACACATATATCAATATATATACACATATAGACATATACATTCATCGTGTGTATATATATATATATAAAACATTACCTTATCGAGTCACATATATACACTAAATATATATATATATATATATATATGTATATATATGTCACTTTATCCATTCAATGTTCTCGTGCATACGGGTAATTTGCCCATAAGCATGAATAGATACATCTATCTACATATACTTATGCACATAATTACTCATGTATAAGTTTATTATAGACATGCATATATGTACGTATATATACATCTTATGTATATATCTCATTGATTGTACTCTTCAAGAAGTACTCAAAAATATAAAGAAACTCAAACACTTATTTCAAGCATGACCTCACAATTAAACAAAACTTCTAATAATCAAACCAAGGTATCTTACCTTTTTCTTGAAACTATTGACTTGACTATTCTAAAAGTGAGTGTGTGAAAGCTCAGTTAGACTCTTTAAGGGTTTCTAGACCAAAACTCTTCACTTGAGTGACACTTCCCCTCCCTTTCGGAGGTGTGAACCTGTACCTGCAACCAACTTGGCACATTTGCAAAGGTAGTCAATTGATCACAAAACAATCACTTGCAATACATATTCTATAATCAGAATTAAGACACATATATATAACATTAATTTGAATCAACCATTTAATCATTATATTTCCAATGATTCATAAAAATAAAGTACATTCATAATTTTTTTCCATCGAAGTTACAAACACACACACATATGCAAGTATTTCATCTAGCCAGGTAAAAGTAACTAGGTCAATATACTGCGGGGTGTAACATATCCCCCCTTGTAAATCATCATCCCCAATGATCTTATGTAGCAAACATAAATAAAACACAACACATAATATTGTTTTCAAGAACTCTCAAATGCATGTAAAACATGTGGAAACTTTTGCTCTATTTCAGCATAGTCTTCCCAAGTAGCAAAATCTTCTACGTACTAGTCCCACTAGACTTTGCACTCCAAAACCTCTCTATTACGTAAGAAAAGCTTATGCGTTCCAAGCACTTTAATAGGTTTGATTGTTACTATTTTGGGGTCATGTACATGTAAAGCATTCAAATCAATGACATGATTATCACCTAGTATATACTTCTTTAGATATGAGACATGAAAGACATTATGCATCCAGGCAAGAGCTGGTGGCAATGCAATTTGGTAAGCAACAAGGCTTACTGCTTCTAGAACCTCAAATGGACCTACGTATCATGGAGCTAGTTTGGATAACTTCCCAAACTTGATGGAACTCTTTTGAGGTTTTACTCTCAACAACTTCTTTTCCCCTACTTCAAATTTTCTAGGTACTCTTTTAGAATCTGCATAGCTTTTTTGCCTATTATTGGCTTTAGCTAGTCTTTGCTTAATAATTTTGACTTGCTCTTCCATTTTTGACATCTTTGGTCCAAGACTTATCCTATCCTCTAACTTATCCCAGCTTATAGGAGTTGGACATTTTTGACCATACAATGCTTCAAAAGGAGCCATCTTAATCACAAAATGATAGGAATTGTTATACGCAAACTCCACTAAAGGAAAGTAATCTTCCCACTTGTATTACTAATCCATGTAATGCATTCTCAATAGATCTTCTAATGCTTGATTATCCCTTTTAGTTTTCCCATATGTCTCTCAACGAAATGCAAAACTTATATTCAATTGAGTTCCAAGTGAGGAAAACAAAGTTTTCCAAAACCTAGATGTCACACGAGCATCCCTGTCTAAAATAATCGTTTCAGGAATCCCATGTAATCTAAACACCTCGTGAACAAATTTTCAAGCTATGACAGGAGCTCCATCCGTTAAATATCTAGGAATAAAATGCACTACTTTGGTAAGTTTTTCCACTACCACCAAAATAGCATTGTGATTATTCCTTGACATAGGAAGACCCTGCACAAAGTCCATACTAATGACTTGCCACTTCCTCTCAGGAACATCATGAGGATACAAAAGACCTGCTGGGTGATGATCAAATTTCACCCTTTGACACTCTAAGCATCTTTCTACAAATATAGTAGTGTCTCCTTTCATCCCTTTCCAAAAATATAATGGCTTCACATTAGCCAACATCTTAGTCACACCTAGATGTCCAGAATATGGTGCTTCATGCACTTCTTTCCACACCAGTTTTCTCAACTCTTCAGAATTAGGCACACATATTCTTCCTTTAAACCTTAACAATCTAGTAGGTTCAAAATGAAATCCTTCATACCTTGCATCTTGCGGATTAACCACGAGTGCTTGCTTAACTTGCTCCTAGTACTTGTCACCCTTGGGTTTCTACAATACTTGACCCTTGAAATTAGTTTTAATGGATTCCATTGAGGTGATATATCTTCTATGACTTAGGGCATCAACAACTTGGTTTTCTTTTCCCTTGATATAGTTGATATTGAAATCATAATCATACATCAACTCTAACCATCTCCATTCTCATGCATTCAGATTGGGTTGAGTAAACAAATACTTAAGACCATGATGACCGGTCTTTAGTTCAAATGGCTTCCCAAGCAAATAATGTCTCCACATCTGCAATGCATGAACAATTGCTGCTAACTCTAAATCATGTGATGCATCATTTTTCTCATAGGGCTTCAACTTTCTTGATTCATATGCAATTACCTACCCTTCTTGCATCAAAAATCCACCTATTCCTTCTCCTAACACATTTGTGATTACAATGAAGTCACCCTCCAGATCTAGTACCTTCAATATCGGAGCCATAGCCAACTTCTCCTTGAGTAGATAAAATGTCGCTTGACATTTTTCTATCCACTCAAACTTCTTTCCTTTCCTTTGCAATGAAGTAATAGGAAAAGCTATCTTGGAAAAGTTTACAACAAACATCCGATAGTAGCTAGCCAAACCCATGAAACTTCTAACCTCTGGTACGTTCTTAGGTACTGGCCATTCTAGAACTGCTTTTATTTTAGTTGGATCCACTGAAATTCCCTTGGACAAAATTACATGACCCAAATATTGTACCTTCTTTTGAAAGAAAGTACACTTAGAGATTTTTCCATATAGTTTATGTTCTCTTAACCACTCAAGAACTATCTCTAAATGTTAGGAATTCTCCTCTTCTTCCTTGGAATAAATTAACATATCATCCAAGAATACTAAAATAAACCTATCCAAACAATTCCTAAAAACATTGTTCATTAAGTTCATAAATGTCCTAGGTGCATTAGTAAGTACAAAAGGTAAGACTATAAACTCATAATGCATGTATCTTGTTCTAAAGGTGGTTTTGAATATGTCTTCATCTTAGATTCTCAGGTGATGGTAAGTTGATCACAAATCACTCTTTGAAAACACAACTGCTTTTTACATCTAATCGAAAAACACAACCGCTTCTTACATCTGATTGAAAAGATCACCGATACGTGGCAATGGATATTTATTCTTTACCGTAGCTTTGTTAAGCATCTAATAGTCAATACACAAGTGAAATGTTCCATCCTTCTTTAAAAATATTACTGGTGCTCCCAAGGGTGAAACACTGGGTCTTATCAATCCATTAGATAATAACTCCTCCAACTGTGCCTTGAGTTCCATTAATTTTGTAGTAGTCATTCTATAGGGAACCTTGGAAATAGGTTCAAATCCTAGTACAATTTCAATAGAGAAATTGAATACCCTCTTGGGAGGTAATCCAAGTAGCTCATCTAGAAATACATCCACAAATTTCCATAAAATGGTATACTTCTCCACATCTATTTCTCCATATTCTACCATTTATCCTTCTTCAATCTCTAGAGAATCTTGGGGTTCACAATCCATGAAATTATCTTGAGGAGTGACTTCCTTGAGTTCTTCTATTTTAACTAAAAATAGTTGGCAACCTTTCTTTTTTCCCTAAGCATTTACATGGAAAAAATCTACCACAACATAATCTCTCTTGGTGTTCCTTGTAACGTCACCCAATTTCCTAGATCATCAAGACACTCTACTACCTTGGAATGACAATCCACTTTGGCTCTATGTTTCCATATCCAATTCATTCCTAAGATGACATCATAAGATCCTAGGGGTGTTATGTACAAGTTTACTTCAATTGAGAAACTAGGAAGTTCTACCCTGGCTTCGAACAAGCATTACTTCACTGTTGCTCTTGTCTGGTTTGCATACTCAACAACCCAAGAATTTTCCATAAATAGAACTTTTCTAGATATTTGATTAGCTACTCTAGGTGAAACAAAAAATTTAGTTGCTCCAACTTATCAGTAAGTATAGATATAGGTATACCAAACAAAATACCTGGAGTTTCCACTGGTTGACCTAATATTTGGTGCAGGGTCACCAAGACCTCATAAGCATGTCTTTGTGTCATTTTTGGTTTTGGGCTATTTGTGTGTTTTGGTGTTTAATAAAGTCATTTAGGACTATGTAGGATCATATTAATCCATTTTTGAAGTATTGAGGGTCGTTGGTTTTAAAAAGTAAAAAGTTGCCATTTTTGCTCAAAAAAGTTGTCATGCAACTTTGGAAAAGCGGAAAAAAAGGAAAGAAATCAGTTACATGGAAATAAAGAAATGTTACAAACTATTAGAAGTGATTAGGAATGTATGCATGTACCCTCAAGGGTCGGATGGAAGAGAAGAGCATTTATTTTTGGAGTTTTTATGAGTGGAAGCAAGATTTCAACGTTGCAGTCATTTTTTGTCTCTTTGTACAGACTATATAGTCCATGGATTGATCTAAAACCAATTTTATTGTTTTTCTATGTGAATCTACTTTATTTTTATTTTTGTGGCATCAAATTTCATCAAGTATTTTAAAAGTTATTGCATTTTTCCTAAAACTAGTTTTTTTTATGATTTTCCAACATTGTAATAATATTTTGTCACTTGGTATGGCCTGTACAGCTCATGTATTGATTTGAAATCGATTGGATGGTGTAGATATGTGAATCTACTTTCTTTTGGTTTTTGTATCACTAGATTTCATCAGGTATTTTGAAAGTTATTGCATTTTTACTGAAACTAGTCTAAACCCTAGCTAGGGTAACCAATGAGCTAAAATAATGTAGTAACTCGACCCTCCACCATTGTAAAATCATCAAAATGGGTGGAGGGGTCTATATTTATTTATTTTACCTTGTCCCAATATTGTAGGTATTAAAGTTAAAGTTTGCATGTGCTTTAGATGGATAGTAGGTCTAAAATTTGCATGTTTCAGACTGTGTAGCAAGAGAGCAAGGAAGGATAAGTGAATATGGGTCTGAAACTTGTTGATTAGTCATTGAAAATAGCAAAGGAATGTAGTGAGGGGTTGTGTAGACCCAAATCAAGATTTTTTGATCATTTCTTGAAGGATTGGTATAAGTTTGTCATGACTATCCCAAGTAGACTGCATGAGACATTAAAGCCCTCAAATTGTGACTGGTCAAGTGTGAACCTTTTGAGTGTGATTAGACCTTGAAACCTCCTTGAAATAACTTGCATGCAAGTTGTAAGAGTTACCACATAAGTGGTTAATTGTTTAAAAACCATTTGCTCCTGTTGATTCTTAATCCAATGAAGTTGTCTCTACTAGGGCAACAATACAAGTTGTAAGCCAATGAGTTGTTGTATGGTTGGAGACCCTTCAAAATGTGTTGATTCTGGTCTAGCCAAACCATTTCCCCCTTATTCCATGTTGATTTAAAAGGTATAGTGTCTTTGGTTTTCTACCCCACCTTTTGGGTTTGAGAACTCATTGTCTAGGATGAACAAAATGCATAATTGTAGCCTTATGTTTTAAAGTCATGTTTGAAGGTGATAGGAAAGTTGTTTGAGGTCCTACCCCTGCTCTACATCAATATTCAGCTTGTCGATTGTTCAAGGCTGCATGGATCTCTGTTGGAATGTAGTTCGTTGTGGAGGAAAATAATTTTTATTTGCTTGAGATCTTGAAGGCTTGTTGGGACATTAAGCATCATAATGATCCCCTTTGCAATTAAAGCATCCTTCTATGAGTCCCTTCCTTTTTGCAGACTTGTCAAATTTACTAATATTTCCTCCAATATTGTCAAAATTGTTGTTTTTGTTTCCTCGATGATCTCTTCTTGGTTCATTCTAGATTCCTTATTTCCTTTCCTTTAAGATTCTTGTGCTCCAAAAAACTTCCTTGGCACCTAATTTACTTGAGGCCCACAAAAATTCTTTCAGTTTCTATTCTCCCAATGGATTGAAATGGCTTTGAGATTCTACTCTTGTTTAACTACCTTTTCATATACCAGATCCATAGTAGCTAGACTATGTACATCCACTTCACCACCAATTGAGCTATTCAGCCCCATGATGAACTCTCTAATTCGAAAACATTCATCCTTTTGGTACATTGGTAAGTACTTCAAAAGATGAATGAACTTTTTCCAATAATCATTCATCGATATATCACCTTGCTTCAAAATTTGGAAATCAATCAATTTTTTGGTCATAAAAGAGTTGAGGTAGCCATCTTTTTTGAAATATGTCAGCAAGCTCATTCCAAGTTAAAGTTAAAGAACTAAGACCAAGTTCCATCTTTTTGTTCATCCAGTAGTTGGAAGCTTCTCCCAGTAACTGGAATACACCCCAAAAAGCTTTGGTGATCTCAAAATAGTTTATGGTCTCAAAATATTTTTCCATTTGAATTAACCAAGCCTCAACCTCATCTCCACTGGTGCTTCCCTCAAATTTTGGTGGGGTAATTTTTCTCATATCCCTGGACAACTCAGTTGCCATGCATTTTCTTTTTCTACTTTCAGATTTGGATAGAGATTCTTCTTCCTATTTTGATTTGATTAATTAAGGTCATGAGAATTCTCTCCCTCATCCTCATTAGGCATTTCTTCCTCTTCACCTAACAAAACTTCATGTTCTTCTTTTTCTTTCCTTTTCACTTCTTTAAGATTTTCTATCCTTTCCCTAGTTTCATCCATGATGGCCAAGATACGATCCAACTTGGTTTTAGTATTATTTGGACCTTGTCCAACTTCTTGACTTTCTCCAGGTTTAGTCCTTGTTCTCACCATCTTTTCAAGAAAAAATTAGGCTTGAAGGTTCATCTATGTTAGATCCTATCATGTTTCACTTAATATATTGAAAACTTTTCAAAAGAGCAAACATTCACACACAAGAAATTCTATTTTGCTCACAAGTTTTGATATAAAAAATAACTTTTCATTTATTTATAAGGATTTCAATTTCCTTTCTTTTACATTGAATGACTTTTGAAGTAGTCAAGAGGATAGTATCCATCAGATTCACTCTCAAATACATAGCTTAATGGAGTATACCCTTCAGATTTTTGTTCATCTATGATTTGCTCCTCTATCCAAAAAAGGATAATATCCCTTAGATTTTTCTTCTAATACATAATTATGAGGTACATAACCTTCTGACTAGCCAATTGAGGCTATAACAATTATTTCAGCCATGGGTAAAGTATGAGGATCT
>VDFB02000015.1:353058857-353369926 GCA_007258455.2 Sequoia sempervirens | reverse complement strand
ATAAAAATTGATGGAGAACATAATGTGTACACCTTGTGGCCTCAAAAATTAAATTTAATAGTTCATGCTACTCATTTGTTTCTCTCGGTATATGCTTTGATTCAATTCTCACCCACATCCATTGTGATAAAAAATTAAATGGAAGTATGATCCATCCCAGATGTTCTCTCAGATGATTACAATTGTCAGGTATTTGCAAAACATTTTGATACCACTGTACCATATGTGCAAGGTTGGCTACGGATTTTGGAATGTCTGCAGTTAAGATATATCATTTTAAATATTTTAGAAACACCAAAATAATTGTATTAAAAGAAGCAGCTACATGCATCTTTTCAAGCATGATAGGACTGGCATTTGTCCAGGGACAAAAGCCCCAGTGCCAGTGCACAAGACAATGCGTTTTCTCCATTCTAAGCAGGAGGCTTTCTTTTATTAACAATTTAGAATTATAAAACAAGTCAAAACAGAAATATACTACTAATTAAAAATGTGTTGAATCTTCAGAAATATGCATTATAAACCTGTTTTCTTTTACGAAATGAATAAAACAAAAGAGATGAGTTTTGTTCATTTATAAAGTAATCAACCAAAAGACATGAATTTTATTCATTTATAAAGTGACAGAGCTTTATAAAGAATGCCAATTGAAACGAGTAAAAGATTTTCTGCATTTGAATTAAACTGAAAGAGAACTTAAATAGGCATCTTGATGAAATATTCACACATGCACAACAGTTACCAGTACATTTAAATCAGGAACAAACAGAGAACTCAAAATGAGGTGCACTTATATTTAGAACTCAAGGAAGACTTACATTTCTCCTTCTGAAAACAAGGATTAGTTTTCTCTAATATTTCATCTTCCTTCCTTGAGCTAATAGTTCATTGTAGGTGGGTACCACACTCTTCCACCTTCAAACCCTCAACCCCATTGAAAACTGCTTTGTCGTCTTAATTGGTCCCATCCAAGTTGATGACATCTAGCTTAAGCTTCTTATCAACCTCTAACTTTTCTGTAATTTATAAAATTGCCAATGCTCTACAACCAATTGCATTACATCTTTATCAATTGATTTTACAGAATTGACCCTTTATTCATGGGTCGTTACTATCTCATTGTAGTAATCAATTTGAGCATCTAAGTCTCAGTATTGATTTTCTAAAGCACCGCAATCAGGGGACTATGCTCTCACATAGTTTGCCATCTGTACATTTAAATTCGTTAAATTTAGGTGAACAGATTAAATGCACAGAAAATAATTCAAAATCAGACAAAATAACACAGCAGGTACCCTGGGAAAACCCTCCTCTAGAGGGAGAAAAACCCAGCAACAAAGATCTCTCTTATATATATAAAACAATGACAACAGTTCACTTTACAATTAGGTCTAACTCAAGACCAATATTCAGCACCTGTACAAGATGCAATAGCAAATATCAAACTGGCACTTCAAATTCTGGCAGTATGAAAGTTCACAACCTGTCCTTAGATCAATTCGCAATCTGATATTGAGGTACTGAGAAGAACTCACACTTGACAGAGTATAGACCTACAGAAATTCACACCTGGCAGAAACAGAATACAGATCTACAAAAATTCGCACCTGCATGAAACTTCACACTGTATGAACTTTACTCTGTAAGATGTTCGCTCTGTATGATATGTTCGCACTGCACTGTATGATATATTCGCACTTGATCATATTATATATTCGCACTTGATCATCTGATATATTCGCACTTGATCATATTAAACTTATGTGAATATCCGAACTGGAATTGATGCTTAGAATGGAAGAATCGGCGTGTATATATACGAATGAATGGGAGAGACACATCCCTTCAAATCCTTTATGTCGGCCTCTTAAGAAATCGCGTGTCTTCTTAAATGAAAGTCGGCCTTGATAAATATTAAATGTCTTCTAATAAATGATCAAGATGAATTCGAATCTTCTCATGTCGGCCATACTATATAAAATGAAGATAATACAAAAACAATAAATATAAATTAAATAGCCAACGACTATCATTTAATTTATGTTTCCACAATAGAGCTGAGCTGGAAGGAATGACTGAAGCTGCTATATCATTAACATAAATCACTATTTTCTGGGTGCCGGCTCTTGCAGATATGCTCCTTGACCTTCTTGCAATACTACATTCCTCCATATCCTTCTTCCAACATACACAAATATGTCATGATCCTTTGTCTAATATTTGCAATTCCCAACTCAATTGCTTGATCAACTGCCTGAAGGTGTTAACTAAGCAGGTCCCTCTTTAAGTGAAATTTATGCACTATCCAATGATAGTGGCTGGGCCCACCTGGATTTGGCTACCAAGAGTGTCTTGTTCTTTGCCTGGAACATTTCATCCAAGGCTCCAAGAATTGACTCTATTTCCACAAAAAGTTTATTGTGATCAAACTCAAGTACAAGGATATGGTATCTGGTGATCCATTATTGGCACAGCTACAATTTGATAGTTTATTCATTAACATAAATTTTATCTTATGAGAAAACAATTTATCTGATTAGGTTTATTGTTCTCTTAGTATTTACCTAAAAAATATTCAATTATGCTTAGAAATGAGTTATAGGTTATTGTATGAAGGGAAAGAAACAAATGAAGAATTGAACCACACAGAAAAATAGGGCTCATACATAGAGTATTTAATGTTTTTTGGATTTTTCAGATATTTGATTCTTTTGGATTTTTAGGGGTATTTAACTACTAAGGATAGAGGTAAATATGGATGGTATTTGATGAAGGTTGATGACGGATGATTATGATGATGTGAGTTGATTTGGTATGTGTTTTATACGATATGGATAAGGGTGTTGATGTGACTTCGATTGATGATGGATGATTGTGATGTTTAGTGTGGGTGGAAGTGTGATAATGATCGATGTTAAGAACAGGGAATGAAACTATCTAGAACATAAGTGGTTGTAGCTTCTTAGTTTTACCTAACAATCTTTCCTTGTTCAAGTAAAGCCGCAACTTGTCCCCAACTGGGAACTTGTGCTCAACTCTAAGGTGATTGTGTCTTGCTTTATACTCTTTCAAGTTCTCTTGCACTTGGAGATGCATTTGTCTTATCTTCTTAATAAAATTTTCAGCTTAGCAAAATTTTGAAACCACTCTTTCTTGCTTCCTTTGTGGCTGACCCATCACAAGATCAAAAAGTCTAGGAGATGAGTAATGAAAATATGTCTGAAAAGGAGATTTATGCATAGAAGAACAAACTGTCACCCTATCGTATAATGTTGAATATATGTCAAATTTCAATTCCAAGTCTCAAAAATGTTTACTATTATACCCCCTCACGCTCCACCAATGTTCTATTGACGTTTGACCACATGTTTGTGGATGAAACGTGGTTGATCTCATCATCATTTTATCCATCCTTTCTAACAATGTGGTCCAAAACCTGCCCAAGAATCTTAAATTCTAAATTAGAGAATCAGACAAACCAATTAGCAAAAAAACAAATAGCCTGCATCATTTCCCTTAATAGTCTTTGTGGATGGAATGACAATACATATCTTGTTAAACAGGTCTACAACAACAAACAAGTAATCATGTCATTTCTTTGAGAAAGAAAAATCCTCAATAAAATAAATAGAGATGCTCAAACGTGGTCTAAAAACCCAATTTCTTATTACTAGGTTGGCTTGAGCTAAACAAAATGCATCCCTGTTAAACTTTGCAACATGATTTTGCATGTTAGGCCAAAAAAAAAATCTTTGCCACAACAAAGTGACCTGCAATTTATTAAGTATCAACCTCCCTCATTAGCTTAACTCTCTCCTCCTCAAGCACATAAATCTTCCTTGTGTATATTATACCTTCATGGAGATTAACCTTCCTTGGGTTTGAAATTTACACTTTTTGTTCCTTGACAATGTTGATATACCTACCCAAATTTTGAATTCATATTATTCACTGTATGCCTTGTGCACAAATGGTTCACACTGACTTCTAGAACCAAAAGATAAAATCAAAGGTGGTCTAGGGTCTAGACGACATATCAGCCAACTTGTTAGTCACCTTTCTTTTATAGCTAATAGCTGAATGAAACCATTTCGAGAAACCATGTTCATTTGAAATGTCTTGCTTGCTGCAATTTTGATTATGCTTGTGAATATTGGAGTGGTTTAAAACTTATGTGGATAATGGTTTCTTTTTGCGTTAGATAGGGTTTAAGTTTTGTAACTACTTGAACAAAGCATTTGATCCCTTAACATATGTGAAATAATTCAAAATTTCCCTATAAAAAATCTTAGAATGATAGCAAATGAGATTTCTTCCTTACAATAAGAACAACCTCCATAATATAATAACTCGCATCTCTTTCCAACTCAAATGGTAGTTGTCTATTATGTAATACTAAGACCAATCCACTACTAATCTTTTGTTTTAAATTTACAAATACATATGGTTGTTTTACACTCCAAGCAAAGACTTACCACTGGTTATGCAATGGAAAGATATTGCTATTGTGGAGAATGATTTGATGGAATTTTTCAAATACTGAACAGCTTTGATGAAGCTCCTTGTCTCAGTTACATTGGAAACCTTGGGTCTTTTATGATAGCCTCATTTTTTGCTAGATGAATTCTCAACACTCCATCTCCAACTACATGCCCTAAATAGACGAAGTATGTAAATCGTAAAACCTGTATTTACTGAAGCTCCATAATATAATCACTTGCATCTCTTTCCAACTCAAATGGTAGTTGTCTATTATGTAATACTAAGACCAATCCACTACTAATCTTTTGTTTTAAATTTACAAATACATATGGTTGTTTTACACTCCAAGCAAAGACTTACCACTGGTTATGCAATGGAAAGATATTGCTATTGTGGAGAATGATTTGATGGAATTTTTCAAATACTGAACAGCTTTGATGAAGCTCCTTGTCTCAGTTACATTGGAAACCTTGGGTCTTTTATGATAGCCTCATTTTTTGCTAGATGAATTCTCAACACTCCATCTCCAACTACATGCCCTAAATAGACTAGTGATAATCGTGCAAACTTGCATTTACTGAAGCTCCATAATATAATCACTTGCATCTCTTTCCAACTCAAATGGTAGTTGTCTATTATGTAATACTAAGACCAATCCACTACTAATCTTTTGTTTTAAATTTACAAATACATATGGTTGTTTTACACTCCAAGCAAAGACTTACCACTGGTTATGAAATGGAAAGATATTGCTATTGTGGAGAATGATTTGATGGAATTTTTCAAATACTGAACAGCTTTGATGAAGCTCCTTGTCTCAGTTACATTGGAAACCTTGGGTCTTTTATGATAGCCTCATTTTTTGCTAGATGAATTCTCAACACTCCATCTCCAACTACATGCCCTAAATAGACTAGTGATAATTGTGCAAACTTGCATTTACTCTCATTGAGCAACAACATAATCTCTTTCAAAATAACAAAACTTGTCATAAATATGTTAGATGTTCATCATAAGTTTGGCTAAAAAGCAATATATCATCCAAGAAACAATGACTCGAGAATTTGCGAGCAGTCTCAATGACACGAGAAGCAATGTAGGGCCCTCTTGGCAAGAAGAATTTCATATAAGGAAAAAGACTACTTTGGTTAAAGGGCTAGCTAGGAATAATGATATTTAACTGGTGCATGATGAATTATTGTTGCTTAGGGTCTTTTGTGCAACTGTAGGCAAAGTACTAGAGGGCCTCATGGTCACCTAGAAGTATCGAGTAAGTATACGGTTCCAGTATTTTGTGCTGATAAAATCCACAAAGCACAAAGAAGGGAGATCTTTCATGGCACTCGATTTCCCTTGTTAGATACAATAGTGCAAGATCCTCTATCTAGTGGTAGCGAACAAGTATAGGGTGGGTTAAAGAAATGGAAGGTTAGGGAGTGGAAGATGATTCTAGGATGAATAGGTGAGGTGTATGCTAACACAACCCTAGTACTTATGTTTTCTGGCATCTATGGCTGTGTGGGTTTATGTTTGAATAGCCTTGTTATTTTTTGAGCTCCCTAGCTGATTGTATTTTGTTCTCTCTGTCGGTATTGTACAGAAATCTTCTATGATGTAAGTAGAGACCATTATGGTCATTACAATTATATTTTCTATATGTAATTTTTATGTTATGCTTTCTTTTCAGATGAGGACCCCAATAGAATCCCCCACTAATTAATTCCCACAAAAAAGGTTTTCACCATCTTTGACCAAATGTATATGTTGGTTTTTCTCATGAGGATAGCATACCTCATATACATGTAGGGCTGCCAAAGATTACACCACAAACATCAAGAAGAACAAAGTCTATCACAACTTAATCAATGAAATGTTGATATACCAGACTTGACATTCTTTGGTACCTCTCGCTCTAATCCTTTCTTTACCCAACCCAAAGAATAAAGATTAGGACGATTATATATAATAATTTTAAACTTGTCTGCCTACTCTTTAGAAACCACATTTACTTGTGAAAAAAATTCGAACAGAGAAATTTCTTCTTAATTTGAATGTTTATATGAAAGAGTTTGGTTATTATTTTATCACGAGTCTCATTACCACTCAAGCATATCTCTCTTCAAATGGAAGCACAAGCAATCTTCTCATCCATGTCAAAGTTACTCCCTATTTCCTTACCTTCAAAATGATTCATGGCCATCTTGTTTATATAGTGAGGCAAATTCAAGTGTGATTTACAGTATGTCTCATCTAAATGAACATCAACAATGCAACAATATTTCTTACTTTCTTTTTTTTTCCAAAAGTAGTAGTAGCATTATGCATACTTCCTTCCAAACTTTCCAAAGTATTCATTATTAAAAAAAATGCATAGATAGCTAGCTGTTTTTTTTTTCAGATTTTAGGGTTTTTTTATATCTTAATTGAAAAGTTTAAAATTCAAAGTTTATTTGCATAAAATAGATAGCTGGTTTTTTATTTGCTGTTTTTTATTCATGAATATTATATTCTAAAATTCCAATTTAACAATTTATTAATGGGATTGAACTTCATTGTATACTCTACTTCTACCTCATGCAATCTGAAGAAAAATATAAGTGAAATAAAAAATGAAAAATCTTTGTCTTTTAGTTTTACGTTTTAACTTCTTAGTTTTCTAAATTTTAAATTTTAGTTTTGTTGCTCAACAAGGATTGCAACTTTTGTGTATCCTCTATTTCTACACTTCATGCAAGCTGAAGTAAGAAATACAAAAGTGAAATATTTTGTCTAAAGAACTGATTGAATTTTTAATTTTACTATTGGGCTAATCAATTATTAAACAAACAACAAGGATTACAACTTTTGTGCTTCATACAAACTAAAGTAAGAAAAACAAAAGGACATTGTGTCTCAAGGCTTTGCATAAAGTTTATGTAGTAAAGTTCAATAGAAAATTTTATTTATTGCAGTGTCATTATGAGTTCTCATAATATAAGATATGACGAGGAGCAGGTTGGAGATCCAAATATTCAAATTGGGAATATAGATGGGAGAGAGGGGGAACAGTGAGCACTCAGGTAGTTCAATTGGGAGTGTTGTAAATTTCAATTGCCCTTCCAAGTTGTTGGAAGATTTTACCAAGAGTCCATTTGATAATAAGACCACTTTACAACAATTTTCTACCAATTTAGAAAGGACTCGCCTATGGAAATGTCATTTTTGTGCCCTTGAATACCATAGCAAAATTACTAGAGAGAAGTGAATCTCCTTCACATCACTAGCAAAGGGGTCGGTGTATGTGGTATATTGTCACTTCAATAGATGGTTGAGATAATGAAGTTGTTTTGTGGTGAGCTCTCTAGTTCCACTCCTATTGCTACCATGACACCAACAGCTACTTCTCAACAACCACCAATTCCTCTTTTTGTGTTGAGTTTAGTAAAACCTAAGGAGAAATGTAAGGCCGCAAATTTAATTCAAACTCCCAACTAGTGGAAAAATTGTTCAACCAAAAGGCCAAAGAGAGGCAATGATGCCAATGGAAAATTCCTTTTCCTAACGACCTTCCATTCCATGTTGCTTGCTTTCGTTATTCTAAGAAGACCATATCTAAGGTGGAAAAAGTAGGGTTTCATATGTGCCACTAAGGGAGACAACATTGAAAACCACTATCTTGGATAAGAACTATTCCAAGATAAACTTATTTATGGAGGAAATGAAAGCCAAATGGGTCTCACAAGGATGCAACTTTAACATGGATAGATGAATGGACATTGAGCACCATCCACTCATCAATATCATGGCGAAATGTATAGAGGGCCCTTATTTCCTCAGGTCTATTGATTGTTTGGGGCATTGAAAGGATGCATAGTTTCAATTTCAAATCCTTAAAGATGTTATTGAGAAGGTTAGCTTTGACAACGTGGTGCAAGTTGTGATAGATGTGACATATGCATGTAGGGCAATAGGGAAGTTGGTTGAAGCTACCTACAAACATTTATTGGACCCCTTATTGTATATGTGCCATAAATAATTAATTGAAATAAATAGGAAAAATTGATTGGATCAAACAAGTTGCGGCCAATGCAAGATATATGTAAATGTTTATCTACAATCACCACACATTGTATGCACTAATATGGTCCTTCTCTAAGAAGGAATTCAACAGACCTATTGGGACTAGATATGCATCATACTTAATTCTCTTAGAAAGGATAACTAAGCTAGACAAGCCCTTGCAACTAATGATTGTGGCACAAGACCAGAATTGGTGGGTCATGTCCAAGAAAGAGTAAGGGCAAGGTGAAGTGGTGAAAAAAAAACACTTTTTAGTTTAGTGTCAAATACATCATCTCCATCGTATCCCTAGTTTTCACATTGATTAGATTCGGGGACACTAATGCTCCAAACCTTGGAGAGATATATGTGTGCATTGATAGTATGCTTGGCCAAATGAAAGTCGTTGTACAAAAGAGAGACCCCACCTTGTAGTTCTACCATAAGAATATTTATCAACGAAGGTGAGAGAAGCTCAATACTCCATGCATACGGTCACCTATGCATTGAACCTAAAGTGGTACGTACAAAGGCTTGGTAGTGTTGTTCCTATGGTGAACAGTGAGGTGAAGAGAGGATTTTTGAAGGCAAATAAGAGATGTACAATGCATAGGAGTTTGCAATCATCCAATGAGTGGATCAAATTTGCCACATTCAAGGGCTCTGTGAGTACAACAAAGATAGACGGGGAGACTATGGTACATGACGACCCTATCTCATGGTGGCATTTGCATGTAACTCCATCGTTATTAATCACTCTAATATTTTGCATCTTATCACAAATTTGTATTTCCTTTGCTATTGAGAGAAACTAGTTTGCATATAGCTCCATCCACTCTATCAAGAAGAGCAAGGTTACCTCTAGGAGAGAAAAGAATCTTGTGTTTGTACATAGCGTCTTGTGTCTCAAAGACCACAAGACAATTGTGTACAAGGAGAGAGTTGAACACAATAGGATGTAGACCCAAAGAAGCCAACTTATGTTGATGAGGACAAAACCACACAAACAAGGCTGGTTGGCATCTAGTTGAAGGAGCTAGATGAGCCTAGTAGTTATAACAATGAGGAGTGTGTCACAACATTTGCAACAAATGATTAGCTCAATAAGGAATTGGCCCATTGTACTTGAAACTTCATATTACAGTATTGTTGTTGCAAACTTGATGTAATCATAAAATTGAATATAATGATATTTGGAATTTTCAATGAATTGTTGGTTCAATTGATTGTGTTTACATAAAAGATAAATCACAATATCTTTCACATTTTCAAGTATTTTATTATGGTTGAATTATTGTCCCCTTGCCATCCCAAAATTTTGGAAAAAAAACTGCCATTCACAAAAACCCTTCCCAACATCCTCCTATTTTGAAACTCAATGGAAAAATTTGTTGTTCTTTGTTGATATTGTGCAAAATGAATTTACTTGATCTTTTTAAAGATGAATTCCTATCTTGGCCTTAACATTGAATGGCAGTTTAGTTGCACATGCTTGATTGGCATAGAGCTGGTCCTCTTATGCGCTTGAGGCTACTCCTTGCTCATCTCCTCCTTTGCTTTGGGAACATCCATGGAAACTCCTAGCTTCCTTGTGAGAAGCTCCAAAATCTTCTCAAACTTAACAAGCTTCCTAATGGGCCTTCATAATCTTCTGCAACCTATCAAGCTTCCTTATGGAGTGGAAGATGCTTGCAACATGTTCTTCCAGCTTAATGAATTTTGCTTCATCAGTTTGAAGCACCTCTTACTCTTTCATGAACCAGCTTTAATCTTCTTTAATCTACTTCCATGTGGATATCTCCTATTGCAAGGGAACTAGTTTACCTTCTCTTCTTGCATTAGATGTTATAGTCACAAGCATCATTATGCAACACTAGTCACACCAGAAGAAAACTTCTCAATCCAACCTACACAATTTGCTATAATACCAACCTGATTTGGAATTGCCATATATATTGTAATTAATTCACCTTCATACGAGAAAACAACTTAGTTTATTATGTTTGATGTCCTCTTAGTAGTTTTTTAAGAAAACAGTCAATTGGGCTTAGACATAACATGCTTAGGTGCTGCAAATAATCAAGGTAGTTGCATAAATGGAAAGAAACAAGCAAAGAACTGCAACTGACAACAAAAACAAAGCTCATACACAAGAAATTTACCTTGGTGACACCTAATGTAGGAAAACTCTAAAAAAGTAGGGACTATGCCTTCTCTTACCACCATTACTTGCAATTTTGCAAGTTGGATTGCCTTCCCAAGGCCTCCAAGAACACTAAAACATTTCAACAGTGTCCTTGCAGCTTGCTATGCTCTACATCCTTCTCTAAAACAGTCTGTTATACTCGACTTACATGCTACAGCTCCCAAAACACTCAACTACAAAGAATTGCATAACCCTCAAAGAACATGTCAATGCACAAACTCAACAAATGGACAGAACATAATAGTACAAATGGCATAAGCCTTCTGATAGGTGGAGTTCCAAAACACTTCAGCTTCCATGGATCCCATGGAGTCCACTCTTTTGTCCTTTCCTATACAGTTTCGCTTCTGTACAAATCAGTCAAAATGTCATGTTATATGTACGATGAATTTGGCACTGTATACTTGACAAATTCGGCTGCAGTTGAACCCATCAAGTGTTCTTCCACATTGCCTTTCAGCCCTGGAGTGTTTGGATCACCATTAAACTACTTTGGACATGCCTTCTGCAAACTATGAATCTCTACTGAATTGTCTTACTGGCAGTACTATGTGTTTCAAGTAGCATAACAAGTCATTTTGACTAGTGAATTGAGATTAGTGCCTCAATTAGCTGAACTTTACTAACTTATATTATCCAATTTGGATAACCTAGAGCCTGTCATGCATTTTACTTGGTTTCTTTGATAAAGTCCTCAAATGCTTGGTTGTGAGCTGTAATTCATTTGAATTCATTAATGACATAATGAGGATCTGAAGAATGTTGAGGCATTCAGACACAAATAGCCCAAAGTGTTGCATTCTATTGAGTTCTCAAACATGCTCAATCATTGCATCTCTATATTCCACGAATTTTTCTTTGGCAGTCCTTATGTATTCCCAATTTGCTCAATTGGACAAGGCATCCTGCTCCAATATCTTTAAGTATGTTTTTGACAAGATTTGTTGATTCAATGTGAAATCCTTAACTTGAATGGTCATGGTGCTTTTCCGTCCTTGGGTTTTGCTGGGTGAAGGACTATTCAATCAAGGAAAGCTCACATTTTACTGGTTTTAGAGCTTTACTGCCTTAGGTTCCTTTTCCTTCCTCAAAATTTCTACCAAGTCAGAGACACATTTGGGTGGTTCCCTCTTCCTTTAATGGACTTTCTGCAATTTCCTATCTGAACATTCATGTATTGAAATTACATTGTAAATTGGATTTTCATTTTTGTGGGATTTGACTTATGCAGTCTTTAGTCATCTTAAGATGACTTCAATGAATCGTCATTACAATAATGACACTCTTCTCATGTATGTGGATAATAATTAGAAGGCTAGGGAACCCACTTAGTACACAAGCACTAAGCATTTGTTGGTAAGGGAAGGAACAATAAATACATTCATTGTTTTGGGCTTTTCACCCTCTAGCTCCTTTTAAGAATTAAAATTATTAGGCAATGTATCCTTGCATGGTTACAAATGCATTCAAGCACTGTGATAAACTTTTTTAGATGTTAGACAATACAATCCAAATTCCAAAATGATTGGATAATATGGCCAGTTATAGAGAAAAAATAAATAAGTGACAATCAAAGAAAACAAAAATAGGTCAAATAATAAACTCAAGTGGCAAAAGCATTAAGACTTCTAATACAGAACCCCAAGGTCCAAATTCCAGAAGAAGTGATAAAAGTGTTACAATTGGGTGAAAAACCGCATCCAACTTGTACAGTGCAACATGCCCAAAAGGCAAGGTCAAGTGAAAGTCCCAGGTGAATTTAACGGAAGATTGCCCCTCAGCCATGGCAACTACGCCAAATGTTACCCCAAATAAGGGGGTAATTTACCAAAATCAAAAAGAGAAAAGTGAAGTGAAATAGACAACGATCATGAAATTCAGACAGCAAGATACATGCTCAATCATTTCATGTTCAGAGTGGCTTATGGCTTTTGCTGAAACCCAATAGAAAATGACTTCAATTCCAATTAATTGATCATGGGGATCCCAGTAAACAAATTCAGATTCTCAAGATAAATAATTCTTTGTATTCTCAAGGTTCAGAATACATAACAGTGTTTATGGCATCAAGTCTGGCAGAGATTGGTATAAATTAAGGCCAAATCATTTGTTTTCCTCGAAGTCAAAATATTATGCCATAGTAGACAAATGGAAAATTACTACAAATTCTACACACCTGCAATATGAACAGACCATCACTGATACAATGATAGTCATTACTAGAAAAGTTGCAGACTGTAAGATGGCCATAAAAATCTTCATCGAAAGTCAAATTGGCATAAAAATTTGTAGGAGGTATTAAGTGATGGTCCCGAAGGTGCTCGACAATTTTTAGCTCAAAATTCAACAATTTGACTTCATGAAACAGAGAAATTTGTGAGGCATTACAACCTCCCTACTGTTGATGGTCACACGGATGAGAAGTATTGCACGCTATATCATGAGGCGCATCCTCAGATGCATAAGTGCAAAATGGGAGATAACCCAAAGCAAAAGAAATTTAGTACAACTCCAATGTGGATGACAAGAGAGAATGCTTCTCATCAGAAGGAGCACTAGTAGAAGATGTAACTAAGAGTGATGTTAAGCAAAGGAAGCTTTTTCAAATAAAGATCCAAGTGAAGGCCGTGAAAGAATATGCACTTCTGATTCCAATTCCCAAAGTACTTTGATTTCCAAGGAGTTGGGGTATAAAATTGGATTATTAGCATATGAGCAGTTGTAACCACACTCAATGGGTTGATTCCATGATAGAAAGAATTGCCCAGAATCACAAAAGGGTTCAGCTCTCATTTCTGGATGTAATTTATAAACAAAGGTTAATAAATTACAGATGGAGATGAGTGATTACAGCAAGCCATCTTTATTTATCAAGATTGGAAACGCATTGATCAACATATTCTACTAATACACCTAGTATATTTCAACCAGATAGAAACAACCAATCTCTTTGTAAAAGTGAAATGGTAGTAGCAATTGGGCAATTGTATTGACTTTGAGAAATACACATGCTGGCTGGACCCAAACTGAGAAACCTGAATCAATTGGCCAGTGTTGGTACTATGGCTCTACAGTTGGCAATGGGCGACCAAAACACACATGATGCAGCATCTTTCAAAGTGAAAACTTCCAATTTATGCCCTTATGGAAGGTGAAAACATTTGCTAATAGTCCTCTCCTTCCATTGTACTCTACTTGACCAGTAGGTTGAGTGTTTTGTAGGATAAAATATAGGCTTGGATCTCATCACACCAAAGCAATCATGTTAACCAAGATCTCTCAATCAATAAACAGGGGGAAGGGGTGCGCCTTTAGGCACTCGGCTAACTTCAAGACTTGACCAATAGGAGAGCATTCAACAAGCAGGCCGACGAATGAGTGATAGCAAACAACTCAATAGATGGGTCAACTTCCTTATCTTGATGAGTCTTAACACACTCAACCATAAGGATGTTTATGCAACATTTATGTCTCCTTTTCCTACTGACAGTAAATCTCTTAAGGTCCCTCAACCTTTAGTCTCATCACATGCATGCCTCTATTACTTTAGTCTTATCACATGAGATTGGTTAAACAAGAGATTATCACTATCATAACATATAGGACCATACAAGTGCTAGCATATGACTTGCTTGGCAATCTAAGGTCAAGTTTCTGGTATCAATTGATTATGTTAATGGAGTGGAATGTGATACAGTGCCACTACATGTGGGCAAAGGATGTTTGGATGTTCCTACTTCTAGGATCGAAAAGCAATCTTTATGATAGGGAAGAAACAATATAGCTTAATCAAGGATGACCAATCATTCCTTATCAATGCTTGCAAAGAGAAGAAACAGGTTTCTCTTGCTGTTGTAGGCTAAGCAAAGGCGATTTTTTCTGTCTAGAAGCAAGAACCACAACTCTCCAAGAATGGCATAAAGGAGTATATGAAGGTGAAGGAGAAGGATATATGCCTTCGCCTTCTACCAAATAAGAGCTTTTGTGGGATAAAAAGCCTTCCAAACCAGAGGTGTAATCCAAGAGGGAAGGACTGACAAGCATAAACCATGACCAAGTAGCATATCTGATAATGAAAGTAATCTAGCCCTTAAATTAGTCCAGAAGCACCTGGCCACAATAATTTTAATGTCAAAAGAACATGAGTGAATGAAAAAAATAGAAATTGTGCTACAGTGAAGAAATGGAAATGCAAACAACAAAGCCTGCTAGTTTTAGACTATTAGTAACATATATGGCTAACACTAGTCAGAACAAGCAGTGAAGCTGATCTCTTTTGAGATATGCCTAAACCTTTTAAGAGCAATGTAAAAACAGTATGATATTGATATAGAAGAACTGACACTTTCTTGTAGGAAACGATGGTTGAAAACAAATCCAAAACCCTTTGCTGCTTGAGACTATTGGTGAAATGTATGGCAAAATATTTTCAGTACAAGCAGTGAATCTAATCCCTTTTATGCATAAACCTTTTGAGAGCCAATCCAAAACAGCATGACATTGATAGGACTGTTCAGAAACTTTCTTGTAGGAAACAATAGTTGAACCCATATTCATGATTCTGTGTTGCTTTTTGTATTTCTTGTAAAAACTAGGCATACTAAAAATGATTTTAAGGAACTGTGAATAGTTGGAAAAAATACTTGGACGCATTAATTTAAAATGGTTGAAAAGTGTATGGCAAAATCTTGAGTACACATTTTCATCTGAGTACAACTGTAGTATTTTATATTCATGCAACCTCAGTCTCTTCCATCCCCTTTAGCAATGCCACCTGTGTGTTGATTTTCACTCAATACATGCCACACAAAATATCATGCACTTGCACACAACACTATCCTCGCACATCCATGCACAATCACACAGCACTACTCACGTGCATGTTATGGCCTTGCACATGCAAACGTTTCACAAGACGATATGAGCATATGACATATGGGGCATTCACATCCAAATGAAATGCCACCATATGCATCCAAGATGTGGCTAAAGTTTAAACCCATACCATATGATTGAGTGCACCATACATGTGCGACACTTGTCATCACACGGTGAAGGCCTAGCTGATGGCCCATTTGTGTAAATACATACATTGTACAAGGTACAAGTAGAGAACCAACCAGCATCTCTACTTCAGATTTGTCATTGTACATATCTTCTCCAATGTAATACTTTTCCCTTTCAAAGTCTTCCATACCTTTCGAATGTGCATTTTGATTCTAACTTAGGGTTTCATTTGCACATTCTATGAACTTGTGAATTACCAGCTAATTTGCAGGTTTGCCCACTCATCTACTTGGGAATCAAATCATTGGTATCAAAGCTTGAAAATTCACGCTCATTCAACATTTGTAAAACGATTGCACACCTAGTTCAAAATTTGAGCATTTCCACAAACATTGAAAACAAAGCAAAATGGTGAAGGAACATGCCTATGCACCTAGTTCAAATCCAAGCATTTCCATGAGCACCAAGAACAAAGAAGAATAGTTAGCAAATGTTCAACACCTAATCAATGCAGCCTTAGAAACACAGCTATAGAAACTCTTTGAACAGTTCAACAACTTCGTGACTCAACTTGGACCAACACCATCACATCTTGAGCAACCAGTTTCAGTGCATCACCAGAATCCTTTCCGAGTACAAATCAATATTGATATTTTAGAGTTTGAAGGCAAGATTGACACCATAATCCTTCGTCATTGTGTACTTGGATGAAATTCTTGCCTTTAGCAAAACTTGGGAGGAGCACATCCAATGCATTTCACAAGTGCTAAAAACATTATGCCAACAAATGCTGCAAGCCAATTTCAACAAGTGTGCTTTTGACACCACATCCAATACCTGGCTATGCCTTCAACCACTCTCAAATCCATGTTGATATGGAAAAGATCAAAGTGATCCAAGACTAGCCAATGCTATACTATTAAATTGTAGCTTTCCTGGAATCACCAATTTCTACAACAAGTTCGTCCTTGGGTTTTCACGTTACTTGGCCCCTTAACCAAAATATGCATGCCAAATCAACATTCCAATGGACGCTTGTGCAACAATACGTCTTCGAAGAGCTCAAGAATGTCTTTGCTTTGCAATTGTGCTATCCCTACAAAACATTGCACTCCTTTGAGATTCAGACTACCACATCAAACTATGCACTCAACACTATTCTCTTGCAACATGGACATCCCATCACTTATCACTCAAAGACATGCAAAGTTACTCCACTTATGAAAAAGAGCTCTACACCATTGTCCAAGAAGTTAAGCACTAGTGCTATTATATCCTTGTAAAAGAGACCATCATCCATTCTAATCATCAACCACTCCAATTCTTGCACATGCAGAACAAGTTGGAGAATGCCTAGCCTATGAAGCGGATGACTTACCTTCAACAATTCCACCTAGTGAGCAACCATAAGAAGGGGGACCACAACAAGGTTGTTGACTCCCTTAGTCGGCCACTAATTCATGCATTCCTCACCATGCTAGACGTGCATGGCCACAACTTTGTTGATTGGGCACCACTTTAGTCAACATACACAAATTTTCCACAAACCTACATTGCATTCACACGAGGTACACAAGTTGGTCACTTCTATCTATCAAATGGAATTCTTTACAAGCTCAAACATCTTTATGTTCCCACAAGCACACCGTGGCAACACTTGCTTTGGGAAGCACACTTCTACAAGATGGCAAGTAATTTTGTCATCACCAAAACACTTTCCATGCTACAAATTTTACTAGCCTCAAGTGCACACCGAAATTGTGCACCACATCAAGTCTTGCATTCCTATTGTATCACCAAGTTCACCAATAGGACCTTGCACCTCTATGCTCCTTTTAGCAATACCACAATGCCCTTGGGAGTCAAACAATATGGATTTCCCCAATGGCCTCATAGCCACCAAGAACTAGAACAACTTTGTGTTTGTCGTGGCTGACAAGTTCTCCAAAATGGTCATCCTAGTATGTTGCAAGAAGACAATCACCACACCTAACACCATACATATCTTCTTCAATAATATATGGATCCACTTCAGGCTTTTAACATTCAATCTCTTACTACAACCAAGATTTGTCAACAATTTCTACCAAAATCTCTAGACCATGTTGGACACACTATTGGACTCCTCCATAACCTTCCATCCTCAAACCAATAGTCAAATAGAGTTGGTCAACCAAATGTTAAACCACCTACATATTTACACAAGACACATCCATGCACTTGGGATGATAGCCTATCATACATCTAGCATGCTCATAATAAATCTCTTCATAGTTCTACATGGCACAATCCTTTCCAAACATGTCTAAGGTTCCAACCAGCAACAACCCTTGACATCTCCTACCTCACACCATCATCATCTCAAATGCATGCTCAAGAACAGAAAATGGATAAGGCCTAATGCTTCATTCAACACATTCAAGACATTTGTCAACAAGTCAAACAAATCCTTCTACACCAAAAACATTAGTACAAAAAGCACTACAAGGCCCATCACACACCACACACCTTTCAATTTGAGGACAAAGTTTGGATACATCTCCAAAAAGAATGCTTCAAGGGTCCTCATAACAAGATTACACCACTGCACTACGGTACTTACACCATCTTGTGTAGCTAGAGAGAACGTCTTCATTCTCGATCTCCCATAATGCTTTGGCACGCATCTTGTCTTCAATTTGGAACTTCTCAAACAATACTTTCCTCCACCTCTAGAGCCTATGCAATCTCAATATCCCAAATTTGGATCCTTTTCATGTCAAATGGATGAGATGGTTGACACAACAACAACCCATACTCAAGTTGGCAAATATCAACTATTGCGCATCAGCAAGACTAGGCAGTATATCGATCAAGCCAAGAGGAATAACTTGCAGAAACTTCATGTGTAATTTACTCAAATCAACGTTGACACAATGAGGCCCATTGCTTTTCAAGAAACGGTGAATGATCCAAGTGCAACCTTGTATGTAGCCTCAGTCTCTTCCATCCACTTCAACAATGCCACCAGTGTGCTCATCTTCACTCAAAACACGTCACTCAATACCTATGCACCTAGACACAACATTGCCCTAACACATCCTCACACACTCTATGTGTGCCATCATACAACATTGCTTGCATGCATATTATGCCCTTGCACATAGTCACACATCTACATTTTGTGCAACCCTACAAGTGCAACACATGGGGTATTCACATCCACATGAAATGCTACCATTCATGTCCAACATGTGGCTGCACTCACACCACATGATAGAGCACACCATATACACACAACACCTATCAGCATATGGTGAAGGCCTAGCTGATGGCCCATTTGTATAAATACCTGCCTTGTACAAGGTATAAGCAGAGAGGAACCAACCAAGATCTCTATTGCATAAAAAGTCATTGTACATATCTCCTTCAATGCAATACATTTCCCTTTCAAAGTTTCCTACACTGATTGAAAGTGCATTTTGGTTTTAGTTTAGGGTTTCATTTGCATGTTTTGAAAATTTGTGGATTATTAGTTAATTTGTAGGTTTTCCCATCTACCTAAACATTGGATTCATGTAAAAATTAACAGAGTGATAATGATTATGAGGAACTGTGAACAGTTAGAAAAAATACTCAGCCATGGTGATTTAAAATGATTGAAATAAGATAACAAAGTGTATGGCAAGATCTTGAGTATATATTCTGTATTAGTCTATTAGAAAATTAGAATAATGATTGTCTAAAAATTATGATTGCAAATTACATGTTTTTTTCTTTACAAGAAAGAACCTTGCACAGAATTCCATCAAAAACAAATATCAAATATGTAACAGGTCTGCTAAACAAATGTCCCCCTCTGAAATCAGAACCATGTGGACACAATTGTTTGGTACCATAGACTTTGTTTTTACTCGAGGCAAATTTATGCAAAAAAGTCAAAAACATAAAAGAAGCATCAAATTATTCTGCATGCTTACTAATATGATTATTCTCTCTTGAAAGATCACTTCAAGCACACTTAAACATCCGAGAAATCCTGTGATGCCCTCACAATCCTTTCAGAACTTCACTGAAACAAATTAATGAAATCTAAACCTGTTACTGCACCTGCAAAACCAAGTAGGAGCTCCACATCTTCTTCATTTATAACTGGATCACGACCACTTTGTTGAGAGAATGCACTTCTTGCCTGCCCATAGAAAGTCAAGAGTGGTTAACCGATCAAAAACTATCACAATTAAAAAATAAGGTAAAATATTCTAGTTCATCACAAGTTATATTAATATATACAACTTCAACATGAAAGGATAAAAAATTTCAAGCAGCTATGTAAGTATCAAGAATAGGTTCAGAATTTCCTAATATAAAGTTACATTATAGTCAAAACAAGATGGCTTCCACTAGCTAAAACTACTATTGGTAACCACTTGCATAGCCAGAAAACTATTTTCAAATGTCAATTTCATTCATCACCTTTAAACTTATGAAGTTTACAGAAGAGCTCAAACAAAAAGACTTCTGATAGCAGAATAAAAAAACACGTTAGAGCTTAAGTCAATCTGAATTTTTACAATAAAAGCACAAAAGTTTGTCTTTAAAAATAAATTTTAATGTGACTTACCGGAGCTATTGTCCTGGAAGATGATACGACAACTTCATCATCGTTCTCGTCATCATCATCTAGAACAACTATGGCAATATTGGTGCCCATACTCCAATTAGACACCAATGTGGCTTCCTTCGTTGACTCTGACTGTACTGATCTCACTTCTGATATCTGATCACGCTTTGACCGCAGCCCGTTCATGACAATGCTCTCGCGTGATCCTCACTACTGTGTTTAAAAAACAAAAACAGTTTCAAACTTGCTTCCTATCAATTCAGAGAATGATAAACACCACAAAAATTGTAACAAAGTAAAACAAGTTTGTGATTTAAAATACAGAAAACACATTTCAAAATGGCACTTAAGTAATGAAGTCACTTTAGCAAGAGGAGCAACAGGTAAAACAATAAATAAAAAAAGAGCTTCCAATCTCAATATCACGGATAAAGAAACTCAACAGATTAGAGTTATTTTCTCATGGACCAAATGGTAAATATGCAGCAATCGTACCTACTACTTTCCTAAGCTTTCCACCATAACATAACAAAAGCATATGGTTCAAGAGGTCAATATCTAATGGTGTTGGGGGATACTAATAAAAGTATGGCCCAGAATTCAATCCCCTCACCACAATAAGGTCGCCGATAACCTCAGCAGATGCATGGTGAGGTTGCTGTGTAATTAAAATAGTATATATTCATGACCAGATGTAATGGAATACATTCAAGTGGAACACAAGCTTAAAATCATAATTATGTAACTCAAGTTTACCCCCGCACAAAAGATGGTTCAAGATTATCCTGCACTATGTGAAAGCTGACACATAACTGACCTGGATATTCCAATATGCAATTCTTCAACCCCAATTTAAAATTACAAATGTGCTAATCCAGTACACTTTGCTCCCGAAACCAACATATTTAAGGTGGAAAATTGACACATATCATAGCAATGGGTTGCTGTCTACATATTTTATTCAATTCACAAAATGTACATGCTCAGAAAAATGCCTGCTTTTGCCATAAACCAGATTTCACGCACCTTTATGCCACTAGCAATGCGTGATTCTTCCATCCACAAATTCAATGGTGTACCCAATAACTATGCTTGAAAACAACTAATGATGAAATATAATGCTTACATAACAAGCGGGCATGAAATTAGCAAGAAAGAAATGAATAATATTATAATAGAGCAAGTATAAACACAAAGTACATCACACAATTAAAGGGAAACAAGATATGCCTTGGAAACACCCAATATGAGAAAATTCCATTTTAGAAATCGGATCTTCCTCCTTATGACAACTGGACATAGCAAGATAAAAAAGCCATAGCTCTTCTTTGAAATTATCAACAACATTACAAGTCACATCAATTGCTCTACAATATCCTTGCTTCTTTGCTTTCCAACTCACTCACACTACTTTATACTATCTCCTACACTTAGCTTGGAATGTATATTACAACATCCCTTGATTCCAAATGATTGAACTCTAGATAAATAAGGATCGGGATATAAGCCACTGCAAGCAACCACCACCTACTGGGAATATTCATGCACAATTTGGGTTAGAAGTAGTTGAAAATGAACCCAATGGTTGATAAATCTCAATAGTCAGAAAGATGACCGCTTCAATTTCTAATTTGGGCAATTGTTCTTCACATGTGTCATAGTTAATGAATTTGTCAGTTGACATGACAGTAATGATTGTGTCACATGGCTATTTGTCTAACGAATTCATCATGTTGATATTTTTTATTTTGTGGGATTTGACCTGCATGAATCATTAAGATATCTCAAGATGGCCTATATGATTGATAATCTACACTAATGATTTTTACTTCCTCATGTATATTGGTAATAATTACAAAGCAACAGGACACTTAGTACATAAGCACCTCTACGCATTTGTCAGTTAGGGGAGGAATAGTGAATATTCATTGCTTTGGGCTTTTCACCCTCTACCTCTTTCGCCACTGGTAAAGATTTTGGAGAATGTAATGCCTTCTAAGTCACCATTATCTTACAATTTCAACCAATGTGGGATTAACGCAAGCACAACTAGTTAAGTAATGAAGGCTTCCATGCATTTTTCATTAGATTTGACATGTGTGAATTAAATTTTTATGGCTTCCATGATCAGTGTCAATGATATTTTATTTCCTTATGTACATTTATAATATTTACAAAGCATGGGGACTCAACACACAAGCACCTCTAAGCATTTGCTGTTAGGGGGGAGGGCCAATGATGTTCAATGCTTTGTGATTATTACCCACTAGCCTCTTTCACCATTGGTAAAGCTTTTAGAGCATGTAATGACATATAAAGTTGTAAGTCATCCTTATCTTGTGACTCTAACCTAAGTTGCCAGTCCTAGGATGGGGATGGGTTTGGGTTTGAGGTTCGAGTATGCCGGACTTTCTCCATTCCCTCTAATAAAATTTTATTCCCTTTCACTGGATTACATTAAAAGTTAGATCTAACCCTACAAGCTAGCAAGATCAAAGCACTAATACCACCATAATGTCCCCAATCAGAAACCTTAGGAAATATGCAATTTTCTATTAATTTTTTTAATGGTGCAAACTGAAATAAATATGAAATGTAAAGTATAAACAACAGACTTCAATATCAGAATGTTGATCAACACTATTTTATAGCACCAATAAATTTGGAAAACCCTCCTACATCAAGATATCATAGATATGGCAGCGGATCCAACAATTAATACCATAGAAACCCTCACATACCAAGCATGATCAATTATGACATCAGATCTGAACAATTAATGCCGATATAAATGATGGCAGCCAAGTAATCCGCAAATGAATTATTTATTAACAGCCATAAACCCTTGAGTATCACAAAGATAGGTCTGCAACTAATCATAAAGACTTTTTATTGATTTCAGTACATAAATGACAACAAATTCCAATTACAACAGAGCGTACAGTTGTACAGAACAGGCAGGAACCCCAAGGTTGGCGCATGGACTGTTGTATTGATCAGAAAATAAGAATGATGCTGGCGCAGGGCTGGAAACAAGGGTGCAGCTAGTAAAATACAGCCACTACAATCCTGAAAATGTATGGTGTTGGTAGCAAATGCTGGCAGCAGGATTGTTAGATGGTATGGTGGCCGTGGAGTGGTATAGTAACTGAAATCAGCAACAAAAGACTGAAAAAACCTTCAAAACAACAGATCTAACCCTTTCACACTGTAACAGCATTGTAACAATCGAAAATGGCTTCAATCTTTCCACACAAATGTGATCCCCAAATGAAATCATCTCACATGAACTAGAGGGTTTTCATTCTAAAATCCAACAACCAAAATCAAAAGGGTTTTCATCCGCCCAATCTCCCACATCAAAGGGTATTCGTCCTCGAGTGCTCAATCTCTAAAAAAGGAATTAATGACAACGACAGATGATGCAAATGACCAATTCACCCTCCTTTTATAAATTCCTTTTGGGCTCTCAATTGAATTTCTTTTTATTTTCTCCAAAGTGTTTAAAAAACACTTTTCCCTTTTTTTCCATCCACGATGTTTTAAAAACACTTTTTTATAATTAAAAAAATAGTAATAATTAAGTTCCCCTTTTTAAATAAAGTAATTGGGTTCAACTTAAACTATTATTATTAAATTATTTGAAAAGGTAACATGATAATTTCAATTCCTATAAGTGAGCTCCTTCGGATCCTTGTGCACAAATAGAGGGTCTTGTCATACTTGACCGCCCCAACTACATTTGATCAATTTGTCAGCCTTCCCATTGATACTAATGCTGATACAAAGCCCAAGATACTCCTGAGTTTGTTGAATGTTGTGGTTGTGTTGCTGATATGTGGTTGTCATTGATATCAACACTATTAGCATTGATGAATTGAAGGCTATATATGTCAAGGATATTGAGAAAATTGTTAAAGGAAGAGTTGCAGGTTGACAATGGAACGGTGAAGGTCATGAAGGTGTCTTGCTCAGTACGTTGATGATAAGTTGTTGTGGACTAAAGGGTTTATTGCTGAGAGTATCTAATTTATCCACCGGAAGTTTCAGAGGTTCGTGTGAAGATTTGATCGTGTTATGAACAGTTGTGTTCTGACAGTTTTTTTGTGGTTTCAGTTTTTGTCCCTAATTGAAGTTGATGTGATTCTAGTAATTTTAGTTGCTACGGATGTCTCTCTGTTGATTCTTAATGTTTGTGGATGCCTCTAGATCATTCTCTATCTTTGTTGCATGTCCACGTTGATCGGTGTGCTCATAGTCGGAGATTTTTCTCTTGTGTGTTCGAGTTTTCATGTTCTTGGCCGACATGATGGTTGTAGGGTGTTGCGGATCCTTGGAGATTAAAATTTGAATGTTTGGTGCGCTCGAGGATATTGTTTTAAGTCTTCATTATGTTGTAGCCGACAGTGTTTGATTCGCATTGAAAATTTATTTGTAAATTTGGGCCGACATTGTAAATATGTTTTATATTTTGGTCGACGAAGTTGTTGATGTAAATCCATGTTGCGGATATATATGAGTGGTTGTTTGTGCGAAATTAGAGTGTGTGAAGTGAGGAAGAGCCAGAGAAAGTGCAAGTGTGCGAATAGTGATCTAATCATTCGATTGCAGAGCAAAGTGTGAAGGAGTTTGAGCGAAGTGTGAAGAAGTGTTCTTGAGCTTCACCGGAATTGAAACCAAGCATTTGTAGATGCTACCTTCTCAGTTCAACTCTTT
The DNA here is from genome assembly GCA_007258455.2 of Sequoia sempervirens. NCBI lineage: Eukaryota > Viridiplantae > Streptophyta > Pinopsida > Cupressales > Cupressaceae > Sequoia > Sequoia sempervirens. The sequence goes on along the minus strand of VDFB02000015.1, from coordinate 353,344,874 downwards.
GTTGTAATCCAAACATATTGTAAGGTAGTGAGCCTTCTTGTTTTCGAGCAGTGAGCTCTAGGCAGTGTGCCTGAATGCCTGTGCATTCCCATTATTCTTCATTATACTTTTAACAAGGTATAATATTGTGGACTAACATCCACCGTGGTTTTCCCCTAACTGGGTTTCCACGTAAAAATCTTGGTGTTCTCTGTGTTTCTGATGTGATAATTGTTTATGGTTCATTGTTCATTCATCAGATCTGAGATTAAGTTAAGTTTGAAAAGTTTAATAATCTGAGACAACTGATTCACTCCTCCCCCCTCCCCCTCAGTTGTCTATCCTTGTTTTGCCAACAATTGGTATCAGAGCATGTTCCTCTAAAGTTTAAAAGCTTGAGGTGATCCGAGATGGCATCATACAAGAAGGACAATCCTAGATTCGATGGAACAAACTACTCTCTGTGGAAAGCCAAAATGGAGCGTCATTTGAGGTGTATTGGTGAACCCTTCTAGAAGATTACAAAGAACGGATATGTTATTCCTCAAAATGGTCCTTCCACTCCTGATGAGATTAAAGAGGTTGAGATTAACATCAAGGCTATTGAAGCTTTGTTGAGTGTTCTAACAGATTCGGAAATGACAAATGTGATAGGTTTGAAGACAGCTCATGAGATTTGGATAATGCTGGAGACTTTGTATGAAGGAGATGTACATGTGAAGGTCGCTAAGCTACAGAGTTTGAAAGGCAAGTATGAAAATTTGAAGATGGATGAAGATGAAAATATTTCTTCTTTTATGCAAAGAGTAAATGCACTTGTGATGGGTATTAGATGTGTCGGTGGTACCCTGGAAGAACAAGAAATTGTAGCTAAAGTGCTTAAATCATTGTCGCCCTCTTACAAATCAAAGGCTCATACTATTGAAGAGTTCAGATCAGTAACAAATGTGATAAGAGATATGTTGATTGGTAAACTTGTTGCTTTTGAGTTGAGTGGATTTGGTGATTCTGCCCCTCAGACTGAATCTGCATTTAAGGCTTCTATATCCGGAAGAAACAAGCAAAGATATGATCCGGGAGAGAGTTCTAGAAAGACATTCAAGTATGAAGAAGAAATGAAACGGCTTGAAGATGAAGAAAGAGATGTAGAAGAGTTGGAAGCACTGATTGTGAAGAAAGAAGGCAGAGGACAAGGTAAGTATAAAGGAAAGTTGCCTATTAAATGTTTCTCTTGTGGTAAAATAGGTCATTTTGCTTCAAGGTGTCCTGAAAGAGTTCCAAGGTCTAAGCCTAACAAACCTAGATTTCAAAAGAAATGTTATTATGCTCAAGAAGGTGTGACTAATGAAGAATCTGATAAAGAAAATGGAAATGAAGATGAATGGGTTTTCATTGCTATCAAGGAAAATGGCCTAATGGCTACTGAATCTGCTAAAGTTGAGAAAGCTCTTGCAGCCCGAATTGAAGAAAAGGATGAGTGGGTTATTGACAGCGGATGCTCACATCATATGACTGGTGACAAAAGCAAATTTGTAAGTCTAGAGAAATATGACAGTGGGGTTGTAAGATTCGGAGATAACAATGCTGGTGTGATTCGTGGCAGAGGATCTATTTGTCTTGGTGGTAAACATAACACTGATGATGTCCTTTATGTTGAAGGTTTAAAGCATAATTTGTTGAGTGTTGGATAGATGGTGGACAAGGGTTATGATCTTCAGTTCAAAGATGGAAGATGCAAGATACTTGGAAGTTCTGGAAATATGATTGCTTTAGGTACAAAGACAAGAGGTAACATTTTTCACCTGAGTGCTGCTAATGTAAGTTGTTTAATTGCTCAAGTAGATGAAAGCTAGTTATGGCATAGGAGGCTACATCATGTGAATTTTGATAACATTGTCAAGGTAAGCTCCACTCAAGCAATAAGAGATCTACCTAAGCTAGTGAAACCTGCTAACACAATATGCAAGGAATGTCAGATGGGAAAACAAACTAGAGTCTCTTTTCAAAGTAAAAAGTATCGTTCTAATGGAGTACTGGAGTTGGTGCATACTGATCTGTGCGGTCCCTCCAGAATTAGAAGTCTACAAGGAGAAAGGTACTTTATACTACTTATTGATGATTACTCAAGGATGATATGGGTTGCTTTCTTAAGAGAAAAATGTGAAGCATTAGAGAAGTTTCAAAGTTTCAAAGCTATGGCAGAGAATGAGAAAGGTTTGAAGATTAAATGCCTAAGGTCAGAAAAAGGTGGTGAGTTCACTTCCCGGGAGTTCAATTCTTTCTGTGAAGAGCATGGAATCAAAAGATAGTTATCTGCTCCCTAAACCCCTCAACAGAATGGAGTTGTAGAGAGAAAGAACATAACAATTATGGATGCTGCTAGAACAATGATGATAGAAGGAAATGTGTCTCACATCTATTGGAGAGAAGCTGTAAACACTATTGTGTACACTTTAAATCGGGTAAATGTCAATGGTATCTCTGGTAAGACTCCTTTTGAACTGTGGTTTGGTTATAAGCCTACTGTTAAATATTTCAAGATCTTTGGAAGCAAGTGTTATATCAAGAGAGATGAGGACATAGCCAAGTTTGATGCAAGGAGCGATTAAGGAATCTTTCTAGGTTACTCTACTAAAAGCAAGGCCTACCGGTGCTATAATAGAAGATTGAGAAAAATGGTTGAAAATGCAAATGTTAGAGTTGATGAGGACTCTACTAGATCGTCTAGATACTATGGATATGACTCAGATGAACAGCAAGATAGTATAGACAAAGGGAAGAATGCTCAAACACAGAATCAAGTTCAAATTGTTCTAGTAAATCAAGAAAGTCAAGAAGGAGAGACAAGTGGAAGTGCAAAAGAAAGAACAGAAGAATCAGAAGTGCGAGAGAATCCTAAAATTCTGAGGTATGTGAAGCTAAATCATTCTGAAAGTCAAATTATAAGAGACAAGAATAAAGGTGCGCAGACTAGAAGGATTGTAGAAGAGTATTGTCTGATTTCCAAGACTGAGTCTAACAATGTCAATGAAGCTTGTAATGATGAACAGTGGATGGAAGCTATAAAGGAAGAACTGATGCAGATTGAAAAGAATGATACATGGATTCTTATTCCCAGACCTAAAGATAAAAATGTGATTGGTACTAAATGGGTCTTTCGGAATAAGCTGAATGAACAAGGTGAAGTGATTCGGAATAAAGCAAGACTAGTATGTAAAGGGTATTCACAAATGGAAGGTATTGATTTTGAAGAAACCTTTGCCCCTGTTGCCAGAATTGAAGCTGTAAGATTATTTCTTGCTTATGCTGCATATAAGAACTACAAAGTTTATCAAATGGATGTGAAGTCAGCCTTTCTGAATGGTGAGCTAGAAGAAGAGGTATATGTTGAACAACCAGATGGATTTCAACTAACTAATAAGGAAGACATGGTTTGCCGATTGAAGAAAGCTCTATATGGACTCAAGCAAGCCCCCAGAGCCTAGTATGCTAGACTGGATAAATACTTACTAAAGCTTGGATTCTATAAAGGTACTGCTGACAAAACTTGTATTTAAAGTTGGATCATGATAAAGAGTTGATTATTGAAGTCTTTGTTGATGACATTATTTTTGGAGGAGATGATGATCTATGTATGAAGTTTGCTGATGAAATGAAAAGTGAATTTGAAATGAGTATGATTGGAGAAATGAAATTCTTTCTGGGATTTCAAGTCACTCAATTAGACAATGGGATTTTCATATCTTAGTCCAAATATGTGAGAGTTACTGAAGAAGTTTGGCATGGAAGACTCAAAGCCTGTTGGTACACCCATGGTAACTGGATGCAAGTTAACACAAAATGATGATTCTCCTAAGGCAAATCAAACAAAATATAGGTCAATGATTGGCGGATTGCTCTACTTAACTCAGACCAGACCAGACATCATGAATGTTGTGTGTATGGTTGCTAGATATCAAGCTAATCCAAAAGAATCTCATGTCACTGTTGTAAAGAGAATTTTCAGGTATCTAAAAGGAACAGTTGATTTTGGGCTTTGGTATCCTAAAAATGATGATCTTACCTTGAGTGCATATACTGATGTGGATTGGGCAGGAGATGTAGATGACAGGAAAAGCACTAGTGGTGGTGCCTTCTTCCTAGGGAAGAAGCTGGTGTCTTGGTTGAGTAAAAAACAAAATTCCATTTCCCTATCTACTACTAAGGCGGAGTATATTGCTGCTGCAAATAATTGTACTCAAGTGTTGTGGATGAAACAGATGTTGAAAGATATCAGAGTAGTATATGATGAGCCTATTGCCATATACTGTGACAACTCAAGTGCAATAAACATATCAAAGAATCTGGTGCTACACTCTAAGACCAAGCATATATCAATCAAGTTTCACTTCTTGAGGGAGAAAGTGAGTTAGAAAGAAGTCAGACTGGAGTATGTGCCTACCAAAGAATAGATTGCAGACATTTTCACCAAGCCATTGCCAAAGGATACTTTTGAGTATCTTCGAGGGATGCTAGGGGTAATTACCCCTCTTGATATGAACTAGTGATGCATTTACTTGCATCAATCCGTGTGCTTCAAAGCTATATTCTGATCTGGATTAATGTTTTTGTGGCTGCTACTCAGGGGGAGTAGTTAGATGTGCAGATATGTGGTTCAAAGCTTGTATGAGGAAAGATAATGTATATCTTTGCCATTAATGTCAAAGGGGGAGAAGAGCAATGTGAAAAACTATGAACTATCTAGGAAGAAGAGACTTGTGCAAAAAGATCATGTGGAGAAATGAGTCAGAATCTACGGGGGAGTAAGTGTTGATTGAAAGTTGGGTTGATAGTGTTTTTCACATCATGTGTTGCCATCAATGCCAAAGGGGGAGATTGTTGAATGTTGTGGTTGTGTTGCTGATATGTGGTTGTCATTGATGTCAACACTATTAGCATTGATGAATTGAATGTTGTATATGTCGAGGATATTGAGAAAATTGTTAAAGGAAGAGTTGCAGGTTGACAATGGAACAGTGAAGGTCATGAAGGTGTCTTGCTCAGTATGTTGATGATCAGTTGTTGTGGACTAAAGGGTTTATTGCTAAGAGTATCTAGTTTATCCACCGGAAGTTTCAGAGGTCCGCGTGAAGATTTGATCATGTTATGAACAGTTGTGTTCTGACAGTTTTACTATGGTTTCAGTTTTTGTCCCTAATTGAAGTTGATGTGATTCTAGTAATTTCAGTTGTTGCGAATGCCTCTCTGTTGACTCTTAATGTTCATGGATGCCTCTAGATCATTCTCTATCTTTGTTGCATGTCCACGTTGATTGGTGTGCTCGTGGTCAAAGATTTTTCTCTTGTGTGTTTGAGTTTTCATGTTCTTGGTCGACATGATGGTTGTAGCGTGTTGCGGATCCTTGGAGATTAAAATTTGAATGTTTGGCGCGCTCAAGGATATTGTTTTAAGTCTTCATTATGTTGTAGCCGACGGTGTTTGATTCGCATTGAAAATTTATTTGTAAATTTGGGCCGACATTGTAAATATGTTTTATATTTTGGTCGACGAAGTTGTTGATGTAAATCCATGTTGCGGATATATATAAGAGTGGTTGTTTGTGCGAAATTAGAGTGTGTGTGAAGTGAGGAAGAGCCAGAGAAAGTGCAAGTGTGCGAATAGTGATCCAATCATTCGATTGCAAAGCAAAGTGTGAAGGAGTTTGAACGAAGTGTGAAGAAGTGTTTCTGAGCTTCACCGGAACTGAAACCAGGCATTTGTAGATGCTACCTTCTCAGTTCAACTCTTTGTTGTAATCCAAACATATTGTAAGGCAGTAAGCCTTCTTGTTTTTGAGCAGTGAGCTCTAGGCAGTGTGCCTGAATGCCTGTGCATTCCCATTATTTTTCATTATACTTTTAACAAGGTATAATATTGTGTACTAACATCCACCGTGGTTTTTCCCCTAACAGGGTTTCCACGTAAAAATCTTGGTGTTCTCTGTGTTTCTGATGTGATGATTGTTTATGGTTCATTGTTCATTCATCAGATTTGAGATTAAGTTAAGTTTGAAAAGTTTAATAATCTGAGACAACTGATTCACCACCCCCCCCCCTCTCAATTGTCTGTCCTTGTTTTGCCAACAAGGTTTACCTTGGCATGTCGCTTGTGAATAGCCAGCTTAATGTGGACCTATTTTACACCTCATTACTGATAGGGGTATAGCTGGTACATAACTGTACGTTGGATTCAAGGGCTTCAAGTAATGTCATGCCACTCGAAGTCATGAATGAATTGGGTTTGAAATTCTCCAAGGCCTAAGGTAAATGCTATGTAATTGATTCAAGAGAAGTTAATATCATAGGAATTGTGAATGGAGTGGAAGTTCAACTTGCTACCTATCCTAGTAAGTCTTTCTTGATGGACATAATCATTGTTGATTGTCTTGCGAGGTGGTGTATGCTGTTGTCAAGGAAGTGGGTTGCTTCCATTGGAGGTAGTGTCCAAATGTACCTTTCTTATGATACTATCCCATTGCATGCAAAGAAAGTCAAGCTACATAGGGAAAAGAAAATGATACACATTATGGAGGGTTCTAAAGAAGCTAAAAGTGAGATGCTCTACATTGAAGGTGACCTTGACAATATCAATGAGTATTGTGATGATAATGTTGACAGCCATGTGGACCTTGATTCTTACCCCAACCCTCTTGCTATGAATGTAATATTATATGGACTACGTATTTTTATGGTGCATGCTCCAAATAAGGTAATGGTGCTGGTGTTCTTGTGTCTCTTGACAGCATAAATCTCAGATTCTCTTTCAAGCTGGATTTTATGTACACTAATAAAATGGCAAAGTATGAAGCCTTGCTCCTTGGTTTGAATATAGCTTCCAAGCATGGTATCAAGCGTCTAAGTGTACATGGAGACTCAGAATTACTTGTATCTCAGACCAGAGGATCATATGCAGCCAAAGGCAAAAGGCTAAAAATGTATGGGAATACTGCATGGGACAGTATAGAGTTGTTTGATGTTTTTAGTATCGAATGGTTAGACAAATCTGACAATACTACAGCAGACATTTGTTGTTATAGCTTCAAAATTTGATGTTGGTTGGACATCACTATATTGCACATACAGTGTGGAAGCCCTCACAAGAATTGATAATATACATAGTTGGCAAGTATTTGATGATGACCAACAACTATGCAAGTTCCTAAGTTGCATAGATGAATTTGATGACCAGCTTATTAATTGGAAGCCCATGCTTGAGAAGGAGAATGACAAAGAAACACTTTTAGTTTTTTGGCAGCAACATCATTCGGCTTAAGACTCATACCCTTCCTAGAGGTGTTGTGGCCCTTGAAAGAATGCTTGATAGTGTTGACTGCTATAAGGTAATAATCAAATAGGGACTAAGATATCTCAATGGATGGTTTACATAGGCAAAAAATTAAAACCAACAAAGAAGTGAAGGCTAATATCATTGTTAACAAGATTCAAAAAATATTTTGCATGGTCTCGTGATGAGTTAAAGCTTATAGGGAGGACATATTTCAACACACAATCCCCTTACACACCTATGCATAACCATTCAGGGAAAAACAAAGGGTTATGAATCCCACATTGGCCCAGAAAATACAAAAGGAGTTCGTGAAGTTGAAAGAGGGAAGCATAATCAAGCCTATCACGCATTTTAAATGCGGATCCAAACTTGTTCTAGTAAAAAAAAAGAATGGAGACATAAAGTTGTGCATAGACTTAAAAAATTTGAATTCAAAGTCTCTCAAGGACAACTACCCACTACCAAGTATGGACCATTTGCTACAAAGGGTGACAGGTTCAAAATTGATGTCGATGATGAATGGCTTCTCAAGATATAACCAAGTGATGGTCGAAGAGTCTGAGCAACATGAAACAGCATTTACAACTCCTTGGAGCACGTATGGTTATGTGAGAATACTTTTTTAGGCTCAAGAATGTGAGAGCTATCTTCTAGAGGGCAATGAATGTTTCCTTTACAAGTTTGATTGATGATATCATGGTGGTATACCAAGATGATCTTACTGCCTATTCCAAGGATAGAAGAGATCATTGCAAGCATTTGGAGTTGATATTCCATAGGTGCCTAGAGTATGGGATTGAAAGCAAAAAAGTGATACATTCAGTTTAGAAGAGGGTAAACTCCAAATCATTGCAAGCATTTGGAGATGATATTCCACAGGTGCCTACAATATGGGATTTCATTGAGCCCAAAAAAGTGTATATTCAGTCTAGAATATGGTAACATCCTTCAACATGTACAAGGAAGGAGTGAGTATTGACCCCAGTAGAGTCCAAACAATAGACCTCATCCCTCAACCCAAGACCGTCAAAGAAATGCAATCTTTCCCTAGGCAGATTAACTTTGTTAGAAGGTTTGTTCCTAGTTTTGTAGAAAAGACAAAAGTAATTTCAAAAGATAATTCCGAAGGGGCAATCAATTGGCTAGGCCTAGGGTAACAAACCAAGTGATTCTTTCTTGAAAATCAAAGAAGCACTCAAGCAAGCCCTCATGCTTGCAAGCCTTGTTTATTCACAACCTTTTCAAATCTCTTATTCTTCCTTTTACACCATAGTTCTTGTCCTACTCCAAAAGAATGCCGATGGATGCAAACAGCCTTCTTTAATAAATCTTTGCAAAATGTCAAATTGAAATACTCCATTATGGAAAAGCATGCCTATGCTCTTATCAAAGTTGTTAGAAACTTTAGAACTTATCTCATAGAAGCAAAAGTCATTGCTTATGTAATTCATACAACTATGAGGGATATTTTTGTTCAACAAGAAGCTTCTAGCAAGAGGTGCAAGTGGATCGACAAGATCCAAGAATATGACTTGAAGGTGCAAACAACAAAATTGGTTAGCGGCCAAGGCTTAGCCAAGCTCATGACTGATGCAAACTTGGATGCAATAGAAGTTAATGATGTAAGTCTTGATCTTGCATCTACTACTTGTCTGTTGAGGGAGGACCCATGGTATAAGAACATAGTTTCTGCTTGGAGAATTTGAGTTGTCCTCTAGAATTGAATGATAATCAGCAAAGGACCCTCAAGCTTGTTGCTCAAAGGTATGTGCTAGTAGTGAACTAATGTGCAAAAACCATGATGGATTGCTACTTAAGTGCTTAAATTAAGAACAATCTATTAAGGTTATAGATGAGTGTCACCAGAGAGTGTGTAGTGGACATTTTATGACGAAGACTATTATTGCTCACAAGGTTTTAAGGGCAGGATATCGATGGCCAACCTTGTTCAAGGATGTAGCCAAGATAGTGAGAAAGTGTGATGTTTGCCAAAGGTTCTCTAGCAAGATGAAGTTTGCAAGTGCTCTCCCCTCACATGCACCTTGATTGAGGCTCCTTTTCAACAGTGAAGTATAGACTTCATAGCAGAAACTGCTTATAATTCTAGCAATGGATATAAACAAATTATTGTGGCCATTGACTACTTTACCAAATAGCTGGAAGCGATCCCTACTACAAATGCAACATCTAATGTGGTTATTGGCCCCCTATTGTCCAATGCAATCACTATTTTTGGTGTCGACAAGAATAATTGTTGATAATGCAATGTATTTCAAAGCTTAGGAGCCATTAGACTTGTATTCTATGTATGGGATCAGTTTAACATACTCATCCCCCTAACATTTCCAGGGAAATGGTAAGATAGAATCAAGTAACAAGAGTAACATGAAGATCATCAAAAGAACTTTGGAATCAAATAAGAAAAGATGGGATGACAAGCTTAAATTTATTGTTCGGGCTAACAGGGTGACTTACAAAAAGTCTATTGGAAGCAGCCCCTATGAGCTATTATATGAAGTAGAGGCCAAGATACCTATCAACTTTGAATTGTCTATGTACAAGTTGCACGAAGTAGAAGAGGAAGTTAATGCAATCTCTCATACGATTTATGACCTAACAAAGCTTCATGAAGCAAGGAGAGTTGCACATAATGGAAATTTATGGCAGAAGCAAAGGATAAAGTATTTGTTTGACAAAAAAGCAATTCAAAAGAGCTTGCAAGTAGGAGAAATCATTCTTATGTGGAATGCAAGGTCTAGAGACAAAGGGAAGCATGAAAAATTTGAAGCCTTATGGGTTGGACCTTATCAAATTGCAAAGGCCATGGCACTTCCTATCTCAAGAATTTGAATATAGAATTCAAAGAGATACCAATTTATGGTCAGCACCTCAAATACTACTTCTCTTGATCCGAGGCTTTCTCAAGACCTATGTACATTCTCTTTCTTTTCTTGTGTTGTGTTTTGCCCAATTTCGTGGTTGGTTTTGTGTTGGTCTTGCTATTACATCATGTTTTGGTCCACTCCTAGAGATTTCTCTAGATTATCATTGTGCTCGCAAGAGGCACACATCCCTAACCAAAGCTAATCTTGGCACCCCTCCTAAATTTTGCATTTCATACTTGCAATGTTGCCCCAGCGCCTTCTTTTTGGCCCATCATTAATCATTTATCCAAGAACTCATAAATGGGCCACCTTGGTCAAATCATGTACAAAGTTGTGTTTTACACCCAAGTGAATATTTAGATTGTGCTCATCTATTAAAAAAGATTAAGATTGGTGGATTTCTGCTCAATTTTCAAGTTCTAGTGGACATGCAAAATCCCTACATGTTTGTTTGCAACTTATGCAAGTTGCACTCCAAACCCTACTTTTTGCCTCCTTCCCTTGTTCTTTTCTCAAACCCCAGCCATTAAAATCTGGTCACCCTCCGTGAACATTTTTGTCACCCACTCTTATCTTTGTGTCAATCTTCTTCATTGCCAATTTGAGGGAGTGTATAGTACATGGTGTTCCAAAAATATGTGTTATCTTTCCTCAACCAATAAACCTACTCCCCTATGGGGTTCACCCTGTAGCGTGACAGTTAAGTCACAGGCCCTGTTGATAGGGCATCACAAGTTTGAGGCTCTCCTCAGTGCACGAAGGAAGGAGGAAAGAAGGTAGTAAAAAGATCCCGCGGCAGGTGCAAGGGAATGATTGCCAGGGTGGATGCTGCGCAGGAGACAAATGGAGTTTGGACGGGTCGAGCCTGTTGGAGGATGGGAGATCGCCGGGGAGGACTGGAGGAAGGAGCTTAGGTGGCAAAGGGAGAGTGGAGGAAGGAAGATCGGAGGACGGGCGATAGATGCCGGAGGATGCAGAGGATTGACGGAGATTGGTGCCGGCAGACAGAAGGATTGATGGAAGAAGGTAAACGGAGGGTAGAAGAGACGGGAGATGGAGAAGGAAGGCAGGTGAATCGGGAGGACGGGCGAAGGACGAAGGCGGGAGAACTGGGAAGATGGGAGATGGACGAAGGCAGAAGACCGGGAGAAGGAGAACGAAGTACAGAGAATGGAGGCGAGAGAACCAGAAGGATGGGAGAAAGGATGACAGAGAAGGAGCTCGGAGAACGGAGGGGAGAGAAGAAGAGATGACGGGTGATGACGGAGGAAGCCCGAGGAGGAAGGAGAGAAGGATGCAACTGCACGAGCTACAGAAGGAGGCCCGAGGAGGAAAGCAGAGAAGGCAGAGGATGGACAGAAGAAGGGGTTGAGACGATGGTCTAGGGTTCGGTCTAGGAACTTGGCGCACAGTCGGCTCACCCATCGACGACTGTTGTTGACGGTTGTTGTCGAACCTTGACACATAGTGTCTCGGTGAGCACAATGGAGAGACAAGGAGAGATGATGGGGATGAGGTCCCCCAAAAATGTGGCCTCACTGGTTCATAGCTCCAGTCAAAAGCGCTTACGTATCAAAAAATAAATAAACCTACTCCCCTACAATTTTTAGCATTGTCCCTTATGGCTTGCACAACATTTTCAACACCCACCATCTCTATTGACCCAAAGAGAATTTTGGAAATTAAGCTTGCATCCTTCACTTGTACTTCACGATCAACCACCTTCAAAACATTGCCCCTTTAGAAGACACTGCAATGACATTAATTGAAGGCCAATTTTTACAAAACTTTTCAATCCATCAAAAACAAAGGATGTTGATGTTATAGCGGCGGGAGATATCTTTCTCTCAAGATTTAAATAATAAATAATTAATAAGGCAAGTCGGCCTTAATTATAAATTACATTTTATATTTTTATTCCTTAAAAGAAGCCTACCTAAATGAAGAGATGCCTTGGTTTGTATATATACAAGGTGAAGTTGATTCATCAAATCATCAATTCATTCTTCATTCAATTCGCACTCTCAAGGAGAAGTTTGCACCCTAGCAGCAGATCTTAATTTTTGTAGCAGCAGTTCGACTTCAAGGAGATTAATATTTGATTGTATCAAGGAAAGATTCTCATCATTTATTTTGTCAAGTTCGCCCTTGAGAAGGGTCTGATTTGTAAAGCAGATTTCTGCACTTATTCGTCCTATATATAAGAGATATATTTTGCTGGGTTTTTCTCCCTCGAGAAGGAGGGTTTTCCCAGGGTAAACTGCTGTGTTCATTTGTCTTATGTGTTGCATTATTTATTGCTTACATTTCTGATCTAAAACTAACAATGGATACATAGCAAAAGTAAATTTTTACAATTTTCCCATCCATTAGAAACGATGGACGCTCCTATTTCAACCCACGAATCCCTAATTAATTTTAGTAATGTCTCTACAAAAAAAAATATATATTTTGCCAATAAGATGATGCACACCTTCTCATAAGCAAGACTTATGTAACCTAAGGGTATTTGACTAATTGTTGTTCACCATTTTCCATTGGCATAGATGCAACGAGTGATGTGTTCATTTCTAAGTTCACCTCATTCTAAAAAGCCTTATCTAATGGGTCTCTTTTTAGAAATAGATAATATCTTACCATTGGAGATTCCCCTATAGTTGTTTTGTGTGATCTTTTCTTCACTAAAAGATATCTTAATTTTTCTCTCACTTACACTATCAACTTTTTCTTGTTCTTTGATATATGAGAGAATTTGCTCCTTTAGCAACCCCTTTTTGTTTGGCCCTTAACAAACTCTAATTTTTTTGGTTAGTTATAGCAAATAGGTGATCTTTCACTCAACCATATAACCTCTATACTCTATCTAGCAATGACTACAACACCAAAGAAAAGCCCCACCTCCAAGAAGATGCTCGATCATGTGATTGATCAAATTTGAATAGTCTATTTGTCTCTGGGGCCACTAAACTAGAACTAGCAGCCATTCTGTATGGAATTCTATTATAAGGAAAATGTTAAAATTTTGAAAATATAGTCTTAGGGTAAATTAACATAGAAAAATAAAACAAAAAAAAGGAACCCTACGGTACATTTAAAAATAATTAAATGATTAATGATTTTTAAAAATTCACTTAAAAACTTTTTTAAAAAAATCTAAAAAGAAAAAAATTCTTTAATTTTTCTTTAAAAAACGTAAAATAAACTTACTTTTAATCAATAAATCTCTTTCATGCAAGCTAATTCCCTCGTGTAGCACTTAACAAACACACACTACACCTTTGCAATTCTTCACCTTTGGAAAAAGCCAGCAAGCTTCAAGAATGAAAAATGGCAACTTCGAATGACATCAGAGGTTTTTGTCTTGTGTTCGTCAAATGAAGTGTTTGTGTTACTTAGTCTTTATCCATATTTAGGATATCAAATGATGTTTTAGGTTTACTTTATGAGAAAATTAAGCTATTTTTAAATCATTTTTTCAATCTCAAGCACTTTTTTATGGCTTTCTGCAGCAGTTTCTCTTGGGTATGGCCAGGTCCAGCCTGGGTTCACCTAAGGCACAGCCCTACCCTAAGAGAATTCAAGCTGCACCCATGGCTGGACCAAGACCTGTCCTGTCCAGGACGTTGACAGGAACCTTCACTAAAGAACCTGATAACTTAGAATTTCTCTAGTCTTCTTCAGCCTCCTCCAACCTTCAACAACTATTCCATACACACTTTCTTAACCCTTCCTCTCTTTCAATAGTAGTTTCTTGTGCAATCTCAACTTAGATCTGAGATTTGTCGATCACTGTCATCTTTAGATAATTTCAGATTTATGAGTAAATTAGACAAGACTTTGTAGTTAAAGTATACTGTTTAAGCTACCAGTGGTTTATTATTAGTTACTGAACAGGATGATGAATCGGAAAAAGGATAAACAACAAACACAGTCACAATTTTGCTGAGTCAATTCCAACTATGCGGTACAAACCCACACCTGCAGTTTTGATCCCTGACTATGTAAAACAGAAATCAAAACAAAAATGTAACTTTTCCGATTCGAGCTTCCACAGGAAGCTTCTAGGGCCCAAGAGGGATGCTGCCACATGAGCAGGAATTATAAAAGAGATGTGGCAAGTACGTTTTTGAGCATGTGGAGGAAAAATAGAATGTTCTGTTGATCAAAATAAAGGAGAATTCAGCTGGTTAATCGTTGTACTTAGAGGTTTAGACCATTGTGTATGCAATTCCTGAAGCAAGGTGCAGATTGCATCCATAACATCTTGTTGTACTTGGTAATCTTTTAATATTAATACGGTTTGAAGTGCATTTGCCATTACTAAAGCAGGTTTTTCACTCACTGAAGGTTTCCAAGATAAAATTATTGATTTCATTGTGTTGAATCCTTTTAGTTTCCAACATATTATTTTCCTGATTTGCAACAGCATTCATATCTCTTAAAAGCTGTCATTGATAAATCAAGTAGAACAGTAATTAATAAATTTCTGATTCGTTATTCTACTTTAATTTGAGAATTTAGGGATGACCCTTACCAGAATTTAGGGATGAACCTTACCGTACTTAGACAGCTCACATATCCTATTCTCCTCCAAATTCAATTACAGATTTTAACTATCTAGCCAGTATTTGTGAATACCATCTATTTAAATTTTACCCTTAGTGCAGAATTACCGAAAATAATGACACGGTTGATGAATCCACAATAATAAGCTACGGCCCAATTATAACTAAAAATATGTTTGCCTAGATAGTGATACACCAAGCTTACCAGAAGATATTGACAAAGACAAGCCGTGACAGTATCACGAGTACAAACCCTCAATTTTTGGAAAATTTATCATGGCTTTAGACGGTTCCGAGGACTTGGTCAAACCAGTATGTAAGGCAAAACTAGGGCACAAAATATATGCCCTGGAAGCTCCATTAAAAACACTTGTAAAAACTGTCATACGATACTGAATTATAACTTAAATTAACAAGCCATCGGTACTTATATTTGAAAAATGAGATGAATCAAAAGAAATTTTCTTTAATCTTGGGAAAACTGTATGAAAAAATCTGTTGAATTTGCAGTAATGGAAGGTTGAAAGGTCGAACCTGTAATAAAATCGAAGATACAGAGACAACAGAGTAATGCCCACCCGTGACACCCTCCTCCGCGAGTTTTAAACTTCGATATTTTTTTTATTTTTATTTTTTAATAACAGTCAATTCTGCATTCCACTTTTGTCCCGTGTGAAAAGCTCGAACTTCTTTTGACTGCAAATGCATGGCTTTTAAAAAAAATGAAGATTTTCTCTTAACTTTTAAGTATTTTTAAAATTGTGATATTGTGATATTTTTAAAATCCTTTTTCGTAATTTCCAGAGGGATTTTCTCAAATTTGTAAGGGAAAAGGAAAGAAAAAGTTAAATACTCTCTATATATATGGCATAATATATAAATAAGTATAGTATTAATATAATATTACTAGGTAACTTAGTTATCTTATTTAATAATCTATTTAAATAACATCCAAATATATCTTTGTGAAGTTATTATTTTATGTATGCTTAAATGTTTGTATTTTGTTATTTAAATTATTTTATTACAACTTGAAATAGTAAAATTTATATTAAAAAAAAATGATAATTTGTAATTTTTATATGAAATGGAAATAAATATAATTTTATTTGCAATAATAATTATTATTATAATTGTTTATATAATGATTTGCTTTAATAGTGTATTGTTTTTTTACAATATGATATTATAATACGTTAAGTTTTGTTAATTTAATATTAAATTTTAGTTATTTTATATTTTTATATATTAGGTTATATTATAATTATATTATTTGTGTGGAGGAAATAATAATTTAAGGTTCGCATAAAAAGTTTTGTTTATATTCAATGCATAAAAAGGAATATTTATAACAAACATTTGCTTTAGAATATAATATTATGAGAATTTATATCCATAAAAGATATATAATAAATGTATGCAATATATATATACTTTTAAAATATACAATTAGCTATATAAATGCAAATTAATGTGGAAACAAGATATTTGTATAGATATTTGATTAAGAAAATACATTTGTATTTTAAAAAGTATGTACATATGAGTTATTAATATAAATCAAAACACTATATGGGCCTAGTTCAATATTTATGTAACATCTAGAATGGAAGAAATAATAAGGTAAGGTTTGAATAAAAAGTTATTTGTTTATATTGAATGCATAAAAAAGAATATGTATAACAAACATTTTCTTTAGGATATAGAATTATGAGAATTTATATACATAAAATATATATAGTAAAATCATGAAATACATTTTTACAAAAAATATACAATTAGATACATATATGAGAATTATTGTACAAAGAAGATATCTTTAGAGATATCTGATGAAGAAAATACATTGTTAGTATCATGAAGTTTCCACAGTCCATATAGTAATAGTGTATTGAATTTTTGGATTGAAATTGTGTATGATTTTTTCACATCAACATTTTGGATCATACTCCATGATCCATCATCACTCTCACCTCTATTTGTATTGCATCTTGATGATGGATCATGGAGTATGATCTAAAACATTGATGTGAAAAAATCATATACAGTTTCAATTCAGAAATTCAATACACAAAATACATTGTTATTTTTCAAAGTATGTACATGTTATATATATGAGAATTAATGTACAAAGAAGATATCTTTAGAGATATCTGATGAGGAATATACATTGTCATTTTTCAAAGCATGTACATGTGAGTTATTAACATAAAACTCAATGGTGAGTTTTTTTTATTTATTGAGATTATTTTCAAAATTTCACATCTAAAACCCTCATAAAAAGAGAACCCACAAAAACCCATTTTCCAAATCACCATTTAACCCTAGATCTAAAAACACATAAGACCTTTAAAATGCCTTTATTATTTTATGCAAGACCATGCATTCAATTATGA
Organism: Sequoia sempervirens; assembly: GCA_007258455.2. Lineage (NCBI taxonomy): Eukaryota > Viridiplantae > Streptophyta > Pinopsida > Cupressales > Cupressaceae > Sequoia > Sequoia sempervirens. The sequence continues at coordinate 353,327,723 of VDFB02000015.1, read as the reverse complement.
ACAAGACTCACTCACACCAAAGGTTAATAACTAGGAATATGTCTCCTTGTACAATCTGAAAAACAAGGCTCTAATACTAAATGAAAGGAAACTTGCAACAAAAAAATATCATTTCTACATAGCCTTCATGAGAGAAAATATGTAAAACAAGTTTTAAGAATCCACAATACTAATTGATAAATAAAAAAATACAAGATAACACCAAATGTACCTTGGGAAAACCCTTCTCCAAGGAAAAAACCCAACCTCCAAAAGTACCCACACAACTCAATGTATTATCTCAATAAACAAGATTACAATACACTTTTAGAATCTTCATGCAAACTTTTGATGCATTTAGCATCCTAGTTTCATTCTTGATGAGGATTTGTAGGATATAGGTTTGTGATTTTTATTTTAGTATTTTAATATTTTTTAACCTATGCAAAAGGTTGAATAGTAAAACTCAAAAGTTAAAGTTTAGTTGTTATGAGGTTAGCATAAAATAGCTAATTTAATTGTTAATTTTTAGTCCTATATTAAGATTTGGAAAATATTTCTAAATTTTTTATTTTAGGTATATTCATGCCTATATAATTATAACTTTCATCTACATATGACATATTGGAATACAATTTTGTAGTTTATGATTGTAGAGATTAATGTCTATGTTTTAAAATCTAATCTATGTATTTTGTTACTTCACTCTTATTTTCCATATCAAATTTGGCATAAAAAAACCTAGGCTCTATTTTCCTAGGTTACTACTATGGGTTTGAATGTTTCTCCTAGGTTCTATATTCTTAGTACTGCACATAGGGGAAATACAGTGGTTAGGAGAAACCATCAATCTCATCCAATCCATATGTCCTAGAGGGTGTGCATTCATTTGATATAGCTAGGTAGAGAAGGTAGAAAAAACCATAAATAATATTAGTAGAAATATGAAAAGGATGGGAGATTTCAACATGCCTCACTTCTTCCGAGAGCTATAAAAGAACATCCAAGTGACACTTGTAATCTCTATTTTACATAATAAGACAAATCTCTCTTGTGTTATGCTAACAGATGTTAGTGGAAATTACTTTTCTCTAAATAACATCTCTCCATACAAGGTAAAATTTATTATTTTTTTGGAAGATCAAATTCAATCTCTTGTAGAGTAGTGTTACATTATTGGCTGACATGTTTATATATAAAATATAAAAAATGACAATTCACAAAGCATCAATCATAGAATTATTAAATATTTATCTTAATTTTTCTCTAGAGATTTTTTTTTGTACTACAAGGGTGTCCCCCCGACCCAACCCAACGGCCCAGTAGCCCTTACCTTGGGTACCTGAGGCGAGCTAGGGCGAGACTAGTCCCCTGCGGCTGAGATCCGCTACCCGCAAGAAGTCCCACCTCTTAAACCCGAGAGTGGAGTCAAACCTGAGACCAATGGGGAGCAAACCCACTGCCCAAGCCAACTCTACTACCCGTTCGGGCCTTCTCTAGAGATTATTAATTCTATAAGTTATAAACATGTGGGTGTTTTTTTTACAAAAAATAGTTAGATTTTAGATAGTAATCCTATATACAATCCCTTGTTAATTTATATTTCTTTAACATTGTTGATACTCCCAATTTAATTATTTCCATAAATTAGCTAAAATATATTATTAATTTAATATCTTTGGAACCATAAGGATTTTTCTTCTAAAATTTTTCCACATTATATCTAGTGGAGTTTTAAACATCCTCGCAAAGGGGTTTTATTCTATCTCTAAGAGATCTCTCGATTTAATTGCTTTCATCAATCCCAAGTCTAGTAAAGTGTTTGACCATATTTCGTGACCATTTTTATTGTTGGGAGGTACAAATTATTTCAATAGCTTTAATCTATAATAACATGACTATTAATCTAGCTAAGAGAGTTGTTGAATTCACAAGTGTGGTATCTATATTTCTTGATAAGGTTAATAACATTTTTGTTTTGAGGCTTCCTACTCCTTAAGGACACAATCTCTAAACAAATGTGTGGTTAAGATCTATGATGGATCCAAAGATCTTGAATTTCTCTTGGATTATTAATATGGATACATGGTTTAAATACAACCAAGTTATCTATGATAACAAGGTACCCTTGTAAAATTAAAGTTTGTGTTAATGTCACTAATGTCACACCCTATTATGTGTTTACCTATTTACTATTACTATGCTAGAGTAAATTATTGCATGTGTGAATGTATTTGGAATTTTGATTGGAAATATATGTTCTTGCACTTTGTTATCAATGAATTATGAATGAATGTTTATTTCATTTAATGTTATGTGAAGGAATGCATATATGGAATTGAATGGTTATTGAATTGAATATTCTAACTATGAAAAATATTATGTGAATGCTTGTTTTGATGAATGGTTGACTACCATGGGAATGTGTTAAGTTGGATGCAGGTTCATATTCAATCCTTTAGGAGTGAGGGGAAGTATCACTCAAGAGAAGAACTTGGTCAGGTAACCTGTAACAAAACCTAACTGAGCTTACACACACACTCACAATAGAATGGTTGAGTCAAGTCATAGATTTGGGAATTGGTAAGTCACCCTCTAGTATGGTGTGTTTGCATTAGTAAGGATCTTATTTACTATTGAGTGCATTCTTGGATGATGTTTATGTGTTTGGAGTTCATGGGTTCTTCTCTATATTACTATGCTTGATTGGTGTGGTGAACATGCATTGAATGTATATATATGTACATACATATGAATGTCAATGATAGACCATACACATGAAGGAACACGTACATGAGAGTACATAGGTAGACGTACCTATCACGCTTATGAACAGGTTGCTTATGAGCATGGTGTTATCGAAGGGACAATGCGACATGTATATATATGTATATATACATCACACATATATATTCTTATCAATAAGATAGTAATTGTTTATGGGATTGATTATAATCGAATGTGTATATATATAGGATATATACATATGTATACATGTGTCAATATACACGTATGAGTGACAAATGGATGTGTCCATGCGGATATATCAATATATATACATATGTATACATGTACATAGAGTTATATATATACAAACAATATTATATATGAAATATCAACTTGATCTTATTCATTTGAATATCAAATGTATACATATTTAATTGACATGGAATATATATATTAGAATATATACACATATACATATATATATATAGCATTAAAGCTATCCATCGGTATATATATGTACATGTATATATATGTACATATATATATTATGCAAAGTATTAGAGGTCGATTTATACATATGTTACGCAAAAGATAAAGGCCGATTTGGAATTTATAAGCCATGGTCGATATAATACAAATGCATCGTTATTTTAAAGTAGTGCATTGCTTATACAATAGAATGCATTATCCAAAAGGATAAAAGGCGATGGAAATATTAAACATTAAGTCTGTTGTGTTAAGTGATTTAAACGCATGAATAAAAGATATGAACCATAGCCATTTAGACATGCCTAGTCAAAGCACATTCTAAACACTATTTCTAAGGAGTCGATTCATCCTTTACTTGTCGATTGAACATACTATGATTGGGTCGACTAAAATATGTGTTTCTTCATGAATGTTGACTATTTCCTTTGATAAACCATAGGCAAAATAATAGGGAGGTTGTTGAAACTTGGTGCCATAATATGAATGCTCTATTTTCTATAGAAGTCTTCCATACTTGCAATTCGATTCTCACCTGTAGAACATGTGCATATTTGATTTAGTTGAGCATTGTTGTCATATAAGGAGGTCAATCTATAGATTACCAAGCTAAGTGTTAACTTAGAGTGTTGCCACCTTTTCCTAAATGAGATGAGTCGACTTGCATGCTCGAGTGGTGTCGACTGGCATACCATTTTCTTAGGCATCAATGTCTCAATATTTTGTATAAATAGATGAGCCAACTCTCTCATTTGGTTACACAATCTGAGGTTATAATCTATTGTTTATATTTTGTAGTTGTATTTTCCAAAGATAGAGTGATTTTGTGAGCATTGAGGAGGAGGTTATTGTGAGGTTTGCATTGATTGGTTATAGTAATTCAAAGTGAAGCCTAGCAAGTTGACATTGGAAGGCTAAGATACAAATTAGTCAATTGGATTAAACAAATTATAGGCATGAGGATCTATTCGCCTTTTATTTGTCTTTTGTCATGAAAGAATGAATGTCTTGGTTGTTTTGTATGGAATTGCTTGAGAATGATTGCAATAGTGAATTATTGTATTTGCTTATGGAAAGGAAAATAAGTTGTTTTATGCTTTTCTATGAAAGTGTTTGTATATACTCCATAATAGGAGAGCTTGTTTATCATTAGTATAATATACTAGGAATGATGAAACAAGGATAGCTTAAGGGTTATTCATTGCAAAGTTATTTGATTGATTTAGACAACTCATAAGTCACATCTGGGATTTGATTATCCATTGAAGGGAGGGTAACTTATGTTTATGCTTTGTGGGTAGAAACACCATTGTGTTTTGGGGAAAGGGAATAGGTTGTTTCTAAGGTCAAAGACTACCTATTGAAGAAAATTACCTATGCATAGTTTATAATGGCCTAAATTCAAATTGAGCTTGAGTAGTGTATGTGAGTAGGATGACTGTCATCAAAGTACTAAGTGAGAACACTTTGGCCAAAGTAGTGTGATTGCCTTTGGATCCACTGTCAATTCATCGTGATCCATTTATGCATGCTAGTTCAGGATTGTAGAGTCTACAAGTTCTAGTTATGTAGGACACAACACTAAGCTCATAATGGTTGTCATTACGAGGTTACTCCACCAATCTCTTTGTCGAAGGGTAGGGCCATCTATCAAATGATAGATGCGTGGGGGACCGCATATGAGTCTATGGTTGGTTGAAAAGCGCTTGAGTGACGCTTCTCCTCCTTAGCAAGTGATTGTGACCAAGATTTGAAAGGAGATTCCTAAACCATCTATATCTAATGCTTTGAAGCTCAACTGAGCTATGTATGTACTTTGTACACATTCTTTGGAATATTGTAATATGTGAAATATATTACTTTGGAAATGAAATTAGAATTGATTATTGTCATGACATCTATGTTAATTTGTTCTCTATTATAGAAAAGAAAAATTATATGGCAATGGCTAAGTAACTTAGTTTATTTACTAGAAAGTGAAAACTTAGGAAATTTACTTGCGTGAAAAATTGGCATGTTACAACTAAGGTCTTGTTAATTGAACAACAAAATTCTTAGAATCCTATCAGCACATGAGATCATCTTGTCTCAATTTTGAAGAACACATTTTATCCTTCCAACTATGAGTAATATCTACATATCAAGTGGCTTTGTCTATGATAAGGATGTTAAATGTCTATGCAAGATTATATATGCAATGCAATCGATTGACAATATTACTCAAGTGATTGATCTAGCTATGTCTCTTATTTTAAAGTTCAAGAGTGGATTACAATAATCTCTATTTAGGGAATTTAAATAAACTTCCCTTACAACATTATATGATGAATTCAACCAAGAACAATTGGTAGAAGAAAAAATTTCTTCTTAGTATTGAGTGTCTTGACCTTCATTTTCTATAGGTCCCACCAAATTATAAATTGAAAAATATTTTTCTTCTCCTTCCTCTTCTTCTCATTTTCCTTCTTTTGATACTAGAAAATGTAGTAAATTTTATAATTATTAAAAAAACAATGGTCATGAAAATTTTGAATGTTTTAAATTCAAGAAGAAGAGTTTGCTTGTATACTCTCCAGATGCGCAAAAGAAGAATGTACCCATTGAGACTTATAGTAATGATAGAAAATATGATGATTTGAAAGGTAGGATAAATAAGGTTACCTTGATGTACCATAATTTTATTTTAAGGGTTTTTTATAATGATTTTGTCACTCATTCTCACCTAACACATGATTTCTTTGTGGATTATATCATTGATAATGGATTGTCAAAAAATTTGATTGCAAAGTCTAATATTGACAAACCTGCATTTATTGATGGATTCACATCCTCATCCATATTCAAATGAATGGAAGGATAATGGTTCATCCTATAAAATCACACACACACATATACTATTTATTTTATATTTGGTCCCCAATTGATTGATAAGGTCACCTATGATGTGATTAGTATGGTTTTTTTGTGGTTTTTTACTAAGTAATCCCTATTAGTATGATAGGAAACCTTATTATTATGACTTTAATAAAACATATACACTAAAAAAAGATAATAATACACGTTCTTAGTTAAAAATACTAAAAATACCACTAATCTAGTACTTAGTTGTAGACAAGCATGTAACGTTATCAATCAAGCACAAGAGCTTGCATTAATTTTATAAGGCCATAATGTAATGATTCTAAAGTAACAGTTACTATGTACAAACAAAATTCTACTCTTGATATTTTTTTGTCATATTCACATGTGTTTCAGGAGCCAAAAACACTTCCTCTTAAACAATCAATCATTCAACTATTAATATTATTCATGTTTCACTTCTTCCTAGTGCCCCATTGTATAAAATAAAACTTTAGGATTTACTATCCAAAGATTCCATGAAACTAAGTACCTACCCTTATGCTTCACCATTGTTTCTTGTTCTCAATAAGGATGGGACTTGACATCTATGAATTAATTTTTGGGCATTGAATAAGATCACCATAAAAAATTTCTATTCACTTCCTCGCATCAATGACCTTTTGGATTAACTTCAAGATGCCAAATTATTCTCCAAGATTGATATAAAAATTTGATATCATCACCTGGTAAAGGTTTAAGTAGATGACACATGGAGGATAAATTTCAAGACCAAAATGGGGATTTTTTAGGGATTTTGATGTCATTTGCTCTCACCAATGCTTTGGAAAATTTTTGTTATATAATTTTATGATATATTTTCTTTATTACACTTGGAAAGTATATCTTCAATATTTGGAACATGTTCTTCACACATGCTTCAATAGAATAGTATATATGCCAAATTTCCTAAGTTTTCTTTTTCTCATACATTTGATCTTGGATTTATCATTGATGCATAAGGAATTTGGGTGGATCCTACAATAGTGGAAGTTCTTCTCAAGTTGATAAATCCTTCAACTCTCATTGAATTGAGAAGTTTATTAATTCTACTCCAATTTTTTCATTCATTACTTAGATATTGACACACCTTTGTACTAATTTATAAAGACCAATGTAGTGTTTAATTGGATAGAACTCATGTATTTAACACAATGAAAGAGAATTTATATTCTACACCTATTCTTGTATTATTGGATCTCTCAAAACCTCTTAATATCAAGACATATGCTTCACAATATGCACTTGGAGATGTTTTATAGAAAAAAAATCATGTGGCCTATCATTCAAACATTCTTTTTTGCTAAATAAAACTACTCTACATATGATAAGGAGTTATATGCATTGTTTTGATACATCAAGTAATAGAACATTTTACTATAGGAAAATAAACAATTATCTTGTGTTGATCACTTACCTCTATAGTTTCTCTAATCTTGAAATAAAATCAAAAGAGATAGGTATATGAAGTGAGCCTCATATTTATGAAAATTTCACTTGGTCACCAAGTGTAAGAAAGGGAAGTTTATATTTTTTCAATCATCCTCCTATGGTTAATGCTTTTATTTTTGTGACCACTTATCATGTGGGATTTCAATCATGGTCTTCTTAGTATGCTCAAGATCCTAATTTTGGTCTACCATATAAGTCTTCAAAATCATACATCTTATAATTTGACACATTTTCAAGATTTTTATATCAAAGGTTGCTCTAAAAGTTGGATAAGCTTTGTGTCCCTTGAGATCACCAAACTTCTCTTCTAAAGGAGGCACACTTTGCTCTTATGGAAATCATTTCGGCGAGTAAAAAGCAATTCATCATTTGCACTATTTCTTATATTGGCTTCACATGTAGTGATATGTTCTACATTTCCTCGAGAGATGTGAAATATATTGCCACTCCAAACAAACAAATAGAAACATGGACTTGGTCAATGGTCTTCTATTATTTTTTTTCCACCATGATTTTGTTTTTGTGGTTTTTTATTGATTCAACAAGATGGCCAAGTTCATCCCATGCCATAAGATAAGTTTTACACATGAATTAGCCCAAAATTTCTTCGAATCTATTTGAAAATCCTTTAGACTACTTACTAGCATTGTTTCTTATTGTGATTCACATTTTTTGGAATCTTTACGATATTTATGGAATATGTTAGGAGTTTATCTTAACTTTTCCATAAATTTTCATCCTTAGTCAAATGGATAGACTGAAGTTGTGAATTAAACTCTTGTATAGAGTTTCATGACTTATCATTATAGTTCTCCTACCAAGTGGGATTTGAGCCTAACCCATATTAAGCATGCTTACATCTAAGTAGTTCACTCATCTACAAGTCACTAACCATTTCAAATGTGTCTTGGTTTTTATCCTTTTTCTCCATGTGGACTTCCTTTATCTTTTCCTTCTCCTAAAACTATGCATATTAAAAAGAGAAAGATAAGTCCCACTTCATCTAACATATGTAAATTATTTAGTCCAAAGTAATTCAAATTCTTCATAAGACTTAAGAAAATCATAAATAAATTATGGATCATCATTGCATCCCTCGCCATTTTCAAGTTGGATATAGATTTTGGATACACTTAGATAAGTATCAATTCAAGGAGAAAGCACACAGTAAGGTCAAACCACTTTGATATTCAAACCTTACACTATTATTTAGGAGGTGTCTAATAATGATTTTAAATTTGACCTTCTAATATAGTTGGGCATAAATGATGTCAATATTTATCTTCTCAAGCACTACCATGAATCAACATTAGAGATTAAGCTTCTTTTTAGTCATTTTGTTAAAGTCATTCTTGATTTTTTAATTTTCATTTGATTTTGACAAATTTATTGACGTAAAGACTCATTATAAAAGACATGGTTTGACTTATTACTGTAGACACTTAAAATCGTCCCAACTGATATTGCACATCTGAATTTGATTACTAACACCATTTCATCCTAAATCACCCCTTTTTTTACTGTTTAATTAAATAATCTTCAATATTTAACTAAATTCATCATTTTCTCCTATTAATCAAATGATCAATATTATTTGGCTAGTTCACCCCCTTTCAAGCTAATTTTTATCTTATCTAACTAGGTAATGAAAATTATTTAATTAGATTGCTTATGTCCTATCATTTAATTAAATTTAATCTTAATTATTCAATTAAATATTAACCCTCTTTCATTAATAAGTTAATTATTTAATAGAAATCCTAATTTCCCTCCATCTTGCACAATTAAGTAATTTCTTAAATTACTTAATTGGCTAATTTTCCTCACCCTACCACTTGCAAGGGAATATTCCTATGGAATATTTCTCTATTTGCACTCATTCAAAAATGGGAATATCTTCTAACAACTTCCTAATTTTTAGGAAGTGTGCTTCTTTGAATCAATGAGAGCCATTGATTAACTCCTTGATCCATGTCAACTTGCATTCTCATCCCTTGATGAAAATCCTTGATCCATTCCTTCACCTCTCATTGCCTTTCATCCATTGATTGTGCAATTCAATCATGACCCTTGATTCAACATTTTCTCCTATAAATACTCCTCATTTTGGAGAGAAAAGGATCCACTTCCATTTTATCAAAGTTATGTTGCATAATTGCATACTTACTTTCATCCATCTTACATCCATTTTAGCTTTTCATCCATTTTTTAGCTTAGTTTTCATCAAATGGCTACCATCTTTGAGCTTGTTTATGTCTAGGGATTGGGAAAGGGTTGTCATTCCATATCAATGCAACACCAATCCCCCAATGGGATGAGGTTTGAGACATTTAACTAGGCTCCTTTATGCATTTCTTCATTGTTTATGTTTAAATGGCTTCTTCGAACTCTATGCTTTCAAGTATTTCATTGGGAGTATAGCTTAGCTAACTAAATCTTGCTTAATTTCATATGGATCTGGTAGATTTAGCTTATGTTATGATTATTCTCACAATTAGCTTATTTCCAAGAAATGTCAATGTCTAAATCAAGTTCATTGGATCTCTCATTATTACTTGTCTCGATATTTTCCTTCTCTTTTTTTAGACTGCAGGAATCAGTCGGGTATTCGTCCCCCTATAAACTATAGTGCGCCTAGTAAAAAAAATTCATGTGACCGGTGGCACTAGTGTGACATGCCCTCTGGTCCCACGGGTTTGGGGGGAGACTAGACCTCGTGACCTCTTGCATGCAACAAGATGCTTTAGCCAATCGAGCTAGGCCCCCAACCCCATATTTTCCTTCTCTTTTAAGAGCATTGGAGTTGAATGTTTTTATTGTGGGAGGAATGATTAGGATTCAGAGGGTATTATTAGGATTTTTTTATTATTATTTCATTAATTTTTAACTTATATAGAAGGTTTAATGGTAAAATTCAAAAGTTAAAGGTTAGTTATTAGGAGGTTAGCATAAAATAACTAATTTTTAATTTTTAATTTTAAGTCTTAAGTTAATATTTGTAAAAAAATTACAAATCCTTTATTTTAGAAATATTTATGCCCATATAATTGTTAATTTCTTTCATGTATGACATATTGGAATACAAGTTTGCAACTTATTTGGTTGAAAAGATTAATGCCTATGTTTTTTAATTTAATCTTTGTATTTTTTTCTTCACTCTTAATTGTTTTCTATTTAAATTCCTCCATGTGAAAAAGGAAATGATAACCATGTCACCATAAATTTAAATCCATGCTACCACATATGAAACCTACAAGAGATAATTAATCCAACCTTAATCAACTAGATAAAGGTTACACAATCTAACCTCAATATCTACGCATGTGATTGATTCTATAGCATCAAGCTTGCACAAAACCATTAAGTGGCACTTCATAAACCATGTGCCTTAAAACCATGATCTCACTAAACCATAAACCCAAATTAAATATTTGGTACTAAGTTTTCCCAATATGACACCCACATTAAATATTTATTACAATATCACATACAACTTAAAGTGTGCCTACAAATACCTAACCCATGTGGTATCCACATCTCTAAGATGCACTGCATTTTTTTTATTATTAGCATTATTATTCTTGTTATGTAAGGTGTCCAATACACCTTTCTCGACATATTTCAACATAGAAGATAGTATAGTGTTCCTATTTTTATGGGAACCAAGCTTTCAATTGATTAGTGTTCTATAAAACCCATAGAGATGGAAGATATGCTTCATTTTCCTTGTGATATTATAGCTAGGATTTTGATGATATATGATATGGTTTGAACTAGACCAAATATTTGTCAATTAGTGAGAGTGTTGACTTTATTTATGACTAATCTTGAAAGAGATAATTAGAATATGTTTAATAGGGTATTTAGAAGTTTTTGGGCTACCTCCAAGTACTCTATTTGTTATCATGGTGATTCTACATGATACCAACACTTAGTTGATATTCATAGATTCATGGATACATATTAGGTAGGAGATGACAATAGTAAAAGATCCACTAGTGAATATGTGTTTAGTTTATTTGACCTGATGTTATTATTTAGATGAGTAAGTGATAGGTTATGGTTATTTTATCCACAATAGAGGTTGAGTACATGATAGTTTCTCATTTTCAAGGAGTCTATCTAGGTTAAGAGGGTGTGATTGGATGTGGATTAAATTAGGGAGCTATAACAGTTCTTTATGATAGTTAGAGCATCATATGTGTGGTAAATGTTAGGATTAGGTACCATCCACCTTGTAAATCCTATGTTGTATATCATGGTTCCAACATCCTTGGAAAGTGTCTTAGGAACTTAGGGTGTATTGGGAAAATATTTTGTAATATTAATTCTCACCATTGTTTGTAATATACTCAATAATGGGTGATGGGTTCACTAGTAGTAGTTAAGGTGGGTTGCGGACATAATTAAATTTAATATTTGTTCCCCACATGTGGATGCCTAGAATTTGATAGTAAAAGATAAAGGAAATGATAAATAAGTGACTTCTGGGATTCTCCAAGTGGGTACTTGGAAAGAGACAATAGATGTCACTTGGTTTTCCATTATTTATTACATTTAATGTGCTATTTATCTCTCATGTTTGGGTGCCCAAGTTGGAGGGAAAGTATGGGAGCCAAAACCAGTGTCCTTTCATATTCTGAAGAGGTAATCAAAAGGTTGGGAACGTTTGGAATTAAAGGTCATCTTTGGGTGCCTTGTTTGGTGCATTAGATGCCTTCACAAGTCTATAAATTCAGCCTCTTGGACGTGGAATTGGAGAGGAGTAGTTGAATGTAGTGTTATTCTATAGGAACAAGGATAGGTGGAGGCATAAGGAGGTTGTTCATAGGTGCACAAGTGTTTCCATATTGGAGGAAAAGAGGATAATGTAAGCGGTTGTATTGTAATCTCATTTATTTGATGATAATGCATACTTGACCTCTCTTCTTGGTGAACTTTTTTTCTACAAGGGTTTCTGCACGTAAATCTTGTGCTATGTGATGATCTTATGTTTTTGATTTGTGCCTTATTGTTTCTATCTTATGTTGATGATATTGTTGATTTATTACTATTATAAGTTCACATAAGATAGTGTTTATAAGCATGTTATGTTTTTTATAAAGTAAGCAGCATTTTTAGGGTGTTGTACCCTTTATAGAGAGCCACAAGGGCCAAGAGAGTCTTAGATAAAAAAAAGCATAAAAAAAAAACACCTAACCAAAAAACATATGCAAACTAACAACACACGAACCAACAACAAACCAGTAGCAGACTAGCTGGCATTCTCCCAATTCTTTGACAAAAGTTGAACCAAATCATCACCGATCCACTCCTGGAGGTCTTCAGCCTTCTTCATCTCCATCTCATCCTTCATGGCATCCGACAGGGTACTAGTGACATAGTGAACCAATTTGACCGTGAAGCGGGTCAAACCATAGAATTTTTTGTCCAATTTGTCCATTCTTTCTTTCAGCACACCGAGCTCCTCCCCGCCGCCTGTAGAGTAGTCGAGATAATTCTGCTCAATATCCAGTGGTTCCGACAAGTGAGAGGTCGAAACCTCCTTCTGGGCTTTACCCTTGTCAGGAATGGATGAGGGACCTCTGGCTTTCGCACCTTCCTCACCCTTTGACACCTCTTCAACTCTACTATCTTTGTTGTCTGACAACTCCTCTTCAGTGTCCAAATCTCTAATCTGCACTTTTTTATGTTATTTGCCAACTTGCTAAAGCATCGAATGATGCCATCACAACCAATAACCACAGTCTCCACAACCACCGTATCACCCAATGAGTCCTTGCTCACAACATTTTTCCCTTTACATGGAGGCTCCTTCTCCTCCTTACCTTTCTTTTTCAGGGCAGGCTTACTAGGAGTCTTAGCAAGGGTAGACTTGAGGTCACACAGGCTAGTTATCGCACTGGGTTGGGCAGCTCCCTTGATACCCTTAAGTTTTTTGGTAGCAGGTTTGGGTTTCTAAGAATCTGCAATGACCTAGTGACTCTTCCTGACAGGGCCTTTAGATTCGACCAAAGATAAGTTGGTCGCAGTGGGGGGCTCAATTTCCTCAATTCGAACGACCAAAATGGGTTTCGAAGGGAAGCCATATGAAAGTGGTAGTCTTAGGATAAGACCCTGGTGGAGTGGTAGGGGAGTAGGTTCATTGGGAATTAAAGCAACAGACTCAACACATTTTTTGACCGAGTTTTCAATGTCCATAAGTAGGAAAAAGGGAAAGCTCAGTAAAACTTTATGCCTAAGGTGATTTAACAAGGGAACATGGTAGAAGTAATAGGTCTTGTACCTACCTTCCAACGTGACATATTTCATCAAAGCAAGACACACCTAGTTCCATGGCTAAGGAAGAGCCTCTCATTCAAACCCAAACTGGTTGCACACCGGTGTCTCGTCCCCCACAAAGAATTTGTTCATACTATCATTATCCTGGGTCTTAGAATGTTTAGGATGCTTCATGCCAGAGCACTGGAGACCTGTTGCCTACGCAATCACTTCCTCATCCACCATAAAGGAGATGCCTCCCAGAGACACATGTCAATTCTTCCAAGAGTTGATGAACTGGGTCAACAGATTAGGGTCATGGCCCCACAAGTCTCTCCATTAGAGGAGCAATGCCACCTTTGACACAAATGTGCCAGACCAGCGAATCCTTGCAAAATTATTTGCAATTATCCGGCTCCGTCTGCACCCTATCACCTCCCATGATTCTGCACTACACATACTATAATCAGGAACCCTGAAAAAATAGAAGGTTAGAGATAATAGCAGGTGAAAAATCACCTGCACAATAAGGCAATTAAGCCATAAGCATGTTATGTTGGTTGTTTTTTAGCATCATAAATAAGATGGATCTTATCATGGTATTTTCATATTAAGGCAACTTAATTTTCAAATTTGCATATAAGTTTTAGATTTCCATGTTGTTGTTGTCCAAGCCTTGTATCTCATCCATTGAAATCATTTTTGGATAGAGATTGAATTCCCAACAATCGGTATTCAACCTATTTATTTTTTATTGGTAAATAACCCTTCCTTTCATGTGAGGAAAAATAATGTATATGTCCAATACCATTTTTATGACATGTTAGAGGATGGGAAGGTGGTGTAGGAGAAATTTAATATTTTTTACAATGTTATATATGTACAAACAAAGATAGTCAACACATAGAATTTCAAGTGGTGCAATAATCTATGGGCCTCTTATTCCATGGTAGATAGTTAACAATGTTGGTATTCGCTTTGCTCTTGCAAGATTCTTGAAAACTAAGAGAATGTTAGGAAAAATGTCACAACCTTACATCCTATTTTTAAGAACACAAAAATCCAATTATGGTTATAGAGGATAAATTTAGAGATAAAGAAGTATTAAAATTGATCTTAACTAGAATAAATGGGTTACAATTATAAGGATATCCTTAGATAATTTAATTTATAAAAAAGGGTTTAAATGTGTAACATACCCCTTGTTCTACACAGTAATTTTCCTATGTTTTACCACAAGTGAATATAATCTAATGGCTAAACACATAGCGATAAAAAAAATTCTTTTCAAAACAAGATAAAATGAACACATGATAGCAACAAAATATCTTTCTCATTTCATTCAACAAATTGTATAATATTTCCAAAGAGATTGTTTCATAATCTAAATACAAAATGCATTACACATCTTTCAAAGAAATAGATACAAGTTATATGCATAGCTCATCTAAGCTTCATTGGCACTAGAAATACAATTCATCCAAGAAATCCCCTTTCAAATCTTGGCTTGTCGACTGAGAGGAGAAGCATCACTCAAGCACTTTTTTGTCATCCATGGACTAACTGAGGTCCCCCACACATCTACCACATATGGTAAGATGGCCCTACCCTTTGACAAAGAGCTTTGGTCTGGAAACCATAAAATACTATCCTATCTTGAGTTGGTGTTGTGTCCTACATAACTAGAACTTTACCATACAACTTATCTATATTCTACATGTATGACAATCTTAGACTAGCATGGAAAAAGGTAACACAATGAACTAACAGTGTAACTAGTGGCGAATTACACCACTTTGGCCAAAGTATTCATCACCCTCTTTTGGAATGGATGTCACACACCACAACAACACAACAAGCAATTAGTGCCAACTTTGGCACCGGATTTTAGTGTATTTTGAGCCATGACTTGAACAATTTGGTTGGTGCTAAACTCGGCACAAATAGGCATGGATAACTCGGCGCCGAATTTTGCATCGATTTTGTCATCGTATTTAGCGCCGAATTTAGTGCCACGAAATCGTAGCGCCTCCGAAAGCACCTAAAATAGCACCAAGAAGTAATGTTAGAAATTGCACCAAAATTGGCGCCCAATTTGGTTTCCGGATTTGCTTCCATGTCTACTCCCATTTTTGCTTCTAATTTTGCTTCTAGTTTTGCTTCCAATTTGACGTCTAGTTTTGCTTCCAGGTTTGCCTCCATGTTTGCTTCCAATTTTGCTTTCGGTTTTCCTTCTAGTTTTGCTTCTAGTTTTGCTTATGGTTTTGCTTTTGATTTTGCTTCCAGTTTTGCTTCCAATTTTTCCTCCATGTTTGCTTCCAATTTTTCCTCCAATTTTGCTTCTAGGTTTGCTTCCACTTTTGCTTCCGATTTTGCTTCTAGTTTTTCTTCCAATTTTTCTTCCAATTTTTCTTCCGGTTTTGCTTCGATTTTGCTTGGTTTTGCTTGGTTTTTGCTTCCAGTTTACTTCTAGATTTTACTTTAATTTACTTCAAATTGCTTCTAGTTTTGCTTCTAGTTTGCTTCAATTTTGCTTCCAAGATTATACGGTTTACTTCTAGTTTTGGCTTCCATTATTTGCTTCTTTTTTTAGTTCTAAAAATACTTCTTGTTTACTTCCATTTATTAATTTAATATGTTTATTTCAATTTAATTAAGTTAAATATATTGTGCCTCTTCAATAACTCATATGATTATAGGTAAATAATTTAATTATTTAACTCATAGTTAAATAACAATATAATTATTGTAACATGATCATCATCTATAATTAAAACAAGTGAGTCAAATATCTATAATTTAATTGAATTTGACAGCATCCATCCTGAGCAGTAAATTAAAATAATCATACTTAATAAATATCCATCCAAAAATTATCGACCACTTTTAATATATATAAATTGACAAGTCAATACTGATAATATCATCATCATATATAACTAAAACAAGTGAAAGTCAAATATGTCAGTACATCAAAAACATGTCAAAATGATACATGTCCAACAATCGACATAAGTGAAAATGATACATGTACAAATGATATAAATAAAATTGATAAATTATGTAACTCAAATTGATACAAGTTAAGATGATACATGTCCAAATGATATAGTGAAAATGATACATTTCAATATGATACAACTCAACAATATAGTACTGTAGGCTGTGAAAATGATGCATATGATAGTAACCATGAAAAGAGTCATCATAACGATATATCGGCAATGATCCATGATGTAGTCTATATGATCATGAATGTCATTGGTTACTATCACCAACTATCTCGTCGTCGTCGTCGTCATCATCATTGTCATCGGCCTCGGTGTCTTCCATATCTGCATCATCATCATCCTCTACCATGTGATTTGTACCAGCATAACCAATATTTTGTGGATCTATATCATATTGAGGATCATCTTGATCTTCTGGAAGACCCGTGTTCTACAGAAAAACAATTTAAAATGGTTATTATTTGTTTCATGTATTAATTTATTTTCTGTTATATGTCTAATATTACAACATATGGAATGAAACCATAATCATATTACATCAACATATCAAAATTACATACCATAATAAAATTTCAAAAAGTTACGTGTATTGGTGAGTGGGAGAAACTTGGCTTTCAAAAACAAAGCCAATTAAATTTGGCGGACTTATGGATCGAGGCCAGCATTTGGTGGAGAGGAAGAAATGTAGTGGAACTACAGGCCCACCATAATGGATTCAGTAATATTCTAATAACCATGGGAAGCTGAAGGGGGAACGATATCATGTATCAAAACAGTAAGCATGCATTCTTCCAGCCAACGGAGAAGGAGATGATTACTTTGCTTCATTTTGATTTTTATAACCATATCAAGGAATGGGAACCAAGAAGACCAAGGATGTCAATTTTTATGTGGAGAGTAATGGATGTGGTCAAACTTTAGGAAGGACAAGAAGGTCAATGTATATGATCCTGATGAAATTGAGGAAGAAGAACAAAAGAGGGATAGGAAAAATAAAATCAATACAGAGTTTCAAGGATTTGTCAAGCGATTAAGAGAGCTATGGGATCAACCTCATCTAAAATATTTTGAACTAAAGTTTGATATACCATTTAGAGAGCTTGTTTTTCATGGGGTTCCTTCCAAAGCCTTGGCTTTTATTGTTCCTACAGTAAATTGTTTGGTAGATCTAGTGCAATTACCTTTCTTAGTAATCATTATTAGTGAGATTGAGATTGTTAACCTTGAGAGAGTAGGACTTGGGCAAAGGAATTTGATGTAGCTGTTGTTTTCAAAGACTTCCAGCGGGATGTGCCTCGCGGTAGCGCCATTCCATAATCTTCGCAGTGGCATCGAGGAATGGTTGAACTCCATGGATATAAATATTATGAAAACATAATAGACTTGAGCTGGTGGCCAATTTTGAAGAGTATTGCTGATGATCAGATAATTTGTTGAAGATGGTGGTTGGAATTTTTGAATATAGAAGCTAGTGATTTGATTGGAGTAATTCGGAAGAAGTCGGTCAGGATATGAACCTTTGATGTAGAAGAGGAATCAAAATCAAATTTCCCATCTTAGCCACCATCAAAGAGTGTTACAAGCCTGGCAGATGGAGAAATTCTTGGATAATTTTTCAATGTTGCGGTGCCGACTTTATTACCAACTACAATGGCAGCATTAGAATTCCTAGCGATATTTATATTGAAATTTCCTTTAGATGTAAGGATTGACACACATCAACCATGTGGTACAAATGATTACGTCCGAGGAGATGATTTGTAGCAATGAAAAGTCTGGCGAGAGAGAGAGCTACACTAGTGACTCGGGGATACTTCAATTTCAAAAACAAAGCCAATTAGGGTACAGTAGGCGTGTATGGATCGGGAGCCAGCATTTGGTGGAAGAGGATGAAAGATGGTAGAACTCAGGAGCCCACCATAATGGTTCGGTATTCAACCATGAGGAGCAGAAGGAGAGAGCTAATATCATGTGTCAAAACATTAAGCATATTCTTCCGATATGAAGAAGAAGATGATTACTTTGCTTCATTTCATTTGCGCCATGCCATGGTGGCAGACCAAGAAGACCAAGGATGTCAGGTTTATATGGAGGTAATGGATGTGGTCCAAACTTTAGGATGGGAGATCTTGATGTCTGCCAAGAGTCATAAAGTCAGATGAATTAAGTTCACCTACATGTCTGCCAAAGTTTACTTCCAATTTTTATGACTATTTTTCTTGACTGTCAGAGTTTACTTACAAATTTAAAATTTATTTCTAGTCATTTTGATGAGGATATATTCAGCCAATGTGTAAGCACCTTTTGTTTGTATCACAACCATAGTAATGAGACTCATACTCACCTCAGACTTGGCTAGGGTGACTCGAATCGGGGACTCGACGCAGACTCGACAAAATGAAAAAACCCTAGAAATTTAAAGATTTTTAAGGATTTAAAACTTGTTTCATGCACCCTTTATTAAATAGACCTTAAACACACAATAATATCATTAAATAGAAGAAAATTTGATCACATACACAAGTATACATCGATCACTTAAGTATAAACGCAAATTTTAGCTGAAGGAAATACACATGAACAAGTATACTACTATTATGCCCTTAATAAATTTTTATCTGGCTACAATGTCATTTGAGTAGTCTTAGTCTTGTGCTCCAAATTCATTAAAGAAATGTGGAAGTGTTAAGCTCCAAACTGATAATACTAAGTATATCTATAACTATAAATTGTCTCTATCACATTCACAATAGAAAGGAACTTGTTGGAAGTAATATGCTCTAAATTGCCAATACTTAGTGAATCTAGATCCATAGTTAGTAATGTCCAAACAAAATTTGTCCCAACAGCCATAGGGAAATGGGCAAAGTTAATGGGTAATAATCAATGGGCTATGCAAGAGGATGTCATATTGTCAGTTGATTACCTAAGCCTTCCCCCATGCCCATTTCCCTATGGCTGCTAGGACAAGTTTTGTTTGGAAATTACTAACTACGGATCTAGATTCACTAAGTATTGGCAATTTAGAGCATACTACTTCCAACAAGTTCCTTTCCATTTTGACACACTATTAATGTGATAAAGACAATTTATAGATATAAATATTAAATAATGTTGCAACTTGCAATAAGCCAATAACACATAAAAAAATTAACATTCAAAGTTTAAACTTTATAATTAAATTATTAAACTAAAAAACTGGGTTAGCTTTTAGTTAGCTTTTTTGGATAGCTCTATTGGGTGTTGAGGACATTCCATTTATCTTTTGAATGTTAAGAAGTTAGATTTTCAAGGATTTTTCAAGTGAGTAAGAGAGCTATAGGAGCAACCTCATCTAAAAGATTTTGAACTAGAGTTTGATATACCATTTAGAGAGCTTGGTTTTTATGGATATAAAGTATTATGAAAGCAGAATGAACTTGAACTGGCAGCCAATTTTGAAGACTATTACTGATGATCCAGATAAATTTATTGAAAACTATTACTTTTAAACTAATTAATATGTAATCATTTACTTTTTCCAAGGAGATAAAAAAAAACATTTAACATATTAAATATACTTACAAATTATTGAAGGAATGTTTTTTGAAATTATCAAAGAATTAGCTCTTTTTCCCAGTGTTGGACGTACGTTCAACATTAATGTTGATAGCCAGAAATTTGCTATGTAATGAAGTTTTTTCTTGCATTTCATTCGATGCTTCTTGCTTTGTGGGACGGCGGTGTGAAGTAGTTTGGTGGCTAAACTAGAGAAGAAATGGAGGCCAACTTCACTCTGAAAGCGAGGAGGAAATTGGATCCTTTTGATGGCAAAGTGATGGTGAAGAGATTGTGTGGCTTGTTCCTGTACAAGGATGTGAAGGTGGCACAATCTATGCAAATAATTTTGGGTAATGGCTTCAAATATTTGAAGCACAAATATCGAACTAATATGGATATATACTCTCTGATCATGGCGTGGGGACTGGACTTAGGAGAGTCGGTGGAGGTTGTAAGGAAAGTGATGAAAGTGTTGGTGCATAGGGATTTCTCAATGAACATGGAGAGCATCCTGGAAAGGGCTATACCAGGAAAAGGCTTTGTGAGCGAAGGCATGGAAGGTGTGGACCCAAAAGTAGCAGAGATAAATTTCCCTTTCATTAGGTGGCTAGAAGGAAGAACCAAAGCCGTGTGGAGAGAGGGTGTGGAATGAGGGTGGAAAGCTTTGAAATTGTATGTCAAATTAATGGAGACTAAGGAGATAATAGTGGGACTCAAAGCCATCGCCAAAGAGGAGCTGTGTGAGAAGAAGGGTTTGCGTCTGAGAAAGAAGGTGAAGCCACTTGCGGAAATGTGCCCATTGCATCTGGGCAGCGCTTTTGGAACTTTCACGTAAACTAGTTTACTGTGTTTAAGCTAGGTATTGATGTATAAGCTTAAGGGGTTAAGCCCTGTTTTTGGTTTCGATACTGTAAATAGTTGGTGTTTGGGTAGTAGTTTAGTTGGATAGTTTTCAGGCAGTTGTGGTAGGGCTTTTTGATCAGTAGGTTTTTATTCTGTTTTAACAGACATGATGTGATGGTGCTAGAAGAAATTTTTATTTGGAGCTTTGTATATTTTGATTTATCTTAAAAAAAATAAAAATATTATCACCAATCAAAGAAAAAAAATTAAAATATCATTTAATAAATTTGATATAATCTTATGAGCAAATTCAAATACTTGTGTACTCTCCTCATTGGACTTCCTTTGTGCATCCTGGCTTCGTGCTCTCTTTAGTTGCTGTTAGTGCCCTACTCTCTTCCTTCGCACAATGTTTTTCCCTTTTTTGTCGTCTGATTTCTTCCTTAACACCAACTTGAGTGCCGACTTTTGGCCGTTAATGTAATCAGTTTGGGGTGCCTAAGGTGGTGCCAAGTGCACCTAATTGAGCACCTATCATTGTACGTTTTTCCTAGTCTAGCCTTATGACTCAAAGTTTTCATCCTCAATTCGATTACACTAACCAAACAATGCAAATATTTCTCGACATCACTAGCTAGCTACACTTGTATAAAATCACAAAACATTCTTTATTTTCTATCAAGTAGTTATTTTGATAATTCATGTGAAATCAATTATATTATTTTGCAATGAACAAAAATCAACATGAATTATAAAATGTGGATAAGGATACAATGTTCTTTCACCATTTACTCACAAAAAAATGCATGGGTAACAACACAAAAATATGAAAGCTTACAAATGCAAGTAAATGAATGTAAACTAATTGTTATCAAATTTTCACTACAGCTCAATTTGATGGAGCTGTTTTGTTCAAAGTTTTATTTTAAGGTGAAAATTCAAAATTAACCTTTGCAGATGTTTAATCATTGCAAGTGTTTAAAATATTTTGGAGTTCCAAGATGCAATGTGTTTAAGTTGTCTGATTCAATTACATCATTAAAGAGTTGCATAAAAGAAAATAGATGCTTTCATTCTATATTCAGTTGCAGTGTTCAAACAAGTGATTTACATTGTTTTACGTGAAAGGAAAAGATATAGAATTGAACAAGTGATTTACAAATGTTGAATTTGTATTCATTGGGTAATGGAAAATCAAAATGTTGCCCTGCCCAAACTCCTACCTTATTTTTGTGACCACCACTGTCCCGTGGCTCCTTCATCAGCTCAGTGCGGTAGAGTAGTGAAAGCTTCTGTGGCGGCACGTGAGTCTTCCTTTTGTTCATAGAGGTGTTGCAGTGACTCCTGCAAGTCTTCTACCATTGGCGTGCGGTAGTGCGGTGACCACCGTTGTCCCGCGGCTCCTTCATCAGCTCAGTGCGATAGAGCGGTTTTTACCACAGTCTCACAAGTTGCTTCTTCCTTCTCTACGGTAGTGCGGTGAAAGCTTATGTTACAACATTTTTATTCACAAAGGAGGCCATGGAGAGAGGATGTGGACGACGTAAAAATACTAAATCGCTGAGAGGAAAGTGGGTGGAAATAGATGAGACAACATTGATTAAGCACTAAATTTATTTTGATTTTTTTTGTGAGAGAAAAAATTACTAATGACCTTTTCATAAATGTTATGTGAGTAAGATTTCTGGATAAACTATGTGCAAATTTTTACATAACTATCATGGACTATGAAAATTGAATGTTATTAATTTTCATAAATGTGTTTGATAACATATCACGTCATTGGTAATTAGGGGGGAATTCTTGTCTTACAGTTGACTTAAGGAATGCCATAAGTCGATTGTCAGCATTTACAAGGTATGTGGTTATATGAAACGTTCATGTGTGAGAGACATAGAGATATTATATTGCATTTTAATTTATGACTAAAGGTTCATACTAATTTACTATTATTATATTAGGTGGGTGACCTCCAAGGAGATTCATGAATCTCAAATGCCTAAATTTTGAAATGCTTCAGTAATATTATGTTGTACTTGGACAATTGAAAACCTATTTTATTCTCCTAGCAAGCTTTTTTATTTTCCATTATAATTCTAGACCAAACAACATTTGCGGGGATGGCCTTTTACACCAATCTTAATTTGTATGAAGTTCATGAACCTATTGTTGAGTAGTAAATTCCTTTCATAGACAAGAAATGTAAAGGCTTCATTTAAGAAAAGATAAGTACTCTCTTTCTGAGGGTAATCCACATGCAAAAAGTAAAAAGCACATAAAAAACAATTGTACAGTAGAAAATCAGATTGAATTAGTTTTTGATAAGGAAAAATAGGTTTTGAATGGGCCCCGAAACCCTTTACAACGATGCCAAGCTACAAGAGAAATTAAACCACTAAGCCCAACAACCCAAAAAACCAAAAAGCTGACATAAGATGGAACATTAGCAACCCTTCAGCAAACCCAAAAGTAAAAAACATCAACAAACCTGTTGAACCAAAAGAGGAAGCACCAACTACAACAAATTATCTAAAAAATTAGCTGAGGCCATGTTCTTATTGATGACCTCCTCATGGATACTGATGACATCCTTCAGCTCCTCAACAGCAACAACAACCCTCTTTTTCATCTTGCTCCTCGTCTTAAGGCACGAACCCTCCTGCATGTCCTTCTCCAAAACAGGAGTAGAAGCTTCCGCTTTCTCCACTAGGTAAGATCCACTAATCTCTTCAATCCTTTCCTCCATATTACCCAAGTCAAGCGGTTTTCTGGTCCAATTCAACGCTTTCTCATTCAGAATAGAAAGACCCATAACAATGGTCTTCAAAGAGTTATTGCTGATATTGACCACCGTTTTCAAGTCCTCTGACATCTTTCCCATTTTATCCTCTAGAATTGCCACTCTTTCCTCTAACATTTTATTAACAATAACTTCCAAATAGGAAATTCTTTCCTCATTAGAAACCCCCAAATGATCAACATCGGCTAGTAGCTTATCAAGCTTAACATGCATTGATTTCACTTTGCCTTTTATTTCCCACTCCTTTTGGTTACCTCTTAGCATAGCAACACAAACATCCTGCCAATTTTTCATCTAAAGATTGAGCTCCTTAACCTCAGAAAATAACCAATTAACCAGGGAAAGCGGGTTTCTCATCCCATCTTTGGCCATTCTACAAAACATATTCATGTCAATTCCATCCCAGTTAACTGGAGGCTAACCCTTCTGCTCCAAGTCAACAGGGGCATCAGAACAATCCCTATTCTGTTCATCTTCTTCTTCGGCTAGGGAATCCTCGACATCCACAACATCCACCTTTATCCTCTCCTTATCTGGCAGATTCTCCAAATTAGCTAACGCCTCTAGACGTTCCTTCTTCACTTCCTTCTCCACAGCAGAAAAATCTTGAGAACAATTAACCGCATCAATCCCCTATATATCCACGGGGCCAGTCTCATTAGGCTTCACCTCCATCTTAGAGTTGCCCATATTAGCAAGGCCACTCAACTGACCACCCAAATTAACTGGCACCTTGAGCCCTTGCACTGGGGAGCTCTCTAGCAGACCATCCTTACTAGGAACAGGGTTCCCCAACGAAGCATTCTAAACACAATCAAAATTTGAAGGATCCACATCACCCACAGGATGACAACCCTTCAAACCCTCATCACCCACTGGATGACAACCCTTCAAACCCTCTTTTCCAGAAGACAACATGGGATTCACTTTCAAACTAGGGGCAACCACCTCAATTTTCCTTTTGACGGAAGCTTTAACTTTCTTCATGCCTTTGGTTTTCCCTTCGAGATTTTCTAACAAAATTACCCATAGTCTCCCGCAACTCCACATCAGTCTCATAGCCCTTACCCCATTCTTTTGATTCCTCATCCCTTTCCTCAAAGCATCCTTCATCAACAAACATATCCTCATATTCTGACTCTTCCTCCTCCGAACTACCGACCCATTCACCGACAGAGTCCCCTGTTTTATACCCATCATTTGTAACTTCCTTCTTACCAGGAGTTTTAGGTGAGACTAAGATCGACTTTAGCTTGATATGAGCAAAAATCAAACACATAATCCCTTGATGAAGAACTGCCTTCTTAGGGTTCTTTCAGTGGTCTTCAATACTCTTCTCCATAGAATGTAATAGGTAAAAAGGAAATGAGACCAAAACATTATGCCTAAAATGATTTAAGAGCATAAAATGGTGAGTGTAAACCATAGAGAATCTACATTCAAGGGTGAAGTAGTGCATAATGGCCAACACGAGGTCCCTCTAAAGTGGCTTTAGGGACTTCCTAGCATAACCTCCACTTCCAATTTCCTTAACCTTCTTCCTCCTGTCATGTTTAAAGAAATTCGCAAAAGCCTTCTTAGCCGCTCCTTTGTCTTTGAAAAACTTTCTCCCAACAACTGAAAGACTAGTTACCCCCGCAATAAAATCCTCTTCAATTTGAAACTCAATGCCCTAGTAGCGCAAAGACCTCCCATTCCATCCTTTCATAAAGAAATATGTTACATCAGGGTTTGGGCCTTGAATTCTCTGCATAAATTGAGTAACCCCCCCCCCCCCCAAATTCCAAGTGCTCCCACATAGTAGCATTTTTGAAACTCTTCCACACGGAGACTACGACTCAATTCTACAGCAGGTCACCATAATGACATGCAACAAGCGAAAATCAGAACACTGGAAGAAATGAAAAAGTAAAATGAACGGTAGCTACTCAAACAATACAACAAACACCCACAATAGGTGGCAAACATCATTCATGTAACCTGCTTCTAGATTGCATCCTTCTACGGAAACCAAGGAAAGAATAATGAAACTGAAAGAGCAAAGGGTTGACATGCAAAACCCAACTTAAAATCATAATGAAAACCTTTCCCCAAGAACATCTCGCCTAGAAACAAGCCAGTTGGTCATCATTAGAAATACACTTCAGATTAAGAGGTAGTGATTCAAAAGAATCCTACTCAGATCTCTCAGCCACTCCCATGTTGGCAACCCCATCAACCATCATGTTTGCTTCACGAAAAACATGTGTCATTTTGATCTCCTCAATAGAGTTAATAATAGATATCGAGTCATTAAAAAAATTGGCAATTGACCATGAAGGAGGATATTTCATCATGAGACAATTAATCACATTAAGAGAGTCCCCCTCTAGCCATAGTTTAGAAACACCTTGTTTCTTAGCCAAAACTAATCCATGATAAGTTGTTGTTGCCTCCGCATAAAAAAACAATTGTATAGTAGAAAATCATATTCAATCAGTTATGTCTTATTTATCTTGCACACTTATCTGAAAGACATAGGGTATTCACCATACATTTCCCTTGACAAAGCAAACATGTTCTTTCATTTATTGTTACTGTATATCTTAGAAGTGAAATTGTTGTTACATAATGATGCATTGAGAAATAATATATACAAAAATGCAAAGAAATGTTGAAATTTAACATACAACCTCTTGTGTTGTGCTGAAAGGAATCAAGGATTGGCGGGGCCAAGAAATAAAATTAAATTTTGATGATTGTACTTAAAGGTAGATAAGGCTGTAGTGTGGACAGTGATGGTCTTTAAAATTAAACCATGATTCGGTGACATTCATTTTATCTTGAGAGATAAAGGGGCACATACTGATTTCTTCTTATGAAGATTTGAAACAAGTAAGCGAGAATGTAAACGGTGAAAGATTTTTCCTTAAACAATAATTCACATACTCACTTTGAAAAGAATTGAAATATTTTTATTCAAACTCTATTTCTTCTAATAGACATATGATAAAGAATATTTACAAGTACAAGAATATATACACTATTTCATAGAAAATAAGGAATGTTTCATAGAATATATCTTTAGAATGTAGGAACTTCCTTTGTCAGATATTTGGAAATTCCTACACACAAGTTCTGCTTCGGAGTGAAACACCCGGAAGTGTTTCACACCGACTCAAGGTACAATCATAATTAATGCATGTTGTTGATTATTTTAGATGGAGATTGGAGAAAATGCAGAGCCTGAGCGTTCAACTAGCAAAAGAAGAAGATATGTGCATGGATGTGGCCCTAAAACTGTTAAAGAAACAATTCAAACGAGTGATTGTACAAAGACAAGCAGATTTATGATTTTATCTTAGAATGTACAAACTTTCTCTATCAGATATTAAAGATGTCAAGTTGGATCAGAAACTGGATAAGCAGATTTATGATTTTATCTTTAGAATGTAGGAACTTCCTCTGTCGGATATTTGGAAATTCCTACACTTTCTGATTCACCTTGACGAAAACACCAGTGTTTCACACTGGCTCAGTACAATCCAACTAGTTACTTATTTTTGATAGCAATCCAATTTTTCCTAAACCATCCATACCTAAGCGTTGCATCACAATCTATTCTTCCTACACATAAAGTACACATATTAACCCCGTAAAATAAAACTCAAATACCCATGAAACAATGGGTCCCCTATATTATTGTCGTAGGCAATCATAGGGCATAGTTTGATTTTATACAGGATGTCATGAAAGGAATCTTCAGGTAATAGGTGGGTGGGTTGTTTGAGATTGTAGCTGATGGTGTAATATCTAGTCTTAAAGGTAGTTAGCAAAGCAGTAAATGTGCAAGAAAATCAAATTGTACACAACAAACAATTCACAATGTTATCTTGCATAATGCCTTAATTTTGAAGACAAAAATCTCATTGTATCTTGATGAAAGTAGTGACCTTAATGGTCAATCACTAGCAACCATGATTTTAAAACATGCTATTGTGCTTATGGAGGCAACATTTTAAGCAAGGCGGTGAGTGGTGGTTTGGAACAATGGCAGGTATGAAGGAGTTGCTTTATATGCATACTATGCAGTTTAGCTTAAGACAACGTTCTTAGAATAGATTGAAGGTGGATTATGGAACTCAAGGGATACATGAGAAATATTAAAGCAAAGACTAAGATCTATTTAAAAGCCACTATCATGAAGATATTAAAGATGTCAAATGCAAAACCCTAGTAGCTGGAGTAATGAACACAATGCAAAAGAGGACAGTGTGCTAGGGCAGATTTAGTTCTCCACATTATCTAAACATAGGAAAATACATCATTTATTTATTTTTTTAAATTAAAAGAAATTATTCTAAACCCTATATAGGACACATTGATACTTCAAAAACATTTGATTTATTTTTTAAAATTAAAAGAAGTCATCCTAAACCCTATATAGGATACATTGATACTTCAAAAGCATCTGAAGGAATTTGAGATTATGCAAATATATGTCAATTAAATACCTGGATTACAAATAGTAGCGTGAACATTGTAACCCTTGTTGATTAGAGCAGGAATGAGATAAACAACAATGAATCCTATGCCTCCTATCATGCACATCTCCCTACCATTCTCTGTCATTCTTTACGGAAACACTTCTCCATTTTGGCGGGCTACGCTTGAAAATAAGGTTTCAACAAAGGTTTTATTGTATGTTTATTAAAATGAAAACTCCATTCTGGTGGGCTATGCCTAAAAATAAGATTTTGACAAAAAATTTAGAGTATGTTTATTAGAGTTTTAGAGTATTTTGGCGGGCTATATTCAAATGGATTGTGATTGACGTGATTTGTTGCATTTAGTGTTGTAAATTGTAATGATGCCATGATTACCGTACTATCATTGTCTCTTATTATACCTGCTACGGTATGGCGGTGTTCTACCTTTCCCTTTTGTTGTTTATCACACTATCGCCTTGCTCAAGGCTTCTTGCTGTAGGGTTGCGGTGTATACCGCTCTACCGCATATGTTGCTCACCTTCTCGGCGATATAGCGGTGTATGCTTTTGATCATTACTTGAAGAGTGTCAATGAGACAATATTATTTGTCTTACCAATATCTCAATGTCTCATTAACATTAGATCTTATGTTCCTCTGATATTGGTTGCCGGTGTCGATGAGACAAGTTAATATCTCTTGTCGATATGCCATTGTCTCATCAATATTTTCCTTCGGCAATATTTTTTATATATCGATGTAACTCTGCCATGTCAGGGAGACTCGTGATTATCGCTATGATATGGTGGTGTTTTCCCTTCCCTTCTAGTGTTTACCGCACTACTGCCTTGCTCAAGGCTTCTTGTTGCAGGGTTGCGGTGTATACCGCTCTACCGCATATGTTGCTCACCTTCCCGAAGGTATAGTGGTGTATGCTTTTGATCATTACTTGAGGAGTGTCGATGAGACAATCTTATTTTTCTTACTGATATCTCAATGTCTTATTGACATTACTTCGTTATATCCAAGAGTTATGTTTTTCCGAGCACTTGTAGATATACCTTGTCGATGTGACGTAAGTGATTCTCTCCTCGATATGCCTGTATCTTGTTGACGTTTCATTTTTTTACATCGTCGATGAGACATATAAATAAGTCTCTTCAACATAGGGGTGTCTAAACCAGTGCTAAACTTGAAGCTAAATTCAGAGCTAAAAGTGGCGCTAAACTCGAAGCCAAATGCGGTGCTAACGGTGGCACCACACTCGAAGCCAATATCGGTGCTAAAGGCAATGCTAGTGTCGACACAAAGTAGTGCCAAAATTAGCGCCGACTTGTCCTGATTGGTGCAAATAAATGCCAAAAATAGCGCCATCCCAATAAATAGCGCTGACGTTTTCAAAAAATTGGCAAAAAATACATTAAAATAGTGGGTGGAAGCAAAAAATGGAGCAAATCACAGATTTGTTGTAGTGCACTCATCCACCATTCTAACTTGATTTGTTAAAACCAATCATATTCTATGCATAGGTAATTCCTTCCATTGGATAATCCTTAACCCCAAGAACAACCTATATACACTAAGTTCTCTATGCCTCCTCTACTAGGTTAAACATGTGTTTCCATAACCTACCAAATCAAACTAGCTTACACTATAAAGACTCCACTCAATTGGAGAACTTATTACTATATATATCTATATATACACCCACTCCTTAAAATGGAGTATGTACGATACTCAAATAATAAAGTTATGTACAATCACTCAAATAATAGAGGTATGTACAATCACTCAAATAATAGAGAATCCAATCTATAACAACAAATGACTTTAATTCACAATTGCTAAAAATAATCTTTCCCTAAAAGCTTATTACTTTTCCAAACAACACACAAGCAATATATATAAATATAAAATCTAACAATCATAAGAGAGTAAGATTCAACATCCCTATAAGTATAAAGCTCTAATTGATCTAGTTGGTTTCAAATCCTGGCCTCCTCAAATCAGCTTGCAACTTCACAACAAATTACTTCCACTCTCCCAAAACCCTCACAAACTCTCACAATGAATCGCTTGCAAAATCACCCTCAAACTCTCTCACAAAACTCAAGAAAAACAGAGCAACTTTTAGAAAATAACAAAAGAGTGTAGATATTCATCCCTTTGAGGTAAATAATTCCTCTATTTATACACAAAAATTGACATCTACGGGCTATAAATAAGGTAGATGAATTGACACTTCTCAGCTTATATGATTCGACTCAACATGATAAACAAAAGGTGGCAGATTTCAAACTTAATACTTAGCAAAATAGCACAGCAGGTCGCTTCATTCTTGGACAACAAGAATTCATTTCAGATATGCAAGGTAAATAATCAAACAAGTCAACTCTATTCATGCCAGCTTCTACTTGACTTATTCTCCAATTTACTTTGGTTTCCATTGCTAGATAGAGCTCATAAAATAGACTTCTAATGCAATGTAATTATTCATAATTTGGCACCACATAAACTTCTTACATGTTGTTGGTGTTTGCAGATTTATGACCAAGTCAAAGCTTTTAAATGCATTTCAAATGGCTTTCAACACTCTTGACTAAGTCTTATATCTTTTCACATGCGCCTTCTATTATGTTGCATTCCATTTGCAAGCATAGTAATTCATGATAATTGTATGTAGCATTGCCATAATGTGTGCTCTTTATTGTTGCGCCAAACATTATATGTGATGCACACTATATACTATAGTCTATATAGTACGCACTTGGCATTTTAAAACATCAATGCTTTATATATATATATATATAATCTGCACTTATTCAAACATTAAAATATATCAATAACTTCTATATATATATATATGCATTATATAAATTCCATTATACATATATATAAATAACTTAACATGTTATTATATATATATATATACACGTATACACATTTTTATATATCAACTCATATGATTATAAATATACTTCATTTGATATTTGGATGTGCATAAACTTATATCCATTTACTATTCAAATTAATATCACACATGTATGTATATATATACATATATATGTGTGTATATATATACAAATATACATATATGTGTGTATATGTATATATGTATATACATATATGTGTGTATATGTATATATGTATACATACATATACACACATATATGTATATACATATATACATATACACACATATATATGTATATATGTATATATATGTTAATATACTTGTATGGCCTTTGCCTTCATGTCAATACATACACGTATATCAATATATATACATATATAGACATATACATTCATCGTGTATATATATATATAATATTACCTTATCGAGTCACATATATACACACATATATGTATATATATACACACATATATGTATATACATATATACATATATACACATATATGTATATATACACACACATATATATGTATATATGTATATATATGTTAATATACTTGTATGGCCATTGCCT
Organism: Sequoia sempervirens; assembly: GCA_007258455.2. Classification (NCBI taxonomy): domain Eukaryota; kingdom Viridiplantae; phylum Streptophyta; class Pinopsida; order Cupressales; family Cupressaceae; genus Sequoia; species Sequoia sempervirens. The sequence continues at coordinate 353,295,771 of VDFB02000015.1, read as the reverse complement.
TCATGTCAATACATACACGTATATCAATATATATACACATATAGACATATACATTCATTGTGTGTATATATATATATATAACATTACCTTATCGAGTCACATATATACACTAAATATAAATATATATATATATATATATGTCACTTTATCCATTCAATGTTCTCGTGCATATGGGTAATTTGCCCATAAGCATGAATAGATACATCTATCTACATATACTTATGCACATAATTACTCGTGTATAAGTTTATTATAGACATGCATATATGTACGTATATATACATCTTATGTATATATCTCATTGATTGTACTCTTCAAGAAGTACTCAAAAATATAAAGAAACTCAAACACTTATTTCAAGCATGACCTCACAATTAAACAAAACTTCTAATAATCAAACCAAGGTATCTTACCTTTTTCTTGAAACTATTGACTTGACTATTCTAAAAGTGAGTGTGTGAAAGCTCAGTTAGACTCTTTAAGGGTTTCTAGACCAAAACTCTTCACTTGAGTGACACTTCCCCTCCCTTTCGGAGGCGTGAACCTGTACCTGCAACCAACTTGGCACATTTGCAAAGGTAGTCAATTGATCACAAAACAATCACTTGCAATACATATTCTATAATCAGAATTAAGACACATATATATAACATTAATTTGAATCAACCATTTAATCATTATATTTCCAATGATTCATAAAAATAAAGTACATTCATAATTTTTTTCCATCGAAGTTACAAACACACACACATATGCAAGTATTTCATCTAGCCAGGTAAAAGTAACTAGGTAAATATACTGCGGGGTGTAACATATCCCCCCTTGTAAATCATCATCCCCAATGATCTTATGTAGCAAACATAAATAAAACACAACACATAATATTGTTTTCAAGAACTCTCAAATGCATGTAAAACATGTGGAAACTTTTGCTCTATTTCAGCATAGTCTTCCCAAGTAGCAGAATCTTCTACGTACTAGTCCCACTGGACTTTGCACTCCAAAACCTCTCTATTACGTAAGAAAAGCTTATGCGTTCCAAGCACTTTAATAGGTTTGATTGTTACTATTTTGGGGTCATGTACATGTAAAGCATTCAAATCAATGACATGATTATCACCTGGTATATACTTCTTTAGATATGAGACATGAAAGACATTATGCATCCAGGCAAGAGCTGGTGGCAATGCAATTTGGTAAGCAACAAGGCTTACTACTTCTAGAACCTCAAATGGACCTACGTATCATGGAGCTAGTTTGGATAACTTCCCAAACTTGATGGAACTCTTTTGAGGTTTTACTCTCAACAACTTCTTTTCCCCTACTTCAAATTTTCTAGGTACTCTTTTAGAATCTGCATAACTTTTATGCCTATCATTGGCTTTAGCTAGTCTTTGCTTAATAATTTTGACTTGCTCTTCCATTTTTGACATCTTTGGTCCAAGACTTATCCTATCCTCTAACTTATCCCAGCTTATAGGAGTTGGACATTTTTGACCATACAATGCTTCAAAAGGAGCCATCTTAATCACAAAATGATAGGAATTGTTATACACAAACTCCACTAAAGGAAAGTAATCTTCCCACTTGTATTACTAATCCATGTAATGCATTCTCAATAGATATTCTAATGCTTTATTATCCCTTTTAGTTTTCCCATATGTCTCTCAATGAAATGCAAAACTTATATTCAATTGAGTTCCAAGTGAGGAAAACAAAGTTTTCCAAAACCTAGATGTCACACAAGCATCCCTGTCTAAAATAATCATTTTAGGAATCCCATGTAATCTAAACACCCCATGAACAAATTTTCAAGCTATGACAGGAGCTCCATCCGTTAAATATCTAGGAATAAAATGCACTACTTTGGTAAGTTTGTCCACTACCACCAAAATAACATTGTGATTATTCCTTGACATAGGAAGACCCTACACAAATTCCATACTAATGACTTGCCACTTCCTCTCAGGAACATCATGAGGATACAAAAGACCTGCTAGGTGATGATGTTCAAATTTCACCCTTTGACACTCTAAGCATCTTTCTACAAATATAGCAGTGTCTCCTTTCATCCCTTTCCAAAAATATAATGGATTCACATCAGCCAACATCTTAGTCACACCTAGATGTCCAGAATATGGTGCTTCATGCACTTCTTTCCACACCAGTTTTCTCAACTCTTCAAAATTAGGCACACATATTCTTCCTTTAAACCTTAACAATCCACTAGGTTCAAAATGAAATCCTTCATACCTTACATCTTGCGGATTAACCACGAGTGCTTGCTTAACTTGCTCCTAGTACTCGTCACCCTTCGGTTTTTGCAATACTTGACCCTTGAAATTAGTTTTAATGGATGCCATTGAGGTGATATATCTTCTATGACTTAGGGCATGAACAACTTGGTTTTCTTTTCCCTTGATATAGTTGATATTGAAGTCATAATCATACATCAACTCTAACCATCTCCATTGTCATGCATTCAGATTGGGTTGAGTAAACAAATACTTAAGACCATGATGACCGGTCTTTAGTTCAAATGGCTTCCCAAGCAAATAATGTCTCCACATCTGCAATGCATGAACAATTGCTGCTAACTCTAAATCATGTGATGCATCATTTTTCTCATAGGGCTTCAACTTTCTTGATTCATATGCAATGACCTACCCTTCTTGCATCAAAACTCCACCTATTCCTTCTCCTAACACATTTGTGATGACAATGAAGTCACCCTCCAGATCTAGTACCTTCAATATCGGAGCCATAGACAACTTCTCCTTGAGTAGATAAAATGTCGCTTGACATTTTTTTGTCCACTCAAACTTCTTTCCTTTCCTTTGCAATGAAGTAATAGGAAAAGCTATCTTGGAAAAGTTTACAACAAACATCCGATAGTAGCTAGCCAAACCCATGAAACTTCTAACCTCTGGTACGTTCTTAGGTACTTGGCCATTCTAGAACTGCTTTTATTTTAGTTGGATCCACTAAAATTCCCTTGGACAAAATTACATGACCCAAATATTGTACCTTCTTTTGAAAGAAAGTACACTTAGAGATTTTTCCATATAGTTTATGTTCTCTTAACCGCTCAAGAACTATCTCTAAATGTTAGGAATTCTCCTCTTCGTCCTTGGAATAAATTAACATATCATCCAAGAATACTAAAATAAACCTATCCAAACAATTCCTAAAAACATTGTTCATTAAGTTCATAAATGTTGTAGGTGCATTAGTAAGTCCAAAAGGTAAGACTATAAACTCATAATGCATGTATCTTGTTCTAAAGGTGGTTTTGAATATGTCTTCATCTTAGATTCTCAGTTGATGGTAAGTTGATCACAAATCACTCTTTGAAAACACAACCGCTTTTTACATCTAATCGAAAAACACAACCGCTTTTTACATCTGATTGAAAAGATCACCGATACGTGGCAATGGATATTTATTCTTTACCGTAGCTTTGTTAAGCATCTGATAGTCAATACACAAGTGAAATGTTCCATCCTTCTTTAAAAATATTACTGGTGCTCCCAAGGGTGAAACACTGGGTCTTATCAATCCTTAGATAATAACTCCTCCAACTGTGCCTTGAGTTCCATTAATTTTGTAGTAGTCATTCTATAGGGAACCTTGGAAATAGGTTCAAATCCTAGTACAATTTCAATAGAGAAATTGAATACCCTCTTGGGAGGTAATCCAGGTAGCTCATCTAGAAATACGTCCACAAATTTCCATAAAATGGTATACTTCTCCACATCTATTTCTCCATATTCTACCATTTATCCTTCTTCAATCTCTAGAGAATCTTGGGGTTCACAATCCATGAAATTATCTTGAGGAGTGACTTCCTTGAGTTCTTCTATTTTAACTAAAAATAGTTGGCAACCTTTCTTTTTTTCCCTAAGCATTTACATGGAAAAAATCTACCACAACATAATCTCTCTTGGTGTTCCTTGTAACGTCACCCAATTTCCTAGATCATCAAGACACTCTACTACCTTGGAATGACAATCCACTTTGGCTCTATGTTTCCATATCCAATTCATTCCTAAGATGACATCATAAGATCCTAGGGGTGCTATGTACAAGTTTACTTCAATTGAGAAACTAGGAAGTTCTACCCTGGCTTCGAACAAGCATTACTTCACTGTTGCTCTTGTCTGGTTTGCATACTCAACAACCCAAGAATTTTCCATAAATAGAACTTTTCTAGATATTTGATTAGCTACTCTAGGTGAAACAAAAAATTTAGTTGCTCCAACTTATCAGTAAGTATAGATATAGGTATACCAAACAAAATACCTGGAGTTTCCACTGGTTGACCTAATATTTGGTGCAGGGTCACCAAGACCTCATAAGCATGTCTTTGTGTCATTTTTGGTTTTGGGCTATTTGTGTGTTTTGGTGTTTAATAAAGTCATTTAGGACTATGTAGGATCATATTAATCCATTTTTGAAGTATTGAGGGTCGTTGGTTTTAAAAAGTAAAAAGTTGCCATTTTTGCTCAAAAAAGTTGTCATGCAACTTTGGAAAAGTGGAAAAAAGGAAAGAAATCAGTTACATGGAAAGAAAGAAATGTTACAAACTATTAGAAGTGATTAGGAATGTATGCATGTACCCTCAAGGGTCGAATGGAAGAGAAGAGCATTGATTTTTGGAGTTTTTGTGAATGGAAACAAGATTTCAACGTTGCAGTCATTTTCTGTCTCTTTGTACAGACTGTATAGTCCATGGATTGATCTGAAACCAATTTTATTGTTTTTCTATGTGAATCTACTTTATTTTTATTTTTGTGGCATCAAATTTCATCAAGTATTTTAAAAGTTATTGCATTTTTCCTAAAACTGGTTTTTTTAATGATTTTCCAATATTGTAATCATTTTTTGTCACTTGGTATGGCCTATACAGCTCATGTATTGATATGAAATCAATTGTATGGTGTAGATATGTGAATCTACTTTCTTTTGGTTTTTGTATCACTAGATTTCATCAGGTATTTTGAAAATTATTGCATTTTTATTGAAACTAGTCTAAACCCTAGCTAGGGTAACCAATGAGCTAAAATAATGTAGTAACTCGACCCTCCACCATTGTAAAATCATCAAAATGGGTGGAGAGGTCTATATTTATTTATTTTACCTTGTCCCAATATTGTAGGTATTAAAGTTAAAGTTTGCATGTGCTTTGGATGGATAGTAGGTCTAAAATTTGCATGTTTCAGACTGTGTAGCAAGAGAGCAAGGAAGGATAAGTGAATATGGGTCTGAAACTTGTTGATTAGTCATTGAAAATAGTAAAGGAATGTAGTGAGGGGTTGTGTAGACCCAAATCAAGAGTTTTTGATCATTTATTGAAGGATTGGTATAAGTTTGTCATGACTGTCCCAAGTAGACTGCATGAGACATTAAAGCCCTCAAATTGTGACTGGTCAAGTGTGAACCTTTTGAGTGTGATTATACCTTGAAACCTCCTTGAAAGAACTTGTATGCAAGTTGTAAGAGTTACCACATCAGTGGTTAATTGTTTAAAAACCATTTGCTCTCGTTGATTCTTAATCCAATGAAGTTGTCTCTACTAGGGCAACAATACAAGAAGTTGTAAGCCAATGAGTTGTTGTATGGTTGGAGACCCTTAAAAATGTGTTGATTCTGGTCTAGCCAAACCATTTTCCCCTTATTCCATGTTGCTTTAAAAGGTATATTGTCTTTGGTTTTCTACCCCACCTTTTGGGTTTGAGAACTCATTGTCTAGGATGAACAAAATGCATAATTGTAGCCTTAAGTTTTAAAGTCATGTTTGAAGGTGATAGGAAAGTTGTTTGAGATCTACCCCTGCTCTACATCAATATTCAGCTTGTCGATTGTTCAAGGCTGCATGGATCTCTATTGGAATGTAGTTCATTGTGGAGGAAGATAATTTTCATTTGCGTGAGATCTTGAAGGCTTGTTGGGACATTGAGCATCATAATGATCCCCTCTACAATTAAAGCATCCTTCTATGATTCCCTTCCTTTTTGCAGACTTGTTAAATTTACTGATATTTCCTCCAATATTGTCAAAATTGTTGTTTTTGATTCCTCAATGATCTCTTCTTGGTTCATTCCAATTGTTACGAGATTCCTTATTTCCTTGCCTTTAAGATTCTTGTGCTCCAACAAACTTCCTTGGCACCTAATTTACTTGAGGCCCACAAAACTTCTTTCAGTTTCTATTCTCCCAATGGATTGAAATGGCTTTGAGATTCTACTCTTGTTTAACTACCTTTTCATATACCAGATCCTTAGTAGCTATACTATGTACATCCACTTCACTACCAATTGAGCTATTCAACCCCATGATGAACTCTCTAATTCGAAAACATTCATCCTTTTGGTACATTGGTACACACTTCAAAAGATGAATGAAATTTTTCCACTAATCATTCATTGATATGTCACCTTTCTTCAAAATTTGGAAATAAATCAATTTTTTGGTCATAAAAGAGTTGAGGTAGCCATCTTTTTTGAAATATGTCAGCAAGCTCATTCCAAGTTAAAGTTAGAGAACTAAGACCAAGTTCCATCTTTTTGTTCATCCACTAGTTGGAAGCTTCTCCCAGTAACTGGAATACACCCCAAACAACTTTGGTGATCTCAAAATAGTTTATGGTCTCAAAATATTTTTCCATTTGAATTAACCAAGCCTCAGCCTCATCTCCATTGGTGCTTCCCTCAAATTTTGGCGGGGTAATTTTTCTCATATCCCTCAACAACTCAATTGCCATGCATTTTCTTTTGCTACTTTTAGATTTGGATAGAGATTCTTCTTCCTATGTTGATTTGATTAATTAAGGTCATGAGAATTCTCTCCCTCATCCTCATTAGGCATTTCTTCCTCTTCACCTAACAGAACTTCATGTTCTTCTTTTTCTTTCCTTTTCACTTCTTCAAGATTTTCTATCCTTTCCCTAGTTTCATCCATGATGGCCAAGATACGATCCAACTTGGTTTCAGTATTATTTGGACCTTGTCCAACTTCTTGACTTTCTCCAGGATTAGTCCTTGTTCTCACCATATTTTCAAGAAAAAAATAGACTTGAAGGTTCATCTATGTTAGATCCTATCATGGTTCACTTAATATATTGAAAACTTTTCAAAAGAGCAAACATTCACACACAAGAAATTCTATTTTGCTCACAAGTTTTGATATAAAAAATAACTTTTCATTTATTCATAAGGATTTCAATTTCCTTTCTTTTACATTGAATGACTGTTCAAGTAGTCAAGAGGAGAGTATCCATCGGATTCACTCTCAAATACATAGCTTAATGGAGTATACCCTTCAGATTTTTGTTCATCTATGATTTGCTCCTCTATCCAAAAAAGGATAACATCCCTTAGATTTTTCTTCTAATACATAATTATGAGGTACATAACCTTCTGACTCGCCAATTGAGGCTATAACAATTATTTCAGCCATGGGTAAAGTATGAGGATCTCTAAACAACATAGCTGGGCTAACGTTACATTCTGAGGGAATGTCCCTAGAAAGTGATAGTGAGTCTAATTCCAGAGAGACAGGAGGTAGATAGTTGAAGTTGGCTTCATTTCTCATCCTTCTCTTTTCTTGGCTAATTCATAATAGAGTGTGACTTATTGTCTCAGTATCACTTAGCCAGATGGCATTGTCATAGTTAGTTCCCTCTATGGTACGAACAAGGGCTTCCTTTTCCTTCTTGGCCCTTAGGTAATGCTCATTCCCGATTATTGACTTTCTTGTAGTTAACCTTAGATGCACCATCTTGACACAAGAATTTACCAAACATTAGATTCACATAATGTTGGAAGGGAAAACATAGTGAGCACATAGGTTCCAAAGCTGAACCTGGTAGCTTTGATACCACTGTAACATGCCCCTTGTTTTGCATAGTAATTTTCCTATGTTTTACCACAAGTGAATTTAATCTAATGGCTAAATACATAGCAATAAATTTTTTTCTTTTCAAAATAATATAAAATGCACACATGATAGCTCAACAAAATATCTTTCTCATTTCATTCAACAATTGTACAATATTTCCAAGAAATGATTTCATAATCTAAATACAAAATACATTTTCCATCTTTCAAACTAATAGATACAAGTTACATACATAGCTCATCTAAGCTTCATTGGCGCTAGAAATACAATTGATCCAAGAAATCCCCTTTCAAATCTTGTCTTGTTGACTGAGAAGAGAAGCATCACTCAAGCACTTTTCTTCCATCCATGGACTAACTATAGTCCCCTCACATCTACCACATATGGTAAGATGGCCCTACCCTTCGACGAAGAGCTTTGGTTTGGAAACCACAAAATACTAGCCTATCCTGAGTTGGTTTTGTGTCCTGTATAACTAGAACTTTACCATACAACTTATCTATATTCTACGTGTATGACAATCTCAGACTAGCATGGAAAAAGGTAACACAATGAACCGATAGTGCAACTAGTGGAAAATTACACCACTTTGGCCAAAGTATTCATCACCCCTCTTTCGGAATGGACGTTACACGCTCATCCACCATTCTAACTTGATTTGTTAAGACCAATCATATTCTATGCATAGGCAATTCCCTCCATTGGATAATCCTTAACCCCAGGAATAACCTATATACACTAAGTTCTCTATGACTCCTCTACTAGGTTAAACATGTGTTTCCATAACCTACCAAATCAAACTAGCTTATGCTATAAAGAATCCACTCAATTGAAGAACTTATTACTAGATATATATACACCCACTCCTTAATATGGAGTATGTACAATCACTCAAAAAATAGAGAATCCAATCTACAACAACAAATGACTTTCAATTCACAATTATTGAAAACAATCTTTACCTAAAAGCTTATTACTTTTCCAAACAACACACAAGCGATATATAATAAATCTAAAATCTAACAATCATAAGAGAGTAAGATTCAACATGCCTGTAAGTATAAAGCTCCAATTGATCTAGCTAGTTTCAAATCCTAGCCTCTTCAAATCAGCTTGCAACTTGACAACAAATTACTTCCACTCTCCCAAAAACCCTCACAAATTCTCACAATAAATCACTTACAAAATCACCTCAAACTCTATCACAAAACTCAAGAAAAATAGAGCAACTTTCAGAAAATAACAACAGAGTGCAGATATGCATCCATTTGAGGTAAAGAATGCCTCTATTTATACACAAAAATCAGCATCTACAGGCTAGACACAAGGTATATGAATCGACACTTCTCAGCTTATATGATTCGACTCAGCATGATAAACAAAAGGTGGAAGATTTCAAACTTAATACTCAGCAGAATAGCACAACAGGTTGCTTCATTCTTGGACAGCAAGAATGCATTTCACATATGCAAGGTAAATAATCAAATAGGTCAACTATATCCATGCCAGCGTCTACTTGACTTATTCTCCAATTTTCTTTGGTTTCCATCGCTAGACAGAGCTCATAAAATAGACTTCTAATGCAATGCAGTTATTCATAATTTGGTGCCACATAAACTTCTTATGTATTGGTGTTTGAAGATTTATGACCAAGTCAAAGCTTTTAAATGCATTTCAAATGGCTTTCAATACTCTTGACAAAGTCTTATATATTTTCCCACGCACCTTCTATTATATTGCGTTCCATTTGCAAGAATAGTAATTCATGATAATTGTCTATAGCACTACCTTAGTGCATGCTCTTTATTGTTGCACCAAACATTATATGTGATGCACACTATATACTATAGTCTATATAGTATGCACTTGGCATTTTAAAACATCAACGCTTTATATATATAATTTGTGCTTAATCAAACATTAGTGCATATCAATAATATATATATATATATGCATTATATATATATATGTATATATATACATATATATATATACATGTATATATATATATATATATGTATATATATATGTATGTATATATGTATACATATATATCAACTCATACGATTATAAATATACTTCATTCGATATTTGAATGCATAAACTTATATCCATTTACTATTCAAATTAATATCGCACATGTATGTATATTTATATATATTAATATACTTGTATAGGTGTTGCCTTCACGTCAATACATACACATATATCAATACACACACACACACACACATATATATATAATACTACCTTCAAACATACATAAAAGCAATAATATCGATGACATATATACACTAAATATATATATATGTCGCTTTATCCATTCGATGTTCTCGTGCATATGGGTAATTTGCTCATAAGCATGTGTATACACATCTATCTACATATACTTATGCATGCAATTACTCATGTGTATGAGTTTATCGTAGAAATGCATATATGTATGTATATATACATCCTTGCATATATCGATGAGATTATACTCTTAAAGAAGTACTCAAAAATACAAAGAAACTCAAACGCCTATTTCAAGCATGACCTCACAATCAAATAAAACTTCTCCTAACAATCAAACCAAGGTATCTTACCTTTTTCCCAAAACTATTGACTTTACTATTCTAAAAGTAAGTGTGTGAAAGCTCAATTAGACTCTTTAAAGGTTTCCAAACCAAAACTCTTCTCCTGAGTGATCATACTTCCCCTCCCTTTCGGAGGCGTGAACTTGTACTTGCAACCAACTTGGCACATTTGCAAAGGTAGTCAATTGATCACAAAACAATCACTTGCAATATATATTCTATAGTTAGAATTAAGACACACATATATATATATAACATTAATTTGAATCAACCATTTATTCATTATATTTCCAATGATTCATACAAATAAAGTATATTCACAATTATTTCCATCAAAGTTACAAACACACACACATATGTAAGTATTTCATCTAGCTAGGTAAAAGTAACTAGGTAATTATACTACAGGGTGTAACAAAATGGCTTCCTAGATCAAAAGTTATAGCCTCTAAAATTTAGGTTTCCCACATAAAAAGTGTAGGAGCATCTATGATGCATAAGAGAGTTGTAATAGGGAGTTACACTTTTTGACCAAATTTTGATGCATGTTATGACACACTATAAGGAAAATTTAATTAGAAATAATGGACCTATAATGGATCATCCAAGTTGGTGAGTGGATTATGACAAGATTATGATAGGTGTAAGGAATATATTATTTTAGCTTGTGCACTCATCTTTGGATTTGGGTGTTGAATTTCACTAGGGATTTGGAAAGGTTTTAATTCATGGTTTCCTAATTACCATTCAATACTTTAATTTATTGATTTCCTTTTTTATTATTGCTTAAGGTGGACGTTTTATGGTGACTTTTATAGGCACAATCATGCTGCCAAAATTTCTCTAGATCTCTTAATGGCGGTGTTCTTGTAAATTATTAGACTCTACAAGTGTATTGTAACTTTTTATTATTGAATAAGACAATGGGTTTCTTTAAGGTTTAGATTTTTCTCTCAAAAGAGATTTCCCTATGTAAACACCGTGTATGGTATAATTTTTATGTATTCATTTCTTTGTATTTGTATGATCAATTTAATTTTTTCACATATCTCCTCTAATATATTAGTGTAGGAAGTGTATTATGCACTCCCTTATTCCTTTCAACTATATAAAAAAAAACATAATGTGGAGCATCCCTTGAGACACTATAACTCTAAGGATGTGATATAGTTGGGAGTCATTGTAGCAATCACTAGGAAAGAACATTAGTGATATAATAATTTTCTCTCTAATTGGTTGCATATGAAGGATGCAAGGAATTGGAGGAGAGGATAAAATTAATATATCATCATTTAAAATGTGATAATCATGAATACATATCATAAATAAGATCATGTGACAAACACATGATAAGATAATGAGATATGAGTATGAAAGCACATAAACGAGAAATCATGATACTTTGTATGATAAGATAATGAGATATGAGAATGAAACCATATAGATGATAAATAATGATGATCCCATTGTGACTCCCAATTAGGGCTTCAAGCAATTAATGAAAACTAGATAAGAACCATGTAAACATAAATCAATGAATGCTACACTATATCATGAGAAACATGGACAAAAAATGTGTAATAATAGTATGAAGATATGATACACATTATTATAACAATGAATCATAATCATACAATAAGATATTATCATGACAAGCATGAATGAACATATTAGAATCATAAGATAAGATCATGAAATCATAAACATGTCTGTAAGCATTTATCTAGTGTAACCAATAGTGGTGAGTCTATCCCTTTGAGGTAGATGAAGGCATGCGTTAAAAGTATCATTTTTCATCCTAACTACAAACTTATTATCATTGGTTCTTACCTCCCGAGTTTGAGAATCATAATGATTCATGCATTCTAAGACTAGGTCTGAACATTGTACCACCACAAGAATGCAACTACCTATAACAACTCGCTCTCAATAAAACTTTGTGTAATTGGATACTTATCCTCATTTCCTATCCTCTCCTATACATATTTAAAATTGGAATGCCCTAACTTCATATCACCAATTTCCAAGAGGGTACTGGATAGGCTCGACAAATGTTCATATCCCAAATATTCGAAGTTCATTTTGACAAAGAAGATATATGACTGAAATATTGGGAGGTAATTAGGGTTGAATCAAGAGTTCCAAATTTCCTTCCAAATTATCATATCTCACTTATGTACCAATAGGTTACCACAATTTTCCTTTTGGCGAACAATAAATTGCAGGAAAATTTCAATAAATATCTTTAATTCAGTTATGGTGTTTGTTGTGACAATTTTGGCAGTGTTAGCTATGCAATCTCTTTTTCTCCACTCTTCACCAATTTTCTATTGGTTTCTTGTTGAAATGAACCTTTTCAATGCTTGAGTGTATTTATAATTAATGGCCTTTAAGTTGAGGAAATATTAATGGTGTGCCTTAGTATTGGTGACAATTTTTGAAATTTTAAAAAGTAACAATTTTATAGCTTTTTTGAGGATTTTTTTGGTTTTGAAAACCTTTTCGGGTTTTTAAACCTCTCAAATCTTCATAAAAAGACCTTTTAAAATTATCTTTCACTACGAGCTTTGAATGAGGGCTTGAGATCACTTCTTTAAGAGAAATTTATGAAACTATCATCTTTTCTTAGGGTTGTGAAAACCTTGTCAGGTTTTGTCAAAGATTTCAAAACCCACAAGAAATTTCAAAATTTCTTTCCACCACCTTTGATATTTTAAAATCATTCAATATTTATTTTATGATGAGAGTTTATGAAACTTTGGATATGACAAGATTAAATTCTCCATCTCGCATCAACTCTAAACTTGGTTATGGAAACCTTGTCAAAAGTTGATAAGGTTCTCAAAAATTAGGTAAAGGCTGACACATGAAAATAAGACAGGATCAAACAAAGTGTCATCATATCAGTGCAAGGTTAGGGTAACCTTTTTGGAACTTGATAAATATTGTTAAAATTCTCAAAAAATTGACAATGCTTAATAAAAAAATAAGTTGACGAAAACTAAGGCAACAACTAGTTCTGACTGGGGACAAAGACGATCAAAGATGTTGAAGAAAACTGAAACAAAGAATTTATGCCTTTCCATTATGAAATAGAGTCAATACTTGCAACACTTAGAAGAATCACATGATAGACCAAGACCCTGAAATAATAGAACATATAGAAATAAAACCAAACCAAAAACACTTAACAAACATACTTGCTTTCACATTTGATAAAGTTTTAGATCCTACCCGTTGTAGGGGAGAAGAAAAGTTATACCATTTGGTTAGGCAAAGAAGAAAATATTTCAACCATAGAATTGAGTAATCCAAAATGGTCCTTTCCATAAAGAATAAATTTTTTTATGTGCTCCTTTTGGTTCCCTTCCTTTGTCCCAAAGCAAGACCAAATCTCCTACCACATAATTTATGGTTCAAGCCTTTTTGTCAAAGATTTTCTTTACTCAAGCTTGATGTAGAGTAATTATATTTACCATATCTTCCCTTTTCTCCTCAATCTTGGTGAGATATAAGATACGCTTTTCCAAACCATCTTGAAATTATTGATTCTCAATAGCATTCTACAAATTAATGGCTAAAAGCTTTAAAGGAAAATGTAAGGCACTACCCATTCCTTATACCAATTCAAATGGTGACATTCCAATTAATATTTTTGGTGCAATTCTATCAGCCCATAATGCCTCATATAGTTTCTTGTGTTAATTCTTTTGATTTTCATCCACTAATTTCTTTATAATAGCCACCGGATTCTTGTTTCTCAATTTTTCTTGACCAATTCCTTAAGGGTAATAGTCTAATGAGTGAGAAAAACTTATTCCATGCACATAACAAAATAAAAATATTTCAATTGATGAGAAATTGGTTACATTAAGCATACCACCTCAGATGTTGTATGCTTCATAAGGATGTCATCTACCCACTTAGTAAAATAGTTTGTTTCCATTAGTATGTGAGTATGACCTACACTAGAGTGAGGATTGATGGGCCCAATGAAGTATAATCCCCGTTGTTGGAATTGTTCTTCTATGATTATTGGCTTTAGAGGAAGGGTTGCTAGTTGTGGTCTACCTTCAAATTCCTTGCATTTATCACATTTGGCTTCCCAAGTGTATGTGTCTTTAAACATGTCAAGCCAATAATAACATTGTCTAAGTATTTTGAAGGTAATCACCAAGAAGGATAAATATCCTCCACATGCTTTATTGTGAAAATTTTCCAGAAGTTTGATTTGTTGGTCTTTGTTCACCCATCTTAGGAACGTCCCATATAGAGTTTTCCTAGATACAATGTATCACCCCAAATAATGTATTTAGATGCATTAAGCTTGAGGTTCCTCCTCTCTTTGGATGACAAGTGAGTTGTACACTCAATGTGTATGTGAGGAAATATGCGACATTTGAGAACTACTCATCTTGAAGACTTACTAATAGCACAAGGGGAACAAAATATTTCACTTTCATCTCATTTCTTCCATTAACTTGAAAAGGCCTTTGTCTTTCACTAGTTTGGTTGGTTTTATTTCTACATCATATTCTTATACTTTAGCTACCCATGCACCTCTTTTACTACACTCGACTTCTTATTGTGTGAGTATGCTCTTCACTTTAGGATCAAGAAAAAAAATAATTGTATGAGAGTATAAGATATAACCTAAACTGCTTGACAACATTCACGAGAGCAAAATCATGTTTTTCAATTTGAGAATAATTTAGCTCATATTTCTTGAGAGGAAAACTCATAACAGAAATGGGTGCTTCTACCCCTTGTTCATCAGTTTGTAATAAAATAGTAGACATAGTATATTTCGATGCATATCAATAAATGATAAAATTTCCTCTGAAAATTAGGGTGAATCAAAATTGACACATGAGTAGTAGCTCTTTTAAACTCTTCAAATGCCCACCTACTAGAATAGTTCTATCCAAAATCTTATCTCTCCTTCATCATTTCTACAATGTGCTTGGTGATTTCTAATAATTCAAGTACAAATTTTCTCAATAAATTGACTTGCACAAAGGACTTCACACCTGTTCTATTAGAAGGTAATCTTAGTTTTTAGATAGCTCTAATTCTCTCTAGATCAATTTGGATTCCTTATTTTGAAATAATATGTCCCAAAAGCTTCCCCTCAGTCACCCCAAAAATTTTCTTCTTTGGATTTAGTGATATGTCATAATCCATACACCTTTGCAAAACTTTTTCTATGTCCTTGAAATTATCTTCTTGCTTTCAAGAGAATACTGTGACATCGTCCAAGTATATGATAATAATTTTATTCTTTAAATCCCTAAATGAGAGATCCATAGCATGTTGAAGAGTGGAACCAACATTAATCAAACCAAAAGGCATGTGACTGTAAGCAAAAGTCCCCCATGAAATAGTGAAGGTCATTTTATGTCGGTCTTCCTGGGCAACACTAATTTGGTTGTATCCAGAGAAACCATCCAACATTGACATCATCCCTAATCCAATTATAGTCTGTAACACATGATGGGCACTATAGGCAAGGGATAGTTATCCTTTAGTGAGGATTGATTTAAATTCCTAAATTTGGCATAGATCCTTATCTCAACGTTCTTCTTCCTAATTGGTGTTATGTTTTCAACACGGGTTGAATGATGTATAGGATATATAATCCTTGCTTTCAACATTTTATCTATTTCCTTGAAAATTGCATCTACTACTTTTGGATTATACGTGCATTATTTTTGCTTGAAAGGGAAGGTCCCTTGTTTCAGACGAATATGGTGCCAAAGTTTACCATCCATAAATTTTTTTAGGTCATCATACCAACAAGAGAAAACATCTTTATATTTATTCAACAAGGTGATCAACTTATTTTTTTCTATAGGTGTACAACATTTACTAATGTATACCAACTTTGGATTATTAGGATCTCTGATGTTAACTGTCACATATTCTACAAATTTGTTGATTGTTTCATTAATATTTTTCTTGATAGCTCTACCATGTTTAACGAATAAATCTTTGAGAAATTAGTCTTTTAGGAATCTTGTTACCCTTTAGCTGAATAATTCATTCTTCTAGCTCCCAAGGATCACTAGGATAAAACTCTTTGCAATCAGCCATACAAACTTCAAACAAAGAATTTGCAAACATTTATGCGCTCTCAGGAAAATCTTGAATTTGTTATAATTTTTGAATACTTTCCAATGCTACATATTGTTTGGGACACTAGGATGATACACCATTTATATTCTATATGAGTTCTCATTGAATTTGGGATGAGACAACAAAAGAGAGGTAGAGACCGCTAAAGAATCAATCCTAGAGTTTCATTCCTTGGGTATTGCCTCAATAGAAAAGGAATCCAAAAAATTGATATTCTCCCACACCCTATTTCTATAATACTTCAACCTTTCATTTTTGATAGAGAAGGTTTTATGTACCTACTTCAAAATAAGCTCAAAAATTGAAACTAGCCCTAATAACAAGGCTTCATATTTTGCGATGTTATTAGTTCTCTTGAATTCCAACTTATATGAAAAAGGAAATTTGTTCTCTTTAGAAAAATTAGAACTACTCCAACCCCAGAACTTTGAGAAACTTCCATCAAACTCCATTATCCATAATTCGAAAGAAATGTCTAGATTTAAAAACTCTAAATTTTGTTATGAATTTGAAAGTAATGCATAGTTCCAAAGCTTTGGTTCTTCATACAAAATTTGTGACCAAGGATCATGATTTGAGAATGTGAATTCAACTTTTGGCTCTAGTTCTAGATGAGCCTTCTTGCTTCCTAGATAATTAGTGCATGTGACCAATCAATTCTTCCTAAATATTTACAAAAACTTTGAATCAGAAGCATACCATAGCTAGTAGGAGTATCAGCTACCAAGATGGTTAACTTAACTCTTTTGTTTAGGAACATTGCTAAGGTGACTTGTGCATCTTTAATCTATCCAACTAGTGAAACTTTCTTATATTCCATTGAGTAACAATTGATAAATGTTTTAGTCAAAGATAAACCTAAGACCTGAGCAACTTTAGTAAGCATAATATTATTTGAAGCCCTTGAATCTTTGATACAATTACTCAATTTATAGCCAACAATATAAAGTGATACATAAAAAGGATTGGGTTTCTCTTTTGGACCTATAGGAGTGATACTCTTAGCCCTTGAAGATAATCTAGAAGAGGATTGTTCAGCATTGGATGAGAAGTCATCCTCTACTAAGTTGACACCAAGATTTTCTTTCTGAACATAACACACAAGACAATCTAATTCAGTAGGATTTAGCCTCAAATATTTAGCTTGTGAAATATGTATTTTTTAACTTTTACAAAAATCAACGATAACAAAAGGCTTGCTAGATTTTTCCAGAAAAGGTAAATCAAAATATTTCTAAGGTGCAAGAGCACCTTGTTGCACATATGTTTGGCATTGTTTGTCATTGATGTCAACACTTTGCTTGGGAGATTGTTGTACACATGTTTGGAATTATTTTTCTTTGATGTACACTTAGTTTGGGTTGTCATTGATGTATGATGTTGTGCTAATAGTGATGTTGTTGATGTTCATGGTTGGATGTTATGCCTTTTTGATGATAGTTAAAGTTGTATTGAGTATGGTTGTTGTCAGCAGAGATGATATCATGATGACATATTAAGATGAGGAATAGAAGTAATGCTAAAGTTGGAGATGTGTTGTTGATGGTCTCAACTATGTTGTATGCTCTCTCTTGTTGTTCCTAAGGAAGTATGTGTTGCTACAAGGATGTTTTGATCTCCACATGTTGATGAAATTTTTTGCTACAAGAAGTTGCTTTGAAGACTATTTGGGAGAATGCTCTACATTCTTCTGCCTTTGGAGACATGGTCTTGTGGCTTGGGATTCAATTTTTATGCTCTATGGATGTTTCACTCCTATATTTTTAGGTTACATGTGTTGTTGAGTAGGTTTCTAGTAATTGCAATGGGTTGGACGTTATGTTGCTTGTTAGGACTAATCCAAAAAATGCTCTACATTTCTTTGCATTGATTTTTTTGCTTTTGCAGTTTGGTGAACATGCTTTCAGTGTTTGTGTAGTGTCTCTATTTATATTTTATGTGATGGTGTTTATTGCAAGTTGGTTTGTTAATGTTTTATCTCATGGTTGTGTATTCTATGCTTCTTGAATAAAGTGTTTTGTTTTTGTTTGGTTTGTGGTCGCTATTTGTGGCATGACAACATGAAAGAAGTATATGGATGTGTTATTGTATGTTCATGGAATGTCCCTTTGTGGTCTGCACATTAATGGTTGATCGCTTTGGTGCCACATATTGTTTTGAGTTGGTTTTCTAGGCAATTTATGGATGTCTGGCTGACAGGGCTTGTTATCTTGCTTGTGTTGTGTGCTTGGGGGTTTGTGCCAACATTTGAAGTTGTGTTAAGTTGTGTTTGGGTCCTAAGCTATCTTTTTTGTGAACTACATTGAGTAAATTCAGTTGAAAATATGTTTTTGGGTCAACTAGTAATGTGTTACACGTTTCATCTACAAGCTTTCTTGTTACTGACTTGGGATGTTATGCGCAATTGTGTTTAATGTTGGGATCACATTAGAAGATGTAATAATATTGTTTTGGGTCCTCTCTATCTCCTAGATAGGACCACATTATGTTTTGTGGCTGACTTGTTGAGGTTATTGTTTATCTTCTATCCTGATCGACCTAATTAGTGTTTTGTGATATTATGAAGGATATAAATGGAATAAAAAATCAATTGCAAGTCAAGATAAAGTATGGAGTGGTTTGTTAGTATGGAATGATACAATGAATTATGGAAAAGAAATATCAAATGAGCTTTAACACCTCAGTCAACAGAGTGTATTGTTGACATATGTTGTAATTTCCAAATCTTCATGTATCATGATATTAGACAATGAGTCTCTTCAATAGGTCCTTGTAATTTGTATCTTTCACTGGGGTTGTGTGATTTAGTACTGTAAGTCCTATGTATCTTTCCCTAAGGTTGTGTTCCTTAGCTTACAAGTCCATCAGGGAGTAGTGTGCTTCCTTAGGTAGTGAGCCTTAAACCAAATTGTAATCTTTGTAAGCGGCGAGCTTCCTATATTGTGAGATTTCTCATCATGTTGTTTTCCTTTTTTGGTTCTCCACGTAAATCTGGTGTTATCTTGTGCATGTGTGGTCATTGCCTTATCTTTCATTGTTGTTGATTTGATTAAGTATTGTTGATATTTTTATAAGTTGTTGATCCTGTTAAAAGTCTGAATTTGCATATTGCTAAAAGGTTTAAGATTTGAAGGGTTTAAAGTTTTTGAAGATACCAATTTACGCCCCCTCTCAGTATCTAGGTGTGTTCAACACACCCAAATATATTTGAATATTATTGAATGTACTATCACCCTTAGAAGTGTAAGCAGACTTAGTCAACATAAACTTAGGGGTATTTTATGTACCTCTTTAATTAGTGGCTTGTTGATTGTGAGTAAGGAAAACACATGTCTAATCATCCAATGTAGTATAAACATCAATTTCCCTTTTTTATTATGATTCATACTCAAAGAATCTAAAAAAATTGTCATACTGATTAAAGCTTGCCTCTTTTATAATTACATCATGTTGAACCTCTTTTGTGCCAATGATCTCGGTGAAGTGATTCATTTTTGGACAATTAGAACTATCATGGTATGTGTTGAGATGAAAATTACACATATTACCTTTTCTTCTAATAGATGGCCCTTGTATAGCAAGCATTTACATAGGGGGACGCACTTGGCTATCATTTTACTATTATTCATGGAGGCTGCACATCCCTTCTTGGGTATATCTTGGTAAGATTTTTGTGGGGTCTTGGGCATCTGTCTCTTGAGTGCAATAATATCATTAGCCAATATTTGTATCATGGGATCAGAAGATGTCGAGGCTTGTTATTTTCTTGTCTATAACTCCCTTTCCACTTTCTAATAGTGATAAGATCATTTTCCAATTTGACAACCATGCTTTGTGTAATTTCCAAGTTCACAACCCTCGCCTTCCTTAAGTGAAAACTAATGTCTAGGGGTTGTGCGCTAATGAAAAAAAAAATAGTACTCCATCACAGGCCTCTTCGTAGGAGTAATCTTATTTACTATTTTATTGAATTTAGCTATGAACTCTCGCATATGCACATTCACTTCTTTTTTTAGTTGAGTTAATCGAGTAAGCAAAGTGTGCTCACCTTCTGCACCCTTGAAATGGTCTTCAAAATTAGACCTCATGGAATCCCAAGAATTGACTGAACCATTTGGCAAGTGATAAAACCATGCTATAGTTGCTTTCAAGTGTGATTCAACAAATAAACTAACCAAAACACTTTCATGTTGCACTTTGAAGTCTCAAAGTCTACAAAGAAGACATTAATATGGTCATCTATTCATATCTTATTGTCTCCCCTGAACTTGGGGATATTATTCCTAGAGCCTTTTGAAGATTGTGTAACTGATTTCCTAAGGCTAAGGGGCTTGATGACAACTCACCAAGGGAAAAGTTGTTGATGTGCCATATTTCTGGTAAAATTTATTACAAAAGGGATGATAACACCATGGAAAGTAAGAGATTGATAGATAGGTTATTGAATAATGTTTTAGGTGGGGAAGGAGGCCTACTTTAAGATCTATATTTCCTCCTTATTAGGGGTAGTGTTGAAAAATCCTCTCTTCATAATTATTCAAAGACAATATTCATTACACCTCTTATTCATTCCCCCCTTGTGTATCTTCTGTAATACTGCATTCACAACAATTAATTTCTCACTTGTGGATTGTTTTGTACATGTTGGTTACCTTGAACTTATTTTTCTCGATTATGTTTGTGTCTCCTTGGCCTTACAATAATTCATTTAACTATAGCTAGTTCATCACTTGGGAAAAGCCTCCTAATCTATTCCCCTAACTCCTCTTCATGTTCCAAAACTTGATTAACTTGTGTATATTATTGGTTGATTCTTCTACACCTCCAAGCTAGAGTGTTTAATTGAGAAAGAATATCTTCCTATTTAGCATGCATCCAATCAATATTCAGTTGAAGAATAAGTAATTCATTGTGTTGAGGTAACACCATGTTCATTCATGAGTCTTCTTGCACTTTCCAACATCAATTTATTCTATTCTTATTTCTTCTACCTAATATTTGGTTTACTAGTTCAAGTAACTCTCTGAAATTGGGATCTTTGATAACTAACTCATCTTGCTCCTAAATATCTTGGTCTAATTGTTCTTCTTGATTTATAACTCTTTCCACTTCATGATACTAAACCCTTGGCACTTTGCTTCTCCAACCAACTACTCCAAAATCAGTAATTATATCTTCGTGATTACTACCAAGCCAAGTCCTGTCTAGTTGTAACATATGAATCTAATTAGATTGCAAACCCATCGCAATGCATGAGTGTAAAAATTGTAACAAAGGAAGAAACCAATCACCAATTGTATAACTATTCAAATCCTTAGTAGAATCACCAAAAATATGTTAGTTAACAAATTATTCACTATCAAAATTTGGAAGATTATTTTCTCTATGCCCAAATATAGGAAAAAATAATTTACCAATAGTTGGGTAGATTGTTTCTCATGGAAATAGTTCCCCTCTGGATTTTAAGAGGTACAACTCCCTCGTTATATAAGAATATGTTATTTTCTAAATTTAAAATCTACCATAGGTATGCTTTTAACTAAAAAGTAGTGAAAGGTAAAAATAGTACTTATGTTCAATAAGATCTATAGAATAATTAATGCCACCAGTAAATCTTATACCATTCAAAAAAAAAACTTCCCATGAAACCAATTAGAACATAAGATAATTTGAGTTTCATAGGATATGAACCAAAAAAATTATCGATCTAAAATATATTTTCCAACTTGAGAAGATTGAATACTTAAAATAGCTTTTACATTCACACATGAACATGATAACTAATAAAACCAATCATAACACATATTATAATATATTTCATTTCAAATATTTAAAATGGTATGCTCATAGAATTACAACCTCTTTCAAAATTTGACAAAAAACAAAATATGTTCTTTCTTTCTATATATTTCTCCTAATTTTTCTAAGAGATCCTTTTCGTAACATCATGATCAATATATACATATGCAAGAGTAAAAATTTCTTGAAAAGTAATTGAAAATAGGAGGATAAAGAATCCCTTAAAATTCTCAGAACTTTAACGCTCTTTACAAATTAATTCCATAATATGAAATAATAATAAATATTATTGTTGAGGTGGTGTATTGCTAGCATTCCTGTCATTTCCTCTTTCTTGTGATGATTGGGCCAACTGCATGACACTTTTAGATTTGTACATCTGGAAGGCTTTGATGATTGGAGGTATTTCGTTGTGCTGAGAAATAACTACATTTTTGGTTCACAACCTCCACAAATCTGTGTCCCCTCGAATTAAATCTACCTTTCCAGAGAAGGTCATTGCATGTCCAATAAATTGGGACAAGACAGAGTTGATGTTACTTAATTTCCTCATATTCTCAATATTAAAAGATTTTTTATCAAACAAATTCTCAACCACTTCTTTGAAATTGTTCTTCAATGTCTCGATATCTTCATTTTGAGAGTCATCTTCCTTTCAAAGGTGAACACTGATGGTTGAAAGATCCTTTTGAATATCAACTCTAATATGATTGCATTCTTTGAGCAATTTATTTTATTCCAAAATATTTTTTTCAAGAAATAAAATTTCCATTCAATGCTTTTCTTCCACATGAGACACTAATTATCATCAAAATTAGGCAATATTTTCTCAACCACTAGCTTATTTGTTCCCAAATCAATCATTTCTTTGAGGTCACTATCGGTCTTCTGCCAAATAGATTTTTCATGCTTAATCGCAACAATTTCACTATTAATTTATTTCTTTAGTGCCTTAATGTCTTCACAAATCTTCTTCATTTTTGTGATGAATTTAGTTCCCCTTACTATTATATCCTTAGTATAATCCTTTGTGAGTTTACCATAAGATTTGTAAGCATTAATTTTATCAATCACCTCTTTTCCACTAGCAAAACTAGGATCAAAAGCAACTTTAATTTGGCTGGTGGGTTGGGTTGAAAGATCAATGAGAAATTTTAAACAATTGGTTACAACATTAAATGATTGCTTTAGTTGATCTTTAGTTTGCTTATCCTTCTCTGTTCTCTCCACAAGCTTGGTAGATGACACCTATAAATTGTGAACATTCCCATCTCTCATAGAAGGTCCCAAATTGATCCTAGTAATGTCAAAGTCCTTTACAATCATCTAACTAGCATCCTTTTATGTAGAGGGGTGAGCGAATTCAACATACATTCTCCCTAAAGAGTGATCATTCAACAAATGGGAGGTAGTTTTAGGCTTTTTGGATTGAGGTGTTCTTTGTAGTAACTATGACACAATGTCTTTATCAAGAATACTTAATCCAAAAATATTTCTTTTCTTTGTCAAAGATTGTTCTAACCATGAAACAAATGGGGATGTAGAGATATTTCTAGTTCCTAGAGAGGAAAATTGGAGAGATGTCTTGAGAGGAGGTGTATTAGAAATTCCTACCTTAGGAGAAGATGGCGAATTCGTCTCAACTTGTGTAGAAGAGTTTTTAGAGGCATTGGGGGAGGAGAAATGTGAAAAGAATGTGAAGAGGAAGAATTACTTACTTGGGAAGGGGATGAAGATATGTGAGTGGTCTCCTCTCCCAATTTTTCTAACATTGGACTTAACCTTTCTTTATATTTTTCTTTTTGGGTTGTTTCCTCTGCAGATCCTTCACAAGTATTTTCCAGGCTCCTTCGTTATGGTGGGTCTTCACCATCATCCCCACTACCATCAGAGTTAATTTGTTGTCTTGTTGATATTATTTGTTGAGGGGACAAAGATCTCTTTAACTACTCTTTGCTTGTTATTTAGTCATCTTATCCTGTTAAAAGGATAGGGATTTTGTTTCTCTATCTTCCTCTTCATCACCCATTCTTCAGTTTTCTTGAGTGTTATAGCAATTTTAGCCTCAATAGTTTTGACTTCTTTGATGTTTCAGTCTATAGATAGAATTGGTGAGTTTGTATGTGTTCAATGGAAATGGGATCCACCAAGTTTGATTCATCATCTTCAAGGTCTTGGATGTCCCTATTTAACTTGAAAGTCATGATTTGTTTAAAGATAATCTCATCCACCCTCTTTTTCTTACTTAAAAATAATCAACATAATTTTCCCAATAGTCCTCCAACTCTGGAATATGGTTAAAACTAGGTCCCAACTGTAGATTATTTCTAAAAAAGTTTAGGCTATCAAATGGAAAACTTATTTTATAAAACTACATCATATATTTCACTAAGTTCTTTTCTATATTTAAGGCATCATAAATGGAACTACACTGATAGTGTGATAAGCCAATGAGATAAGGAATTCCCACTTTCTTTCTTTAATGGTACCTTTTATTTACCTCAACTACCTGTCTACATACCTCAATAAGGAAAAACCTATCATCAACATATTTTGGTAGTTTGTAAGGTAGACCATCAGAACCTCTAACTCTTATGTAGGTAAATCTATGGAATTGTATGAAGTAACTACCATAATTGTTGATCAACTAAGCAACTTTGAGAGCTATTCTCAAACCCACGTCCCCTTGAATTTCTCTTAACATACTCATGGTAAAGGCATTGTTTACCCTTTTAAAAAATTTATGACTCCTCTCTAATTATAACTAAATATAGTAGTCATAAATTTGGGTAGAATCATCAAGAACACCCATCGAACGAATCCTTGGTCAAGGTCTTGTGCAAGAAATGACATAGAAAAGATAAGAGGAAAAATAGAAGGATTTGTGCAATTGAAAATAAGTAATTTCCAAGTGAATTTGATTACTAATAAGAGTGCCCAAATCAATTATTATTTTTCTATGAATTAGCGCGATGATAAACAAATACATCCATTCTTTGAAGTCATGTGCATTATTATTGCCCTTTAGCCTATGGAGGAGAACTACATGATATCTAAAATTTCATCCGTGAAGTGGGACCAGTGTAATCTCTTGGGTAGCTAGGATTTCCCTTTCTTGGGTGTCACTAGCCATTAGTGGCTAATTGTGTTCTTGTATTGACTCTTCTTCTTGATAAAATTTTGATAGGCAATTGTATAGTCAATAGCGGTGAATCCTCTCCTTTGAGTTAGTCAAAGGCATGTGTTGAAAGTATCATTTTTAATACCCCACCAAAAGCACAAGGTAAAACTAGAATGAATATTTTTTTTAAACACAACAACCAAAATATTGAAGATACAACATCAACATGTCACACTTGCACAACAACATGCACACAAGTGTTGTATAAAACACAATGAAACAATGACAATAACAACCAAATGAACTCACCAATGCATAAGTAATGTGAAAAAATTGGAAGAATAACTAATCATGGGAAATATTCACCACAAAAAATACATGAGAGAGAGAGAGAACAACTCCTACATAAGGATTGGTTACAACCCATGACTGCATTCTCTCACAACATGACTCTACAATAGGATGAGGGAATAATCAACCTCCAACACATATCTAGACTCACTTAACCAACCACAACGCAATAAAAATTCAACAAAGGTTGCCAAACCAAGATATATAGACTCTCCACTAACTAGAATGACAACAAGTCACTTTCAAACAAACCACACACTTACCAAGATGTCTCGTCACAACATGACATCAAAAAAGCAAAAAGATACTAAAAAATAACCCTTCAAGACCTATGATAAATTTTTATAACACTAACAAGACAAAACAAGAAGGTTTACAACCTTCCCAAGACTTCACAAGACTAGGTGCACAATCTCCCTAACCCTAGGTTTGCTAATCGAGCAACTTCAAAAGAGTGCACACAAAACTATGTAAGAGAACCCACAAGTCCTAAATGAAGAAACTTAGGGACAAGTTCCAAACATCATTAGATCCTTGGTACCATGATGAAAAATCACATTTACATGGTTTACCCATACAAGGTCCCAAAACTTAGAGGAACAAACAAGTCACAAGAGAGAGAAAACTTTACTAGGTTTTTGAAGGTCTAGTTGACAAAAACGATCACCATGGGAAAACTGCATGACATAAAAATCAATTGACAAGGGAAATAGGCTTAGAAAAAACTTTTATAACCATGGTTAAGAGGATTTACATTATGTTTTTTGTATGGGAATGAGGCCACCCAAACACATGACCAAGTCATCCAAATAGAGATAAGAAGATTTGAACCTATCATCCCCTCATAACCAAGCCACCCCACTATCAATCAAGCCACCCTAGTATGATACTAGGTCACCCCACTGATTAAAATACTACCCAAACACACAAAAACATTTTAGGTGAGTTTGGAGGTCCTCTCGAGCTGACCAGGCCGCCCAAATGCAACACCAAGTTTCCCAAACTCACTGGAAGACACTTAAGTTCATTTTAAACCCAAAATAAATGTTCCTAAGCTCATTTTAAACTTCCAATAGATAAATAATACATCATAAATTCAATATCATTCCAAAAAATAACATTGAGACACATAATTAGGGTTAAAATGCTAACATTTGGAATCAAATTACAAGCCATCTTGAGAGAGAGGTTCTTTTACAAATAATATTACAATTACATAGTGTGAACATCAAACCTACACAAACTAACAAGAGATCATCACACAAGAGTTAAGCATGTTAGAAAAGAAAATCTAATGTTCCCTATGAGATTCTTTAGCCAAATTCAAGAGAAAACATGAAAATAACAAGAAACTAATGAAAGATAACATGTAAATCAAATTGAACTAGCTAAACCTCCATCCCATAGGGGGAGTGGTGCTCCTTTGATGTGGAAAGAAGCCCTTTCCCAATCCCTTTGATAAGCTTGATGATTGAAGATGATCCAAGTATGAAAATGGCTATAATCTAGCTAAACTACTTGAAAATGATGAAAAACTATGGAGTGAAATGCCTATAATGGAAATGCATGAAGTTATGGATCCATATTATGAAAATGATGCCTCTATTTATAGAAGCCAAGGGTTGGCGAATGGAGGAAATTGGTGAATGTGGGATAAATTGAGAGCCAATGAGGATGTGGCAAGTGTCACAATTCTATTGGAGGAAGTTGGAGCACATTTTGGGAAATGTGTGAGTGGGAGAGGATGGAAGAGAAGAAAATGTTGATGGTTGAGAATTTGAAAATGGTGTAAGAGGAATTGAATGAGATTTGAGAGGAGGTAAGAAGATTTGAAAGGTTGTAAGAGAATTTATTGCAAATGTAAGAGGAGATGAAAGGTTTTTGAAAACCTTTGGAGGGAAATTGAATTAGAGGTGGTTGAGGGGAATATTCCTTAGAATATGCCTTGGTGAGGGAAAATAGATGAATTAAATAATTAATTGAAATTATTTTCATGTGCAACTTGGTTAGTTGACCATGGTTGATTTAACTCTTGAGGAGTTAAAAGCTAGAGGAATTGATAATGATGATTAGAAAGCTGATTTAGGATTAATTAATTGGAGTGAATTACCACATATGCCCCGTTCGAACCGGGGACCCCCTCTTTCCTTTTTTTCCTTTGCTAGGTCGTTTTTCCTTTGCCTCATTTTGTGTGCCCCTAATTTTGAGCTCAAATTGGTCATGTGCAATCAAATCACCAATTCCTCATTGACCAAGATTCACCATCCCAAAATTTCTTAAGTCATTGGTCCATGCAGAAATTCCCCTGCGGGTTTCTCTTGGCCTTTTGGCCCGACATCCTCTAGGTCTTGTGGGTCCGCAGTTGCGAGTCTCCTTTTGTGGGTCGCTGCCATACCTTCACCATTGGCTAACGGCCAACCTCAGACGTTCGCTCACATGGTAGGTCCTGCATCATCCTTTGCCATCACCTCTTAGCCGCTAGTCAACGGTGAAACCTAGGGTTCCTCCTGCATTACGAGCCCCGCATTGCTCTCTGATGATCAGTCGAGTTCCCATGTCTCACCTACCACACCTACCGCCATACCCAGAATTAAATACACACAATAAATGACCCTATGCATATAAATACATGCCCCCACCTGTCATTTTCATCGACATGCTTTCAAATTTTGAAGGGGAGAAACAGAAAAAGAGAAGCCCGCGCCTGCATTGCATTTGTCGGATCGAAATCCTTGCTATTGAATTTCAACTTCTTTTCCAGGTACGCATGCATTTAAAATTGGCAAGTGAGTTTTTTTCCAAGGTTAGAGTTTGTAAAATAATGATTAAATCTTTAAAGTGAACCATTAAATCGCCCGACAGCCTTCACCATAGTCGATTCCATAGAAAGAATCTTCTTAGCAAACGATTCAAACAGTGCCCTTAAACAGTACAGAACCTCATGTGTTCTTTGTTGTTCTTCACATGACATGAACACCTCTGTGACCCATAGTGTTTCCTTTGCCGCTCCATTCAACACTAAAACCTGAACAAAAATAGCTAAGTCCTTCACTTTGTGTGGGATTTCTCATGCAAAACTCTGCGTGCAGGCGGTCATGTCCCCATCGTTGTTGATTAACGACCTAACCCTAGCCACTCTCTACACTGCGGGTCCCATCATTATCGTCGCCCCCTTGTTAACATCGAGAATATTGAAAGAAACATCCAAGTTCTTGACCCATTGCGAGTCTTATGTGGACCACCGCTTGCGAATGGTCATTCCCCTACCATTGTTGCTTAACGACCTAACCTCGACCGCTTCGTGCCATGTGAAGTCTAGATCGCTCATCGTTGTTTCAAGTTTTCCTAAAAGAAGACCAATTCAAAATGAATTGTGGATTGTCTCATGCGGTTGGCTGCCCCTTCATCATAGTTCCCCAACATCCATGCACCTACATCATCTTGCATAGCGGGTTTCGCATAGGTCCTTTCCGTTACCAAAATTTGAAGGTTGCTAACACCAAGGCCGCATCTATGGGCTCACTGCAGGTCTGCTAGTGTGGACCACCACTTGTGGACTGTCGTTTGTGAACCGTCATCTCTTCAAGGGAACTCCTCAATGACAATCATTTCACGGTGACCTGATGGTTCCCACCCACAAGCCCAAAAAGAAAAACTTTAGGATGCACTCTCATGTTTTCTGAGCCACCTACGGGTTTCGTAATGTGGAATTCTACCTGCGGGTTTCCTCTCCTCAAATTCCATTACTTAATGGAAGAGGCACCAAATGTCCTTTGACCTTCTTGCACCCGCATGCCTCAAACCCACAAATGCATTAAAGTCCAACCCATCAACTTCAAGTGTTGTACGACTAATTTTCGCAT
This sequence comes from Sequoia sempervirens, assembly GCA_007258455.2. Lineage (NCBI taxonomy): Eukaryota > Viridiplantae > Streptophyta > Pinopsida > Cupressales > Cupressaceae > Sequoia > Sequoia sempervirens. The sequence continues at coordinate 353,266,024 of VDFB02000015.1, read as the reverse complement.
GTGCCAAATTGCCTCATAAGAACTTTGACCACCAAGATCATAATGCATAACTTTTGTTGCGGGTGGCCGCCTGCAGGTCTTCGTAGCCTTAGCGTCGTCCTACTCCTAGTCCCTCCTAACAGCTTCCAACCAAGGGAAACCCGCATCCCTGGCCCGCATTGCCCTTTATGATCCAAACAAGCCTGAGAAATGATGGGTAATGATGAATTTTATGATCTTCTAATGATGTATTACAGGATCTAACCCTTGTTTTGCAGGATTTGACTAATGCTTGCCCTGATTTATGTATGAATGCACTTATTACATCTGTGCATGCAAGATTTATGGAACTTGTTGCGGGTCCATCGGGGAAGTCTGTTGAGAAAGCTAATAAAGGAAAGAAACCTGCATGCGTGCCAAGGGGAAAAGAAGAAAAGGACCAGATGAGTACCAATTTCATAGAGTGGAGTGTACCTCCAAGCTCTCCTCTACCTGGGACTCATTATTAGACACAAATCTTGGAAATGTAAACATCAATGAGTTTCGACAGAGGGTAATGGTTAACCCCGTGACAGAGAATGCATGGAAGATCATAGCGAGTGGTCTCACTAAGGCAGTCAACTTCCCTCTCATGCTCATTGCCCCAGAGATGGTCATGGATTGTAGAGAATGCTACCACAACAATAGAAGGATTATTGATCACGATGGAAGGGTGTTAGCAGACCTCTCTGCTAAGTCTATTGGTCGAACATTCCACATTTTGACATTTGATGTAATAGAAGAAACAAAGAACAATTTTTTTGAAAATACATGGAAGCAGACCCTCTAAGGTGCAAGAGATTGATCAACCAACATTGGTTGAAGGAAAAGAGGGGCAGCGCTACCAAGGTTCCTCAAGAATTGTTCAAAAGTAACTTTCATGAAGAATATCATGACTTGGTCACCCTACTGAGCAAGGTAATGGGCCTACCTACTGCTGCTTTCTTTGAGGAGTGGATGTTCTACTTCATTGAGGAGATCATCTAGGGCAAGACCAAGTTCCATTAGGCCAAGATGATCAGTGATAACATGCACAACCAACTCATGGAAGTTAAAAAGAATTCCAAATTCTATATGACTTCATATCTGGTGTACCTCCTGGCATAAAGGTTCCTGTATAAAGGACTCTTCATTGTAGGGAACTTGGGAACTAAGAAAGGAGACCTCAAGGTATATGATTGCTACCCTTAATTGCAGTACCGAAACTTCAAAAGCGAATACAAGAGGGTGAATGATGCCTTCATTGGGCACATCATCAGACTCTTGGGAGGAGAATTTGAGAGGAGGGTGTCACACAGCACCAGAGCCTTCATCCTATGGTTTGGGTATCTGTTCATATAGTTCCCAAAATTTACGTATATCTGAACAGAAGGATTCTTAAGGAGACCCTACCGGTTATCGTGCTACCCCAATGATCGCATGATTCTGCTAGAAGTTACTCAGCAATTGCAAAATTCCCACATGCTATTAAGTGACAAGCATAGAGCTAGGATTCCATATCCCCTGACCTTTGGGCAGGGCATGTATGCATGTCCCGCTGCCCAGTGCGTGAAGTACTCAGAAAAAAGAATTGGTGGAATACCACTTGGACCTCCACATCGACTGAGGAAGAATGGACCCCTATGGGAAGCTGAAGAAATAGGTCAAAAGACAACACACACATTGACCTCAAGTCAAGGACTTCTGGGCTAACTGTGCAGATGATAAAGAAGTGTGAATGAGGCACTACATGAGAATGACGACCCAATTCATGAAGTCGGTGAATCTATTCCCTGTGCTTGACCAAATAATGAAGGAAGACAACAATATTGTTGATGATAGGTACAATGTTGTAGCCAACTTTCCTTTGCTTGTGATAGATTGGAATGAAGAAGAGGTCACTAACCTTGATATATTAACATGACCCATTGAAAATAGAACTAGGCAATGGGTAGATGCCCAGATTGCCCAACTCAAAATACAGGACACTGAATTGACGTATGGTGAGCTTGAGGATGAGCTCAAAAGTGAAATAGACAATGGAGCAACTGTTGCCTCATCAGGGGAAGCTCCTAATTCCCTAGTGATGACAAGGTCAAAGAAAATGAAGGACGTGCCCAAGCGTAATCCTAAGCATAAGGTATATTCCAAAAATACCATGGAGGGAGAATCATCCAAGAAAGCAAAGAGGATAGGGGGATTTGTGAGCAACATGCCTACCATGAAGGAGGACCCCCAACATGAAGGAGAAGAAGAAACTGAGCAGTAACGCTCCCTACCTACCACTTCTGCTCTCACTGCTGCTACCACCACTACCACTCCATCGTCTCTTTTGACCCAAGCACTACCCGTCTCACCCCCACTTATCGTGGATATCTCGATCCACCTCGCCTCCACCACACAAACAGCTCCAGTAATGATACTTGACTCCTCCTCCTCCACTACATCCTCACTTTCATCTTCTTCACTCCCTCCTCTGCTACCCACTCTTTCTGCTCTACTACCTACAATGACCACAGTAACCGTGTCACCTCTTACTCTACTGCATGCTTTTGTGGCGTATATGCAAAACATACCCACTCAAATTTCTTGGGTAATCCTTGACCCTAAGGTTCAAGCTTGGATGGCCCAAATTTTTGTTTCCTTACCTCTTCCTCTACCACCCATAGAGCCACCATGCAAATATCGGAAGAGATGGAGAGGGAACATAAGGAACAATAAGAAGAAGCCTCAAAAGACGTCACCGACGAGCCTGGGTATTTCGATAGAGATGATTACTTTGAACACCCCGAGGGTGGGAAAAGCATAAATTTGGATGAAGTGGCATATGACGAGGAAATGTCACATTCTTTAGAGGAAGACACTGAGGCTCTCAATGAGCGATATATAATAGAGACATTAGAGCAAGAATTGGAAGAACTTCCACAACAATCCAAGGATGTAGATGAAAAGGCCAACCCTAAAGGACATATCTCTGAAGGAAAAACTGGACCAAGTCCACAACTGATTGGTTTAATAGGGTAATATATAATGGCGACATGGGAATCTGCCACGTTGCCCGAGCATTCAATAGGTTTTGAGGATTGCATAAGCAAATAGATGAAATGATATAGACATGCAACAGGTTCACCGAGTTGTATAGGATCACTTATCCTAAGCTCGAAAGCATCCTAAAGCTTCCACAAGTAGTATGGGAAAAGGAACTAGAGCTCATAAAGGATGATCATTGGCTAGTGGAAACATGGAAAATGAGCTTGGACCACCAAAAATTTATGTATATCAGGACAGAAGGATTCTCAGGGAGACCCTACTGGTTATCACACTACCCCAGTGATCGCATGATTCTATTGGAAGTTTCTTGACAATTTTAGAATGCCCACACGCAATTAAGTGATAAGCATAGAGCTGGGATTCCATATCCTCTGACCTTTGGGCAGAGCATGTATGCATGTCCCGCTGCCTAGTGCATGAAGTACTCAAAAAAAGAATTGGTGGAATACCACTTGGACCTCCACACCGACCGAGGAAGAATGGACCCCTATGGGAAGCTGAAGAAATGGGTCAGAAGATAATACGCACATCGACCTCAATTCAAGGACTTATGGGCTAATTATGTAGATGATAAAGAAGTGCAAATGAGGCACTACATGAGAATGACGACCCAGTTCATGAAGTTAGTGAATCTGTTCCTTGTGCCCAACCAAATAGTGGAGGAGGACAACAATATTGTTGATGACAGATACAATGCTATAGCCAACTTGCCTTTGCTTGTGATAGATTGGAATGAAGAAGAGGTCACTAACCTTGATATATTAACACGACCCATTGAAAATAGAACTAGGCAGTGGGTAGATGCCCATATTGCCCAGCTCAAAATATAGGGTGCTGAATTCACATATGGTGAGCCTGAGGACAAGCTCGAAAGTGATATGGATAGTGGAGTAGTTGTAGCCTCATCAGGGGAAGCTCCTAAGTCCCCACCGATGACAAGGTCAAAGAAAAGGAAGGATGTTCCTAAGCATAATCCTAAGCATAAGGTATATTCTAGAAAGACCATGGAGGGAGAATCATACAAGAAATCAAAGAGGATAGGGGGATTCATGTGCGACATGTCTACCATAGAGGAGGACCCCCAACATGAAGGAGAAGAAGAAATTGGGCAATCGTGCTCCCTACCTACCACTTCCACTCCCGCTGCTACTGCCACCGCTACCACTCCACCACCTCTTTTGACCCAAGCACTACCGGTCTCACCCCCGCTTGTCGTGGATATCTCAGTCCACTTTGCCTCCATCACACCAAAAACACCAATAACGATACTTGACTCCTCCTCCTCCGCTATGTCCCCACTTTCATCTTCTTCACTCCCTCCTCCGCTACCCACTCTTTTTGCTCTGCTACTTGCAATGACCATAGTTATCATGTTGCCTCTTACTCTACCACATGCTTTTGTGACATATATGAAAAACATACCCACTGAAATTTCTGGGGTAATCCTTGACCCTAAGGTTCAAGCTTGGATGGCCCAAATTGTTGTTGCCTTACCTCTTCCTCTGCCACCCACAAAGCCACCAAAGATGGAAGCCACCATGCAAATATCAAAAGAGATGGAGAGGTGACGTAAGGAACAACAAGAAGAAACAACAAAAGACATCACCATCGAGCCTAGGGATTCCAATAGAGATGATTACTTTGAACACCCCGAGGGTGGGAAAAGCATAAATTTGGATGAAGTGGTGTCCAACAAGGAAATGTCACATTCTTCAAAGGAAGACACTGAGGCTCTCAATGAGCAGTATATAATAGAGACATCAAACCAAGAATTGGAAGAATAACTACCACAACAATCCAAGGATGTAGATGAAAAGGCCGACCCTAAAGGACATATCTCTCAAGGAAAAACTGGACCAAGTCCACAACTGATTGGTTCAATAGGGTAATATATAATGGAAACATGGGAATCCACCATGCTACTTGAGCATTCAATAGGTTCTGAGGATTGCATAAGCAAATAGATGAAATGATAAAGACATGCAATAGGTTCACCGAGATGTATAGGATCACTTATCGTAAGATCAAAAGCATCCTCAAGCTTCCCTAGGCAGTATGGGAAAAGGAACTAGAGCTCATAATGTATGATCATTGGCTAGTGGAAACATGGAAAATGAGCCTAAACCACCAGAAGGATGTTTTGGAGAAGTCTATGCATGAGATAAAACTCGACCTTGAATGGGTTGTAGAACTTCAAGGTGACAGTGAGGATTACCTAAAAATGATGATAGATTATGAGATGCCTGCTCTAGAGATAGATCCAGAGAAGATCAAACCGTTCTTCCACAAGATGGAACAAGGGGCTATAGATACACTATCACTAGAATTTATGGAGTTTTCTGCCAGGGCTTTTATGCAATCCAAACATATCATCAAGGAAATCCCTAAATGCACAAAGAGCTGGGAGTAGATTACAGATAAAATTAAGAAGATATCCTTCCAAATTCTTCAATCTGATATCATGGTGTAATGTCACAAAATTGCAACTAGGGACAATTCCACATTTTTGCATTTTTGCCTAACAATTATGACACCTTGGAGCATTAATGAAAAAAATCCCATGAGTAACAATTTTGTGATTCTGACTCCATGAAGACTTGTAGCAGAGCAATAGAACCTGATGACATGTTTCCTGAAAATCTAAGCTCTGGACGCCTGCACAGCGCGCGGATGTCCTAGCAGTTTTTTGAGTTTGAAATAGGGAATTTGGAATCTTGACTCTCTCAAAACGTGTCCTAGCAGTTGGATTTTGGACGTAACTTCTCTTTGTCACCCTTACATGCATTAAAAACCCCTTTCTTTCTCTCATTTGGGGTTGGAAGTCATTCATTCAAGCTCTATTACTACTTGCTCCAATCTTGAGTTCTCTTCATCCTTGATAGCAACACTCTCACAAGCGAAGCCATGCTGGACCGAGGTCCTTCCAGCAGCAACAACTCTCAAGAAAGTACTCAACAATGCATGTGTGTTCTCTAGAGAGGGTCTAGGCCAGTGGGTAACACACACACTCTCTCTCTCATTTTCCTTTCTTACTTGTTTATTTACTATCTCGTGGTGCAGATTCTACTCCTAAAGCGGGTTTTGCTTTCACCACACGCTTTGTTTACTTCATTTACACTCCTTTCCAACTTTGTTGTCTATGGAGGTGGGAAGACCAAAATGAGGATCTGACTAAGGTAGGCCCCTATACGGCCCCAACCTTTTCCCCTTGTTCTTCTGTGTGTAGGTGCAAAGTGGAGCTTGGAGTGAAGAGTTGACCATCCAGTAAAAGGTAAGCTCTCTCCAAGTCCCCTTGTGTTTGTCATAATTTTTAGCTTATTGTTTGTTTATTTCACTTAGTACATCTTAGATCTGAGCTTAAAAGTGAAACCTAGTTCGGTCTGCTTGAGCTCCTGAGCCCTCTATTTCTTAGGATGCCATCGCGTCTTTTAGATGACAACATGTCACGTTGGCATCTTGAAATCGCGTTGTTGTCTTTTGGCCGAGAGCTCACTCATCTAAGGCAGAAATCTCAGGGTTTCACTCTCTTGGGATTTGAAGTAACTTTCTCTTAAACACTACTTGAAGTATACTTTTCTATATTTTCTTTGACTTGCTTATGTTGAGGTGTATAAGGGCAGTTCGTTCCCTGGTGATCTCTTGAGAATGAAGAGACCCATGTGCAACGAATCCCTCTTATATCACATTTTGGTGAACCCATCATGAAAGCGTCAGATCTATTTTCATGATGTTGCATGATTATTTTCTGAAGAAGATTTTGATATGCTGAAAGATACTCTAGATGATTTCTTAGAAGTGCTCTCCCCTATCTGTAAGTTTTCTGAAAAAACTCTCCCTTCGCAAGCTAAGGAGTCGATAAATGTGGTTGTGCTCTATGTGGCTCCTTCAAACCCTAAGAAACCCATCATTTACATGACCCCGATCGAACCGTCCCCTAGGGAGAAATATTTTATTTATGGGATTTTGTGTCGTAGTGATTCATCAGACTTATATTCGAGGTTCATGAAAGCTGCAGACTCCACTTCCTATAATGTCGTTGGGCACATATATAATACAAGGAGAAATAAACAGAACTTGGATCAAAAACCTTTCGTTCCTACATCACAACCCACTCAAGTTCCTACTTCTTTACCACCTTCTCAACCAAGCCTTCCTTCAACACCTAAACCTGTGATCAAAGCACCAGGTGATTACGATTTTGTCGAGCAACTTCATGTTACTCCAGCTAAGATCTCATTTTGGGACTTGCTTTAGATCGCTCTGGTTTACCAAGAGATGCTTCAGGAAGCTTTACAAAAGATTCTCTTGCCTGCCTCTGCTAGGCCTATGGATGTAAATGCGTTGTTGGCTCATATTCGAGCGAATTCATCGAATATTATGTTCCACCCCCAAGAACTCCCGCCTTCAGATGTGTAGAAGCAAGCAGATCCCTTCATGATTATAATTAATGTTAATAATATCGATAATTAGGCATACTCTCATTGACACCGGTTCAAATTGCAACGTTTGTGGTATGGACCTACTACCTAAGATTAAATTTGATTCATCTTCTTTGGTAGCTTCTTCCTTGTATATTCACGGGTTTGATAATGTTGGCCACTAAGCTCTAGGTACGATAATACTAACTTTGCAGCTAGGTCCCATTACCTTACGTACGTTGGTTTATGTGATGCCTAGCCCATTACCGTACAATCTTCTCTTAGGGAGACCCTGGATTCATGCTATGGGTGTTGTGACTTATACTTTACACCATTCTTTGAATTTCATTGCAAATAATCAGGTGGTTACAGTTAAAGAAGATCCAAAAGTTGTTCACCTTTGTGAGCTAGCGGCTCTCAGTCATGCTTTAGTTGTATCCACTCTTAAGAATTGTATTCAATCCTTAACCACTGATGCTATGGAATGTTCTTCATTGATACCCTCTATGGAAGTCATTCTTGGAGCAAGTGTCGGTAAAGAAGAACCACCTAAAGGAGAAGATCTTAAGTCTCTTTCATCTTCCCCTTCTTTCTCTCGATCAAATGCTTTCCTTGGTGATGATTGGGACTCCTTGGATTTCTCTGAATTCTTTATCATGGAATACAAGGTGAACCCCACTTGCATAGAATTTCTAGGTACTTCTGACATGAAGATAGATAACACTCCAGCTCCTACAAAGGAGGTTAATGTTTTCAAACCTAGTAAAGAAGGTGGGAGTGCTCCCGCAGAGACATTCGACACTCATTGTTGGAATGAAACACTCTACGTAGAGTTGCCACGTCCTAAAGTATTACAAAGTCATTATGGGTTTGGATATGAACTTCCCTCTTGATACGACTATGGGAAGAAAGGCCTGGGACATATCGAACAAGGAATACAAGTCCCTATCTAGTTTAAGTCACGATAATGATATCTGGGTCTCAGACCTTGGTGGAGTGTTAACATGATTTCAGCTGAGTCGTTGAGCTTGGTTTATTCTGAGTTGATAGAGGAAAGGGAGCAGGCTGAGAAAATCCCTTTAGATGTCTTCTCTTTGGAAGAAGCATTGGGGGAATTCCTAGGTTCCTATTCCTCGTTGCCTCCTTTTCATCACAAGAAATGATTTTCGTATCGCTTGCATAAACAAGCGTACTTTAGAGAATCGATCTTGAGCATTGATGAAGAGGATCCTCTATCTAACATCAGTAATAATGTTTTGATATCTCATCCCAAAGATTGTAGTTCTCTCCTTAAAGGAGATACTATTGAAGTTCCTATGGATCCTAAATCCTCATAAAAAGTAATCAAGATTGGAAAGTGTCTCTCTTCAGAGGAAGCAGATGAACACTCCAATCTCTTGCATTCTCATCCTGATATCTTCGCTTGGATGTATGAGGATATGCTTGGTATTGATGAGTCTATAGTGGTTCACAATATCATCCTATGTCCTGACACCAAGCCAATTAAGCAGAAAATCTGAAAGATCAATCCCAGGGTGGCATTGATGGTCAAGACTGAGATAGAGAAGTTGTTGAAAGCAGGCTTTATCCATCTGATTGACTACTCCCCTTGGATTTCAAATATAGTCATTGTTAGTAAGCTTGATGGCTGTATTCATATATGTATTGAACTCTTAAGGATGATTTTCCATTGCCTAATATAGATATGATTGTGGACTCGACTGTAGGCCATGCATTGTTATCTTTTATGGATGGCTTCTCGGGTTACAATAATATCCATATTAACCTAGAGGATCAATACAAGACAACCTTCACTACCCCTTGGGGTACTTTCTATTATGTGGTCATACCCTTTGGGTTAAAGAATGTGGGAGCAACTTACCAATGGGCGATCACCCTGATATTTCACGATTTTATTCATAAGATCTTAGAAGACTATGTTTATGACATCTTGGAAAAATCCATAACTCATCAGGATCATGTGAAGAACCTTTGTCTTATCTTCGAAGGCTTTGAATCTATAAGATGAGACTCAATCCCCATAAGTGCATCTTTGATGTAGATGCCGACAAGCTTTTGGGGTTCATAGTTTCTCACCATGGAATCGAGGTTGACACAAATAAAATTAATGCCATTGTTAACATGCCTCCACCAAGGAATATCACTGAGTTGCAAAGTTTACAAGGGAAGATTTAGGTGATTCATATATTTATATCTCAGTTGGTTGATCGTACCCTTCCTTTCACTCGTTTATTAAAAAAGGATGTTCACTTCATATGGGATGAGGAGTGCCAGAAAGCCTTTGAGTCAATCATAGCTTATTTGGACAATCCTATCGTATTGATTCTAGTTATGCAACATAAACCCTTTTTGCTTTACCTTGCCACGTCACCATATGCCTTGGCAGCTTTGTTGGCTCAATATGATGACGCAGGGAAAGAGAGAGTGGTCTACTACATTAGCCGCATCCTAGTCGATTACGAAACTCATTATTCCTCCATGGAGAAGTAATGCCTCTCTCTTGTATTCGCTACACAGAAGTTGAGACACTACCTTCTCCATGTCAAAATGCACGTCATAGTGAAAACAGGATCTCTTAAAACATTTGTTCTCTAGGGCTGACCTTGCTGGGAGATTAGCAAAGTGGGTGATGTTGCTTTCTGAGTTCGATCTAAAGTTCATTACTCATAAATCAATAAAAGGTCAAGTAGTTGTCGATCAATTGGAAAATGCTCCTTCATCTCGTTCCTTCCCTGAGTTGGATTTGTTTCTTGATGAGAATATTTTCATAATTAATTACGACCTTGAATGGAAGATGTATTTCAATGGATCGAGGTGTTAGACTAGTTATGGAGTAGGTGTGGTCTTGATATCCCCCGAAGGTAAACCGGTCCCTTTGTCCTTTCGATTAGATTTTCCTTGCACCAAAAACATTATTGAGTACTAAAAATCAAACATCTCCATATATTAGGTGATTCTAAGCTCATTATGAATCAGATTACGAGAACCTATCAAGCTAGACAAATTAGTCCTAATATCGAGACCTCGCTTTGTCCTTGCTTAATTGGTTCTCCTCTTTCACAATAGATAGCGTCCCTAGGAGAGAAAATAGACATGTCGATGCCATGGCAAGCACTACTTCCTTGGTGCCTTCAGAAGAGGATACAAAAGAATACCACTTCGTGGTTCAGGTCCTGCGAACCCCTGTGGTTTCTGATCAACCTGAATCTGAGTCTTTTGTGTGTTCTCATGTAGACTCAGGAGAATGGTTTTCTAGTATCTACAATTACTTGAAGACTGGAAACTTTCTCGATGATGTGACGAAAAACAATCGCACTCGTATATGAAATCTTTTAGCACGTTATGTCATTTTATCCGATGTTCTTTATCAAAATTCCTATAATGGCTTACTTCTCATGTGACTCACTAAAGTGGAAATTGTGTGTATGAAATATTGGATTAATTAAATAGAAATCAAATACATGTTAATAAGACATTAAATCAAAAAGCTAAAAAGAAACAGAACAATGCAAACTGTAATCGCAGCTTCTCGAAACCGTCTTATCCTCCTCTAACTTCAACATTTTTGTTGTTTTCGAATGGCTCTCAAACCAATAGATCCAACTCAACAAAAAGACAGCATGAAGAACGAGATATGAAATGCATATTATGCGAAATGCAAAATCTATGCTAATATGAAAGTATGGATGTGATGCTGAAAATGATATAAATGCATAGGCTGATTGCATGAACGTAGGTATGTGTAGGCAAGTGCATGCATGTGAATGTGGATGATTAACCAAGGCTTGGATTTGCACGGGATTTTATAGAGTTTTCGAATGGGTTTGATTGGCTAAATTGATCGACGGTCTAGATTAAGCTTGTTTCGAACGGACGGCGGGAGATCTTCGAAAGTGGAAGAGAAGGATGGAAGGTTTCCCTTTTCTTTCAATTTCGTCATTGAGTTTCGAAGGGAAACTTCCATTTCAAAAGATGAGATACGAATTTGGAAGGGTGAGTTAGCACGAGTTAGAAATTAAATAAAATAAATTTATTTAATTTAAAAGTGGAGATGAAAATAGAAACTTACATAATTAAATAACTCATTTAATTATGTTTAAAATGAAATTAGAGTGAGGAATATTAAATAAGATATTTAATATTTAATTTAATTCGGATATGGGATGGAGAATATTCCATTATTCAAATATTTAAAAATATTTAAACTTTAGAACCAAATGATAATTAAATATAAATAAATTATAAAAATTTATTTGATTTAATCAAGCGGAGGGTAGAAATGTTAGTAATTAAATAAAATTATTTATTTAATTTAAGGTAGAAGAATTTAGAAGATGAACGATATAAATAAATAACTAAATTTATTTATATGTAGATGACATTAGAGGAATTAATTAAATAAATCATATTTAATTAATTAACAAGCTTAATCATGACCAATTTTAGACATATACAGAAATACCCCTTGCCCTTAAGGAAGCCCATTCAGGCTCCGAGGGTGGACACTTTGGTGGTAGATCCCTAGCAAGAAGATTGATACACATAGGGTACTATTGGAAAATGATGGAAAAAGATTCCTTTGATTTTGTTAAAAAGTGCCTTCAATGTCAATATCATAGCCGTCTTATTCATGCACCTGCTCAAGAGTTACAAAATAAAACCTCTCCTTGGTCATTCGCAAAATAGGGGTTGGATATCATTGGGAAAATATCACCTCCTTCTTCCAAGGGACATAACTTTATTATTACCGCTACAGATTACTTCACAAAATGAGTCGAAGCTATTTCGCTCCGATCCACAAACGCTGAAGTAATTTGTAGCTTTCTCATAAACAAGATTATTTCTCATTTTGGATTGCTTGCCACACTTGTTTCTGAAAATGGTACACCATTGAAGAACAAAGAAGTAAAGCAATTCTTAGAGAAATTTCAAATCCAACATAGGTTTTCTACGCCTTACTATCCACAATCTAATGGTTAAGCAGAAGCGTCTAACAAAATTTTTGAACTTATTCTTTGTAAAATAGTCAATAAACATGGTAAGGATTGGCATATACAATTAACATACGCTTTATGGGCCTATTGCACGAGTGTTCGTACGATGACAAGAACAACACCTTACAACCTCGTGTATGGTGCTGAAGCTATCATGCCCTTAGAGTTGGAAATTTCGTCTTTATGGGTTTCCATTAAAGGGTTAATTGATAACGAAACCTATCGAGTTAACTATTTGCATCAGCTGGATATGGTCGACGAGTGTCATTTACAGGCCCTTGATCATCTTAAATCTTATCAATAGTCGCTATCAAGACAATATAATTAGAGTGTGCTTCCTAGGACCTTTAAACTAGGAGACATGGTTCTCTGTGAAAACCAACGAAATGTAAATGCGCCACCTGATCAGAGAGGGAAATTTAGTTCTAACTAGTTAGGCCCTTACATTGTGATCTTTGTGTATGGTTCAGGTGCCTATGGATTATCATCTATGGATGGGACACCTCTAAAAGAACTCGTTAATATGATGCATCTTCGTCGATACTATGTGTAGTGTTCCATGTGTCATCTGTGTGATGCTCTCTCTATGAAAGGGTAGTAGCATTGCATATATTGACATTGTTCATTAATACATTATGATTTTTTTTTTGTTATGATATGACCACGTGTGTGTATGTGTTATACATACACGTGTTTCGCTATGCTATGTATCCATACATCACATTACATCTTTTAAGGTAATTAGATCATCATTGTATTTAATTAACATACAACCATGTGTGTTTATTAGATCATGTTAGCATCTAATGTAAGCATACATCCATACGAGCATATAACATCCATAAAGGAAAAAAGTATACACATCAAAATAAACAATATATATATACCCATGTATGTATCAAATGTCATGTACATGTATTGGGCCACTACTATAAAAAATGAGTGGTTGTTGAATATATGTCTATACAAAAGATCTACATATATATATGTGTGTGTGTGTGTGTGTGTGTGTGTGTGTGTGTATGTATCCCTCACTACAAAAATGATGTACAAAAACATGAGCCCTATGATTGTGGAGCATGGCTCCCAGAGCCCTCTAGCTCTGGTACCCTCAGGAGAGGCTACACGGTGGTCATGGAGTAGGATCGGTGTGAGTGTGATACAAACAAAGCTACCTGCATCCCCCTGATCTCTCCCTGTAGGGAGACTATAGTCATCTCCGCCTATCTCAACTCATCCCGCAGTCACTGAACATCTGTTGGGATCATAGTTGTCGGCTGCCCATCGAGGTCATCGAGACAGCTTTGGAGGGCATCATGCGCCTGCTCGGTGGCATCGACCCTCCTCATTGTCGCGTCTCACTCATCAAGCATCGTCCGCAGCTCCCCCGACAGCTAGTCACGTTGTCCTCAAATAGTAGTCAGCTTCACAGTTAGCTATACGATCTTCGCACCCCGCTCCTTGTAGGTGGTCCTCAAACGTTCTACCGGCTCAAAAGTGGGGGCATCTCGTCCCGCAGATACTCGTCAAAAAGTCTCGAGAACCATCCCCTAGATCAGCACATCATGGGATACCTTCAAAATACACTGAGCCATCAACCCAATCCATCCCTATGCATCCTCTGCAACCACATAGAAAGAAAGAAAAATCAATATCACATGGCATATATATGTATATAATCATAAACAAACAAAATAAAAGAGTTGAAACATAAACAATATACTATGTATACCTTGATCCCCTAGCTGCCATGTAAGGTCAGGGTGAGGAGCGGTGCTAGGGCTTGTGCCGCCAGCATTGGAAGCCACTCCTGTTGACACCAAGGTCATTGCCACTGGAATAGTAGGTGGTGGTGGTGCTGACGAGAGAGGGGTAGTTGCTGGGGGGTCTGATCTCCTCTGTCACCTCAGTCTCTGCAGTGCCGCCTCCTCCTCCTCTTGCACCCTCTCTGCCTACCCTATGGAGGTTGGGGTGGAAAGTCCCCTTGTAGACCAAGGTCCCCTCTCAGGGCACCCTCGCCGAACATAAGAGCAGGACAGTGCCTCTCCCACCATCGTGCAAAGTCTGCAACTACCCCGACATTATCTGCCATTGCTATAGGTGGTAGATCCTGGTTGGGCCCATCATCATCAGAGGGAAGACAATCTGTGATGGTGGGGCAAGGGCGATATCCGAATCTCGCTACACTCCTATAGTGCCTAGTATATGTGGGCACATCCGGTGGAATCATTTGAGGATGGCCATGTTGTTGCATGACCCAACTCCAATAGTATGGCACTATAAAGTAGTTGCGGTGACCTACCAAAAAATGGTCCCACTGTAAGTTCCTCATATGCCTGATATCATCCACCCATCAAAAAAATTGGTGGGGTCTCCATCGAACCCCATCCACAGTAAGAGTGTCAAACTGTAGCCACTGAAACTATAGATCGTTGAATCTCCACTGGCATGTCATGTCATACTAGTGGGCCATGGGGACGTGATACGACCGTCGTTGGGAAAAACTGACCGACCGAGTGCACATGATGTAGGTGAAGGCCCACACCTACAAAAGTGTGCACATAGTGAGGCTACGATACTCATAGTGGACGTATCGGCCTAACTACCAGTAGAGGTGCGCTAACATGATGTGCCCCCAAGAAAAAACTATCCGATGCTCGACCATCTCTCTAATCGTATGGACGAGGCCCCTGTGCAGGTGTGAATCTCACGTGTCTATCATGACCTAGAATTCCACGGTCACGACCATAACTCGGCACAACAATGGTGCAGTGGTCCTCGCTTGGTCGTACTAGTGCATATATATGTGGCCCATGTCGTTGTTGTCATTTGTCTACCCCAAGCAGTAGAGGACCCCCTCCCTTCACTCCCATGCCTATCAGGTGTCATCCAGGGCCACCCACCATCCGTAGATGGATAGTCTGAGGATCTATTAGACATCCTTGAGTGTGATGGTCATCTCCCCACAAGGTAGCTAAAAAGATGACATAGTGGCATCCCACCACTCCATCAATGTTGTGAGCATCCTCTCATGATACCTCATCTATGGCATGGTGAACACATGCCAGAGACCAACCCGCTCCAGATGTGTGGCCTCATCATTTGTCAGATGGTCCCTCTGCTCATGAATGAGTTAGAATGCTCACCCTCCCAGATGCTCACAAATCTTCGGATACTCCTGCAAAAGTGAAAAAAAATTCAAGCCAGTACATCGAATTCCATCATAAAAACAAAATACTTTCTTAAGACGTATGTGTGTCTCGTAGGCGTCTGCGCGTCGCACACACGTCCTTGTCCACCATGGCCACCTTGAGGATGCTAGCACGTCCCCAAGATGACAACACAAACTCAGGACCTTGGCATAGTATCTAGATGAGAGCACGATTCTTGGATGTGAGAGCCTAAAAAAGATGTCTACACACCTCGTCGACTAGAAAAATGCAAAAAATGAGCTCAAATTCATGAAAAACGAGGCTTAGAGGCCTACCTGGTCCACCTTGTAACCCTCAGCGATGTCGTTGCGTAGTTGGTCCAACCTCGGTGCCTCATACTCCCTCCTGCTAGGCATTTTGCTGACTTTTCTCTCACAAAAGTCAACAATTTGCTCGCAGTGAATAATGAAAATGACCCTTCTAGGGGCCCACCTAGGTATATATAGGCCCCCCTGGGCCCAATTTTCCTAGAGCTTGTGGCTCCTTGATTTCTCCTAAATTTACCCCACCAAGTTGGGGGAAAACTCAGGAGGGGGCATATAGTCACCTCTTGTTCATATTTTTCTTCTGAATCAACGACCTTTTCTTAATCATTCTTCTCTTTGTTGTAGGTTCTTCTGATTTTTTGAGGCTGACCCAAAATTTGAGTTTTGTAGCTTAAAGTCTTGAAAAAAATTTTCACGACTATTTTGTTGTTGTTTGTTGAGCTTGGTTGTTGGAGGCACCTTTGGTCACCTTTGAGGCCCCTTCTTCTTGGCACAAAAATCTGTAAAATTCAAAATTCAGGGGAAATTTTTCTTCTCTACTTTAGTGAGGCTGATTTTTTTCCAAAATTGAGCCCATTAAAGTGGGGGCAAAATGTAATGTCGCAAAATTGCACCTAGGTGCAATTCCACATTTTTGCATTTTTACCTAACATTTATGACACCTTAGAGCATTAATGAAAAAAATCCCATGAGTCAGAAATTCATGATTTTGACTCCATGCGAACTTGTGGCAGAGAAACAGAAGCCTACTGACACATTTCCTGAAAATCTAGCCTCTAAACACCTAAGCACGGACGTTTGCGCGACATGCTAGTGTCCTAGTGGTTTTCTAAGTTTGAAACAGGGAATCTGGAATCTTGACTCTCTCAACACATGTCCTAGCAGTTAGATTTTGGACGTAACAACTCCTTGCCACCCTTGCATGCATTAAAAACCCCTTTCTTGCTCTCATTTGGGGTTGGAAGTCATTCATTCAAGCTCTCTTACTACTTGCTCTAGTCTTGAGTTCTCTTCATCCTTGATAGCAGCACTCTCACAAGTGAAGCCATGCTGGACTGAGGTCCTTCCAACAACAACAACTCTCAAGAAAGCACTCAACGGTGTGTCTGTGTGCTCCAGAGAGGGTCTAGGCCTTTGGGTAATGCTCTCTCTCTCTCTCATTTTCCTTTCTTACTTGTTTATTTACTATCTCGTGGTGCAAGTTCTACTCCTGAAGCAGGTTTTGCTTTCACCACACGCTTTGTTTACTTCATTTACACTCCTTTCCAACTTGGTTGTCTGTGGAGGTTGGAACACCAAAACAGGGGTTTGACTGAGGTAGGCCCTTATACAGCCCCAATCTTTTCCCCTTGTTCTTCTATGTGTAGGTGCAAAGTGGAGCTTGGAGTAAAGAGTTGAACATCTAGTAAAAGGTAAGCTCTCTTCAAGTCCCCTTGTGTTTGTCATAATTTTCGGCTTCCTGTTCGTTTATTTCACTCAATATGTCTTAGATATGAGTTTAGAAGTGAAACCTAATTCTATCTACTTGAGCTTCTAAGCCCTCTATTACTTAGGATGCCAACGTGTCTTTTAGATGATAGCGCGCCACGCTGGTTTACTGAAATCGTGCTACTATCTTTTGGCCGAGAGCTCACTCATCTGAGGCAGAAATATTAGGGTTTCACTCTCTCGAGATCTGAAGTAACTTTCTCTAAAACACTACTCGAAGTATACTTTCTGCATTTTCTTTGAATTTCTTATGCTGAGGTGTATAAGGGCAATTCATTCCCTGGTGATCTCTTAAGAATGAAAAGACCCGTGTGCAGGGAATCCCTCTTATATCACACATGGTATGGGAAAAACTCTAAGATTTGATTGAGAAATTCATAGAGTATGCTACTCTACAAAAAAATGCAGGAAAACCAGTTATTGATGATGAATATTTGACAGTTTAGTTACAAGACTGGAAGCCACTACAAGACAAAATTGCTATAGTGCCAAGGTCACTAGATGACAAAATAGGGAAAAGAAAAAGATGTATTTTACATTTTCATTTATTTGGGGGTAGGTGAAATCCTAATGTAAAATGAATCTGAGCCACACAATGAAAGTAAATCTTGGCCATTCATTTCACTCTTGGAAAACTTTAAATAGGAGTCTCCTCTCATTTTCAAAGGGAGAGTTGAGTTGTGTAAAGGCATGTTGCATAAAATTAATGAGAATTGCATTATTTTGGTGGATTCTTGTGTTTTCTTCACATGTGTGCATGATTCATCTTCACAATATTAGATTTTAGCTTTGTTGTTCTAGTTTTAAGTTGCTTTTAGTTGTTAGTTTATGTTGTACTTTAATGGTGAAGAATGTTATTGTGTTGATCCCTTCCTTGTTCATACTTTTTGTTGTTTGTTGATGATGAACAACAGTGTAAAGTTGGTCTGAACATTATTAACATTGTTGCACTCAAGATCATCTATTGTTCATGCTTTAATGGTGAATGAATGGTTGAAAATCTGCAGACCTTAGAAGATTGCACTAGTTTCATGAGACTATAGGTTGCCTTGGTTAAGTGGAACTTAGTTTTAGGAAGGCTATCCACTGTAGCATCCTCCATTGTTACTGTTCAACATTAGTTGCAAGTCTAGGAAACTGTTTATCCCTTTTCCTTTTGACTTTTCTTTGAAAATTGAAGTTGAAGTAAAGTTTCAACATCATTGCAAAGCCAAATCAGATGGTAATATGGAGTTTTAGATTGTTGTCCTGAACTTGTAGCAATTGTCCTTCATTTCCAAAATTTGCAAAAATCCCTTTTTAAGATCCAATTCCCTCCAAGATTAGTCAACCATAAATGCCCTTTGTGATTACTAGCAAATCACATCAATCAACAGAGTTGTTTTTGCAAGTGATGACCTGCCATCTAAGAGACCTTGGGGTGATTTCTTGAAACTCAGTTGCATATTTTTACCTTTCAAGAGAGGCATTGCAACTTCACATTGTCTGTGTTGAGAAGTGCAAAAACACCCATCAATAGATGGGTAAGTCAATACAATAGTGGCCAATCTGATATCTCCTTATAACCATTGTTGGGGTATACTCAGACCTGTGGAGCCAAGTGGAGCATACCTATTACTTGTAACCACTAAACACACGCGTCAAGCATACCTAATCCATACATATAAATATCTAAAGCATCACATAAATACCCCATGGTGTACAA
Organism: Sequoia sempervirens; assembly: GCA_007258455.2. NCBI lineage: Eukaryota > Viridiplantae > Streptophyta > Pinopsida > Cupressales > Cupressaceae > Sequoia > Sequoia sempervirens. The sequence continues at coordinate 353,246,872 of VDFB02000015.1, read as the reverse complement.
CATCATATCCATAATTTCATTGCATTTAAACGATAAATTTATGATATCATTTAATTATAGCATCTATATTAATGCATATATTTATGAACCAAAACATAATAATAATCACTCGGGAAAGCCCACATCATGCACACACCCCAAGAACACCTTCAAAGTTAAAATATATCCATCTCCTTTTAGGGTAATTGACATCAAATCACATATTCACTTCAATACCATTTACATCAACAATAATCATAAAACAACCATAGAAGAAATACAAATCAAGACATAGAACAACAATACTAAAACATGACCATTTAACATCTCAACATATACGAAATACAATTCTCCCACTAACATCACATGCTAGGAGTATGTAGGTACTACATCATTGTTTACCCTAACTGACAACCTATTATCACTGGTTCTTACCTCTCAAGTCTAAGAATCATAATGATTCATGCATTCTAAGACTAGGTTTGACCATTGTACCACCACAGGAAATACAACTTCCTATAAAAGCTTGCTCTTAATTAACCTCTACATAATGAGACGTTTATCCTCCTTTACTATGCTCTCTTAGAAATATTTCAAATTTACATGCCCCAACTTCATATCACCAATTTCCAAGAGAGTACTGGATAGGCTCAACAAATATTCATATCCCAAATATTTGAATTTCATTTTGATAGAGAAGATATATGACTAAAATGCTAAGGGGTAATTAGGGGTGCATCAAGAGTTCCAAATTCTCGTATCTCACTTATGCCTGACTAGATTACCATAATTTTCCTTTCGACGAACAATGAATTGTAAAAAAATGCCAATAAATTCCTTTAACTCAACTATGATGTTTGTTGTGATAATTTTGGTGGTGCTAACTCTATAATATATTTTTCTCCGCTCTTCACCAATTCTCTCTAGATTGCTTGTTGAAATGACCCTTTTCAATGCTCAAGTGTATTTATATTTAATGGAATTTAAGCTGAGTAGGAAGCACTAATGGTGTGCCTTAACATTGGCACATGTGAAATTTCTCTTTAATACCCACCTCTAACACTTCTTAAAATTTTAAAAAGTAATGGCTTCATATATTTTTCAAGGATTTTGTTGGTTTTGAAAACCTTGTCAGGTTCCAACAAAGGTTTCAAAAGCTCTCAAATCTTTCAAAAAAGACTTCTTTGAAAATGATCTTTCACTGTGAGCTTTGAATGAGGACTTGGGATCACTTATGAGACAAATTTATGAAGCTATCAACTTTTCTTAGGGTTGTGAAAACCTTGTCAGGTTTCGAGAAAGATTTTGAAACCTACAAGAAATTCCAAAATGTCTTTCCACCACCTTTGATCTTTCAAAATCCTTCAATATTGCTTATTTGATGAGAGTTTATGAAACTTTGTACATGACAAGATTAAATTCTCCATCTCACATCAACTTCAGACTTGGTTATGAAAACCTTGTAAAAAATTGATAGGGTTCTCGAAACTTAGATAAAGGCCAACACATTGAAAATAAGATAAGTTCAGACAAAGCGAAATCAGATTAGAATAAGGTTATGATAACCTTGTCAAAACCTGATAAGGTTTTGAGAACCTTTTCGGAACTCGACAAAGATTTTTAAACTTCTCAAAAATTTGATAAGGCTTAATAAAAGAAGAAGTTGATGAAAACTAAGGCAACAGGGTAGTATAGGGTCCACAATTTTTTTTACCCTTATGGATAATTGACTACACCAACAAGGTCTTTTGTGGTACTGATAGGGACAATATGAGGGTGTTGACCCCCTACCCTAGACATTGATAGAGTGGGACTAGGCCTTTAACTCCCAACAAGTGGTAAAATTCTAATTTTTTTAAAATTAAATAGTTTTTAAAATATTTTTAGGTTCACCACCAGAAGTTCACTCAAGCGTTGCGATAATACCACCACCACCTTAATGACGACACTACCACCTATTGACCACCCATTTATTACCACCACCAATGGCACCACCCAAGGATTGCACATAGATCCGCTAGCTAACCCCTTTCCTTGCCTCATAGAGAAATTTTCTTCCAAGAGGCATAACTTTCGTCCATATATCAATTTTTTGAATTTAAACAGTCATCAAAAAGCTCTCTCCAAGAACTATATAGTGGTTTAGGTTTGGTTCTTAGATTTTTTTGTTTTTATTAGAATTTGTACCGTGAAGCCAAAATTTCTTTGAAATAATTAACAAGTCATAAATTTCACATATAAAATTATATTTTGAATTTTGAATAGGAAATGGAGAGATTTTTTAGTGTTCTACATAGTGGATCAAGTATTTTTCACTTGGATGAGAAGAGAAAGGATTGTTCTTATCTAAGCACATTTAGGAGCTTAATATTTGAGGTGTGCTTTTATGGGTATCCAAATGAATTTGAGGATGAAAACTTGTAGGAGGATATTTTTTATGAGACCATATGATGCTAAAACTAGTTTTTAGATTTGATGCTTCTTGATATTAGGTGTTTTTAGAGTGCGGACTTTGATAAAGACATGCACATAGGTTTTATTTTGGTTTTGAGGAGATGGTCAATATGCATGTGAAACTTGGAGTCTCAATTTAGTGAGAGTCAAATATAGATACAATAATGGTGATGATATGGTGTCATGGATTTTTATGTATATTTGAGAATTGGCATGACATGGTCATGTATATGATTGATAGGTGGTGGTGTGGTTTAATTTTAGGAGGTTATTCTTATCTCCTAGATGTTTGTTTGGTTCCTTTACTATAACTACTTGATTATGTATTTGTTTGACAAATAAGATCTACTTGTGATATGGTGTTTGAGTCTTGAGATCTACATCTTTGGTTATCTCAATTTGTAGGTTATTAATGAGATGGTGGTTTTATATTTTGCATTGATTTGGGATCTGCAAGTTATGTAGTTGTGTGTGTTGTCCACTCATTTAGTTTTAGTGAGATGACTCATATGTGGACTATCTACCCATAGGTTTTTCAGTGTTGATGCAAATTCATTTATTTGACCTTGTCTATGGTCATTTGTGCATTGGTATGAGGGATGGATGCTTAGAGTGTCTGGATAGAAAATTATTGGGACTTGTAGCATATTTTTTTATCATGATTTCAGAGATAGCTTGGTTACACAATTTAATATGATCTTTTGATCATGATGCTTTCATGGTCGTTTATCTTCTTGGCTTGGAGATATTGGTTCTAATTTGTTCTTTAAAGTTGTTGATATTGTATTTGTGTGTATGGGCCATGGGTGATCTTCATTTAGGTTATGGCTATCATGATGCTAAGGAGAGATTAATATCATAGCTCGAGAGAGTTTTGACAGTGATGTGGATTCACCACTTAGTGATGGATAATATTCTATAGTAATTGGTGGTATCATGGAGGAGCTCTTAGATCCTATTTGTTGTAGTGAGAGTTCTTTAACATCTTGATTTTTATTTTTAGGAGATGGTTATCTTCGTGTGATTGTAAATGTTGACATCTTGGTTGCCATGGAGGACTCTTTGAGTCTTTGGTGAGGTGTTAGTTTATGACTTGTCAATTTTAATATGGTGATCCTTGGTTGAGAGGAGAGTTTAGTATTGTGTCTTACTTTGGATACTAGTTGTAGTTCTAACATAATACAAGTGCTCTTGGGAGAATTTGTTATGAAATTACTTGTATAATATAATAATATGAAATAAAATATGTTACAAATACTTGATAATAATATGCCACTTCAAGGGGGAAACCTCCTAATCCTCTTTGAGGCAGATACCTTAAATAGTCTTCACTAAGAACACAATATTCAACATGATGATAATAACCTACTTATACCTCCTATATATATTATTATTTTTCCTACTATATCATCCAAGCTGACCTACATAACCCTACATAAGCCTTAGGTTGACCTAAATAAATAAATAGAAATATAATAATGATAATATGACTTAATTAAGAGTTAAGGTAGCCACAAGTTGACCACTCATAACACTATACACACTATAGGCGTAAGGACATAATATTGCCATCCTCTTTATAAAAGCATTATCCTTAATGCAAAATTTTTATTTTTCTTCTTCATCTCCCTTTTTACTTCCACTTCTTCTTTTATTGTTGCTTCTTGTTCTTGTTCTTCTTGTTCTTGTACTTGTGCTTGATCTTTCTCTTTCTCTTGCTCTTATTCTTGTTCTTGTTCTTTCTCTTTCTCTTGCTCTTGCTCTTTTTCTTGTTCTTTTTATTTCTTGTTCTTTTTTTGTGGATACTTTTTGCTGTGAAGAAGTTTTAGAAAGATATTTTTTAATAAATCACACAAATAAAGTCAAATATTTTGAATTTTTTTCCATAACATACATAGGCTTAGATTGCACTTTCCTAGAAAAATCTCCTAAAAATAGGTGTTTTACAATCTCGAGAGTGAATTTAATGGAAATCCCAATTCTATAATAAATCACTTAATTATGCTCCAATTACTATAATTTTCTTTAGTCTCACCTCTTATTTCTACAAAAACCCACTAATAATTAGGAGGAAATTTAACAATATGTGGAAGATATGCACTTTCCAAATAAATTGGTCAAAAACCCTAATTCTATAAAAAAAAATCACTCAATTATGCTCCAATTATTTTGAAATCTAGATTGTATATTCTTGATTATTCTATTCAAAACCCTTTGAAAAAAAGATAAAAATTCACCAAAATTTGGGAGATATGTGTTTCAAAAAATAACTTGCAAAATTGAAAAAATGTCTTATCATCACAGTGCCAATATCATGATTTGATACCATTTTTTTATGGAACAACTTGCACAATAGAATAATATGATATAAAATATGATACAAATAATTGATAATAATATGCCACTTCAAGGAGGAAACCTTCTAGTCCATTTTGAGGGGGAGACCTCCAATAGTCTTCACCAAGAACACAATACTCAACATGGTGATAATAACATACCTATACTTCCTATATATACCATACTTATACCTAATATATCATCGAGGATGACCTAGATAATACTATATAATCCTTAGGCTAAACTAAATAACTAAATGACAATATAATAATGATAATATGACTTAATTAAGAGTTAAGGTAGCCACAACCGACAACTCATAACACTATACACACTATAGGGTTAGGAGCATAAAATGACATAAGAGGGGTACTCCCCTCTGCCAAACAACTCTTCACAAACACAAAAACATAGGCAATACTTTTCCCAAAGAAAATAATAGCAAAAATTAAATACTCCTTTATTCAAATTCACTATTTCTAACCTCAGATTATAAATTTATACAATTATCCAGTCAAGCAATTATTTTCATTGACAATTACATTGTCAATTTCAACCAATTCCAGATTTCCAAATTCCAAGATCACATCAACAAAAAATCTTTCTCTTAATTAAATTCAACTCTTCATTGAATCCCATAACAAAATCTCAAAATTACATCCAAACTTCTTTGACTATTCTCAAGCAAATACTTAGATATTTAATTTCAGGAATTACATGAAAAATTGTCTATTTGATGCCTTGTTCACAGATTTTAAACTTTCACAACTAGACTTTCCTTCCATCTATTATCTCGACTTCATGCTTTTTAATGGCGATCCCTTTACTCTTCCTTTGTATCAACCTTCTCTCTTCTTTAACCAGCTGCACATCCTTCCTTGAGTTCCAATTTGCATTATTATTTTTGTATTAAAGTGCCTCTTCCTTGTCTCTTACTCTCGTGCAGCCTCTATATCTTCTCATTTTCTTTTAACTTTCATTTTCTTTGAGAACTTTCAACATTTATTATGTCCAACATTCTCTTCTAATGTAGCCCCTACACGCACCCCTATTACTCTCAATTTGCTGACTTTAAAATTTAAATTGATCTTTGACATGAGCAACCCACATAATCCTCCATTTTCTTTTTCTTGTTTTTAAATTCTAAAAATACCTCTCCATTTGTGTGGCCTGTTGGTCTTCCCCTATAATTTTCCTTTCAAAACGGTGCCTTTTTAATTTCTCCATGCCCCTATATTTTATTTGTGCCCCTTCACGTTTCTCATTTTTCCCATACTTATTTGGCATTTGGATTTTTCAATTTTAAACATTCAAAATGTCATTTTAAATCCTTCTCATCTTCTTCTTTGCGCAAACTCTTCCTATTCTTTCCAGCATAAGTTATAAACTTTTCTCATTGTTTTTAATTTATATGATTCTATTTAATTTCCTACCTTCACAATGAGAGAAAATATAAATAATATTTCTTGATTAATTCCCATTTAAATTCACATAAACCAATTTGGAGAAGAATTACATTTTGCCAATGTGACACAATTACACTGGAAAACAACTTTTTGCATATCTTCTTTTCAGAAGCTCCTTGTAGAGTCTAAGCTAATGTATTGTAAACTTGGTAGAACCTACACAATTCAGAGGTTTAACTAATTAAACAATCCACTCAACATCGCTCAAGAATACATTAAATTATCAACCCAAGGTTTGTAAGCTTGTTATGGTGTAGCATTATATATGCCTTCAAGGACTCAAAACCACTTAAGCTACCCTACTCAAGCTATTCTACTTGTTGGAAACTCACAAAATTACAAAACAGTAAAAGACATAACCATAACTAGAGGCTACAAGTACCTATAGCTTAAACTGTAACTGAACTGTTACTAATGAAATGATACTGCAATAACTTAAAACTGATACAAACTAATGACTCAACTAAATTAACCTTCAGAGTACTACTAGTTAACCATTGCATGCATATTCACAATCATTCATTAATAATAAGCAAGATATGAAATTCTTGTTAACTTGCATATGATTCATGAAGTAGTGATAAACTAATAACAACTATTAAACATAAATGAATAATTGAAAAGAACTGAGGAACAATACCTTGAGTGGCCTGCTCAAGTAGTTGTTCTCACTTTAACTGGGCCCAAATCTAGCTAACAAATTCTACGCATCCCATGAAATTAACTCCATTCATTGCATATCATGAAAGATTATGAAAGATATTTTCATATATTTTACTCAATCATTTTGAATATTCTTCATGTCTTGAAACTAAAAGTAATTGATAACATAAAACTAAAAACCAACTAACTCCCTATGGATTCAGTCAACAACTATATACAAGCTTGAGAGAATCTTATTTAAAGCAACAACTTAACTGAAATTATTAACTCCACTCCCATATATTTAGAGAGTAGAGTTAAGACTGATTTATTCAACCTATAACTGAAAAGGAAAAGGAATCCTAATAGGACTAAAACTTTGTCAAAACAGAATTGCATGTAAACATACAATCATTTGTCAAAATCCCATAAGTGAAGGAGACCTCTTCTTTAGCATTTATTAACTGGTTATAATAACGCAGGTTCAACCTTCATCAAGTTCCTTTAATTAACAATCATCACGTTCAATCTAATATGGAACTCCCCTATTTTGTCGTCCCAAACTCTTTTTGTTGCGGGTTCATCCTACAACTGTTGTGTGCCATGGTTCCTCTTTAGCTGCAAACAAGTTAATTTTGCAAAGCATGTACACAAGGATAACTATCATAATAAAAACATAGCATTCCATCAACATTCCATACATATCTTCATATAAATCATACAATACTAGTATATTATAACCATAATTCCATCATTATATTTTAGGTTCAAGTTTGCATAATAGATATGAAAGGATAGTATAATGTAGGTGCATTGTCTAGAAAGTTTATCTAAAAGTGTCTCAAAATATGTATAAAAACAACAAAAAATGAGCTATTATCTGGACCTATCACTCGTCTTTGCATGAAATCTTGTCAAGATGTGTAAAATAACATTCCTAAGCTTTCCACCAAGCCATTTTCTCCCAACACTAATAAAACTCCAGAAATTAATTTTCTTGAAAATCACCAATCGAGAATAGAAAAAAATAAATTCTCCCAAACCATGTAAGATATGATTGCAAAATCTTCACCCTTAAATCTTGGATGCTTTTAAAAATCTTCCTATGCAAGGATTAACCATGAAAGCTCACCGATTTCCTGGAACAATGATTTTTTTGTGTGATGCTAATTGCGCCTATACCTGGATGCTCTTGCATCAGACATGTTGAGTTGGAAGTTTGTGAGCATAGGCTCACAAAATAGAGTTGAGTAGTAAAACTACTCTTTCAAGTTGCAAGCAACTTGCAACATACTCCAATGCTAAAATAGTACCTTGCAAATGTTTCTTTTTCTTTTCCAGCACTTTGTCAGAATGCTTGCCATGTTCCTCCGCCAAATCTGCTCTTCGTTGTTATCTCCCTATATGGAACTTCTCCCATGCCATCCTCTTCTCAACATTCCTCTCATGCTCTCTCTTGTGGGACTCAACCCACCATAAACCATCCACCTCCACCTAATGCTTCCTTCCTTAACTCTACTTGTGGGATCTTTCCCACCACAATCTAACCACCTCCACCAAACTCCACTTTCATCTTCCACCTTTGTGGGAATTAAACCACTACAATCCATCCTCCTCCAAGAAAATCTTGACCAATGTTCATTCACTACACTCATGCCTGTAGTGACAACAAAATCATGGAAGTTAAATATTTCCATTACTCCATTTTCTACACTTATGTTCTCTTCTTCAATCTTTCTTCTTTCCATACCAACATGATGGATTTTCTCGAGCTTCACCTCAACTCTCAAAACCTCCATAACTTCTAATTCCTTAAACTCAAATGAATACAAATTAAAAAATTATTCACAATTACAACAATCAAACTTTACCTCTGCTGCAACTTGTCTCTCTTCTGCAAGACTTATAACTTCATTTTGTTCCTCATACATTGCTGCAACTTTTGAGTTGCTCTCTTTTTCCATGCCTCCAACAAGGCATGCTCCTTCCACTTCACTCTTCTCTTCCCCATCCTTTTGCACAAGGATTTCTTCAAGCCTCCCTACTGCTACGCTTTCTCCATCACCATCCACCTTCATCAACATGTCCTCCAAGGGACAAATTATTTCTGCTCTTGAACTACTTCAATCATAGCCATAGCTTCTTTCTTGCCTACAAATAAATCATAAAAAGAATTATGATAATCACCTACCCACAATGGTCCTTCTTGTGCCACCAATTTTTTCTTCACCATCCAAATAACTTTGGATTCTTCTCATCTCTTCTCTCAACAACGTTTCATCCTTGTTCTCCTTACCATCAAACTTGGGACCATTTGTGTTCACTATTTCACTTTAATTCATCTTCTCATCTTCATGTTCTTCTATAGGGGTTGCTCTTACTTCTTCCTTCACTGTGATGCTTGTCTTCTCACTTTCAATTGTTGCAATCTATTCCAACCTTTCATTCTCCACCACCAAAATCTGCAACAAGTCATCTTCTTCCTCATCTTTCACTACAACCTCTTCGTATTCCATCACTACATCTTTATTTTTCTTCTCTTCAACTACCTCTACTACAGGCTCTTCATTGTTCACTACATTCTCATATTCTTTTCTCATGTCTTTTTATTCATTCAGCCATGCCTCCAATTTTTCCATCTTATATAATCGCTTGTTTATATTTTCAATCATCCTCCATGTATTGTCTTCTTCATAGCATCTCCATGCTTTCCAAATCACGCTCCTCTTCCTTATGACTATACCCATCTTGTTTGTTGCATAATCTCACCTCAATTTGCAATTTTCCATCACACTCAATTTGCAAAAGAAATTCTTTTGTGACTTCAAGCTTTCTCATTGCTCAAAACTCCTCTTACCTGCAACAACCCTCATGATCTTCTTCTCTACCACCTTCTCACTTACTTTTTGGTGTGAATTGCCTCATGGTTAGTGATCTATTTACACTTTCACCCACAGGTCCTAGTGGATTCTCTTCACTCTCAAGATCTCCTACTCTGAAACCAATTGATGCAAGAGGGGTACTCCCCTCTACCAAAAACATCTTCACAAACACAAAAACATAGACAATACTTTGCCCAAAGAAAATAATAGCAGCAAACCAATACTCCTTTATTCAAATTCACTATTCTAACCTCAGATTATGAATTTATACAATTATCTAGCCAAGATTTTTTTTTCATTAACAATTACATTGTCAATTTCAACCAATTATAGATTTCCACACTCCAAGATTGCATCAACAAAAAATATTTCTCTTGATTAAATTCAAATCTTCATTTAATCCCATAACAAAATCTCAAAATTACATTCAAACTTCTTCGACTATTCTCAAGAAAATACTAAAATATTTAATTTCAAGAATTACATGAGAAATTGTCTATTTGATGCTTTGTTCATATATTTTAAACTTTCACAAACTAGACTTTCCTTCCATCTGTCATCTCGACTTTGTGATTTTCAATAACAATCCCTTTACTCTTCCTTTGTATCGACCTTCTCTCTTCTTTAACTAGCTGCACCTCCTTCCTTTAATTCCAATCTGCATTATTTTTTGTTTGTTTGAAAGTGCCTCTTCCTTGTCTCTTACTCCTGTGCACCATCTATATCTTCTAATTTGCTTTTAACTTTCATTTGCTTTGAGAACTTTCAACATTTGTTATGTCTAGCATTCTCTTCTAATGCATCCCCTACATGCACCCCTGTTACTCTCAATTTTCTAACTTTAAAATTTAAATTGATCTTTGACATGAGAAGCCCACATAATCCTCCATTTTCTTTTTCTTGTTTTTAAATTCTAAACATACCTCTCCATGGGTGTGGCTTGTTGGTTTTCCCCTATAATTTTCCTTTGAAAACGATGCCTTTTCAATTTCTCCATGCCCAGGTGTATTTTATTTGTGCCCCTTCACATTTCTCATTTTCCCATACTTATTTGGCATTTATATTTTTCAATTTTAAACATTCAAAATGTCATTTTAAATCCTTCTCATCTTCTTCTCTGCACCAACTCTTCCTATTCTTTCTCACATAAGTTATAAGCTTTTCTCATTGTTTTTAATTTATATGATTCTATTTAATTTTCTACCTTCACAATGATAGAAAATATAAATAATATTTCTTGATTAATTTCCATTTAAATTCACACAAACTAATTTGGAGAAGAATTACATTTTGCCAATGTGACACAATTACATCGAAAAATGACTTTTTGCATACCTTCTTTTCAAAAGCTCCTCTTACCATGAAATTTTGTTAGGATGTGTAAAATAACTTTCCTAAGCTTTCCACCAAGACATTTTGTCTTAGCACTAATAAAACTCCAATTTTTTATTTTTTTTGAAAATCGCCAGCTGAGAATAGAGAAATTAAATTCTCCCAAACCATGCAAGATATGACTGCAAAATCTTTACCATTAAATCTAGGATGCTTTTAAAAATCTTCCCATGCAAGGATTCACCATGATAGCTTACCAATTTCCTATAACAATTTTTTTTTGTGTGATGTTGATTGCACCTATACCTGGATGCTCCTGCATCATAAAAAAACTTATGTTCATTGGAGTATACAATGTTATTTTAAGGAAATTTTAGATCAATATGTCATGATGTGTTCCTAATTCTACAGTTGGATCTTTGATAGTGGTATGAATAGTTCTCTTGGTGTTGAGTACATTGGTCATATTCTTGGGAGCTTTGTGATAGTGTGATGATGCATTTGAGCTTAGTATGGATTAATTAGTTGTAGATGCTCATGGATACTTGAAAAATTGGGTGGCTAGAGTCCTCTTAGGTTTAAAGACATTTGTTGATATGGTTACTCTTTTGTTTTTAACAAGAAGTTTGATGTGTCTTCACCTAGATATGGACATGATTTCATAATGGACCTATTTAGGAGATTAGTCTTGGAGAGATTCATTGTGGCTTAGTGTATCCAAATGGAGCAATCTCATTCCCCACTCTTAATGTACTCAACAAATAATCATCTAAGAGGTATTACCCATATTTTTTTCAAATGCATTGTGTTTTATGTTTTTTCTTATCATTGATATGTATCTTGAGCTATTGTTGTTTAGTTTTAGAGGGTTCATTTGAGGAGTTTTTGGCATGTTCATCTCCTTGTGTATATGAGTTAATTTATGATGTCCCTTATGAGAATTGAAGAGATGTTACTGGGCTTATTCCTATTTTAGTGAATGAAATTGAGTTTGATATTCATTGGTTAGAGAGTCTTACATCCATATTGGTTATATGAGATGTTGGAGAATACAATATCTAAAATCATAATCAAATGATATCTTCCACTAATAAATAATTAAGCACAAAAACATGCTTATCAATAATATGAAGAGTGTCTAAAATGTACGATGAGTGCCCTACATATATAGGAAAGATAGAGGAGGTAAAAAGGTAGGACTAAATGGTTGACTACTCCAAATGTGTAACACATGTTTTCTCATATGAGAAGTGTTTGATCATATGTAAAGTGTGCATGAGATAGGTGTCTTAAGAGGTGAGTACATGGGTCTTAGTCACATGAGGTGAAACAAAAAGCTAAAAGTATCTAATTGGAAACACAACAAGTGTGAATAGGTCAACCTAGAAATGATGATTAGCTAACAAGATATGAAATGACCCTATGTACACTAAAAATTCATCTTAATTTAAAATTAGGGAGGATAAATATAATGATGATGGGTCCCACCCACTAGGTCATGTTAGGTACCCATATACAAAAAAATTCTCAAAAGTGGAGTAAAGGAGAAAACCCAATGGGAAATAAAACTCACCTCTAAAACATAAATGATATAAATAAAATATAAAAATGAAGATGGAAGATATAAGGAGGACTTGTGATAACTACCTAAGGAATACTTCTAGCACAATGCATAATGAATGTTCCCCCATAGGAAGGAAAAGAGAGAAGGTCTATGCAACCCCTCCCCCCCCCCCCAAAAAAAAAAGTGTGAAGAAAAAATTTAATGCAAAGAGATGCTCCCTCCTAAAACTAAGATGAGAAGAGAAACCATGTAGCCTCCCCTAAAAATACCTTTTCTAGTGTTGGTAGATTCTTAAAATTGGATGTTGAAGGTGATGCATGATCACTAAACAACATTTCTCTCCTTGGGAATAAATAGAACCAAAATAATCATTCAAGTGATCTTCTCATTTCAGATAAGAATAAGTACGAATTAGAATGAATATCTCTAAATTTTTCACATGATCCAAATAACTACCTGATTCCTATGATTTCTTTGAATTATGCTCAAGTATCTCCAAGCCAACGTTAAATTGTGATAAATGTTGATAAGAGGAATCAATTACCATAGAGGATTCAAGTACATGAACTATGGATGTATGGTGACAAATGGACTGATAGGAATCCAATACTATTGTAGAGGATGTCAACATGGATTATGATTGGGTTAGATATTTGAACTCATATATTTTTTAGAATCTATCACTATAGAAGTTGATGTAGGCAAGGTAAGAGAAAGATTCTAAGATGTGCATGGAGTGATAACAATATTGATGTGATTATCATCAAATAGAAAATGAATGTACTCAATTATATCTTCCAAATATGAAGGATGATATGTCTGGTAGAAATGCATCCAAATGTGGCAGATTTAGAAAAATGATATTAATGTCTTGGTGCCTAGAATCACTAAAAGCCATGGAGATATAAACTCTAAATTCAAATGTAACAATAGGTGAGGGAGGAAATGCGATCTTGAATAGGAGTTAGAGGAGATGATGTGAGGTATGATGATATACTTCATCCCCATGTTGATTTCTCCCACAATATGTACATTTTATTTTACAATTTTAGATATGATCTAATTATGAGAAAAATTTATGTAGAAATACAAAATTTCCCCCCAAAATGATTAGTGCTAAAACATAGCTCCCTTAGAAAGATGTGCAAGAGAAATCACAATTTCGTTAATATTGGATGCCTAAATCAACTATTTATAATGCATGGTGATATTTACAATTTAAGATAAAATGGACTATCCAAATCTTAAAATTATAGTGATAGATTGATTCCTTCTGAAATTTTCATAAGTCAATTTTTTTGCATAATTTTGGTAATTAGGGAGAAATTTATGCCCCATTGTATCTTGAATAAAAAGTAGAACTTTGGAGGGAAAAAAATATTTTAAAACAACACAATTTGGGAAAAATGACTTCATGACTACATTTTTGATAAAACCAACTTTTCATCGACTATTGGAACTCAAAAGGGTGACTCCCTAATTGCAAGTTATGGAAAAATAAAATACCCCCCTTTAAACACTATGATATGACAATATTTATTTAGAAAGTAAAAAAAATTAACAATTAATGTGAAAGTTTGGCTTCCAATAATTATGCTATTAAGTGCTATGTTAATAAAAAAAATTATAATAATTGTTAACTATTGATGTTTGGGAACTCTTTGTGCCAAGTAGGATTTTTACTAAGTCTTGTGTAGATGTGGAGAGGTCACCATGGAATGGTTGTAAAGGATCCCAAAAAAGGTTTGGAGTCCTAAGCAGAGTCCAATTATGACTATTCAGATGGTTGGATCCAATGCAGGAAGTCAATATTGATAGAGATTGCGACAAGTGTTAAATATAAGACCACATTCAACTTAAAACTGAAATAGTAATGGTAGGGAAGTGCAAATAATGTTATCAAGGGCTATTTGTGGCATTAAATGCTACCATAGAGGATCCAGATGGATTTATAGACAAACATATTTGATACAAAAATTAAGGTGTTGATATGTGATGTTGCATAGTACTTCACATAGAGTTAGGTGTGGATGAGGTATGAGCCACCACTTGGATGGTATATCACCAAGCTAAGGGAATTGGTGAAATCATGAAGAACCCCTTGCTTCTTAGGAATGACCACAAATAACTAATGAATACAAACTCTCCTTGTCTAGTGACAATATATAAACAATTGATATAGTATTAGTTGAATTATTTGAAGCAATACATCTTAAATAGGCACACACTGCCTTTGAATCCTCTTTAGCAGATGATAATAGAAAGCTCTGAGAATAGAACAAGTGATGCTAATGAAGAAAATATTAATGTCATTGGTTTCAAATATGGAGTGCAATATGAAAGAGGAATTTTCGTTGATGCACAAAGAGGCCACAAATATGTGTTTTAGCACTGCCTGGAATAATTAGTTCAACTACACCACAAAATTCCATGCTTCTTCTAGTGTAATGGATGAATTATGCAATAATTACAAGTGGATAGGATATTTTTCTCGACATTGCCTTGATAGTCCCAACACATTAGTGCATGGTCTTCTTCACCAAAGGTCACCTTGCCAATGCAAGTTTATGGATATATAAAAAATCCTTTAACATAGGTTGGAATTTATTTGGGCAAGTCTCAAATACGACCTTCAATGACTGATGTAGAAAATAGAAAATGCTTAATACCTGCAAGAGAAGTCCCAAAAAATACCATAAAACCCCAAAAACAAGTTGAATAGGTCAACAAACCATATTTTTTACCAAAATGAATAAATGTGTAAAGGGTGTTTTGACCCTTTGTGAAAAAATACCTTTTTTAACAAAAATATATAAACTAAAAATTTGTATGGATTTTGTACCATACAACAAGGTGTAGTGTAAAAGAAATTACAAAATTTAAAATTTATCAAATTTGATAAAGTTAAAAGATATTTCTTTGTTTCTTAGACCTTTCAAACTCAATGGTGATGTCCATTTGGATCCATGACATTCTGATGATAGGGATAAGTGTTGGAGTCACCTTGATTCATGAAGGGATGTGTAGTCATGGCTTTAATGTCATTTTAGAGAAGAAAATATCTCAAAGAACAATCCAATGATATCTTTCACTAATGAATAAATAAGCACAAAAGCATGTCTATCAATAATATAAAGAGTCTAAAATTTACAATGAGTGTGTTTCATTTATAGGCAAGGTAGAGGAGGTAGGAAGGTAGGATTGAACGATTGACTATTCCTCTAAATGTGAAAGACATGTTTTATCATATGAAAATTATTTGATCATGTGTCAAGTGTGCAT
Organism: Sequoia sempervirens; assembly: GCA_007258455.2. Lineage (NCBI taxonomy): Eukaryota > Viridiplantae > Streptophyta > Pinopsida > Cupressales > Cupressaceae > Sequoia > Sequoia sempervirens. The sequence goes on along the minus strand of VDFB02000015.1, from coordinate 353,230,934 downwards.
GAGATAGGAATCTCAAGAGGTGAGTACATGTGTCTCAACCACATGAAGCAAGATAAAAATCTAATAGTCCTTAAAAAAAGGCTTAACTAGTTTGAATACGTTAACATAGAAATGGTGATTAGCTAACTAGATATGAAATGACCCTATTTACCCTAACTTTGACAAACAACTCAAAGGAATTTGAAATCTCAACTCCTAATAAAAAATTGTTGATTACTGAAAAAGCCTTTAACCCAGATTAGGAAAACAATTCAAAAGATAATATGGAAAGGTGGTTTTCAAAGGCTACCAATGAACCTTCTACCCCGCCATCTTTGGAGAAATCAGATAAAGAAAAGGAAAATAAGGGAACAACTTCATCTCCAATATTTTAGGAAGAACAACAAAATGAAGTCTAGGAGGAGGGGGAAATAATAAGCCAAAAGGAACAACTTTTAACCCCAACCTAGGAACACCATGAACCAATTATGGGGGGAGGAGCAAATGTGTCAAAACAATGATGACAAAGGATGGATAAACACTAAAACACAGAAAAATAAAAAACCAAATGTGGGAGGAAACAGTAAAGTCGGTAGACCACAATTAAAAGAAACAAGATTCAAAGAAACAACAAAAGATGTGGCAACAGGGAAGCAGAGGACCCTAGACTTATTGGCAGGGAACAAACCGAGAAGGAAGTAGGGGAGGTCAACTCCCCATTTTGGATAGTATGAGCCTGATTCTTCTCTTTAACTCTTCGTAGTCATGAAGATTCTTTCTTGGAATGTGAGGGGTCTTAACGGGCCATATAAACAACATGTGCTGAAGATGTGCCTAGCTAAGGTGAAACCTGATATCCTTTTGATTCAAGAAACAAAAAAGAAAAATAAAAGTTTTGAGAAAAATTTGAAGTGGCTTTGGCTTGGTGTTGGTTTTGATGCCAATGATGCGGAAGGGGCCTCTGGTGGGATTGCTACCTATTGGAATTCTTCTCGGTTCAATGGAAAGCTGAAATTCAAAAATAAGAATAGCCTTTTGACTAGCATGGAGGATTGTGATACCTCTATTAAATGGCATTTGGGGAATATATATGGTTTGAATTCAAGGTTGGAGAGGATATATTTATGGAACTTGTTGAATGGAGTTATGTCTAATAGCAAAGATGATCTATGGATGCTTGGTGGTGATTTTAATTCCTCGTTGTATCCTTCTGAGAAAAAAAGGAGGCCTGACTGACTTCTCATAAAGTATGATGGATCTTTCAAGTTTCATAAATTATATGGGACTTATGGATATCCCTCTTGTGGGTTCCCATTTTACTTGGACCAATAGAAGACAAGATAATCAACTTATCCAAGTGAAGCTGGATAGATTCTTGATTTCCTCTAACTGGAACATTTTACAGAATGTCTCTCTTACTACTTTTCCTAGAATGGGTTCAGACCATAGCACTCTTCTTCTTGAATGGGAGGATAGGGTAATTAAAAATCCTTACCCTTTCAAATATGAAATTATGTGGTCCCTTCCTCCAAAATTTAAATCTCTAGCTGAGGAATGCTGAAATATGCCTTGTGATGGCACCCCGATGTTTAGATTAATGCAGAAGTTAAAAAGAATAAAGGAAAAGGTTAAGGGATGAAATAAATACACTTTTGGAAATATCTTTAATACTAAGAGAGATCTGAATTTGAAACTTAAGGAAGTTCAGGATCAAATGGAGGCAGGAAACTATGATGAGGAGATATATATAATAGAAAGGGAGCTTAGAGCCCAATGGCATAAAATAAGTAAGAAGGCAGAAATATTTTGGAAACAAAAATATAGGATTCGGTGGCTTAAGTAAGGCGATAGGAATACAAAGTTTTTCCACCAATCAACTATGAAGCATAGAGGAAGAAATAGGATCCAATCCCTCGTTACCTCTAATGGTACTAAACTTGAAAGGAAGGATGAAATAACTAATGAGGTCGTTTCCTTTTTTTCAAGTTACCAGGAGCCTTCAAGGATTAATAACCTGAATTTGGAGGAATTCTTGCAAGTTATACCTAATGTTATTACAAATGACAACCTAGAATCCTTAACTAAGAGCATTACTATGGAAGAGGTTAAGGTGGTTGTGTTCTCTTTTGGAGCCTTCAAGGCTCTGGGACCTGATTGTTTCCCTCCTAGTTTCTTTCAAGTTTATTGGGAGATTGTGTCTAAAGACCTCTTAACTTCCATCAAAGATTTTTTTAGATCAGGAACAATTTTGAATCAGATGAACACCACTTTTTTGGCCCTTGTCCCAAAATCCAATGAAGCTGCTTCCATGAATGATTATAGACTGATAAGTCTTTGTAACACTACTTATAAGATTTGCTCCAAAATCATTGTCAATAGGTTGAAGCTGGTCTTAGGGAAGATGATTGCTATTAATCAAAAAGGCTTTGTTCAGGGAAGGCAAATTCTGGATGCAACTATCTATACTCATGAGATCCCGCACTCTATGGATTACAACAAAAAGCCAAGTATGGTGCTGAAATTGGACATATCTAAAGCTTACGATAGAGTCACCTGAAATTTTTTATTTGCTATTCTGGAAAAATTTGGCTCCAAAGGTAAATTTCTCAATTTGATAAAAGCTTGTGTTACTACACCGAAGTACTTGGTTCTGGTTAATGGTATTTCCCATGGTTTTTTCTCACCTGGTAGAGGGATGAGGTAGGGGGATCCCTTATCTCCCTACCTTTTTGTTATTATGGCAGAAGCTCTTGGCCGCAATATACAAAAACAACTTAGTAATAGGTCTTTGAAGGGTTTTTGTGTTGCTTCTTCTCTATCCCTGGCCTCACATCAACAATTTGTTGATGATACCATTCTAATGGGGGAGGCATCGGTTATTGAAGCTAAACAATGGAAAACTATTTTGGATAATTATGCTGAAATGTCTGGACAGTGCATAAATTACCAAAAAAGAAAAATATATTTCTTCAATACTAGCCAGCTTGTGAAAGATAAAGTGATAAGGATTTTGGGATGTCAGGAAGCGAAACTACCTGCTACTTATCTTGGCCTTCCTCTTTTCTCTCAAAAGCTGAATAGTAACTACTGGAATTATATTGTGGAGAAAGTCCAGAAAAAATTAGCTGGTTGGAAAGGTAAGTTGTTGAGCTTAGCTGGAAAAATTTAGCTTTTAAAGGCTTCTCTTCAAAATATTCCTGTCTATTATCTCTCAATGTTCAATATTCCTGACTATATTGCTGAGAGAATTGAAACAATTCAAAGAAGATTTTTATGGTCAGGAGTGGAGGAAAGGAAAAGAATGGCTCTTATCAAATGGGAGAAGGTATGTGTCTCAAAAAAAGGAGGGCTAGGCATCAGAAGACTAAAATTGTTTAATAAGGCTTTAGTGGAAAAAATGGGTTGGTTTCTTTTGGAAAATGAAAAATATTGGGCCACTATCCTTAGAGCCAAGTATCTTAACAATAAGGATGCTAGTTGTTTTCTAAGGAAGAAGGAGCTTCCGCATGGATTGGTGTTTTGGAATAACCTCCTTAAAATTAGAGGAGTGCTAACTAGAGGTGCGAAAATGAGGATTGGTAATGGGCTCAACGCTAATTTTTGGGATGACCCCTAGTCCAGATTGACCCCACTGTCGGCCTCAAAAGATGTCCAACTAATCAGAAGAAGACTGAAAAGAGAAATTGGGAAAAAAGTTTCTAATTATCTTGTGTGGGATGGATGGTGACCCAGGTGGAAAAGCTTCAAATACTATCTAAATAATGTTGTTCTAAGAGGAAACAGACAACAGGATTGGGATGTTGCTATTGAGCAACTTATGAAACAAATTGGATATCCTGATCTATTTTCAAGAAACATAAAGGATGAATGGATCTGGACAAAAACTACTAGTGGTAGTTTTTCGATCAAATCTGCTTATGACTCAATGATGTAACCAACTTTGATCTTAGGCTCTTTTAACTGGCTTAAGGTCTGGAGGAAGAACCTCATTCCAAAAATTAATTACTTCTGGTGGATTGTTATTCATGGCAAGATCCTTACAATTGACAACCTTAAGAAAAGAGGTTGGTACCTTGTTAATAGATGTAGCCTTTGTAATGAAGAAGAGGAAACTATCATGCATCTATTTTTTCAATGTTCTTATGCCCAAGAAGTTTGGGGATTTTTTCTTAATACTCTGAAGGTGGAGTGGGTTTTTCCTGCTAATGTCCAATTGTTTGTGGAAGGATGGAGCTTTTTCCCTTATTCCCACAATATAATTTGCGATTTGTGGGGACAAATTCCCCCATTTTTGGCTTGGGGTTTGTGGAAGGAGAGGAATAATAGAGTGTTTAGGGAGACTGCTAGAACTAGTGAGGAGTTATGTTTAATTGTGAAAAGACAAATACAGGAAAACATGGAAAGCTGTAAGTATAGGCAGGCTAAGAAACAACCAACTTAGCAAGAATTAAGCATAAAACAACAATGGGAGCTCTCTCATGACTTAAATAATGTCAATTGGTTAAAAAAAATTATAAGAAGCACAATATGGATTCCCCCAGACCTAGGATGGGTGAAATGCAACTTTGATGGTTGCTCGAAAGGTAATCCTGGATGGGCTGCAGCTAGTGGAGTGATAAGAGATGATAAGGGAGCCTATCTGATTGGTTACAACAAAGTTCTAGGAACAACTACAAATAACTTCTTTGAGGCTTCCACTGTTTGGATAGGATCCAAACTTCTTAGGGAAAGGGGATACAATAAGTCTATTGTGGAAGGAGACTCAAAGCTGATAATAGACTATCTCAATAGTAAGGAAAACATTCCATGGGAAATTAAAGATATGTTGGAAGACTGTAAAAGCATTTTACAAGAGATTCAGTGTGTTAAAATTTGCCACTCATTAAGGGAAGGAAAGAGAGCGGCAGATGCAATGGCCAATCTTGGTGTTAATGAAGAAACTTTAATAAATTGGGACTTCAATGATTTGGCTAATAAAATTAAGGAAGTCCTAGTGAAAGACAAACTTGGGGAGAAATACTCAAATAAAGGTCTATGTGGAGGGATTGCTTAATTATTAAAATGAGTGGCGGGATGAAAAGGATTATGAGGATGTGGACCCCACTGATGTAAACTAGCATGCTGAGTGGAAGGTGTCGTAGGCATATTTTAAAAAGATTGCTAAATATCAATAAAAGGATTTGTAATTGTGAGAATGGTCAACTAGATGGCAAGGACGAGTATCAAAACAGGAAAAAATTAAATCGGGACATAAATAGCATGTGGTGTAATCGATGGATTGATCTTCGATGTGACAGATGGAGATGCATTGACAACAATAAAAAAAAATGGAATAAAACAAAGGTTATCATTGCTAGAAAGGGAGGCAAAGCTACCACGAGTAATAATGATTATCGGCGAAAAGGTGGCAATCATGGAGTGAATTCGTTTATGAATAATAGAAAAAACCCTAAGTTGTTTATTTCCCAAATAAATAGTCACAGAGTTTCCATTTGAATAGAGTGTGTGGAGTTACCAGTTGTGAGTGTTGAGGATGCAAAAGGTACAATGAGTGATTTCCTTCTCATCCCCAAAAGCTGCCATAGCTCTGATAATATGGGAGGCCCTAGAAATCGTATTGAGCCACACAAATTTGACTTGCTCTGCAACAATGAGGAGCTTTGGAGTCTTTTCGAACAAGCGTGTTTCAGTCAATATTTTGCTGCTATGGAGGGATATAACGAGAGACTTAGCTACAAGTTTTCTAATGTGTGGAGAGATGGAGAGGTTACTCTAGGAGGGATTCAGTTCAAAGTGGATGCTAAGTTGATTGTAGAAGCAACAGGTTTGGCGTATGAAGGCACGAAGGTTGCAAAGGTCAGCAATGGTAAGTATTAGGATTATTTCAAAAAGTTTTTTGAAGGGAAAGAAAAATCAGAAATATTTCAAAATGGGTATTCTAGGGTTAAGTTGCCACCTCCTTATCACAATGTTTGATTTATAGTAATGAAATATTTTACTCTGGAAGGCCGATACCAGTCAGTCCATGGCTATCACTTCACCATTCTCAACCATATTAGGTACAAGGAAAAAATTAACTTGTCTTCCTTCTTGTTTTCCTCTCTAAGCCAGAGTCTTACTCATGGAGCCAACCTGCCTTTACATTAGGGCCTCATAAGAGCTATATGTAAATTTGTGATTTCTAGGACCCCATTGTTCGCACCCACAAAAGGATATAAAAGTCACGAAAAATCCTAACCTGGGAATTGGACATTCTAGCAAGCGACTAACATCTTCTTATGGTCGTTCATTTACTTTGTCAAACTAGGGAACGTATACTTGAAATGGAGCGGCACTGTATGTGCACTAAGAACCAGTTTCAGTCACGATTTACCAGAAATAAATGCATGAAAGGAGTTCTACTTATGCTACAGGAATGTAATGTGAAGCCTTCTAAACTTAATCAAAGTAGAAACCATAACAACTATAACTGAGAAAAAAACTATGAACTGGCCTTATGCTACAGGAACAAACACAGGGATGGATTTCCGATGCTGCAGGAACAATATAAGACTGAGTTTGCACTGAAACTTCAAGAAAAAAAATCTAACTTATGACCAACAGAAAATAAACGACTAACTAACTAACTATAGATACTTACTAAGTGGGCCCCCTTAGCAAGCATCAACTAATTATGCAAGGATTGAACTCAGAACTTCATCAGCTTTTATTCATAACTCAGAATGATATACATTGTTTGCTCATATGAAAACTAACACAAAAATCTGTCTCTTATCATAATACTAACTCTTACATGCTATGCTTGCTATGCTCATTATGCTTGCTCACTCGCATAGAAGAAACACTTATTTAAACCAGAAAAATAACTGACTACCTAACTTAACAAAGAAAGATGTGGACATAAATAAATCCTGAAATCGAGGAACAGACTTCTCATAAATGAAAATATATTCGTTCAACATGATCCAGAGAATTTAGCATTCCACTCTTTCCATATTAATGATCATTAAGTTTCTTCTCAACAATCCAGACAGAGAGTCTTCGCTGGAACAACTCCCTTGACGTCGTGCAAGAAATGGACTTTATTGTAGGGCTGAGATCCGCTGCGCTTGACTCATTCATGCTCCCTTCAACAACCTATGATGCACAAGGCGATAGAGGCAAAAAAAACATTCGTGGCAAACAACACGATTCATTCATTAATCACATATTAAATCTATCCCATTATTCAAAAACCATATGCATTATATCAGTCATTTGGAAGGTCAAACAGGGTAATTAATAAGACACATCGAGATGTTGGGCTCTAGGAATATAGGAATGTATTGCTACAAGATACTACCCATTTTAGATAAAGAGTCTTTAATAAAAGAGTTAAAACATCCATTAGCAACAAAAGTAGAGATATTAAAAATACATCATGATACTCAAATTATGAGCATATCCTAAGCTCATCATATGCCCCCTACTTAACCTAATGATGGTCCACCAGCATTAATCTTCCTAGTTGTTTCCCTGAAATCCGTAGGAGCAGTATGGCTTTTTGGCACAGTCCCAAATTTATAATAGAAACCTCTGAAATTTTGCCATCTTTCATATATGAGGCTTTATGTATCTTTATTAACATTTGTAGCTCGATAGGGATAAAGTGGCCACATTAAAACTGGAGGTTGAAATGTTATTGGAAACCATAATTCGAACCTCTTCTAAAGACCAAGTTGTATGTACCTCTTTGTCCTGCCAAGGGTTGCTTCAAAATTCAGGGGACTATGTGGCTCAGATTTCCTTAGCCCAACAATCAATTTCTCCCATCTCTTTTCAATTCTGGAAGAGGCAAGCTTCCAAAACAGATACGGTTGGCTTTTGAATTCCTCATATACTTGCTTTCTGACATCAAATATTTTCTCTTTTTGCTTGATTATTGAACCCATATGCAATAGTGAGCTAGGTTTTTAGCATTGTGTAAGGATCTATCCTTTTTGATCGCAGTGGTATGGGCTCATCCCTTTCAACTTCTTCATAGGCTTCCAGTCGTTTGCCATAATTGGTTTCATTGGCTGCCCACGACATAAGTGACCTCAAATGAATATCACCAATGTAAAGAAGTGGGTTCCACTCTGTTTCAGAGGAAATTATCAATCCATGCAAATAAAATTCACATAAAGAATTCTTTAGCCAAGTAGGAGCCACTTGGTATGCATCATAAAATTCTTTGGATGTATGAATAACATGATCTAGATTCCTTAAAATTCTCATTAACTGAAACCAAAGAAATTGTTCCTTTAGGCACATGGCATAGACTCGAGGCGGTGGTCTACACTCCACAATCTTACCAGTTATTTTCATCATTTCGTCCATTTTCTTTTTCATCTCCTGGATTTCCTATTTCTGCCTTTCAATTTCTCTTTTCAGTTTCTTCTTCTCTTCCTCCCAAAGACTTTGTTGAATTTCAGTCTTGGCTAAGTGGCGGAAACTCAGGGTTTGAAATGTGACCGGCCTCCATGTGGTCCTAAGGGATTCCAAAAATTTAATCAAAAATGTCTTTTTGTAGACAACCATGGCTTGACAAGTTGAAGGGGGTAATGAAGCTTCATTGGCCACTTCCAATTGTTCAGGTTGTTCTTCCTCTTGCTGCAGGATGAATTCCTGTTGTTGTGCAGGAGGAGATTGTACTTCCTCTGAAATTTTCCTAGCTGCCTCAGCCAAGTCATCAAGACTTAGCATTCCTCATTGAAAGAATCTAACCTCAGAAAATAGTTTAGCCAACCAAAATTATTGAATGCCTACACTGTTTGAGGATTCTGTGTTAAGAGCTCATGAGCTATAGGCTCATGTCTTACCAATTGACCACCCATATTTGCAAATTACCTCTGCTGAGTTTCCAGAAACTCAAACCTTTTCAATTTTTTTTTTGCTTTGTTATGCTTTAGTTTGCTTTTTTCAGTTTTGTCATCACTTTCTCTTCTTTTCCAAGAATGACTCGAAAGATAATTGCATGTAATGATTATTAGGAACTACTCATATCAAGCAGTTAATGTTGTTTAGATAAAACACGCAACCATATTTGGAAAGTACAAGAAGAATAAAAATATCTTATTAGTTGTGACAACGACATAAGAAAAGGTTTGAAATGGATTATCCCACCCCCTACTTAAGAGTTGACATGTGTCCACACATGGGTGAAAGGACAGGCAAAGCATGGGCGATAAAGACTGATATACACATAGTAGTTGTTGAATAAATGAAATAAATAAATAATGTGATTAAGAGAAGATATCACATACCTTTCAATTAATGCTCGTACGTGTTGGGAAAATCACAACGCACCATGAAATGACGGCTGGAATAGAAACCATGAATGAGGTGGTACGACAGGATGGATGACGTGGAAGAAAAGATAATGAATGACGGTGATAGATGGAAAACAGAGAATGTGGCATCCTTGAAAAGGAAACCTTTATTATGTGCATGCAACATGGAATTTAAAGAGATGTTGTAGGAGAAAGACCGAAGTCTTTCGCTGCAGGAAGATCAGTGACCTTATTTGAAACAAACTGTTGCATAAATTCATCTTTGGATGTTGGCTTATGATACAAACGAAGATGGTGTCCATTAACGAGTAGCTTGAATCGAACTGGATCTATTGTAGCCAACTGCACTGAGCCATTATCAAATACATGTTCTATTTCATAAGGACCAAGCCAGCGTGTGTTTAGTTTACCTTGATTTTCTTTGTATTTGGAGTCATAGAGCAGCGCCCAGTCACCGATAGAGAATTGCTTAGTTTGAATATGACTGTCATGCCATTTCTTTCTTTGCTATTGGATAGTTTCAGTATGCTGCAGGGAAACTTTCCTCATCTCATCCAATGCATTCAGCTGTAGGAGGCGTTCCTTTTGAGCCTCAAAAATATCAATGTTAAGTTGGAGAGCATTTCTTAAGGTCTTATGCTCAAATTCAATTGGCAACATGGCAGTCTTACCATAGAGTAACTCAAAAGGAGTAAACCCTGTAGTTGTTTTCCATGTTGTCCTATAGGCCCAAACTACTTTAAGAAGACAGCTACTCCAATCCTTCTTGTGTAATTGGACTGTCTTTGTAAGGATTGCCTCAATTTCTCTGTCGGTAACCTCTGCTTGACCATTGGCTTGAGGGTGATAGGAGCTAGACTTTCTATGCCTGATCTTGTAATCATTCATTAATGTAGTGATTAAGTTGGATGTAAACTAAGCTCCTTGATCAGTAACAAGTTCCCTTGGGATTCCAAACCTTGTAAAAATCTGCTCATACAGGAACTCAACAACTTTATTGTCATGGGCATGTGTCATTGCTTTCACTTCCACCCACTTGGTTACATAATCAGTACACACTAGAATATATGATTTCCCATTGGATGGAGGATCAATAGGCCCAATAAAATCCATGCCCCATTTGTCAAAGGGACTGACTACCACTTGAGGATTTAGGGGCATTTCATCAGACCTTGTTGGTCTCCCCATGCGTTGACATCTGTCACATTTCCTGGTGTAGGCTGCTGCATCTTTGTGTAGTGTAGACCAATAGTATCCTGTATTAAGCACTTTCATAGCTATTCTCTTAGCTGCAAAGTGTCCGCCACAAGGCTCATCATGATAGGCATACAAAATGTCATAGGTCTCATCTTCCTTCACACATCTTCTCATGACTTGGTCAGGTCCTGTATAAAATAAACAATCTGCAATCCATGAAAAGTTGAAACTTTTCTCAACCAGCAATTGTCTTTCCTTTGGTGAGAAGTGAGTTGGAATATTGTTGGCTGCTAAATAATTTGCAATATTTGCATACCATAGAGTTTGAGCAGCAATAGAAAATATATGTTCATCTAGGAAGCTATCATCAATTACCTCAGAAGTGTCAGGTGTAGGTGTTTGAAGTCTTGACAAGAAATCAGCCACTACATTAGCTCGACCTGGCTTATCAATAACTGTGATATCAAATTCTTGCAACAATAGGATCCATCTTGCTAATCTGCCAGATATGGTAGGCTTATTCATGAGGTACCTTATTGTTGCATGATCTGTATGAACAAATATTTGGTAACCAGTGACATAATATCAAAACTTGTTCAGGACATACACAACTGCTAGCAATTCTTTCTCTGTGACAGTATAGTTTAGTTCAGGGCCTTGAAGATTTTTGCTAATGAAATATATGGCATGCTCAATTGAATTCTCTTTCTGTCCTAAAACTATCCCTATGGCATAATCAGAAGCATTTGTGTGTATATGAAAGGGCAGACTCCACTTTGGTCCTTGAAGAACAGGTGCCTAAGTAAGTAGATTCTTAAGCTGCAGGAAAGACTTGTCACAGGCCTCAGTCCAAGTAAATTTAGAATCCTTAGTCAATAAGGCATATAGTGGACTGGCTATCTTGTTGAAATCTTTGATGAATCTTCTATAATATCCAGCATGTCCTAGGAAGCTTCTAACATCTTTTTGTTTCATAGGTGTTGGAAAAGTTAGAATGATTTCTATTTTTGCAGGATCAACCTGAATTCCTGCTTGAGAGACATGATGGCCTAAAACAATTGCCTCTTGCATCATCATAAAACATTTCTCACTATTCAAAGACAAATTTTACTCCTGACATCTTTTCAACACTTTTTCCAGATTGGCTAATGCTTCTTCATAAGTAACTCCATAAGTGGTGAAGTCATCCATGTAGATTTGTATAGAATCATGAGAAATGTCAGCAAAAATACTTATCACTACCCTTTAAAATGTTGCAGGTGCATTACACAGTCCAAAAGGTAAAATAGAGTAGGCAAAAGTGCCCCATGGACTGGTAAAAGTTATTTTTTCTTGATCTTCAGGGGTGATTCTAATTGATTATAGCCATTGTATCCATCCAAAAAGGAGAAATACTTTTTCCTAGACAATGAGTCTAGTACTTGGTCAGCAAATGGCAGTGAAAAATGATCATTTTTAGTTGTTGTATTCAGCTCCCCGTAGTCTACACAAACTCTCCATTTTCCACCTTTTTTAGGGACAATCACCAATGGAGATACCCATTTACTGTCTGAAATTGGGTAGATGAAACCAGCATCAAGCAATTTTTGAAGCTCTGTTTTAACTATTTCCCTAAGTGCTGGATTTATCCTTCTTTGAGGCTACCTTATAGGTGAACAATCTTCCTTAATATAGATCCTATGAGTACAGAGCCGAGGATCGATTCCCTTCATATCTCCATAGTCCCATGCAAAAGCTTTGTGTTGATCTTGCAGCATCGTGACAAGGGCAGCTTGTTGAGATTGAGGTAGCTTATTATTGATGTTTAGACATCGGCCTAAAGACACTTCTACTTGCTTGGTAAGATCATTCATGGAGGCTGCTGATAAAGGTGGTGTCTGTATTTCATATGGAAGCAAATTATGATAAACCGCAAGAGATTCAGGTGATAGATTATTAGAATTCAGTTGCTACAGGAAACACTGCTGAAGACTGCTATCTGCAGTAGATGGGCTACTCAGATCAGGGTTGGACTGCAAAATGTGTAAAAGTAGGTCATCCTCACTCTGAAGCTAGGAGAATAGATTAGTTTGCAGCATCATTAGCTGAGCTAATGAATTTACTTCTTTAGTTTCTTCTCCTAAATCTGGCCAAATTGGTTGAGACAAGTCTGGCTGACGCTGGGCAGGTGGATATAAAGCCAATTTCTTTCTTAACTGACCATCAAAAATTGCCACGTCTCTTGAATGACATCCTATAAAAGCATCAGCTGTAGCCAACCATGGTCTACCTAGGATAATAGGATATCCTCCCAAAGTTGTCTTAGTGGACAATATGGTGAAGTCTGCTGGGTATTCCCAAGACTCCAGGATGACAATAACATCTACCATTCCATCAGGCTTTACTATGGAACTATCAGCAAACTATAGGATGGTAGGTGTAGACCGAATGTTTAGGATATTCAAATACTCCATTGTATTCTTAGTCATTACATTAATGGTTGCACCAAGGTCAATCAAAACATTTAGATTTTCCATAAATTGGGACATCTTTAATGGCTTGAAAGAGGGGGATTTGAATGTGTACATTCTTTAACTGATCCAAAATATCAAATGTAGGCTCTTCCATAGAATTTGATGTAGTAATTTGCAATCTCTGAGGAAAATGCGGCTTAGCCTGATGCTGCAAGACAAGCTGCTTAGAGACAGTATCTGACACAGGTATATTATTTGTAGGATCAGTCTATTGTTCATAGGAAGAGTTTGGAATCTCTGTAATGACAGGCGGGTGTGGAGCAGGGAGAGTGGTTCCAGATCTAAGATGGATATCATGAACATTTAGGGCATAAGCGAGATACTGATTGGCTTCTGCAAAATACATAGGCTGTTGTTGTTATTGTTGCTTATTGTTAGGATTTGGCAATGGTTGAGCAGGCATATGCGTTTGTTTTGGAGGTCCAGTATTTGTTGTAGGTGCTGCAGAAGGTGGCATGAGAGCCAAAGGTTGTGGCTATTGAGGCTGCAGGAAGGTAGGGGATTGGTTCTGCCATTGCTGTGGACTTCTCCATTGAGGGTTCTACTGCCAGTTATCTGGGGGTGGAGTCCATTGTCCTTGTGGCTATTGCCAACCTCCTTGAGGAGATTGCCATTGAGGACTCTGATAGTTAGGCCAATGTGATTGAGGGGTATTCCAAGGTGGTGATGGGCCATATGTAGGTTGCCACTGGTTATTATAATTAGAATAAGGATTACCAAAAGTCAGAGGATCTTGAGGCATACCTTATCTTTGAGCCCATGGTCACCTTTGTGCGACAAAGAATACTTGGTCATCATCACTCTCTACCATCTTAAAGTTAGTAGGTAATTGCTTAGCCTCCAGGTTAGCCACCATCTTGCATCTACAGCCACATTTCTTCTGTCTGCAATGTGGATAGAACTTAGCCAAGATTGCTTCAGCTTCCTCATGTTTCTTCCGAGCTTGCATAGTATCCAACTATGTAGCCATGTTGTTTATGATATCCTGCTTGAAATTTGACAACAAATTTGTGATCTCCATCCATGAAACTCCACTAGTAGAGGACTTTCCCACTGTGGCTTGATGACCTCTACCCTTCTTAACAATTGCTCGAGAGTAATTAAGACATATCTTCTTGATATCATCCCAAGGCAGTTGAGTTATATCACCTCCTCCCATCAGGTCTAGGGCATCTATACAGGTATCACTGATTCCCCTTAGAAAAAATAGTTTCTGAGATTCTTCATTGAGAGTATGGTCTGAATTCTTTTTTAGGGAAAACAAGAATCTTGAGATATAGTCTTCCAGGCTTTCATCCTCCTTTTGTTGAATTCTGAATATATCATCTCCTTTACTACCATTCTTACAATATTCCTTGTATTTCTCAAGAAATTTTGTTTGCATGATTGCCCAACTATCAACATCTCTTCCCAAACTCATAAACCATCTAAGAGCTCCTTCCTTCAAAGTAGAAGAAACAACTTCATCCTGTGAGCATCTGAAGTGTAACCATAGCTTCGATAGAGGATGTCAAATTCAAACAAGAAAGTGTCTGGGTCCTCTGTAACTAGTCCATAGAACTTGGGAAGCAATGAAGAAGGAATATTTTTAAGGTTATCATTATCTTGCTGAGCAATGATGGGGAACTCAAAAGCAAGAGGTTGATTAGGTGGATTTCGTGCCATATTTGCTTGATGGAGTATCAGAGCAAATGGATTTTCTTCTGGTTCTTCGTCAGCTGGGTCAAATGGCAATTCAACAAATAGGTTTTCAGCAAATGGATTGATATCTTGGTCTCCTTCTTCCTTAAATAGATTATAAGTTGGTTCAGGATTGTTATCAATGAATGGAAGGTCAAGGAGGAATCTTCCTAGCGCGTCTCTTCTTCTATGCATGCAATAGAATGAATGGTGAATTGAAGGAATTTTGAAAATGCTTGAATAACAGGCTAAACTACTGCTAACAATGACTTATGACAGGTTCTTAGCTTGACACCATCCCTGGAAACGGCGCCCAAAAAAGGATATAAAAGTCACGAAAAATCCTAACCTGGGAATTGGACATTCCAGCAGGCAACTAACATCTTCTTAAGGTCATTCATTTACTTTGTCAAACCAGGGAACGTATACTTGAAATGGAGCGGCACTGTATGTGCACTAAGAACCAGTTTCAGTCACGATTTACCAGAAATAAATGTGTGAAAGGAGTTCTACTTATGATATAGGAATGTAATGCGAAGCCTTCTAAACTTAATTAAAGCAGAAACCATAACAACTATAACTGAGAAACAAACTATGAACTAGCGTTATGCTACAGGAACAAACACAGGGATGGATTCTTGATGCTGCAGGAACAATATAAGACTGAGTTTGCACTGAAACTTCAAGAAAAAAATCTAACTTATGACCAACAGAAAATAAATGACTAACTAACTAATTACAGATACTTACTAAGTGGGCCCCCTTAGCAAGCATCAACTAATTATGCAAGGATTGAACTCAGAACTTCATCAACTTTTATTCATAACTCAGAATGATATACATTGTTTGCTCATATGAAAACTAACACAAAAATTTGTCTCTTATCATAATACTAACTCTTACATGCTATGCTTTCTATGCTCATTATGCTTGCTCACTCACGCAGGAGGAACACTTATTTAAACTAGAAAAATAACTAACTACCTAACTTAACAGAGAAAGATGTGGACATAAATGAATCCTGAAACCGAGGAACAAATTTCTCATAAATGAAAATATATCCGTTCAACATGATCCAGAGAATTTAGCATTCCACTCTTTCCAGATTAATGATCATTAAGTTTCTTCCCAACGACCTGGACAGAGAGTCTTCGCTGGAACAACTCCCTCGATGTCGTGCAAGAAATGGACTTTACTGCAGGGCCGAGATCCGCTGCGCTTGACTCGTTCATGCTCCCTTCAACAACCTACGATGCACAAGGTGATAGAGGCGAAAGAAAGCATTCGTGGCAAACAACACAATCCATTCATTAATCACATATTAAATCTATCCCATTATTCAAAAACCATATGCATTATATCAGTCATTTGGAAGGTCAAACAAGGTAATTAATAAGACACATCGAGATGTTGGGCTGCAAGAATATAGGAATGTATTGCTATAGGATACTACCCATTTTGGATAAAGAGTCTTTAATAAAGAGTTAAAACATCCATTAGCAGCAAAAGTAGAGATATTAAAAAATACATCATGATACTCAAATTATGAGCATATCCTGAGCTTATCACCCACCAAAAAATTTGGTTCTCAAAATGATTGAAAACCCCAAATCTCAAAGCTTGGTGAAGATTGAGCTTCTTGAAGATCTTCCCTCCCCGAAGCCTAAAAAATCTAGCAAGAAATCCCAAAGGCCTAAAAATTCTGGTAAGAAAGACCAAAGCCCTGATATTGCCATATGGATGGATTTACTTGCGGTCACACCTAAAAAAAGAAAAGATGTCTTGATGGAGTTGGGAACTAAAAAAAGGAGGAGATTGATATTGAGTGAATTGGGAGAAGAGGTGGATACCATAACTATTTATGATGATAATGATATGGAAGGTTTACACCAGGGTGGTAGAAGGTCAAAAAGATTGGCTATGGCGGCATCAAGAGGAAAGGAGAAGAAGAAAAATGCTCAAAGCCCGGAGGAAAAAAGAACCCAAAGCCCTTCAGAAAGTGTGAGAAACAAGATGAAGATGAAAATGATTCCTCAACAGAAGAAATTCTAGATAGTCTTAGTGGAGACTCGACTGAAGAAGAGGAATCATGGGCTGACAACGAGGATGGTAAGGGTGATGAGGAAAGGGAGGTGTCGCAGTAGGAGATTGTTTGAGATGAGGAGGAAGCAAATCAAGATGGGGTTGAGAATACTAGCAAAGCAAAAATTAAAGATGAAGAGCATAAGAATGGGAGATTTAACAGACTAGAGGAGAGGATGCAAATTCTAGAGTAGAAGATACTTGAGAAGGCGGGGGACAGCAAAGTCCAAGCCCTGGAAAATCTAATTAACGGAATAATAGAGGAAAGATTGAAGGCGTTGGAGAAATGAATGCAAGCAAAAGGAAATTTCCATAGAATTTAGACCCTTGAAGAAGTAGTTAAGAATGTGTGTATGGTGGTTGATGATGTGATGAAGAAAGTTGTTATGGCTACTGTCTCAGGGATGGGAAAAATCAAAAAGCAACAAAAGAAGAAAGCAACGGGTGATGGTGAGGACCTAGCTGGTAAGATGGAGCTGAAGGCAATTGTGCATGGTACTGTTGAAGATCTGGTCAAAGCTTGGAAGTTGATAGAGGATGCTTAGCCTGGTTGCTTTGCTGTGTTGGCTTCTTTTGTTTTTTGATGCTTATTTCTACTATGTTTAAAAGGATTGTTGCTACTGGTTATGGTTGTGGGTGCGTGAACTTAAATTTTTATAATGTTGTGTATATTTTAAGTAGGAACATTATGATAGATGTGTATAAGTACTGTAGATGGATAGGGAAGGATGCTACTAATGATAGTTTTTGGTTTTTTTATTCATATGACATAAATGATATGTTTGATTGAAAAGGGATTGGTTAAGCATTTTGGTTGGGGAATTGGGAAGTTGGGTGGGCTTCCTATTTTTGTTGTTTCTCACCACCAGTTGTTCTTTTCATGATGTACTTTTTGTTTGGGTCAGGTCCCTTTTTCCCTGCTTAATCAATCAAAAACATGAGATACATATTTTTTCTTTGATTTATGATATTGACAATTGGATTTTGTTAAGGATTTTTAGTTGAGTTTGTAGAGGAGATCTTACTTGAAACAACTTATCACTTTGAGGTGTTGGTAGAAGGACATGTTATGTATTATGATTTATAGGTTTTTCTCTTTTTCTATAGCTACTTCTTAGAGGTTTATTTTCACATGGTTTGATACGGCGAACTTGGGAGGGTTATGGCGACTTGTTGTGAGAGATTATGTAGTAGTTTTGTTGCATGTGTGGATCATGGTGATTGTTCTTTGTTACTAAATATTTTTATTAAGAGAAAAATATTGGTATGAGTGTTTATTGCTAGACTCAAGGTGTACCTTGATCTATTTTCAAATTTGGCTTTACCCATGTAATGGGAGTTCCTAGATGTATATGTTCTTTATTGACATGTTTTATACATGGAGCTTGTGATTGTGGTTTATGGGTTGGATATGGTTTTGGCATGAATTATACTAATATTTTATACCTTTGGAGGTATTGATGATTGGATTTATTATCATTTGTTGTGGTTTCTATTTCTAGTCATGTGGGGTTTTTCTTCATTTAGCATCAACTTGGATCCTTTGTTATCAATTGGATTTGATATTTGTGTTCTTTAGTTTGGTGCATCTTCACCTTGGCTTATTCCTTTTTTCCATAAGTGGCATGTTGGAGGATGAGAGTTCTTTCTTGAGATGGTGTTCACACTAGATGTTATTGCAAGTATCTTTATGGAACACAAGAGCATACTAGAGGTTCACATGGTTTCATAAATATCTACGATGATGTATTTCATCCATTAACCCTTATGCAATATATATAATGAGTGGGAAAGTGCTAGGAAAAGGGTGTTATAAACCTTGCACAAGAAATAACTATTTTAATTATTTAAAATAAATATTTATTTATGGTGCATCATTAGGAGATGTGTTTATCAATTTTAAATATTTATTTGGTTCCACTTGTAAAATTGAATTTGACATTGGTTAGATATTTATGTGTGGGTTGCACATGGAAAATATATTTAATATTGGAAAAACTTGTTTCTAAGAGATAAATATTAAGGTCAATGATTTTGAGGCACATGGTTTTATCTTACCACTTGGTTGTTATGTGTGAGCTTCAATCTATAAAAGCAAGAACATGTCTAGTGGCTAAGATTGGTTGGTTGGTTTGAGGGTTTTGTCATTTGTATTGAACTCTCTCTTTCTAAGTACACATGTGAAGCATGGCTTAGGATGTGTGGTTACATGATTGGACACATGGAGAATGCATTGGAGGATCTTGATGTTTTAGAAGTATTTATGAAGAATTTGTAAGTGTATTGTAATGTTTTATGGTTGAATAATATATTAAATGTGGATTCTTTTAGAGGTTGCATTTTTACCTCTCAAAGGTTTTCCCAAGGTATATCTTGTGTAATCTTGTGGTATATATTTTATCTTTATATTATTTGTTATTATGTAAGGTTATATGCATGTTTTTCTCTCATAGGGTTGTGTAGGAAATAGTTCGATCAACCTAATAATTTCCTAACACCAAAAAACCACTAAAAAATAATACCACTATCCTAAAAAAGGTCTCAAAACACCATGGTATGAATTCTCATGACCCTCACATGTGGAGTCATTCTATAATAGAAAATAACTCTTACACAAGTATCTTTGACTTCCATTATGCAAGTTGGATACATAATTACATCCCATACCCATTGATAATAGAAGATGCTCTCAGAAGTTCAGTATGTAACCCCTTATTCAGTGCCTCATTATAGACAATATTTTCAAGTCTCTAGAGAATAATAAAATCATTACATATGCCATCACCCTCACATAAGTGCCTCATTTGTCCATTCCATGTTGTTTGTAGATACATACATTATTTATCGATATAAAACAATTAAATTACATATACACTTAGGATATGTAAGTTGAATAACATATATAATCCTAACACTAAAGTGAGTGCATCCAAAAGAGAAGAAAAGACAACAAACAACTCTATAAAGGATGAAAAATTGCACACATGGTGAAATTGTGCCTCCATAAAAAAACCCTTAGCAATAAGATAAAAAACACAAAAGCCTTAAGAATGGAAAAATCAAATATAACACAATGTACAAACACATCAAAACTAACAAGGCATGCATGGTGAGATGTTAAAAGAAAAAGGGCATGATAATCCATGATAAATGTTCTAGCAAGAATGTACAATCCAATGGTAGGTAGACAAGGATTTGATGTATAATAATGATAAAAACCTTTAACCCTAAATAAGATGTGACAATAAAAATAAAGGGTGGATCCAAACTCTAATAAAATTTTAAATGAACAATAAACATTTAGAAAAATTAAATATAAAATTATAATGTAGAAAGAAAAAAAACTAAGGGGTGTAAGAATGTCAAATATACAAAAATATAAAGGAAAATAACCCATCTTTACAAATATCATAAGTGAAAATTAATTAAATAACAAGGATAAATAGATTTATCTTTTGCTAGATGGTTTCCTAGCAAATATTAGATGAGTATAATTAATTAAGACCTGTCCATTAATAATACACTTAAAATTTCTTAATTAAATTGATAAACAATGATTAATTCAAAAAGAATAATACAAATCCAACTTTAAATTTTGAATTTAGAAGTGCAAATACAAAGATCAATTTTACAATGCATAAATTCTTAAAATATAAGAAATTAAGATCAATCAAGACTCATAATTTACAAACTTTTATCCCACTTGTACACTAGTTATTAGTACTTGGCAATACTATAACAATGGTTTTTTCTTGATTATTAATAAATTCTTTGACAACAAATAAGAAATCATTATTTGTATTCATGAAATATTTATATTTTCTAAAGTAGAAATGTAAGGTTTATAACTTTAAAATGTTTCTAAATTATTTATTGTTGGTCTAAGGTGTTAGAAATTAAGTTTTTTTTAGGATTTCTTTATATTTAATAAATAAATGTCAATTCTAAATAGTTTTTTATTTTTTATTTTTTATTTATAATATTATAAATAAAGTAATTTTTCAAAAATCATTAATAATAATATTATATTTTAATTTTTAATGATTTAAAAAATATCAAGAAAAGAGCTCTACTTGTGAATGTGAATTGAGAATTCTAGAATTGTGAATCATTGTTGCGAACCAAGAAAAACTAAATTTGTGAAAAAAGCGAATATTTTAAGTGAAAATACAGGTGAAATTGATAGCAAAATTCTCTCAGACTACAATAGTTCCATCTATTCCCCCAAACATAGCTAAATAAAATACAAAATTAAGATGCGAATAAGAAGGGGGAAAGAAGACTGGCGATCCAAGCCAAGTACATAATTCAGATACCCACACTATATAACATGGCTGAATAACATAGTCATCTCTCGCCCTATCACCAAAACAAAGGATGGAAATGATGCATCATCCAACATGCTAGTAAAAGATCATAATCTCAACCTAGCCAAAGAGTAGTCACGTAACACAAATGAAAGAAGAGAATCCATCAAAGAGAAGAAAAACTTCAGAAAGTTACAACTCAGAAAGTAGGAAAAACCTAACAAAAGATCAAACAAATAGAAATTAAAATGTTGGAGGTAGTAAAGAAGGTGGAAAAGACTTTAGAAATAGATGTTCATAAAGAAACAAAGGAAGAATTTGAACTCCTTCAGGACTTCTCCATCATATGCAAAATAATTGAGCCTAGGAAAACAAGGGAAACCATTGAGAAATGGGCTAGGGAAAATTGGCAAAGAGATTATGCAGTTAAATTCCTACCAAACAACTTTTTCATAGTAGCCTTTATGGTTCAAGAAGACATGGAAGCAATCCTACAAAGTGGTCTTTAGGAAATAGAAGGAAGCCCCATATACATGCAAAAATGGGAGTCAAATTTTAACCCACAAAGCCACAATCCCTACACAGAGGCTAAATGGATTAGGCTATACAACATGCCTATGGAGTATTGGACAAAAGAGTGTTTGGAAAAAAAATTGCAGGTCTCTAGGCACCTTAATAGAGATTGACACACCTCTACTAGAAAGAAATTCCTATCTTTATGCTAGACTGAAGATAGCTGCAATCAGAAAAATCCCAAAAAAATCAAATAAAAAACCAACAATGGGATTTGGTTGTAGGAGATATGATTGGAAGATAAGAAATTCTTCTGCACAAAGTGCAAAAGAAGAAATCAATTGACAAAAATGTGCAAAATCCCACAAAAAAGTGACCAAGGTCTGGAGGAAAAATGAAGAAAGCAAAAAATTGAAGGCCTTCAAAACCATGGAAGGTGTAAGCCCTAAAGAGAAGCCTAAACTAGAAAACCACCTACAAGAAGAGGGTAACTCAAAAAGCAACCGGGAGGCACTTAATTAGGATAGTGAAAAAGAGGTAGTGGCAACCAATTTACAATAAAATCTAGAGGTTGACATGGAATAGATAAATCAAAGGGCTGATGTGGAAAAAGAAATTGCATCAAAAAGAAAAAGAGAAGAAGAATTTGATGAGATAGATATAATAGAACCCAGATGCATATCCCAATCTACAACTTACTTGTTAGAACCAACCAAACTATCAAAGAAAAGGAAAGGTCAGAAAACTCACAAGCAGTTGATGGAAGAATTGGCAAATGAAAAATGCATTAAAAGCATCATCAATTTCCTAAAAGACAAAAATGGAGAAGAGCACTCCCAACCTAGGGAGCTATGAAGATAGCAACTTGGAATGTCAGGGGCTTAAATGCCCCTAACAAGAGACGCTTAATAAAGTGTCAATTAGAAAGTGTAAACTTAGAAACCATCCTAATACAAGAAACCAAGCTAGAAGCAGAAGATAAAAAATTCATCCATCAAGGCGGCTGGGAAGAATCATATTAAAAAGCAAATGGAACAGTAGGTTGATTTGGGAATCCTATGGTGTAACAATACAATGGATTTGAATATAATGGAAAAGGAAGCAAACTGGATGCTTTGCAAGGTTTCAAGTCTCAGATGTAATCTCAAGTTCTTCCTCTTTAATGTCTATGGTCCAAATAGAAACCAAGACAAAGAGAAACTATGAGAGGTACTAAGCCAAAAAATCTCCATATTAAGTGACAAAAGGATCATTATAGGAGGAGAATTTAATGTTATGTTAAGAATAGAGGAAAATCAAGGAGGAAATGGAATGATTTCAACTTCTATGAGATCCTTTGGGACCTTCCTAACAAAAAATAACTTGCTAGATATTCAAACAAAGGATGGACTTTTCACATGGTCAAATAGGTGGTGTGGAGATGGTAGTATAAGAGAGAAGTTGGATAGATTCATCTGCTCATAAAATTGGTTGGAAGCGAATTCGATGCTAGAGTCAAGCATCCTTTTGTTGATAGGTTTAGATCACTTACAGATCAAATTACTAATCAGAGAAGAAATGAACCACCGTAAAAACTACTTTAAAATTGAGAAAATGTGGTTCAGGAAGGATGACCTAGTGAACCTAGTAGAATCATGGTGGAAGGAGGCGTCGAAATGTGTTGGGACCAAGAGCTTCATCTTTACAAACAAATTAAAACACATCAAAACGAAATTGCAAGTATGGAATCGTACAATATTCAAAAACATATTTACTGTGAAAGAAAGGTTAGAGGAAGAATTGACAGATTTGAACACCAAAGTAATGAAACAAGGCATGTTCCAAAATGATTACTAGAAGGAGAAGGCATTAATGGAAGATTATAATGAAATACTGGCAAGAGAGGAGGAGTACTGGAGGTCCAAGTCAAGGGAGGTTTGGTTAAATGAGGGTGATGCTGACATAAAATTCTTTCATAATACAACCAAAATAAAGGTTGCACATAAAAGGATAATGTCAATTCAATCAACCGATGGCAGGCTACTAGAGGCCTCAAAGGAAATAAAAGAAGAATCAATTAAGTTCTTTAAACAACTCTTGGCCCCGGAAGGATTTGTAGATCTATTAAATGAATCTAGAATCCTAACAAATATACCAAAGCTAGTGACACTGGAAGAAAAAACCATGTTGATTGCTCCCTTTATAGTGGAAGAAATAAAGAATGTAGTCTTCCAAATGCATCCTCACAAATCCCTAGGACTAGATGGGTTTCCAACATTCTTTTATCAAAAATACTGGTACTTTCTGGAAAAGAAAGTATTGGAAGTGGTAGAAGATTTTAGGAAATAGAAGAAATTTGTAAAACATATTAATAATATAGTAGTGGCCCTAATACTATAAAAGGAGGCTTGTACCACTTTTGGGGACTATCAACCAATTTCGTTATGCAACATGATTTACAAAATTTTATCCAAAGCACTGGCTAATAGACTGAAGAACTTGTTGGAGAAAATTATCTCAAAAAACCAAAGTGGGTTCACACCTAGAAGGGATACTGTGGACAACATAATAATAGCAAATGAGTCCCTACACATAATCAACAAAGAAAGAAGCACAAGCATGATGATGAAATTGGATGTCAACAAAGCTTGTGACAAAGTAAGGTGGTGCTTTCTGATAAGAATCATGGAGTAGTTTGGATTTTGCAAAGAATGGCTCCAAATGATATATTATTGCATTTCATCAGTAAGATACTCAGTCATAATCAATAGTGAGCAATGTGATTTCTTTGAAAGCACTAACGACATCAGAAAGGGAGATCCAATAGATTTCCTTTCCTATTTGTGAGAATGGCAGAGGCATTGAGTAGGCATATAGCACACTACCAAGAGCAAGGTAACTGGAAAGGTCTACAGATAGCACAAGGCATAGAGCCTACTACCCATCTACAATTTGTAGATGACACAATACTATATGGAGAGGCGTCTATCAATGAGATTGAGATGATTAATAAGTGTATGGAAAAATACATCAATGCTTCAGGCCAACAAATTAATAAGGAGAAATCCAAAATTTACATCTTTAACGCAAAAAAAGTGTTGCAGAGAAGAATAGAAAGAATTATGGGGTACACAATTGATGAAATCCTATGCAAATATCTAGGGGTACCAATCTTTAAAAGAACCATAAGAACTAAATTATGGGAGTAGACAAAGGAAAGGTGTAGAGACAAAGCCTTAAGATGGAGAGGGAAATGACTCACACTAGCAAGACGTATCATAATGATAAAGGTTGTGCTATCAACTATACCAATTTACACAATGGAATGCATGTAATTGACAAATAAAGTCTAAGCCTCGAGGTTGGAAAGCATCCTAAAGCACTTTCTATGGGAAGGGTCTAATGAACAACACCAGGTCCCTCTAATACATTGGGATAAAGTCTGAAAAAATTAGGAAGAAGGTGACATAGGTAAAAAGAACCTAAAATCAAATAATCTAGCGTTAGGTTCCAAATTAATCTAGAAAATGTACCAAAAACCTACATTGTTGTTGTGCAGAATATTACAGCAAAAATATTTCTGAACAATGCAATTCCTGAGAGAATTCTCATAGTTGTTAATCCAAGAGAAGGCTCACATGTATGGAACTTTATGTTAAGCTGTAGGCACATAATAACAAACCACCTAACATGGCAAGTTAATGATGGTATCAAAGCAGACTTCTAGCAAGACTCATGGGGTGGGCACAAACCAATGGTGGAGGACCCATAACTATCTCCCCACATCCCTACAATCACAAAAAGGATTGACAGTCATGTCCATGACTATATCAAAGTGGTTGAGAATGGTTTATGTGGGTGGTTGAAAATTTAACATGCTCGAGTGGAGCAATTAGCATGGGAAAGATTCTCAAAAATAATGCAAGAAAGGCATATTTTCCTAAATAATCAAGCAGATAAGATAATTTGGTGTGGGGCTAAATCAATAAAATATTTAGTCAAGTTAGGATATCAAATACAGTTGGTACAAGGTGAAAAAAATGGCCAAACAAATTATGTTGGGTACAAGGGATATTGCCTAAAGCAGGGGCCTTCACATGGACTACATTGCATGGAAGAATACTAATAGGGGATTGATTGAAGTAAATAGGAATAGAAGGTCCTACTTGGTGTGTAACGTGCAAAACAAGTGATGAGAGTGTTGATCACCTCCTCCTAAATTACCCATACACGTCCCAAGTTTGGGACTAGTTAGCAGGAAAGATGTAATGGTATTCTCCAAGAAACAACAACTTATGGGACCTATTCTTAAGCTAGCCCAAACTCAGAAAGGATTCATTTTGGGGGAAAATATGGTTGGTCTCTCCTTCAATCACTATTTGGAACATTTGGAAAGAGATGAATAGGCACATCTTTCAAGACAAGTCTAAATTAGTTAAGGATCTAACAAATATCATAGAGAGGAATATAGTGGAAAGATTGAATGCCCAAATCAAACAAAAAAGAAAAAAGTTCACAATTTGGGACAATGAACTAATGAAAAGGTGGGACTCACTAAAGGGTCCCCCCTTTTATCAATTTTCCCCAGAATCCAAGGTCAAAAGACATAAATCTAAATGGTGTTTCCCACCAAAAGGAAAACTAAAAATCAACACAGATAGTGCTTCATAGGGAAACTTGGGAAAGTTAGGGGTAGGATACATAATTTGAGATAGAAAAGGGCACTTAATAGAGACCTTATCAATCAAAATCCTGAACTTAACAAATAACACTATTGAAATTGAAGGAATCCTAAGAGGACATCTCTTATGCAAAGAGAGAGGCTTGAAAAATACAGAAATGGAATGTGATTCCACAATTTGCCTCAACATTATCTTAAAGGGCCATATCGAAGATTAGAACCTACAATCCAAAGTAACTAGATTTAAGGAAATCATGGAGGAAGTGTAGGTACAATCTATTAGCCATATCTACCATGAAGTGAACAAGGTTGTGGATCTGTTGGCAAATCATGGTATTGATCAATCAAAAATGCTCATAATATGCAGTCTAGTAGAAAAGTGGCAAGGTCTAGAATCAATAATAGGTGAAAAAGCAAATAATAAAGAGTGAAACCACTGGCCTTCAATCACTTGGTGGGGACAAGGCATTTGTAACCCAATTTTCATTCCAAAATTAAAAGGCAAGTAGCTGTGAAACATAAACCCAAGGTTTTCCTAAAATTTGATTATAAACCACTGGTAGAGGGAAGGCATAAGTTTTCACTGCTAATCTATGCTTTTAACCAATCCTGAATGAAGATCCCATGATCGTACTACCAAATCCAAAAATAGTTGAGGTTTACTTATCCTTAAATGGACATTTTAAACAGGAACAACTCCAAGCATGGAGATACCAGAGACCAAGCACAACCTGAAGAAATTCAAGTGAAATATGGGCGCATTTGAACCTAGGGAATTGACTAAGGCATATCTACTTTTGGGGCTTCAATAGGTAACAATAGTTAAAATTGAACTTGCTTTTTTTCTAGAAGCCAGGTGGCCTAAACTCATTCTCAAAAAAGTTAAATTTAATCTAAGCAAACGACACATTGTAAACTAGGCAATAGAAATCTAGAGTTTGTAAGAAATAGCACACAAACCCCTTAAAATCCAAATAAATGAGATACAAGAGTGATGATTTTGCTCTTCCTCATAAGGTTTTGGAACGTAAAGCAAAACTACAAAGAGGGTCATGAAATTAATAAATAAACAAAAATCTAGCCTTAAGGGCACAACAAGCATTTTGGAGTTTTAATGAGACAAAGCCATTTTTCTTTATCAGTAATTCCTCACCAAGAAAAATACAAACAAAATTAGCAATAGAGTAACAGATAACCCAAATTTATTAAAACCCACTCATATAACATATTATGAGAAAAATACTTCTAGGGTTTCTTTAGGCAAAATGATTGTTATCATTCCATTCGTGAAGGAGTCTAAAACCAAACTAGCATACAGTAGAATGAAAGCAACTATAATGGAAAACACATTTTTTAGACATTTTGAACTATGAAATAACAAAAACTATATCGGTCATTGCAAACAAGGTAATAGAAAACCAGTGTCTGTAAGAAATAGCACACGAACCCCTAAAAATCCGAATAAATAAGATACACGAGTGATGAATTTTCTCTTCCTCATGAGGTTTTGGAATGTAAAGAAAAACTGCAAAGAGGGTCATAAAATTCATAAAAAAAACATAAATCTAGCCACAAGGGCATAACATGCATTATGGAGTTTTACTAAAACAAAGCCATTTTGCTTTATCAACAATTCCTCACCAAGAATTATGTGAACAGACACAACAACAGAGTAACAAATAACCCAAATTTATTAAAATCCACTCATTTGAGATAAATAACACACTATTAAAAAAATATTTTTAGGGTTTCTTTAGATTTCATTAGGCAAAATGATTATTATCATTCCATTCACGAAGAATTCTAAAACCAAACTAACATATAATAGAATGAAATGCAACTATAATGGCAAACACATTTTTTTACACATTTTGAACTATGAAATAATGATAAATTGATGTAATATTTATATATCTTCAACTTATTCACAACCTTAATGGTATTTTGATATTCATGATCAAAATGTGCAATAGGGTATATAGTCAAAAGGTGAAAACATGTGCTATAGCCCTTAGCCCATATTTTCTCTTAAACATTAGGTAAAAGCTCTCAACGTTGGATAAATTTGGATGGTTCTTATATGAGAACATGCCAAAATTTGTCCAAAGCTATCACTCTAGTTGGCTTCAAAAGCATCAAACTCCTCTAACCATTCGAAGTCATCTATAGGCTCAAATTGGTATAAATTACACATAAACTTATAACCAACTAGGGTGCGGCTTCAATGCTCCAAGAGCTCCCCTCCCTTTACATCAAGTAGAAATGGTAGGAAACGAACTCTGGGTGGCATCCCTAGATCCCGAGAGTAAGGAATCCCAATTTCAAGCTAAGCAGCCTCCAAACCCCTTCCATACCACCCAACAAATGTGCATACAACAATTTATGGGTCAACTCTCAATAAAATCCTTAGGAATGCACAGGTCTAGGAGGGAGGTGACAAAATGGGTTGGAATGTCTATGTTAACACGTTAGTGTTCTTCAGACACTAGAAACCTTTCACCTAAAATGAGCCTTACAACTTTCATGGTAAGCAAGCCTCTCTCTATGAGAACAAGCTTCAAATGTTGCTTTGTGATTCAACCCAGGAAAGATAACTAGCTACAATCACAGGTAAGTAGAATTGGGGTTCCCATGATAGTAGAAAAATCTAGGCTCTTCATAGCGCAACCAATCTTGAGGCAAACTTAAAATTGGAGGTATAAGTGTGCAAAATTATGACATTATTTTCCGAATCCCTCAACAATGTTAAACTTACTATAACACACAAGAGCCGAAGTGAAAATCAATCATAACTCAAGAAGGAATTAACTTCACAACAAGTGAGTTGAATTATTTATTAACCTTCATGCAAGAAGTAGTATTGCAGAGCATGTCATTTAACATGTACACCTCCAAAAACATTACCTATCAGAAGATATCATGGGAATGCAAATTGAACGTTGCCTTGGAAAGCTAATGACAAGGAAGTGGGGCCCAATCAAACACATGAAGAGATAGTATTTAGTGCAAAAAGCTGACAAAGCTAAAGTATGAAATATAAAAGGGCCAGCATAACATAAGGTCTAACGTGCAATCTATAATAAAAATTTAAAACCAAGCAAATGGAAACCCATCCATATCATAGAGATAATAATAATTTGTGGGGAGTTATCACCCCTTATTTTCCAATAACACTTACCTTATCAAAAAAATAAAAATATTAATGATTTAATATATTAGATTTTTTAATAATTTAATATATTTTAAATATATTATGTAATAAACTATAATATAATAATATTATATTTAATTCTTAATGATTTAGTATATTAGATGTTTTTAATAATTTAATATATTTTAATAATATATATTTTTATTAATAAAAGTGGTTATGAAGTGCCATACCCTCTTCATTAGATTCAACAAAAAGATTTAAGATACATTGTAAGCCCATCTATAGGCAACTAATAATATACTAGCTAATTGCCATACAAAATGAAGCCCTCTTCAAAAGGGCTTCTTAGTATTTTTTTTCTATTGCTATATTCACATATAGCTTACTTCAACATTAAAACCCAAAATAAGCCAGAAGAAGATAAAGCAAAGCACGCATAGATTGAGAAATCAATACACCTACCCTAGCCCCCCTGCCTAGGCCACATTCATCCCCAAACTCCATATAATAAAGGGAACCCAAGCTGGGTTTGACTACTCAGCAATTCACAGACAAATTCCTCCCCTAAGTGTGAGACCTACTCTAGATGAGGCACGACATAGGATATCCTTCATTCCCCATCGCCAACGTGGCCATACTAGAGCTTCCATAATCTTCTCCACAACCCTTATTTCCTCACCTGCATATAGCAACATTGCCAAGAACATCAACACCACACATGTATTTGTTGGGTATTTGAAGCCCAACAGTTTCTTGTCCATAACTCCCATGCCCTTTTGCCTTCCTTCAAGGCTCTTTTGGGTGATTATGTAATATATGATGGATTGTTGCAGGTGTGTTGATGTATTGTAAAACAAAGATTAATAAAATGAGTTTCCCCTGCTTGAGAGTGGATGTAGTCTTTTAAGATGAACCACTATAAATTTGTGTGTTAAATGTGTTTGTTCTTGATTTTAATTTTTGTTGTTATTTTTTCTTTTGTTTGCAATTGTAAGAGAGGGGGACCACCACATGCAAGACCCCAAGTCACAGAGGGTCAAGATGCGAGAGGCTACCCTAACCTACTTCAACTAAGTGTATGTTTTAGGAAATGAAGGTGAGAATGATGAGGATTTTAGAGTCCTACGATCACTCTGCAATCCCGAGTTTCAAGGTGGGGCTAGGTGAGTCGGTCTTTAGGTCCAACTCTACCTCAGGGATCTCTCTACCCGAGGACGTCAGCACGGACTTTGGACGATAGCGCGACGCACTTGCATCTCAGAAACGCATTGTAGTCCGTACGACCAGACAACAGCCAAGACAAGGTTAAACACACCAAAACGACTTATCAGCCTAGCTTAATGACTTCTAAGAGGAAAAAATAACACTATGAAATACAAAAAGTATAAGCGAAGGTGATAGAGTAGATATACCAAAGCCAAGGTGATAAAGACAATCTCGTAGAAGACCCTGTTCGCCAGCTAGCTCCTCGAAGTGCGTCCACCTACACACATCAAGAGAGAGAATGTTGGGGGTGGCTATGTAGGGGCCTACCTCAGTCAGACCCCCATTTAGGTGTTCCCACCTCCACAGACAACCAATGGAAAAGAGATAAATAAGTGATAAAAACACAAGCACTACAAAAATAGTACTATGCTACTCAACCAAATGATAGAGGAGAGGAGAGGGAAGTTTACCACCTCCATCAAGAGCACTCAAGGCTACTTGGTAGAGAAATGAGAGGAACTCAAGCCTCTGCTGCAATGGCGTGGTCCCAAACTTGCTCTGTCAACATGATGGAGTGTGATATTGCTGCTATGGAATGCTTGGAATGCTAGAATGTGAGTGCAAAAATGAGCTTGAAGTGATGTAGAGTTCTTCCAATCTTCATCCAACCTCCTAATGCAAGTTCAAAGACTTTATTATGAAGGAATGATGAAAGAAACGACCATATTCGAGTCGGGTGGCCGGAGGAGGCATTACAACTTCGCTGCCAATGGGAAGAGTAACGCCTCTGTTGGCTCAACCGTAGGAATCTTCCAGGGATGTAAGCACGCCGCACAGGCATCCCTGACATAAACGCCTCCACCGACACACAAAATGGGCACCAAGTGAACTGCCATCAGCAAGCTTAAGTGAATTAAGCCTCTGACTTAGGTTTTCTAAAGTGTAATAATGCAACAATGGGGATTGCACCTAGGGTGCAAATTCACTCTTATACATTTTGCCCCCACTTTAGCAAGCACAAGTAGTGATGAGTGCTCAATAAAGTAGATCAAGAAGAGAGTGGGGTTAGAGAATTATACCTAAACCGTCGAGGATGCAAACCACAATTTGGCAAACTGGAAGATGCAGGGAGAACAAAAGACTCCATAGCTACTCAGAACTATGAAGTTGGAACAACAAAGCGCCTTACAGGCCCGCAGACCTGCAAGGGGGCAACCTCCAAGATCTCTCACATGGAGGAAGCCCCAAGGAAGCAGACTCCGTAGAGTTAGGAAGCGGTGACATGTCTACCCACAAATAGAACATGTCAAAAGCAGTGACATGTCCACCTGCAGATAGAGCGTGTCTAAAGCATTGATGTGTCTACCCGCAGATAGAACACATCTAAAAGCAGTGACATGTCTACCAGCAGATAGAACATGTCTAAAGCGTCGATGTGTCTACCCACAGATATAACACATCTAAAAGCGGCGACATGTCTACATGCAGACAGAACATGTCTAAAGCATCGATGCGTCTACCCGCAGATAGGAAACATCTAAAAGCGGCGACATGTCTACCCGCAGATAGAACATGTCTAAAGCGTTGATGCGTCTACCCACAAATAGAAAATGTCTAAAGCATCGATGCGTCTACCCACAGATAGAACACATCTAAAGGTGGCGACACGTCTACCCACAGATAGGACATGTCTAAAGCGGTCGATCACACAAACCAAAAAACTTTCAAAGGGGCCCCTCAGGAACTCTTCAAAAGGAGAGGGGTCCACTCAAGGGATGCACAGTTTGAAACAACAAGGTCTAGTCAGGCTGCCCCCAAGCTAGATGTGAAAGGACAAATGGAACGAGTCTAGTCAGGCTGCCCCCAGGCTAGACGTGCAAGATTCCATTTGTTACAAAGGCTTTTGAAGAACGGGTCCTTGAGGAACCCGCCATGAAAGAGGGGGGGTCCACTCAAGGGACACGCAGTTCAAAAGTCACCACCTTAGAGTGATTCGTCATCAAGGGATCCCTTTGAAAGATGTTCACTTCATAAAAGGAATTTGAAAGGAAGGTCATGCCCCCATGCGAGGGGAAGTCAAAGTAGTTCCCACTTCGAAGGAAGGTCTTCAAGTCCTTTCTTTACGAACTCATGATGAAGGAAACATGTTCCGTTAGGGTTCCAAGTTGAGAATGTGCTTCCAAGGAAAGGGTGTTGCGAGGACTTTCGAGAAAAGATTCATTGGTGATGAATTAATTTTCTGAAAGTTGAAGTGTTAAAGAATGTTGCCACACATAGGAGGGACAACTCAAGAAAAGAAGAGAGAAAGATAAAGAGGAAGCGAAAAGCACAAACAAAGAGCACAAGGGGATCTGGTTTAGCAGGGTCAGATCTGTCTGAGCTCATATAATAGTAGGTAACCGCAATGCAAGGCGAAAGATCATTAATCCCCAACGAGATCAAGAAGAATGCACGAAAAACAAAGTAAAAATAAAAGATTGGGTCAACATGGAAGGGAAGCCTAAATGTCCCCGACGCTTTGCATCATCCCCAATTTACCGAAAATCAAGCACAAACATGGAAGAATGATGGTACAAATAGAAGAAGGTTTATGACACAAAAACCATGCCTATATCCAAGCACCGATAAGGGTGATGAGGGTCATCCAAGCACATATAGCACGGGTACAGGGGAACACATCACAAGACACACACACAAGATTAAGAAAAGGGGACCTCCTCTAACATTGCTTGGCCATGAGGTCATCTGCTTCCCAATCCGAATCTTCGTAAGGGGAAGGAGGATGAGCCTGCAAAGGAAAAATGTTAAGAGGAGGGGCATCTGACCCTCCCATAACAAGGGCCAAAGAAGAGGGCCCCTCAAGGTCCTCTCCACTAAGGAGTCAATGCCATCGATTTCGCGAAGATCGTCGATAGGGTCGGGACCTCATCCACAGGTTTGAACATGCACCCCATGGGAGTGTTATGTCTTACTTCAGTGGATGGGACTAGTTGTGCTTGAGATCCACCGCTAGGCTCGTCAAATGATTTGAGAGTGATGACAAACTCAGAAGAGGCTGGGACTAGTTCTTTCACAAGGACAAAACAGGTCATCACAAGGCCACCTTGCAAAGGTGGGCTCTTCCTACATCCCTTATTGCGAGAAGGACTAGCCCCTACCTTCTTCTTCATAGGAGGGGGTGAACTCCCTGTAGATGAAGCTAGAGGTGCAGAGGAGGAAGATGACAGAACCGAAGTGGATACGACCGAAGTGTTAACCATATCCATGGGTTTTGGGAAGGGCTGAATATCTGGAATGGACATCAATAGAGGCGGCTCTGCCGAAGGAGCAATAAACACTTGTACCCATTTAGGGTTAGGTGTGCTTGTGCTAGCAACGAAAGTCGGGAGCGGATCAGGCAGAAGGGACACAACAGGAGAAGAGGACGCTACAGAGGGTCCTAAAGCGGGGGCAGTCGTTTCTTCTTCCTTCTGTTGCAAAGCGGCCTGCTCGGCCAAGAGAGCCTTTTGTCGGTGCTTGCGCTCTCACAAAAGGTGGTTCCTATGGATCTTGGAGTCAGAAGCCGCAGCTTGCGAAGGGACAAGAGTTTCCTGCTCGACCATAGGGATGTCCAGTATGGCCGTTTCAGGCAGAGGAATGAGTTCCTGTGCAGGAGTAGGGGGAGCAAGCTGAGGAGTGATGGGAGGAGTCGACTTGAGAGCCTCAGCAACAGGCCTCTTTCCGCTCACTTTCTTAGGAGTAGGAGCAATAGGAGGCCGCAACAGTCGAGACAAGGAGGACTCTTTTCAAAGGATCTTCTTCCTTTCATACCAAATGGGTATAGGCTCCGTTGATAGAACAAGAAGCTCGAATGCGGGACGCTTGGGATTTTGCCAAGTGGGCACCGAAGGGTTCTCTTGCAAACGAGGAGAAAAACCCGAGGGTACCATAGTTGAGCAAGAAGAAGCATCAGGCTCAGCAGCGAAAGAGGAAGGAGGAGGATCATGAGACCGCTTCTCTTCTTTCCTCTTTCAAGCCTTAACAACATCATTGTTAGCCTTCAAGTAGGCCCTATGTGAAATAGCATAAGGTGAGGGAGGGTACCTCACTTTTGGCCTCATACGTCCTTTCTTATAATTCTGATATGTCTTGTGTAAAAGGTCAATCCTAGGTGGAAGGGGACCCACATGTGTAGGCCATGGGTGATCCAGGGAGTAGCTACCATGTGTGACTGACGGTCGATAGCTGGTGTCATGGATCACGTGTACGGAGCCTCCGTGGATAAATTTTAGACACTTATGCACGACGAAGGGTACTGTGTTCATCACTACTAACCAAGGGATACCCAACTTTGCACATAAGAGTTTGGACCCAAGAATGATATCAAACAAGAGATTCATGGTCTTAGGTCCGACTAAGACTGACAGTGCAATGCTACCTAAAGGGGGTACGGAAAGGCCGTCATGTGTGCGAATGAAACTTTCAGGAGCATCGTATCCATCCTTATGTAAAAATTTTATAAGCATGATCTCCTCTGTTATTATGTTCACCTGTGACGTCGGATCAACGAGAACACTGGCTACGATGTTTCCATTGATCCATGCAAGAATATAGAGGGGAGATGGTTCCTTATTAAAGCCCATTGGCAAGTCCTGTGAAGTAAAGGTTATACCAACACTTTTCTCTACAGGCTACTCGAAGGGGATGGTTTGATGTAGGAATGAAGCCATTACACACACTAGACAGTGCTTTCATAGAATCCCTAAAGGTTAATGGATAAGACGATGACCCAATTAAGGTTTCATTGTGCAATACCTTTGGATCCTTCCAACTACGCCACCTAGGGGTCGTAGGTTGGGTTGCAAGGCGACAACCTCACAACACTCACACCTACAACACTCCTAGAGTACGAGAAAAGGAACTGTCAGTATCGTGAGAACAAAACCAAAATGGTTCACGTCATGTTCACCAAAAATGTAAGAGAGGGGGACCACCGCATGCAAGACCCCAAGTCACGGAGGGTCAAGACGTGAGAGGCTGCCCTAACTTACCTTAGCTAAGTGTATGTTTTAGGAAATGAGGGTGAGAATGATGAGAATTTTAGAGTCCTATGATCACTTTGCAATCCTGAGTTTCAAGGTGGGGCTAGGCGAGTCGATCTTTAGGTCCAACTCTGTGCCTCAGGGAGCTCTCTACTCGAGGACGTCAGTGCGGACTACGGACGACAGCGTGACACGCTGGTGTCTCAGAAATGCGTTGTAGTCCGTATGACCAGACAACAACCGAGACGAGGTTAAACACACCAAAACGACTTATCATCCTAGCTTAATGAATTCTAAGAGGACAAAATAACACTATGAAAGACAAAAAGTATAAGTGAAGGTGATAGAGTAGATATACCAAAGCCAAGGTGATGAAGACAATCTCGTAGAAGACCCTGTTCGCCAGCTAGCTCCTTGAAGTGCGTCCTCCTACACATAGCAAGAGAGAGAATGTTGGGGGGTGGCTGTATAGGGGCCTGCCTCAGTCAAACCCCCATTGAGGTGTTCCCACCTCCACAAACAACCAATGGAAAAGAGATGAGAAGTGATAAAAACACAAGCACTACAAAAATAGTACTATGCTACTCAATTAAATGATAGAGGAGAGGAGAGGGAAGCCTACCACCTCCACCAAGAGCACTCAAGGTTGCTTGGGGGAGAAATGAGAGGAAATCAAGCCTCTGTTGCAATGGTGTGGTCCCAAACTTGCTCTACCAACATGATGGAGTGTGATATTGTTGCTATGGAATGCTTGGAATGCTAGAATGTGAGTGCAAAAATGAGCTTGAAGTGATGTAGAGTTCTTCCAATCTTCATCCAACCTCCTAATGCAAGTTCAAAGACTTTATTATGAAGGAATGAGGAAAGAAACTACCATATTCGGGTCAGGTGGCCAAAGGAGGCATTACAACTTTTCTACTAATGGGAAGAGTAACGCCTCTACTGGCTCAACCGCAGGAATCTGCTGGGGACATAAGCACGTCGTGCAGGCGTCCTTGATAGAAACGCCTCCACCGACACACAAAACAGGCGCCAAGTGGACTGCCATCAATGGGCTTAAGTGAATTAAGCCTCCGACTTAGGTTTTCTAAAGTGTAATAAGGAAAAAAGGGGAATTGCACCTAGGGTGAAAATTCGCTCTTATACAACAATCAATTTATCAACAATCGGTATTAGATCCATGGCGCTCGATCATTTGGTATGAGAGGTTTGAGTTTGAGTGGGAGCAATGTCACTTGATGAAGGAAGTCGTAGGAAATCACAAGGGAGGTTAAAATCTAGTGGGAGAGATGTTGGTTGTCGGTATTATGTCAAGCAAGGCCACATCAAGAAGAATTGTTGGTCTTTGAAGAAGACTGAAAATCAGCTGAAAGAAGATGAAGCAAAACTGGTACGTGAAGAGGATGTCGGTGCAACAATTGGTGTTCTTGTTTCAACCTGGGAAGAAACAACACCAAATGTTTGGGTGCTTAGTTCAGGAGCGTCGTTTCATGCCACTTTGTGCAAGGAGTACTTCACAAATCTGCAAAGCAGTGACTTTGGTAAGGTTCTTCTTGGAAATGATGACTCTTGTGATGTTCTTGGCAAAGGGGATGTTTTGTTAAAATTAAAAAATGGAAATGGTTGGCTGTTGCAAGATGTTAGATATGTCCCTTAGCTCAAACAAAATTTGATTTCAGCTGGACAGTTATTTTCACAAGGATGTAAAGTCAATTTTGAATTGAATAGATGGAAAGTCACAAAAGGGGCCTTGGTAATTGCTCAGGGCAGCAAAATAGGCACCCTATATTTAGTAGAGATTCTTGCTTCATGTGAGATGGATAGGTTAGATGATCTTGATTTAGTTATTGATGAATTTCTTAACCTATTGGAATTTGATCAAATATTTGTGCAAGAAACTGCAAGAGATTCTACAAAAAATACAAAAATTAGAAAGAAAGTGGTATGGGATGATGATTTTAAAAGGAATAAAGAGAAGGAGATCATGAACACTTTTGAAGACATTGTTATTCCTTGCTCTGATGCAGAGGCCATCCATGAGGCTATGCCCATCACCCACTCTAATGTCTACAGGTCAAGCGTTGATATCACCAACCCGCTTCTTATTATGTAGTCTCGTGTTAAGGAGGAAAGTGGTAGTTCAATCAATTTATCAATCGGAAGAAGTCAAAGCGGTTCTAGGAGGAGAAGAAGAGGCTGCAAAGAGAGCTTGAAGAGGCAACAATGGAAGAAGCGCCTCAAGGTCAGATGTGCACAACTGTTCAAGCCTCCTATGGAGCAAAGAGGCCACCTAAAAAAGAAGAATTTAGGAAGAAAGTCCAAGTGATTAAGGACACAGGCGAAACACTAGTGCATAGGAGGATTGCAAGCCCGCCCATCATCGGGTCTTCCTATTATAGCATGGATTCTCTGAGCACAAAGGAGCCTTGTGAAAACATGTCTAATCAAAAAAGAAAACGTGTCTCTTTGTCGAGTGCTGACAAAACTACACAACTAGAGGCAGAGATTGAGGATGAGGAGGCACACACAAAGGAGGAGGTAGCACTTGAAGCAAAGAAGAAAGAGAAAATGTCAAAAAATAAGGCTTTCAACGGATCCACAATGCCTCTCAAGGATTTCCATGGTGGCTCCTTTCCATCTGATCTTCCTCTCCCTTTCGTGCTTGGCTTGGTTGTGAAGGTTTGAGAGAGGGAAAGGCAAAACCCTGGATCACGCTGGGGAGGTTCGCGTAGTAGGAGATATTATGCTATAGTTAGGCAGGGGTTTAGGAATAATTTGCAATGAGGGTTTGAGGAAAAGGTGTCCTATCTTCTGGACTCTGCAAACATTGGTCATAATTTTGATGAGGATGAGCACATGCCTCTAGATTACTTTCCTCGTAGGGGTGCAAAGACCATCTCCGATGTGACTTCCTATTTGGATGAAGGCATAAAGAAGCGTAAGCGAACCCACAAGGAGGAAAAAAATATGAATGTGAGTATTGAGCAGAAGGACTTAGGTGATCCCAAGCGGAATAGGAGGTTGACAGATGAGGAGTTCAGCATGGATTTGAATGCCATGAACACTATAGAATGTGTTGAGTGTGGGAAGGAGTTTCCCTCATCTAAAGCACTGTTTGGTTATATGCGATGCCATCCTGAAAGGGACTGGAGGGGAATTCAACTCCCAAATGATTCTCATTGCAATAACGTAGTTGGTGATATTATCGTTCATGCTGCTGCTCCAAGTTCCAATTTTTCCTCTATTTGTTGGCAAAGCTCTTAGGGAAGCTTTAAGGGTTTCGAGGTAGGACAAGAGGATCTAGGCTTGAAGGGGAAGCGATGCCTTGATGGTCTTGTTCAAGGAGAATAGAATAGGAAAATTAGTGGTAAGGCCCACGTAAGCCATTCATATCACGAGGATACAAAGGATAGTTGTAAATCTACAGTTTTGGCAAAGAAAAATAATCAAAAAATTACAAATATCATTGCTCAATCTCTTGATGGGGGTATGCTCTTAATCCGGTTTGTACTTCCCCATAATCAAGAAATTACCGATGTTGTTGTGATGTGTGATCATGGTCCTCAGAGGCCTCGAGGATTGGGGTGCACTACTTTTGATTTAGAAGATGTAGTTGACAAGGATTTGCAAAAAAAATTCCATGATCTTAATGGAAAAATGGTGGAGGTTAAGAACACAGTGCCAAAAGAGCTTTCTCCTAGACCTACTCGGACTTCTATTATTGGATTTGGTATAGATGGAAATTGAGGTAACAATTTTAGTATTGGTTATGGAGAGACATACAATTCAAGTCCTCTAGGTAGCTATGGGGTTAGGATGGACAATAGATACAATCCTAACTCTGAAGGTAGAGGTGGATATCCTACTTTTGCACATGCTATTGTGAATACAATTAATTTGGATAGCTCACAGGGGGATTCCATTTATCAAAGAGATATGTTGGCTTATGTCAAGAAGGCTTATCCTAGTTTAGATGTTATTGCTGGTGTGTCTTGGCTTGTATTCAGATGGACAGGTGGACAAAGAATTGCTAATTCTGATCTAACATGGAAGCATGCAATGGAATGGCCAGTAGATGTAATGGGCTGGTTACTTGGTATTATAATTAAATAACAATAAGTTTGAAGTAGGAGAATGTTGTTGCAACAATCGTTGGACTTCAAGTGGGAGATTGTTGGGTATTTGAAGCCCAACGGTTTCTTGTCTGTAACTCCCATGCCCTTTCGCCTTCCTTCTTGAAGACTCTTTTGGGTGATTATGTAATAATGATGGATTGTTGCTGGTGTGTTGACGTATTGTAAAACAAAGATTAATAAAATGAGTTTCCCCTACTTTGAGAGTGGATGTAGTCTTTTAAGACAAACCACTATAAATTTTTGTGTTAACTGTGTTTGTTCTTGATTTTAATTTCTGCTATTATTTTTTATTTTGTTTGCAATCAATTTATCAACAGTATTTATTGGTATTGTGTTGCCTCATTGGTATACATATCACCTAGGACCATTCTTATTGCATGCAACACCACCCCACAGTTGGACTAAAAGACCGCCATCAACCACCTCTCCAAAATCTCACCCAAGAAAGCCATTTGCCTCCTAGCTCTATGAAACACCACACATGGTTGTGTAAATGTGTCACCCATCCTCTTCTTTAAATCCTAGTCGCAATTATTTCCAATTGAGCTTCAATACTTCTCCAATTTTTGCCTTAAGGGGAAATGATTTTCGTTTGTCCTTTCGCATTTAAACTTCTGCACAATTTTGTGATCTCCCATAATTGGCTGTGTGGAACATGTGCCACTTCTCTTCTGAATTTAAAACAACCTCATTTACGCTTATGTCTATCACCACGTTTGTTGCCTCATCTGCCATCACGTTACCTCCTCAGTAAATGTGAGAAATCTTAAAGTCTTTAATTTTTTTAAATAAAAATCTATCACCCCCAACCATTTGTTTAATTTCCAACTTGGTGTATATTTTTTCAAATTGCATTAATGATGTTTTAAGAGTCACCTTCTAAGTGGACATAATAAAGATTTATTTTTTTCTCATTTGTAGCCCTAATAGGGCTGCTTGAAATTTTGCCTCATTGTTTGTCGCTTGCCCTAGTTTCCTTGTTGCCACCATCAATACTTTCTCGTCCCAATTTCAAATGATGCAACCAACTCCTGCTACTCTAGGATTTCTATCTGACATCCCATTGAAATTTATGATGCAACCAACCCCTGCTACTCTAGGATTTCTATCATATTTCTTCCAGAGGTGACCACTTTACGTCTTTCCTTGGATGAAAAACCAAATGAACCTGTTGAACTCCATAAACAAAAAAATAATTTAATATATTTTAAATATATTATAATAAAATTTAATATAATAATAATACATTTTAATTCTTAATTACTAAATATATTAGATTTTATAATAATGTATATTTATGTGCTAAACTACAATATAATAATATTATGTTTTAATTTTAGTATATTTAATCAATATATGTATGCAATAATATTTTGACAAAAAATTGGAAAATATTAGAATCTAGATTTTACTTAACTATTTAACTTTTTATTTTTATTATGTTTAAAAAATTAATTTTATTTAACATGAAAATTAACTACAATTTGTTTATAATTTATTAAAATAATTATAATTAAAAATTCAATTTACAATTATCTTTATTATTAAAATTTTTAATTATATAAATTAAATTAAAATTAAAATTTAATATTTTTATAATTAATTAAAATATAATAAATTTATTAAAATTACAATTACAATTACAAAACAGTGAAATACTGGACACTAAGTAACACTTGTTTAAGAGATGATATTCCTACCTACCAAGTCAAAAGTTAGCCAGAAACCGATGAAAACGTGCGGGGTATCGAATTTCAACAGTACAAACTTTATCTTGAGGAAGCAATACATAGAAATTATAGCTGGCATTTCCACATTTTTGCAAGGCTATATATACTGTATATATGATCATGGACTGTCAATAAGGGAAACGAGATGAAAACGAAGATTGCAAATGTGACGATGAGTGATGGAGATCCTAGCGGCTCCATTACAGAGGTAAGCTAGGGAAATATACACAACTCCTGTACATAGTCCATCGATATACAGACAGTTAGTAGCGTGCATATATACAACAGTAGTATTAGCAGGTCAATGCCGTCCATTATGCCTATGCGGCGTAAGAAATGGACGGAAGAAGAAGAAGAAACCCTAATCAACAAATATGGCGAAATGCTTAACAGTGGGGTTTTGGGAAAAATGAAAACGAGGGAGAGAAAATTTCAGCCCATTGCGACCCATGTTAATATGATGCACCACGTTCAGGACCCAATTGCTTTTCCCTGGCAATGGACCTGGAAAGATGCTTCCACAAAGGTACAGAATATGCGGCACCAATATCTTGGGGTCAAGCAGAAAATCAGGAAAATTGTAAATAACATTGACTCGGGGGAGAGGGAGCAGTATGAATGGGCAGAGGGTTTGACGCACTGGTCTAATTTTTTGAAGTATAAGGAAGTTTTTGGCGATGTGGAGCTTGATTTCGGTGATATTGGAGGGCAGGGGAATGGTGGGAGGAATTTGGGAGTTTTTAATGGGAGGGGCCGGCCGAGATTGAGGGTTGGTAATCAGGTGGGGCTCTTGGAGGATGGATCTTTTATGAAGAATATGGGGCTCGATGGTAGCCAGGAGAGTGGGCTTTTAGGGTTAGGGTTAGGGTTTGAGTACGAGGGTGAGGAAGGGGATGAGAATGGGATGAAGGAGGGCGGGTGTGGGGAGGAGTATGAGTACGAGGAGGCAGAGCAAAATCCGGAGTGTAGTCGGAAGAAGAAGAGGTTTTTTAAGGATGGATTGAGTGGAGGAGTTGCGAAAAGTAGTGCTAGTACCGTGGAGTCGAAGGTTTTGGGCTTTCTGGCTAACCAGTTTGCTCAATTGAGGGAAAGGGAGGCCAGGAGAGAAGAGGCAGAGGCGGAGCGAGATCGTGAGAGGCAGAAGAGAGAGATTTTGCGAGCAGAGACCGAAATGGAGAGGGAAAGGGAGAGGGAGGAGTGGGAGAAGGAGAGGGAAGAGCAGGAGCAGATGAGGGAGAAAGAGAGGGAGGAGAGGTTTCAGGTCTGGGAGAATAGGGTCAAGGAGCGTGAGGCAAGGGAGCGGCAGAGAAGAGAGGAGGAGATGAGGAGGGAGAGTGAGTGGGAAGAGAGGATGGAACAGCGGAGATTGGAATGGAGGAAGGGAATGGAGACAATGATGAGGGAGCATCAGGCTGCTATGGCGCAACTTCAGGCTCAGATAGTGCAGAGCCAGCAGAATGTTATCACACAATTACTTGGGACTGTCTTGCAGTTTTCTGGTCAGGCTGCTGACTTGTCTGATCACACAGGAGCAGGGAACCCTTTTGTCACACAGATTCTTCAAAATTTGCAGCACTGTGGTGGGAGTGGGATTCTTCCAAGTGGAAACAGGGTTGCAGGAGGAAGTAATGATAATCAATTTATTGTAGATGGATGAACTGTCAACTAGCTCGGGAAAATTGAGATAAGTGCTTCAATGCAATTGCAATACGTATTGTAACGTGTAGCTTCAGCACAATTAGTGCAAGCCATTCCTACATGTATGTCAGTTTGCCTGCCATTAGGCACATCCCACTCTGAAGAATGTCAAGAACAGTTAGTGATACAGATGTATGTAATTCAGTGTATGATTTATTTGGTAATTTCTCTTTGTTGATATTATAATTAGCTATTTGCTTGAAGCAATTGCTATTAAATTGTTTCCTTTTTGGAATATGTATTTACTGTCTCCTTCTTATACTTACCAAAATGAAGTGGTCTAGTTGAAATATTAATTGCATTTTTTATCTCTGACCTATTTTGAGCCAATCCATCTGTTTTATTTTCCTGTTGTACAACTTTAGTGGTCTTCTACCATCATTCACTGTAAGTTGTTTTGCCGGACCAAAATTATCAAGTCATTAAAGGTTTGTTGTTGTCGATGGTTTGAACTTTCGAATTAAGGATTGGTTTATCATTTTAGGAAAACTTCAATTTTTTAGAGTTTGAAGACTTTTCATTGAATATCGGCATGTTTTTGTAAACCACTTAATTTATGTAACTTCCAAATTCGTCATTGCATTCCCAAATACAGCAACACTATTTGTGTTTGATAGCATCAACAGTCTGCAAAATTACTTAAGTAAATATTTTGCAAATGACTTTTGATACCATTTGATATCAGATATTCATATTAAAATCTGTACTGTTTATTTGGTTTCTTTCTTATTGGGGCATCAATAAGCTGTAGTAAAAGAATTAGGGTAACCAACTAGTTACCTCACCTAATTCGAATCCTTGGACTTTTCCAGGTAATGGCATGGAATGGGTATTATTCATAGTATCATGCCAGTTTCTTTTATGAGGTTCAATAGAGGTATGCTTTTGAAAACATGCATTTTTATTTTGGAAGTGCTACAAAATTGTGTTTGTGAACCTGTAATCGTTTAGTGTCTTACATGCTTGCACACAATGATAAAAATGTACCATATCACTTAACTGAATACGAACATGTTAAAATAGTTTTTAAGACAAGGGAGAAGTCGTTCAAAGCAGGAAAGTTTAAATGTATGGCAGAGCTTGCAAATGAAAAGATTGAACATACTGATAGACTGGCTTCTGACCCATCTATTTATATTGCTTGGTTTCCTGATCAGGAATAAATCTTTATATGCAGCATTTAGAATTTTCTTCGTCAGAAATCTGTACAGACAGGTCTATGAAGTGAATATCAATCTGGAACTATTATGTTAGAAGCAAAGTATGACTATATGATCATCACTATGTGGCTTTGTCCCGTGCCACTGAACTTTTCATTTATCGCTTCATTTTTATGCTCCTCTATGATTTAGGTGGATATATTTTGAGTGATGATATTTCAGAGTTCGATTCATGATCTGAACATATTTTTCATTTTATCCTGCAGTTGTATTGTTGTTAAAGCCTTCATGACAACATGGTGAATATGTTGGTAATTGGAGGACTTGAAATTTTTGAAACTGGAAAATTTTATTTTCATGGGAATGGGTCAAGGCATCATTCTGGATTTTATTGGATCCTGTGCAATTCAATGGCAGAGGATATTCTAAAATGTTGCTTGGTG
Organism: Sequoia sempervirens; assembly: GCA_007258455.2. Taxonomy (NCBI): domain Eukaryota; kingdom Viridiplantae; phylum Streptophyta; class Pinopsida; order Cupressales; family Cupressaceae; genus Sequoia; species Sequoia sempervirens. Next base: position 353,186,144 of record VDFB02000015.1, on the reverse strand, counting down.
AGCTTCAATCTGCATATATTGAATAAAATAAAGCTGGTGAACAAGAGTATCTTCCAAAGCAACGAAAGATTCTATACTGATTTTACAAGCTTGTCTGCCATAACATAAATTGTTTTACCGTTGTAAGCTTGGTAGTAAGTGACTTGTTAATGTAATGCAACTTTCCAAATCATTCTCCTCAAATTTATCATTGCCAGAAATCCTGGTTTGAAAGGTCTGTATCACAGCAAGCTCACTAACTTGTTTTTGTGTGAAAACAAACAAAACCTACAAAGCCACCCTTCCTGATTACTTTTTCAAACAAAAGAATTACAAGACGGTAGAATGTGGGTGTATTATCGTATCTTTCTGTTGTTCACCGTAACAGTACCAATTGAATGTAGAATTTTTAAGAACAAAATCGATGGAGATTGAGAGCTTCCTATTTCAAAGGTGATTGATTATATTAAGGCCAGGCCCAAAGTGAACTACAGTTCTGTAGTTCATAAATTACCTGTATAGTTTACTGCCCATTCAAATAAAGATATAAACCGTTTTTTTCACATCCCATAAATTTGCGCTTATTCCCTATTTTAAAGGAGTAAAAGTTTGTTTTAACTTTAATTGTTAGTGTTGGTGATGGTGTTAATTTGGATTAATATGTCTAATTGTTATTGTTATTTCATTATTGTTTGTGATGATGACTTACTTTTGGATATTCTCATGTGTGTAGGAACATCTTGATAGTTTGACCTAGGAAGGGTATCATAGAGGAGGTCGTCTTTGGGCTGGGCAACAGGGGGAGATGCACACTCACTATAGGAATGCTGCAATGACATTGTGCTTGACTACATTGCGTGGCCATATTGATTGTCCTCTTATGTAGCCTCAATGATAAAATGTATTAAATGGGTAGTTAGAATGCTTTGTTATGTTTTCCTGGATCTTTGATGGCCAAGACATCATCTTATACTTCTAAAAGTCTTGACTAGGGGAAAGGATCACGTAGCTGCCCACATACCAATAACCGTTCATCAATACATAATAATTAAAACTCCACTAAAAAATCCATATGTACCAATAGTTGTCCATTTATATATCTAGTAGTTAAAATTTGAATGTTTAATTGGAGGAGTTGTGGAATTTTATTGGTACCCATAATGCACGATTATTGGGGCATTTGTGTATAGGTATTGGTCAAAACATTTACTAGAGGAATATGTATTGGATCAGTAGTGCATTTTTTTTGGTGGTTGTAGTGCATGATTATTGGGGCATCTATGAATAGGTGTTGGACATCACTTCTAAATGACCTTTTTTTTTTTTTAACCTTTGTGCACATAACAAGTCCTCCCACATTTGATGTAACTACCCAAAAGCTAAAGCAATAACTTTAAAGCTCTTAAGTCACATATGAAGAAACCCAAAAAAATCATGAAAATTTGATGTACCGTTTAGGAGCTTAAGGTGCATGAAGTTAGGGTGGGTGGCTATTGGATCCTTCCCCCTAGGTCTTCCTTGTGTGTCCAACTTGCTTGTGTTTTGACATAACTTGTTACATTGAGAATATGATTTTTATATTTTTTTTAAATAAAAGTGGCTATGCCACTGAACATTTTATTGATTAAAGAAAGTTTACAAACCTTGGTTCAAAAGGAGCATACCGGCAGGAAAGAACTAGGGAAGAAAACCTCCAGTTGTAGCTCCAAAAAGAAGACAAAAAGACTAATCCTATAACCCCAACCAGACCCAGAAAGAAACCCCATACATGAGAATATCAGTTAAACCCCCAGAGAAGCCTCCCATAGGGAAAAAACCTAGAAACAAGATACATTGGCTTGATATCAAAACCAAAGCAAATCATTTATCCTCATCAAGTGGCAAGCAAGATCCAACTTCGTAGTAAGACAGTGGCAGAGGGTGGTCCAAAGATAGTTTCAATTTTTTCTTCCGCGTTGAAATATCACTATTGAATGTCCTGAAAGCTTCATCAAGCGGAAAATGCACTGCCAAAGATAGATTAACACCAATGGACAAGACCTAAGGAGGAAGTTTGTCCATAAGCAAACTACACCCCGAAATGGTTTCAACAAAGTTATCACTCATAATTCTCGACCTGATAATCATAAGAAGATCTCCAAAGTAGCCATTAGAAAGAAAAAAACATTTATATTAATAAAACCAGCAAGAAGAAAAGAACCATGATCTAAGTTGTATAAATTTAATGCTTCGCGAAGATCTGAAACAAACATCAAATCAGGAACAATAACATCATCACCAAGATCAAAGATTACTCCAAGTTTTCCATGAACAAGCAAACTAGGGATTGATATTTCCTTTTGAATTAATACCACCGAAACTCAATACTAGGCTGATATTACCTTTTGAAATAATACCACCGAAACTCAATACTATACAACCAGAGCTGCGAAAGTGCCAACAAAAATGTAAACAAAAAGCAGCCAAGAAGGATCAAAGCACAACCCATATAAAGCACCAAGTATATCATTCATATGGTTGTGCCAAGGCAGATCGATCCCTTCAAACCACTGCCGAGCAGACATAAACTATAGTATTCAAACTCTGTAGATTGCAAAGTCTCATGTAGCCACAGGCCACAAATTAATGATTTCCATATTTAATTATTCCAATTAAGCCTGAGTCATGTGACCACAAAAGAAGGCCACAAAACAATAATATTCATATTCAATAATTCAATAGTGCTTGTAGTGGAGAGAAGGGAAACATAATCAAAACAAAAGCACAACCATAGAATTCCTATGGTCGACAGCGCTGCCCAAAGATCACCACGAAGCCAATGTAATGGAGATGACCATAAAAAATGAATAATGAGATATACCAGTGGATCACAAAATATGACTGGAGAAACAAAGTGAAGCACCACTTCATGAGGCCAAATAAAGGATCAGCCAAGGAGAAGACCCTGAACAGTCGATACCAAACATAAAAACCATATCCAAATTTGTAAACGAGATCTTGTTTGCTTCATAAATTTAGAGGAAGATCAATCTCATTAAATATTGTAAAGGATAATTCCTCATCAATAGCTCTATTTGCTAAATAATCAGCCAAAGTGTTTGCTTCCCTGTAACAATGGGATATTGAAAATGTATTCAACCACTTTAATTGATTTAGCACCTTGTCTAATAGATATTGAAGCTGCCAAACATATGTTTTTTTTCCTTGAAACAGCATGAAAAACAACCATGGAATCACCCTCGATTGATAGAGATTTAATTTCTAGGGACCTCGCAATATCCAGGCCCATACTAAGGGCTTCAAGTTCAGCCATGTTATTTGTTTCCCATGGCAACATTTTGCAAGCTGCTTTAACAATTTTAGCTCCTGAGTCTCTTATAACTATACCAACCCCAGATTTACCAGGGTTACCTCTTGATGCTCCATCATAGTTTAGTTTAAAAGAATTTACTGGGGGAGGAAGCCATTTGGCTTGTTTGCGTGCCAAAATCTTATCTACTTCATTAGTGGAAGAACCATGGAACAGTAAAGTTTTGATGAGAGGCCACTTTTTAATTATGACACCATCCCAATTAGAGAAGGATTTTAAAGATTCAATGTTCTTAAAAATAAAGGATCTAACCACTTCAGAAACTGAGGATTCCAATTTGATCAACACCTCCTCAATAGTAGAGCTCTTGCAGTTAAAATTTTTGTTGTTTCTCTCATTCCAGATGCACCATAATAGTAAGGATGGTGTAACTAACCATAAGCAGTAGAAAAAGGAAGCAAAATGCAAAAAGGGGCCAAGATTGAAATTGAATAGATAAGGTGGGGCACACCATAGAAACCCAACTTAATTTTGCAAAGATCTAGTACCAGCATGAGTTGCAAAAGGGCAATGTAGAAAAAGATGATCCACAGTTTCCAAAAAATAACCACAGAAGACACATGGGAAGGCAGTCACAAGCCCTATGATTGTTAGTTGGCCATTAGTATAGGAGTAATTGTTTGGTCACCATTTCATTATTGAATGTGTGTATAGTTGGAACCTTGTGGTGACATCATTAGTCACATTAGTAGAGGGCATGCATGTTTAGAATTATTTAAGTACTTCAAATTATATCCCCTTTTGGGTAAATGAGAAAGGTAGATAAAGATCCCTAAAAGGGGGTTGTGCTGTTTTGACACCCTTGAGTGTGAGCTTAGTACGAAAACTATTAGGATGAGGCCATGATGTTGACTAGAGCTCCTCTATGTTTAAAATTGTAGTTTGAACTATAATGCATGCTATTGACTTGTGGAAAGGTTTTATGAAATTTTGAATACTATATGATTTGTTATTTTATGATATTACCTTGGATTGCATGAAAAGTTGAAGTAGTTGGCTTGATAATCATAGGGGTAGGCTTGATTTTAGTCATGCTTGCAAATGCTTAGGAAAATTTTGATTTGAAATAGCCTAGCTGAAGAGTTTTGTTCTAGTGAGAGGATCTACAAGTTGTGTTTAGAGAAAAAAATGTGAACTTGGGTTGAGGAGGGAATTGGTTTCGTTTTCATGGAAGCCAATTGAGGCTCAACTAGGGCAAAATCATTTTGTCTCCTTCATCCTCTTTGTGTTCTAATAGTTAAAGCATTGAATTTTTTAACACTTTTGGAGAAAATTTTGTGTGTAATTGTTTTGCTTCAAAAAAAAGCTACACAATATATTCCTAGAAGTATTTATAAATTCATTATATGGATTGTGGAAATATAATGTTTTTAGTAAAAGGTAAAGTGTTAATTTTGGAACATTGTTTTATGCAAAATACCTTTTGGGATTTGGTATTGTATGATGGAGAAACATTGGATGAATTGTGTTATTCATCACTTTTTGCTTGCTTTTCTAGCTCTAGTGTTTCTTTGCTTATGAACATTTGACTTTAAATAGTCCCTTGAGTAGGTCATGGTTATGGGGAAAGTCAACATTTTTTTTACTTTTTTCAAGCCTCTTCTCTATAGCATAACTTTCCTTCGATGAGACCTAAGGCAATTTGATTCCCCTTTATAAGCATTGGATATTTTTGGGAATATGTAAGGAAAATTAACTATCAAATTGACAAATGTCGTATGAAGGGATGCATTAACCAAAATTTTGTGATCATTGACTATATAAAAAAGATTTGTAATACATTTGATTTATCAATTTACTTCTTCATGATATTTTGGTCTTCTTCTAAATAATTTTTTTCTGTTGAGATATAATTCATACAATAGACCAACGAAATAAGAATGGCAAGTCAAGAAGGAAATCTATAGAGTCAAATAAGTGCAAGGTCCTCCAGAGTAAAACGTGATATATTGAGTTCAAATGACATCCTAGTGAATATGCATGAGCCTCTTAATTACCCTCATAAGGGATTCTCGTGTGCAAGATATACAAAGAATGCTTCCCAAAATGGGATAAATTGGGGTGTACAAATGAAGTTAAAGTACTACCCATTCCTATGAATTATGTTGTGTTCTTCCTATGTTGTATTGACTCAAACCATTAGAAGGCATGAAAAAACCATTGTTGTGTAGGTGAGGTAATCATTTGGCAAATGCTCAAATTTTCTAATGGGCAAGGGAATACAAATTTAGCATGACAATATTAATGATTCAATAATCATCCCAACCTTACAAATCACTAAGTTCTTTCTAGTTTGAATATCTTCCAAAAGATAAGGGTTTACTAGCCCTAAAATCCTATTTTAGTGAGTTTGTGGAGTGTCACATGATATTGTGTCATGTTTTTGGCTATTGTGATGACCCCATCTATTGGCATAAGAATCAAGCATGAGGTTGATACTTTATGTTAAAATTTCATGACTTTGGTAAGGACTAATGCAATACAAAGGGGAAGCAATGTAGAAATATAACAAATACAAGCTAACTTCAAAAATTAAAAGTGGTTGCTATAACCCACATGTATTTATAGATTTACTAGAATTCTTTACTTTTATTTATATATAAAATAGTGATTATAGCAATCCTTCTAAATTCATTACTACCTTCCTATTCTATTTGTTTGCATTTGGTATTCATCTTGTCTCTTCTTACTCATGTCATGTCACTATATCCTAACTTCTATGTCATTTTTCATATATTCTTATTTTTGGCATACTAAGATTCCTTAATACATTATCCAAACATAAGGATGTGTTTTATGGACATGCCCATCGCTTTGATGAGCACATGCTTATACTGAGGGGTGGGGTGGGTGGACTGGGGGGGTGTGGCCAGGAGAGGGGGTGAATCAATATAATACAAATTTTTACTTTCCAAAATTCAATCAATCACATCAACCACACATATGCAAGATCTAGCAACTGAGAACACATGATTTACGTGGAAACCCTTTCGAGAAGAAACCACGACAAAATATTGCTTATATATTATAGATTAATCTTCTTCTTCTTCTTGTAGACTCCAACCTACTAGAAACTCCAATCTCCACTTGACAGAAACATAAGCTCTGACCTATTGGAGGCTTCAACCCCCACACAAACTGAGCTCCAACCTCTCTTTGATAGGCTCCAACCTATTTGAGACTCCATACTCTATACAAACTAAGCTCCAACCCAACAAGAGGCTCCAACCTTTATGTGATAGGCTTCAACCTATTTAATTCTTCAATGTTGATATGATAAACTCCTTCACCATATCTGATTCAAATATTATCACTCTCTTCCTTCTCAAATCTGATTATCATCATGCACCAATCTTTCTCATCAATCTGATTACAAACCACATAATATACTTTTCTCAAATTTGATCATAGTTCACACAATAAACTTCTCTCACAAATTTGATCACAAATTACAAGTTTTTTCCAATTATAAATCCAATCGCTATCATGCATTTTTTCATTTCACAAATTTGATCAATATCATGTACTTTTCACAAGTTTGTTCACTATCATGTACTTATTTTTACAAATATGATCCAAATCACACACACTTCTCTTTCATAAATTTGATCCAATCTTTTTCAATATCTTCCTTCAATTTTGGTCACCATGTATATCAATTTTTCTTTATAAATCTGCTCATATCTTTTTCATTCTATCACACATACTTTCTTCTAGAATAGAATCAGAATTGTGCTTCATTCTTTTGCCTCTTTTTCTTTATATTTGCTCTTTTACTCAGAAATTATTCATTGAATTTTCTTGCCTTCAAAACCTCCAATCAATCTTCTTTTATATCATGCAAAGGGGGGCAACTTTATGAAAGTGTATGATCCTTCACAATGGTTGCAACTCTTGTATGTATATGCACCCTTTCTTACTAAACTTGAGCACACCACTTAGGGTGTCGGCCCCTATAAAAAAAAATAATTTAATTTATTTTTAAACACACCAAAGAGGGTGCCACACTAGGGAAGGTCAAGTCATACCAAAAAATATTTTATTTATTTTAATTGCAAATTCAAGAGGGGCGCCACATAGAAGGGGGTCGACCACAAGCAGTTATGTGTTTACTTTGTTTGGAGGTGCAATGAGCTGGATGAGTAAGAGGCAGCCTACAATTGCTTTGTCCACCATTGAAGTAGAGTATATGGCTGCTACACATGCCTCTAAGGAGTCGGTATGGTTAAAAAGACTTGGTAATGGTTTTGGTTTTGATTGCAGGATAGTAAGGATTGGATGTGACAGTCAGAGTATTATTTGTTTGGCTAAAAATCCTATTTATCATGCTCGCACTAAGCATGTTGATGTTTAGTATCACTTTATGCGAGAGATAGTTGAGAATGGTAAGGTTTTGATTGACAAGGTTGACACTTTGGATAATGTTTCAAATTCTCTTACGAAGTCAAAACTATAGATACATTATCTTGGTGCAAGAAGGCCATGGGCCTTGATCACTATACTTGATTTATTATTTGTATCTCTTGGATATAATTGCAATGTATAATGTCAAGTGGGAGAATGTTAGGTTAGGTGACATTTACCTTGCTAACCAATGTCATTTTTATGTCTCCATCTTGATCTTCCATAGCTCAAAGTTAGTACCACTTATTTTTCATCTCCACTCTATACATTCTTACCATATTCTCTAAAAGAAGGATCTTATAAATGTACTCTCCCACTCAATCTAAGATTAGTACAAGATACCTTGTCCTTAACACCCTAGGACCTAAGTTGGTAAGGCTCTGATACCAAATAAAGTGATACTAAGGTGTAAAAACAATTCCTACACTAATCTAAGAGGAGAGAATAATTTTTAAAAAAGATCTAAAATAATTGACAAGAAAGAAATAACACAATAAAAGTATTAAACATAACACAATGATATATCTTGAGAAAACCCTTTAAAAAAAACCTAGCCTCCAAACCTTAAACAAATGTATTTATCAATAAAAATTTCAATTACAATACAATCCAAACAAGTAACCTTCATAAGCGATAACACCAACACTTGGATCTAGAATAATATTGACAACATAACAATATCCACATAATACACTAAGCAAACTCCATCCCAAGCACCTAATAAATAGAGAAACCAATGCATGAAATCACCAAAGGGGAATCACAAAACAATGAGCTAATACCACCCAAAAGAAATGTCCAAATCTTAATAAGAGTCTTATTGTTAGATATATCATATTCCTTACACTTGTCTTAAGAATCTATCATAACATATAAGAGTTATCCTCTCATCTTGGGTGCTTCATTTTTTATTATTCAAACCCTTGAAAGATGATTTACAATAGTTATAATGACATGTCATATTTTAGTGAATGTTCTTGGTCAACATGTGTAACTCCCTCTTTCATCTCTCTTATGCATCATATATGCTCTCACATTTTTGATGTGATAGGACCTAGCTTGTGTAGGCTATAAATTTTAATCTAGGAAGTTGATTGAGTATATCTTCTTAAATTAAATATCTCACAAAGGTCCATGTCACCATAACTTTAGTTGGTTAAAGCTCATTTTTATCATTTTCAAACCAAAAATAACCTTTATAGCCCAATAGTTTCATTTTAGTGTTCTCAAATTTAATATTAAATGTTAAGACACATTTCCTAACAAATACATTTATCTTATGGCCTCTAACAAGGTAATTATATCTAGCATAGTGTAGAGCAATATATAGGGGACCGACATACTTCCATACATCTTTATCAATGTATATCTTCATGAAAAGAAAATATCCCTAATTGTTCTTGATGGTTCCTTTTGGTTTAATAGAAAAGAACCTAATAAATTCTTAAATATTTGGTGATAACCTTGGCCTAACATATCTGAGCTTCTTCAATAGGGGGTTTGTAAATCAAGTCTAAAATACATTATATTGTGAATGTTGATGATGTTTATCCATGTGGCTCGACCATATTTACACTTGTTAAATCTAATCATCAACGAGAATTGGAGATGTATATGCATAATTAACTCCCAATTTATCATCCTAATCTAGCTAACATATACAAATATATATAGCACAATATGAAGGTATTTTCTATGCTAGACATCCTAAAATTTGAAAAAATTCAAGCATCTTCTATGCTAGGTACTCTCCATGAGTAAATAGCTTGTTCATATGTGAGCTATAATATCAATAGAAAAAAAATTGCTCCCAATGGTATTTTTGGTTGAACATCAATCCCCGTGACTTTGTATAGTGATGCATATGCATCTTGGTAACAACCTTCAAATTTCTCCATATCAAGTGGTTTTACCTCTTCATCTAGGATTGATTCTAAATAAGGAATCCATTTCACAATATAATTATGCCTATAATTTTTATAATCTAAGGATAGAGTTCTTAAGTTGAGGGAAATTTAATTTATGGGTTCAAATAAAAACACTACCTTGAAAATTCTCATGTTTGAGGTGAAATTCGCATTCCCCTTAGCATCCTATACTATCCTAGCCTTCTCATCATATATTTTTATTTTCCATTAATAATATTTGGGGTTTAAAAAATATTTGGAATGATAAACTTGGCTAAATCCAAGTTCCAAGCATTTCTTAGCAACCTTTCCATGAAGCCTTTCAGATACATAGTTATGAATAATATTCAATTAGGTCATTGGGTTTGAGCATCTTTTATTCCTATTTTTGTATCCTCAAATGGGTTGTCAACTATTCCTTTACTTGTGTGTCTTTTATCCCTGTTTCATGGCCCAATGGATAATTTTTGTAAGGCCCTTATTAGGTGCTCTTTAGAGGCCATTTCTATGATTTGGGGATTCTTTGAAAGGTTAGGGTTTAGCTCAAATTTTTGGAAATTTTTGGGCAGAAAGAGTGTAGGTAACACAACTTAGGGGTGGGATAAAATAGTAATTCGTGTTAGATTAAGGTTCTATTTACCTTGCAATATTATGTATATTTATGTACCTCCAACACTCTTGGAAAGTTTCCTTGAATTCCTAGGGTTTAATTGAAAAATAATTTGTAATTAATATTCCCAAGGAATATTGACATTAGTTGTTATATACATTCATGAAGGAGGTGGAGTTGGTAGTGGCAATAACAAAGTTATTTTTAGTAAATTTCTCAACTTGGACATGAGAATTGATCATCTTGTATTTTGTTAGTGGGTCTCATAAAAGTTGAGTGATGATTTTGGATATGTACCTTGGGATATGAGTCATTATGGAGGAGTTTCAAGTCAAATATGCCATCTATTATTAGTCTGGAGGTTATTTTTTACAGTCATGGCTCACTGAGAGTTACATTTACTATTCTGAAAAAACCTCTTCACTTTCGACATTGGAGTTTCTATATTTTACTATGGTTTGATGGTACATTGTTTTAGGAAACCATTTGTGGTATTCCTCTTCCATTTTCTATAAATTGGAGACTTAATATAGTAGTTGCATTAGTTTATTTTATACATACACAAGTTTTTCTAGAGTGTTGTCAAAGTGAAGAGAGTGTTAGTATGTTTGATGTATCTTTTTGTTGAAGATTAATACATCTCAAGTCCTCTATCTTGTATGGAATTTTTTTTCCAAAAGGATTTCTCCATGTAAATCATGTTTCATATGGCTTGCTAATTTTATTCTTATTGTTAATTTACACAATCACATAGTAATCATATGGTAATATTTGGATAAAAATATATATTTAATAGTTTCACTTTATTTCTTTGCATCAGGTATTAGAGCTAATAGTTTTACATAAAGAGGAATGCATTTCTAGTAAGTGTTGAAGATTTTTTGGATGCAAGTGGAGCTTTTGTATTGTGTAGTTCTGTAGATTTTTTGAAAGGATTGAAAAGCATGGCTTCTACTTCTCATATACATATTGATAAATTCAATGGTACCTTATGAGTTTTGGAAGTTGAAGATGGAAGATCTACTTAAAGAAAGAGATTAGTGATTGTTTGTTTCATAAGAAAAGAAACAATTGGATGTGCCTAATGAGGATTGGTTGGAACCAGATAAGAAGGCACAAGAAAAAATTTAGTTGTGCTAAATATTATATCCTCTTGAATGTTTCCAAGAAGATGACTAACAAGTTATGGAAGACGATAGGTGATATCTATCAAACCAAAGTCTCACTAGCAAGTTGTATCTTGAAAGACATGTGTATTCATTAGAAATTAAAGATAGTGATTTTATTTTTGATAAGGAAAAGCAGGTTTTGAAGGGATCTCGAAACCCTTTAAAATGAGAGAGGCTGCAAAAGATTAAGAAACTAACACCATACAACCCCAAAAAATAAAACAGTTGTTACAAGATAAACCTAGACACACCAACAACTAAACCCACAACAAAACAACACAGAAGTTTTTGGTATGTAAGAAAATTTTTAGTTGGAACTAGATAAGAAGGCATAAGAAAAAATTTAGTTGTGTTAAATATTATATCCTCTTGAATTTTTCCAAGAAGATGACTAACAAGTTATGGAAGACGATAGGTGATATCTATCAAACCAAAGTCTCACTAGCAAGTTGTATCTTGAAAGACGTGTAGAAATTAAAGAAAGCGATTTTATTTTTGTTAAGGAAAAGTAGGTTTTGAAGGGATCCCGAAACCCTTTACAACAAGAGAAAGCTGCAAAAGATTAAGCAACTAACACCATACAACCCCAAAAAACAAAATAGCTATTACAAGATAAACCTAGACACACCAACAACTAAACCCACAACAAAACAGCAGCATAGAAGTTGTTGTATGTGGCGACTAATCATACAAATACTGTACACTCTTTACGTATCCTTGTTGGGGTTTTGGGGTGGCATCCCTCGAGAGCAGGGGTTTGGGGGCGCAACCCTCAATTTTTTTTCCCTTTTTTTGCACGTCAAGGGGTCAATAGTTAATTTTTTCGTTAACTGACTAATGAAAAATGACTTTGTAAAACCCTAATTCTTGAAGCTTCCAAAAAGCTTGTTATAAGCGGTTGGGATGTAAGTTGCAGTATGGTATTCATGAGATTGCAATTTGTTTTGCGCTAGATAATAAAGTCATTAGATGGTTGAGTTTATGTGGATGTGTCCCATATTGGGTGAACCACGTTAAAGTTTTGTGTTGATCTTTTTGTGTTATTCTTCATTGTTATTTATGGTTTATTTAATTTGCATACAATTGTTAATGTTTATTGCTCTGATCTGCCTAAACCCTAACAACTGGTATCAAAGCCGCATGTATTTCGGTCGATTGGCATGAAACCTCTAGATTTGAGTGGGAGCAATGGAAGAAGGAAAATTCAAGGTTGAGAAGTTCAATGGCCAAAATTATCAATTATGGAAGTGAAGATGAAAGATTATTTGTATCAAAAGGATCTATGGCGGCCATTACAAGGAAAAGCAAAGAAAGATGTTGCGATGTACGATGAAGAATGGGAGATTCTGGATAGAAAGGCATTGGGAACCATTCAGTTGTGCCTAGCACCATCTGTGGCATTCAATATAATAGAAGCAAAGACAATAGAGGGTCTGATGAAAGATTTGGCTAAATTGTATGAAAAACCCTTAGCCTCAAATAAGGTATTTATCATGAAGTGTTTGCTTCATCTGAAAATGATTGAAGGTGGATTTGTGATAGATCATTTAAATGAGTTTAATATGATTTCCAGTTAGTTAACTTTTGTAAAAGTGGATTTTGATGAAGACGTGAGGGCTCTCTTGATTTTATGTTCTTTGTCAGGAAGTTGGAATAGCTTGGCAATGACTTTTAGTAACTATGTCTTTGGTTCAAATACATTGAAATTTGATGATGTTGGTGTTATCCTTAGCGAGGAAATGTAACAGAAAAGCACAGGTGAGAGTTCAACATTGGGTAATGCTTTGAATGTAGAGAAAAGGGGAAGAACAAATGAGAGAGGAAAAAGCCCGAAAAATCGTGGGAAGTCACAAGGGAAGTCGAAGAAAGGAAGATCTAAATCCAGAAGAAGAATGGATTACTGGCACTATGGAAAGCTAGGACACTTGAAGAAGGATTGTTGGTCTCGAAAGCGCAAACAAGGAGACAGAAAACATGATGACAGTAAGGAAGCTCATGTTGCAAGTAATAAATTACAGGATGCAATTTTGTGTTTAGATAATGCTAATGATTCCTAGGTAATAGATTCAGGGGCTTCATTTCATGCCACACCCCATAAAAAATATTTTGTAGATTATGTTCAAGGTGATTTTGGACAGGTATATTTGAGTGATGATGAACCCTATCAGATTGTTGGAAAATGAAAGATAAAAATCAAGTTGTAGAATGGAAATGAATGGTTGCTCTAGGAGGTAAGGCATGTTCCAAATTTTAGAAGGAATTTAATTTCTGTAGGACAACTGGGTAGTGAAGGCTGCATAGTTACCTTTTCAGACAATGTCTGGAAGGTCACTAAAGGTGCATTAGTAGTAGCTAAAGGTGAAAAGGTAGGCGCATTGTATTTGTGTACTGGTAATACTTATTCTACCTTAGCTGCTATAGAAATGGTTGCTACAGAGACAATTATAGCACTTACTACAGGGACAAAAACAAAATTGTGGCACCATAGACTTGGGCACATGAGTGAGAAAGGGATGAATATCCTTCACTCCAGAAAGTTGCTACCAGGTCTGAAGCAGATTGACTTGGAGTTCTACGAAAATTGTGTTTATGGAAAATAGAAAAGAGTCTGATTTCTCAAAGTTGGGAAAGAGAAGAAGAGTGAGAAATTAGAGCTTGTGCATTCAGATGTATGGGTACCAACTCAGGTATCTTCTCTTGGTGGCTCTTGCTATTATGTTACTTTTATTGATGATGCAACTAGGAAAACATGGTAATATTTCCTAAAACAAAAATCAGAAATGTTTGAAACTTTTAAAAAGTGGAAAGCTTTGGTTGAGAATGAGACAGGAAAAAGTTGAAGTGTCTCAAATATGATAATGGAGGTGAGTATTGCAGTAGAAAATTTGAAAATTATTATTCATATAATGGAATCCGTAGGCAGAAAATAGTTCTTGTAACCCCACAAGAAAATGGTGTGTCTGAGAGGATGAATAGGACCATTATGGAGCATGCAAGTAGCGTGAGATTGCATGTTGGACTACCCTTACACTTTTGGGCAGATGTTGTACATATTGTTGTTTATTTAATAAACAGGGGACTTTCAAATCCTTTAGATGGTGGCATTCCAGAGGAGGCATGGATGGGTAAAAAGGTAAACTATTCATTTATGAAAACCTTTGGTTGTGAAGCTTTTTTCCATGTTGATATTGAAAATAGAACCAAGCTTGAGGCTAAGTCTAAAAAATTTACCTTCATTGGATATGGAGTAGATGAATTTGATTATCGATTATGGGATTATGAAAATCATAAAATCATTAGGAGTAGACATGTTATATTCAATGAGAAGGTCATGTATAAGGATCAACTGCAAGAAAAGAAGCATGAACAGGCCAAAAAGGAATATGTGGTGCTGGATGAGATTCCAGAAAATAAAATGCCAATGGTACCTGATGCTCAGCAACAACAAGTTATCCCACAAACTTCTACAAGTGTTAGATGTTCTACAAGGATAACTAGACCTCCATAAACATTTTCTCCATCATTATATTCTATATTATTAATTGATTTTGGTGAACCTGAAGGTTATGAAGAAGCAATGCAACTAGATACCAAAAAGTAGTGGGAGCTAGGCATGAAAGAGGAAATGGATTTCTTGTTGTAGAATCAGACTTGGGACTTAGTCCAATTGCTTGCAAGTAAAAGAGCATTGTCAAATAAATGGATTTGCAGGTTGAAGGAAGAAGATGGAGGCAAGAAAAGATATAAGGCCAGACTTGTGGTAAAAGGTTTTGCACAGAGAAAAGGTATAGATTTTGATGAAATATTTTCTCTGGTTGTAAAGATGACTTATGTTAGAACTATTCTATCTTGTGGCTGCAGAAGACTTGCATCTTGAACAAACTAGATGTGAAAACAACATTTCTCCATGGGGATTTGGAAGAGGAAATATACATGTAGCAACCACAAGGATATGCGGTCAAGGGTAAGGAGGAATTTGTGTGCAAGTTAAAGAAGAGTTTGTATGGCCTGAAGCAAGCAACTCGACAATGGTATTTGAAATTTGATAGTTTTATGGCTGAACAGGGTCACAAAATATGCCATTTTGACTATTGTGTTTATTTTAAGAAATTGGGTAATGATAGCTATATTATCCTATTGCTTTATGTTGATGACATGCTTCTTGTCAAGTCTAACATGCAGCATATTAATGAACTTAAGAAGAAATTAGCAAATTCATTTGCTATGAAGGATTTGGGTGCAGTAAAACAAATCCTTGGTATGAGGATCACATGGGATAGGACAAATATAAAATTATTTTTGTCTCAAAGTGAGTATGTAGAGAAGGTGTTGAAAAGGTTTAACATGCAAAATGCAAAAGTAGATAGTACACCTTTACTTAGTCATTTTAAGTTGACTAAGGAGATGTGTCCAAAGACACAAGAGGAGGAAGACAAAATGTCTAAGATACCACAATAGTTGGTAGTTTGATGTATGCAATGGTATGCACAAGGCTAGATATTGCACATGCAGTGGGAGTTGTGAGCATGTATATGAGCAATCCAAGAGTGGAACATTGGAATGCAGTAAAATGGATTCTCCGATATTTAAGAGGTACTACTTCAAAGAAACTATGTTTTGGAGGAACAAATTATGCTCTAAAAGAATATGTTGACTCTGATTTGGCGGGTGATATTGATA
The DNA here is from genome assembly GCA_007258455.2 of Sequoia sempervirens. Classification (NCBI taxonomy): domain Eukaryota; kingdom Viridiplantae; phylum Streptophyta; class Pinopsida; order Cupressales; family Cupressaceae; genus Sequoia; species Sequoia sempervirens. The sequence continues at coordinate 353,170,025 of VDFB02000015.1, read as the reverse complement.
GCAGGAGGAGTACTACAAGGTATGTTTTATTGTAGGAGGAATTGTAGTCAGTTGGATTTCAAGGTTGCAAAAGGTTGTTGCGCTTTCAACGACTGAAGCTAAGTATGTTGTTGCTACGAAAGCTAGCAAGGAGATGATTTGGTTACAACATTTTTTGGAGGTATTGGGACAATGACAAGAAGATAGACCTTTGTACACTAATAGCCAGAGTGTCATCATCCTGCTAAGAATTCAGCTCTACATTCAAAAACTAAGCACATACAGCTCAGATACCACTTCATCTGATCAGTTTTGGAGGATGGATAGTTGAAGCTGGAGAAAATTCACACAAGTAAGAATCCTGCAAATATGTTCACAAAGGAAGTTACATAGGAGAAATTTATTTCCTCATCAGTTTTTGTTGGCCTTCACGATTGATAATGGTGGACATAAGAAATCAACCAAACCTGTAATCTAGTGGGAGCTGCAAGTGCAACGGTGTTGTTCAGGATCAGTCTCCAAGTGGGAGATTGTTGGTATGTGGTGACTGATCATGCAAATACTGTACACTCTTTACGTATCCTTGTTGGGGTTTGAGGGCGACAACACCCGAGAGCAGGGGTACAAGGGCATAGCCCCCGATTTTTTCCCCTTTGTTTCACGTTAAGGGGTTGATAGTTAATTTTCTCGTTAACCGACAAATGAAAAATGACTTTGTAAAGCCCTAATTCTAGAAGCTTCCAAAAAGCTTGATATAAGTGGTTGGGATGTAATTTGCAGTATGGTATTCGCGAGATTGTAATCTATTTTTTGTTGGATAATAAAATCATTGGATGAATGAGTTCCTGTGGATGTAGCCCATATTGGGTGAACCACGTTAAAATTTTGTGTTGATCTTTTTGTGTTATTCTTCATTGTTATTTCTGGGTTATTTAATCTGCATAGAATTATTAATGTTTATTGCTCTAATCTTCCTGAACCCTAACAAAATCAAAACAAACAAAAACTAAAGCAGATTAGCTAAAACCTTGGCCACCTCAAGATTACTGGAGATAACATTATCATGCATCTCCACCACGTCTTCAAGCTCCTGGAAAGAAATAACATCCCTCTTTTTGGTCTTGCTTTTGGTTCGCACACATAGACCATCATCCATTCTTTTCTCCATCTGATTCTTATGATTAACATCAACAATCTCCTCATTCTCGCCGAGATCCAATTGTTTACCAGTCCACCTAAGGGATTTTTCATTTAGCAAAGTTAGTCCTTGCGCACTTGAATTGAGAGACTGGTTACTAATATGCACCGCAACTTGCAAATCATGACAAATTTTATTTTGTCCTCCAAGGACACAATTCACTCCTCATGATCCCTACAAACTTTATCCTCCAAGGACACCAGCCTCTCCTCATGGTCCCTACCCATTTTCTCAACATCCACCGCCACCCTATCAAGAACAACATTCATTGTTTTAAACTTGATTTTCACCGTCCATTCTTTTTTGTTACAATTAACCAGAGCCACACAAACACTTTGACATTCATTCATCTTAGCATTAAGATCCTTGGCCTCTGAAAAAAACCATTTAATCAACGAAAGGAGATTATTCGTTCCATCCTCTGTCATTCTACAAAAAATATCCAAGTCTATTTTATCCCAATTCAAAGGCTCAACAGAAGGAGTAGCAACATTCTCAGGCTGACACTTTGAATCCAAACCTTCACCCTTCAAATCATCATCAGTAGGAGAATCCTCCAAATCAACCACTTCAACCTTCATTTGCTGCTTATTAGAGTTCACTGCCGAGTTTGCCAACAACTCCAACAACCCTTTATTATCCTCAACCTGCTCAAAACCATTACAGTTTGGAGTCACCAACTTAGTATGCATAGGGGAAAAATCCCCAGTACTCTTAAAGCCATCACCCTCAAGACCTTTTTCTTCCACACAATGCCCCTTATCAACCTTAATGCTCCCCTGTTTCCCCTTAATAGTATGAATAGGGGACACACCAATACCTTTCACACCTTCCTCAACCAAGATTTTTCCTTTTCCACATTTTTCTTCTCATCATTTTGACCACCTTTCTTCCCCTTAGACCCCTTCTTGGCACCAGACAACACAACATCCTTCATTTTAGTATAAGTCTCATAGCCTTTTGACCAAGAATTAGAAACCTCAGGATCGAGGTCCTACACGATCTTACCATCTTTATCTGATGGCTCCAACTCTTTAGAGCCATCCTCTTAATCCCCATCCCACTCCTCTATAGAGTTCCCCATGTCATAACCCGGTGTAGGCCCCTTACCTTTCTGTCCATTGGAAATCTTAGGGATTTCAAGAATAAACTTCATTTTGATATAGTCAATGATAAGGAGCATGAGTCCCTCATGGAGAATAGCTTTACTAGGATTTTTTCTATTATCTTCTATGCTAGTTTCCATAGAGAGGAGAAAATAGTAGGGAAACGACACCAAACTATTGTGCCTAAAGTGATTCAACAACATAAAATGGTACCCATAGATTATAGAATACTTGCCATCAAGCGTGAAATATTTCATAATTGCCAGCGCCACATCCCTCCAAACCATCTTGATAGAAGAATGGTCATACCCTCCGCTTCCCACACTCCTAAGCTTGTCCCTTTCCTTACCCTTGAATAAATTAGCCAGAGCACACTTAGAATCCCCATGGTCTTTGTAAAATTTCTTACCCTTTATGGGTAATCCCATGATTTCAGCAATTAAACCCTCAATAACATTCACTTCCACCCCCTGATAGTGCAACATGTGGTTATTCCAGACCTTCACAAAAACCTCGGTGACCTCAAAATCAAACCCATGTACTTTAAGCAGATAATGGAAAATACCCCCTTTCTCCAGATGCTCCCACACAACTACATTACCACTAAGCTCCTCATAGGAGAGTGGCTCTTATCTGCAACAATCTCCACCCATGGCAACCAAAAACACCCTCACTGCTACCTTCTCCTTGTTCTGATGAGTAGAAAGAACAAAGATAACAATCCAAAAACAAGGCAATAAGGCCCCCATAATCTGTGTAAACCTGGCAGCATGAGTACACCTAGCTATAATTACCACGTCCATGAGCTCTCTTCCATAAGATATGTAATTATTAATCGGATGGGCTCTGAACTCTATACTCCTAAACCAAATAGAGAGGAGATAAAGCCAAAATAATAAACCATTATCTCCCAAGGTTACCGCCACCAAGACAAGACATTTGATCATGATAAATGATGCTTTGGAGATTAACAGGGATGGCGTCATAAGAATGCCAACATTTATGAGACAAGACCACCACATTCAGAAAACCATCAGCTAAGGTATTTGCCTCACATAAGACATGTGAAATTTTATAATCATCAAAGGACCTTAGAATAGAAAGAGAATCCTCTATGATATGCAATATGGACCATGATGGGGGATTTACCTTCATTAGATAGTTGATACTATTAAGGGAGTCCCCTTCCAACCACAATTTTCTCACCCCATCCTCTTTAGAAGGAGGCCATGATAGGTTGTTGATGCCTTTGCAAAGTGGTTTGTCTAGATTCTCAAAGGGAGTGCCACCGTAGAGAAAAACCTACCATACTCATCACGTAACACTCCCCTATAACCAGCAGGTCCCAGATTCCCCTTACCAACACCATCAAAGTCAACTTTGAACCATCCCTAAGAGGGAGCTTTCCAATGAACCCCCTCCTTGGATGATTTAGGCTTCTTCATCAATACAAAAATGTCACAAAAAAAGATTCCATCTGCTACCAATCTAAAAGTCATAATTAGAGACCACAACCTTCAGACCATGGATGTGAAGCAAGGATACTTCAAAAAGAAAATTTTCTCTTATCGCTTCACAAATTTTGAAAGCAAGCCTTAAGGGAGGAAGCTCCAGTTGACAGAAGGTATGATTATTCTATTCTTTCCAAATTTCCTACCCCACATGTGGAAAAATAAGAGACCATAACAAAGAAAGAGTAGGATTCAGGGTAGGACCACCCACTGAGACCAAAGATCTGTAATAGATGAAGGGAAGACCCAGGATAAATTCCACAACTGAAGGACATGGGCCCAGACATCCGAAGAGAAACTATAACCAACAAGAAGATGATTAACATCCTCAGCAGCCTCGTTACACAAGAAACATCTATTAGACATAGCATAACGCCTCTTAGAAAGATTGTTAAGAGTCAATATTTTGTCTTGACACAAAAGCCAGTTTTTTTTTTTTTTGACTTTCGGCAGGAGATTCGGATTCCACAGGTGACCCCATAAAGGAGGAGGACCAAAGATAGGTGTTTGGTTAGAAAAAGCTGAAGACATAGAAAACTGGCCATTTGGAGAAAACTGCCACACCACTCTATCAGCAGGGGATGAAGTTGGAATATGAATCAGAGATAAGAACTAATGGAGGGGTTCAAGATCCCTATTAACCAAGTCAAGCCTTTTCCACTTACCATCAACAATATAATCTGACACAAAAAAACCCCAAGACCCAATATAAAGTCTGTGAAAGGGGCTGCCCAAAGTTCATCCTTCAAGGGGCCATTTCCAGTCCACCAGTCATCCCAGAGGAGGATACTCCTACAATTCCTAAGAACCCACCACAAACCATCAACCACAATAGAACGAGCTTTGATCATGAATTTCCACAAGGATGAACCTAAGGGAGGAACAAATCCACCCCTCAAAATGTCTCTAAACTTGTCAATTCCCCTTAAATACTTCAAAGAATAAATAGAGGTCCATTCCTTACCATCCAAAAGTAGATTCCACAATTGTTTAGAAAGGAGAGAAATATTAAATTCCTTCAACTTTCGAAGACCCAAACCACCTTGACTTTTGGCCCTACAAACTTCCTCCCAAGAGAGAAAATGCATCTGATTCTTTTCCTCCACCCCAGACCAGAGAAAACATTTTTGAATACTCTCAATCTTCTCCTAGAACCTCCTTGGAATCTAAAACAGGCTCAAAGCATAGACCGAAAGATTCTGTAGAGTAGACTTAATCAATTGGATTTTCCCAGCTTGGCTAAGAAGAGCCCCCTTCCAGCCAACAAGTTTAGAATTAAACTTATCTATAATCCCTTTCTAAAAGGAGTCTGACACCACATTCGAGCACAAAGGGATCCAAAAATAGGTAGAAGGGAGATCCCCAATACCATGCTCCAAAATCCTTGCAATCCTCTATTGACGACACTCTGGAGTATTAAGATAAAAGACAGTACTCTTGGGAAAACTCACCTTCTGACTAGAAGCAAGCTTCATACTGTTGTAAGATGAAACAGATAGACTCGGCCACATCAACTAACTCTTCAGCAAGGATAAAAATATGATCGACAAATTGTTGATGTGAGCAAGACTATTGCAACAAAGGAAAAAGACCTTTGAAAGCACCATTAGAGTCAACTTGAAGAAAAAAATCTTCCCAACGAATCCACCATAATAATGAAAAGGAAAGGAGAGATAGGATCGCTCTACCTTATCCCACGAGAGCTTCTAAAAAATGCAAACGGAGAACCATTCACCAGCATCGAGAAAGAAGGAGAGGAGATTAATTGGCCTATCAGCTGCATAACCCGATCAGAGAAGCCAAACTCCTTCAATATTTTCAATAAGAACTTCCAATTGACATGATCATAGGCCTTCACAAGATCCAATTTTAGGATAAGACCAACTTTCTTGTTAACCATAAGGGAGTGAATATTCTCATGCATCATAATAACATAGTCTAGAATCTACCTTCCCGAGACAAAACCATTCTTCTAAGGAGAAATAATACGAGGAAGAACCTACTGCAACCTTGAAGCCAAAACTTTAGAAAGGATTTTATAAATAGAATTACATAGATTGATAGGCCTAAAATCACCAAAAGACGAGGCCCCATGATTCTTCGGAATAAGAACAATAGAGGTAGAATTCAACTCCTTCAAGAGCTACCTACTACCAAAAAATTCTTTAGTGTCATTGATAACATCCTTAGCAACAATATCCCAATACGTTTGAAAGAAAAGCATAGGGAAACCATCCGGCCCAGGGGACTTATTACCTTCAAAGGAGAATTCTTGAATTCCTCATCAGACGAAATGAACGATAGATTATTGTTCAACTCCTTAGACACAATATTGGGAATGACATTCAAAAATATCTGTTGAAAGACAGGGTCAGGGGGGCGATCCTCAAAAAGAAAATCAGACAAGAAAGATCAAGCAACACTTTTAATCTCATCATCCCCCTCCAAAGACTGATCATTTACAAGAATTTTGAAAATTCTATTAGAAGATATGTGCTTCAAAGTAGTAAGATGGAAGAAATGGGTATTTTTATCCCCACTCCAAAGCCAAATAGCTCTAAATTTTTGTTTCTAAAATTCCTCCTTCTTATCCACAATATTATGAAATTTGGCCAAAAGAATATTTTCCTCCTGGAGGGTAGCATGATCATTCCAAATAGCCTGAATCCTCTGTTGTAGGACATCAAACTTAGCTTTAATCATAGAATTGTCCTTGAAAATATTTCCAAAAGATGATTTATTCCATTGAATAATGTTTTGCTTAACAGAAGCAAGCTTCTTAACAACTTTATACATGGATGAACCATCCACATTAATACCCCACCAGGCAACAATTATGTCTCTTAAGTTTGGGTGGCTGACCCACATCTTCTCAAATCTAAAAGGGAAGGATTTCCTTCTACCTAATAGCTCTGCATTCAAGGAGATAGGGAAGTGATCCAAGCCAAGTCTAGTGAGGTCTAAAAGAGAGCAAAGGAGAGCAGCCAATTCGGAGAAAGGAGAGCACGGTCCAACTTCCCCTAAATAAGAGTATCCCTCGCTCGCCTACTAGACCAAGTATAAGAAGCCCCATAAAGGTCTAGGTCCAATAAGGCATTATCATTAATAAATTTCATAAGATCATATCTACTATCCTCCGCCACTTGAGAACCTCCAAAATTATCAGCATCATTCAATGGGGTATTGAAGACCCCCATCACCAACCAATTCTGGAAAGGGAGCCGAGATTTAGACCTATTCAAACCATCCCAAAAACACTTTCTAGCACATTTCAAATTCAGAGCATAAATATTAGAAATAACCCATGAGAACTTATCTCTAGAGATTGAAAAGGAAGTAGCCACATGGTTTTCTTCCCCAAACAAACCAGACCCAGTAACCACCTTCGGGTTCCAAAAAGTAGCCACACCCCCAGAAGCCCCATTAGAATCAAAATCCTAATAACCACAATCCTAAAACAACCTGTTCTTGATTTTATCCACTTTATCCACCCCCATTTTAGTCTCCTGAATTAGGATGATATCGGTCGATGATCTCTTACAAAATTAGGTAGGAGATCCTATTTGTGAGGATTATTCAATCCTCGAATATTCCAGGAGAGGATCTTCATGGGAGATTCTATGAGGAGCCTTTTAGGCCCATCTCAAATAGAGTCATCTGTGAACCATCAGCAATATCAAGTTTGCTTTCCTTCTCTTGAAGCTGCTGCAACAAAGGTCTGCCCCTACCTCTAGGTTCAGAACCACAGTCCAATTACCTCTAGGTGATAATTTTGAAGAAGAGGATAAATGCATTTTATTACTTTTATCTTTACTTGATACTTGAGAAAATATAATTATTGACATTAGTGGTAATGATGTAGAACCAAAATGAACAATCTTAGTACTACTTTACTTTCAAAGGGGATGAGAATTAAATTCATGAATGATGGCTTGAAAATGATTTGCATATACAATGAAGGTCCAAAGAAAAAGGACCTAGGGAAGAAAGATTCATTAAAGTCTAAATGATGTTCTAAAGCCCTAGGGAAGAGCAAAGTGTTGTAACTTTGGAAAGAGAGGACATGTGAATAATTAATACAAAAACATGAAAAAAAAATCATATTCCTCCATACAAAAATACTTTAATAATGGTGATAATGATGCTTTGATTATTTTTGCTAAAAATATTATTGATTCAAGTTGCTCCTACCATATGACTCCTCACAAGGAATAGTTTTCTACATATACATCTTATGATGGAGAAGAGTTTTTCCTTAGAGACAATAGTACAAAGAAGATTATGATAAAGGAAAGATGCAATTATGTTTCATTGATGGAAGGATTGAAACTCTTGATGATGTTTTACAATTCTATGACTTGAAAAATATTACTTTTTGTATCCAAGTTAAATGATTATGGTGTGCATGAGACATTTGGAAAGTCTATTTGTAGATGGGTAAGAGGGATCTCAGTGGTTGCTAGAGGATCTTGGGTTGATACTTTGTTTAAGATAAATGCCTCCACATTTTATTATTTTTCAAATATAATCAATATTGAAAATGTATGTATGGTGTGGCACAAATTGTGTATCACATAAGTGGAAAAGGCCTTAGGAACATTGTTAATAAAAAATTGGTTGATAAATTTCTTGATTATTATGTTGGTAAAAATATTTTTTATAATCATTATGTTTGGAAAACATATTAGATCTTCATTTCCTATTGGAAGTAATAGGGCTAAGAGATTATTAAAAGTAATTCAATTGAATGTGTTTGTTCTAGTGGATGTGTGTTCTATGGGCAAATATTATTATTATATTATATTCATTGATAATGATTTGAGGTACACTTGGATTTATTTTATACATACAAAATATGATTTTTCACTAAGCTTAAGGAATTTAAAGCCTTACTTTAAAATAAAATATATTATAAGATAAGTGTGTTGAGATTTAACAATGGTGGTGAACATTGCTCTAGGAAATTTGATGAATTTTATAAGCATGTAGATATTGTTTGAAAAAAGACTACTCTTTACACTAAAAAACAAAAGGGGGAACATAGAGAATTAACTTGAACCTTAAGAGAAAGAGTTAGAAGTATGCTAAGTGGTAGATTGATGCTTTTAGAGAAAATTTGTAAGTACTACATGTTTTTTGATTAGTAGATCTTCTTGTTCAACTTTTGTTGATAAAACTCCTTATGATACATGGATAAAGAAGAAGCCTTTAGTTTCACATTTAAGGATATTTAGTTGTGATTTCGAAGATCTAAAATCGTGGAAATGGATCTTCATTGGTTATATTGAGAATATTACAAGCTATAATATTTGGAATCATCTAACCCAAAAAATATGTTTTTCTAGATATGTGATTTTTAGAGTGTTTAAAGGTTATTTGTGTGAGGAACTACTAAAAGAAAAATAAAGAACAAAATTTGTGGACTTTGAGAAAAAAAAAATTTAAAAATCAAGAAGATGCACACGTGGAACAACAATTAGATAGATTAGAGAATGGAGAGGAAGAAGAGGATTCATATGAAAGTTCATTTGAGAATGTGTAGGATGAGCACATATGAGAAGAATAGGTAGATCTCATGAATCCTACCTTGCTCAGATATTGATGAGAAAATAGAATAAAGTTGACAAGCACAACACATCAAGTTTCCTTTAGGTATTTTCTTTATTGAGTATTTAAAATGAACCTATATATTTTAGGGAGACCCTCTCTTCATAAGATAGTAAGTCTTGGATGTAGGCCATGTAGGGTGATATGATGGCCTTGGATAGTTATAACACCTAGGATCTTGTTAGTTTACCTAAGGGAAGAAATCACATTGGTTGTAAGTGCATGTACAAAGAAAATTCGATGCAAATATTAATAAGAGTAGTGTAAGGACAAACTAATGGCCAAAGGCCGATTCCAAAGAGGGGGAGTTGATTTTGCTAAAAAATTCTCTCTTGTTTCTAATTTATATTTTATTAGATCCCTTTTATCTGTTACTACAACATGATTTTCATATTGATCAAATATATGTCAAAACTACTTTCTTGCATGGGGATCTTGAGGAGGTTTATATACAACTTTTTGATTTTGTTGTGAAAGGGAATGAAAATTTAGTTTGTAGGTTAAAAAAATTATTGTTTGGTCTAAAACATTCAACCAGGATGTGGTACTAGAAGTTTAATGCTTTTGTATTGAGTTTGAGTTTTATAAGAACAAGGAAGATTATTGTGTTTATGTTAACATTATTGATGATCATTCTAATCATTGTCTTGTATGTGGATGATATGTTATTTATTGAGAGCAATAAGATGGTGATTAGGGAGCTCAAAGCTAATCTTTCTAACACATTTTATATGAAGGATTTGGGGGTTGTGAAATATATTCTTGGGATGGATATTGGTGTAAGACCTGATAGTGAGCTCTAATACGATAGGATCACCTAAAAAACCAAAGGTGTCCTTCCACAAGAGAGTAAAGCAGGAGGATAATTTATTTATTATAGATGCAATAATGGTACAATGATCAATAATGGATCAATGCTACTACTTATACATAATGTACATATGAGGTGTTGCTTATATAGATAAGGTTGAGAGATAAGACAAGACAAGATCGTGACGAGTGTCTTAATCATGTCATAAGACAAATAAAGATAAGATCACGTGTGTATTAGTGACTTCTATAAAGATTCCTAAAGACCTTAATAAAATTAGCATGTGAACATGTGTGAAAATGACCTAATAGGTGAACTATTTAAGTAATAAACCATGTTCATACCAACACCCCTTTAAGTGTAACTTAGTGAGAAGTAATAAGATGCAAAAATTGAAATATGCATAGAAGATGCAAGGATGGGTCTTGGCTACTGTTCCATGTTAGGTACTCATGTACAAAATATCTCTCACAAATGGAGTAAAAGAGAAAACCTTGTGGGAAAAAAACCTTCTTAAAAATAAAGGATGCAAAAATAAACATGTACAAGTGATGGAATAAGTGATGAATGGAGGACTCAACATGACCGCATAATATGCAATAGGTATCCTCCATATAGGAGAGAAAGAGAGATATTATAGATCCCTCATAATGAAGTAGCTCCCATGCTAATGGTGAATGCTTGAAGACAAAAAATAACCCAATACCTACAAAAAACACACCTCCTCTTGGGAAGTGTTGGCCTTGTCGTTGCACCAAAAGGTCAACCTGTCAATGCCCGATACAAGTGTCAGTTAAGATCCACATGAGGTGGTTAGACCATGTCACAAACCCAAGTGTTGTGCTGGACAAGGAATACCAAGGGACACACCATCTTGCAACAATCCCCCCAGCACAAGCGAGGGGTTTGAACCTATGACCAACTCTGATACCAATTGTTGGCCTTGTCGTTGCACCAAAAGGTTGATCTGTCAATGCCTGATAAAAGTGTCAGTTAAGATCCACAGGAGGCAGTTAGACCATGTCACAAAACCAAGTGTTGTGCTGCACAAGGAAGACCAAGGGACACACCATCTTGCAATAGGAAGAATCAAGTCCAATGGTGGATGTAGAATAAAATCCAACTCCATGAGGAGATGTGAGGGAAAAATTCACATGACGGGTGTCTCTAAAAATTACATGTAGAGTTCCAAAATTTGATACTTCGAGACACGTATACAAATTTACAAACCAAAAATTGCATGTAGAGTTCTAAAATTTGATGTACTTCCCTATGGAACTTTGGAGTTTTTATGCAACCTTACATAACTACAAAATGCAAGCTTGAAATAATGAATGAAAGAGCATAAATTTATCATTTTATGTGTTGTACAAAAACGTCTTGGGCCAAGGATTTGATCACTTATAGGATCTTCTCTAACCAAACTAGAAGTCCCCAAAGACCTAAAAAACAATATAAACCTAAATGTCAAATTTACTATGCCTACATAGATCTACAAATGCTAATGGAATGAAAAGGTATTTAATGGAAAATACCACTTGAAAAAGTAACATTTCAATCTCCATAGAGACATATGTTTGCCAGTAAGGAAATGAGTCACAACTATGCTAGTTATAATTTTATCTTCACCATACATATAAATCATGCTTTTTTATTATGTTTCTATTATATAGTGTTGTACCCAAACCAAATTTTTTGCTTCATTAAGGCATTTTGCTTAAAAGAGTCTAAACCTTGTTAAAATGATGCCAAAACATAGTTTTTGGGCAAATCAAGTATGTACTTTGAGTTAGTTTGGTGTCAAGAAGATACTAGTGAAATTTGGAAAAAATGAAAATTATGGTTTCAAGCACCCCTATTTCAGGTAGCGAAACCCTAAAAATTGAAACTTGTCAGAATTGGCCGAAATTAATTTTGATTGGCTTATTTCACATCACGATCATAGTGGTGAAGTTAGTTTCAGTTAAAAGTCAGTTTAAGCCTGGTGGATAATTTTCACTTTTTTAGGAGAAAAGTTAGGACCTCCAAGGTCGTCAATGGCAATTGGCCAGTATCAGGTGTCAAAATCTAAGCCTGAAACTCAAAGGAGAACATTCTATGATGAAAGATGTTAAAAAAGATGCTTCATGATAGAGGGGATTTTCACATGGCAAAAATTGGAAAAAATATTCTAAGTTTGGAAACATTTCACTTTATAACGTGGGAGATGCTTGCGCATTCAATGTGCAAATCAACTTTATAGTGTCTGTACATGTGAAAGTGGTGAAATATAGTCACACATGCATCAACAACAGTAATGCTTCTACATGGTCAACTCAACAACCAAAATGGTGTTCACATAGCACAAAATAGAAGAAAATATCAGTTCCAAAGCTAATCTATGCCCCTGTAGCTCAGGGGCACCCTTCAATTTGGAGGCTCAAATTTAGTTGTTTCTGGTTGCAAATACATTCATTCTCTTTAGTTTTCAGTCAGCTTTTCGGCAAGCTATTAAGCAAGTCCATTTGAGTTGCAAAACTCTGACAATCAAAGGTGGAAGCAAAAGGTATAAAAAGTTTACACATCACAAAGACAATCAAATTTGCTGTTTTTGCGCCCCTGTAGTCCAGGGGCGCCCCTGTAGTCCAGGGGCACCCTTGAATTAGACATGTTAGATGAATGAATTTGCAGATTCTGTTTCTGGGGAATCTTTTCTAATTCAGCCCAACTTCACGATGCATCCGTTCGTGAGATCGTCAGATGTGTTGAGTGACCGTGGCAGTGGTTCCAACGAGCACGTAAAATAGAGGGGAAATAAAAGTGAAAATATCAAACTGTACCTCTATAGGCCAAGGGCGCCTAGCCTTTTGGCCAGCTAGATGAGGTTTTTAGCAGTCGTTGTCTTCATGAGACCTGTGTAGAATCCTCCTAGCTATTCAATGAATCCAACCATCAACCCTCAGTGTTTTTCAAACACCCGTGAGTGAAGGATCAGCGGAAAATACTAAAGAATGAAAACAAGCAGAAAAATGGCTAGTATGGAATTTACATACTCCCTTGAAAAAGGCGTCCTTCTACTGGAGGTCTTAGAAGTAGTTTTCTCACTTCGTCACTTCCAAGAACATCTCTTCCAAGTTGTTCCATCTTCGTGATGAGATCAACAACACGTGCATCGGAGCAATCGAGCTCCTGGTGCCAAGGGTCAAAGTATAGCGTTTAGGTGAGTTGCAAGTTGCAAAATCATTCTCAAAATGGTAGTTGTACCTCTGCAGGCCAAGGGTACCCTTACATTTGAGGGCTTTAAACCAACTTTCAGACGCTTCACATATAGTCGTTGTTTGCAGAATTCTTCTAGCTACGCGATGGATCCAACATCCAATCAACGGGAGCCATCATTCACCAATAGTGGCAGATTGAAGTGTGAAATGGCAAAACAAGAAAATGACCAAGTCTGGTGGCCTGTATATTATTTTAATAAATGGCGACTTTTATTTTGAGGCATCAAACATGGTTTTTTGCACTTGCAGTTCCCAGCAGACATTTCATCTTAGTAGTTTTGGCTTCACAGCGGATATATTAGCTTAGTTCCAGCATCAACTGGGCACTTAGAAATCAGAGCTCAACAGAGGCGACTATGACGTTTTCTACAAACTACAAAATAGAAAGTTAGCTAAAAATCTCAACTTTTGAAGGGGGTGCCTAGAGAGTCAAACTTGGACTTTTAGGAATCATTAAAATATTCTAAGCAAACCCAAAAAGAGAGATTTTAGTTAACTCAATTAAAAATATTAAATTTTTAGTTTCAGCATGTCAACTTTAATGGGGCAATTTTCTTCAATATTTTAATATTGGCGCCTTTTTGAGATTCAATTGCAAATTCGCATGATGAGTGAGACTGAATATTTTAATATTTTAGAAACTCCGAGTTAGTTTCTGTTGAGCAAAGCGAGGTCTAATCAGATGATTTCTTTCCAAATCGGGGTTTCTACTTGCAGTTGGCGCCATAAACCTACGAATTTCTTTATTTATTGCAAGATGGCATCCATTTCTCTCATAACAGGTTGAAGTGCAAGCAAATTTTCTTCATTATGCAAGCGAATTTCCTCAACAATCAACATTTGAAGGCGCTCCAGATATTATTTTTTAGATTTCCTTGCATATACAGGTCCAGATTAATCGGCAGACTTTAGACAAGCATGGCGATTTTTGCAGAAGCAGAAACATAAAACTTCTATATTTTTTCTTAAATTATTCTATTCTCGTCTTAAGTTTTCTTCACATGTCCAAGATTTGGCGACTTTTGACAATTTTGATCATCTGGGTTGGTTGTGCATGACTTTCTCTACAAAACCCATGTGCTAGAATTTTTTAGAAGAAATTGCCTCGAAGCTTCAATTCTCGAAGCTATGCTTTTCTCAACTGAAATTCCTTTGCATGGTAGAGTAGAAGTTAATATTTTTCAAAACGGAGGATCTGGGTTGTCTTAGAATCATCTTCTGAACAAAACCCATATTTCAGTTTTTCTCGAAAAAATTACCCCTCGCAACCCTTGCTGCCCCCAGTTGCTTTTTTCAGAAAGCTTTTGCATGTCAAGCTAAACAACGTTTTTTCACAATTCTGACATTATGGGTTGTCTTAGAATCACTTTTTGCACAAAACCCACATCTCAAAATTTTTGGTGAAAATTGCCCTCCGATAGGCTATTTTTAGCCTCATCACGAGACATTTTAGCTTTCTGAAGAAAGTTGTCAGAATATAGTCGAGTTTACAATCAACAAGAGAGTTTTTCATAATGCAGTATACACAAATCAAATTCAAGACTAAGTCAGTCTTGGTTCATGACTTCATCGGAACAATTGACACGAATTTGCATAAAGTACTTCTAAAGGCTATCTTGGATCCGATTAAGATAAATCATGCAATACTTCAAAACATCCAAGAATCTGGGTTGCTAGAGGTGGATTCACTCCCTATTTTAGTTCAATGCATAGAATTCATAGTGTCTTGTGTCAAGCATTACAGTTCTACTACCCGAGAAATTCAATCAGTAGATGGACAGGTGATTTGCAGTCTCAAGCCTAGGACATTAAGAGGTGTTTTGGTATTCCTCAACATCCGAACAGTTTGGTCATTACCATGGATTAGTGTGAAAGAGCATTCAACATTGATAAGGATATGTGTCAGAGCAAAATGGCAGAAAGGTGGTTGAAACAGAAGAAAACTAAATTGCCACACAATGTGGATCGTAGAGAGTTCAAAGATGAGTACGCGATTTTGATTACTCTTCTTAATCGTGTTTCTAGTCATGCAGATGCTAATAAATTCTAGCCCCTGATGTACTACATCATTTCTCAAATTATTTCCAAATGGGAGCATTATGACTGGGCCTCTCTAATCAACGACGTCCTCCACAAGCAGATTATCAGTTTCCTGGTTGCCCACCAATTGCATATGTGTTTGTATCTCATATACTTGATTGCCTACCAAGGTCAGTTTAGAGGATTGAACATAGTGGGGATTCTTAATGTACAAAAGGTTTATCAATACTACGACCAACTTGAGTTCACAAAGTTTGAACGACATTTCAAGCGTGTGCAAGAAGCATTCTTGATGTACACAGTGCGAAACCTAGACCGGGAATTGCATGTTCGTATCTTAGCGGTTGCAAGAGTAGCAATGGTAGAATGGGCGGACTGGTTCATTTAATTCCCTACCTACACCTACATCTGCATCTATGGATATACAGGAAATCCAACCATGCTACCTCGCTATCCTTCAGATAGGACGGTTTCATGGAATTTTTGAGGCAATTGTATGATGTTCATTCACGTTTTCACCACAACTGCAAGCCACCTGCCAACTTTCCATTGCAAATGGGAATCTATTGGTGCAAGACAATAGTTGACGCCAAGGCTGCAGGTCATGAGTTAGAGAAATTTAATCTCAAGTACCCCATTGATGCACACACATATGACCCTTTGGGTTGTTATTCAGCAAACCTTGGCGGTCACCCTTACCACAAGCCTACAATGGAGGATTATTGGGTCAACTATGAGGATGATTTCAAGGTGTGTCGATGTAGTTACAGTAGGTTCTCCCTCTCACAGATTTTTGTCTTCATGTCAGAGGATGTGGGAGGATTGTCAGATGATGATGGGGATGTACTTCCTCAATTATTCAAAGAACATGTTGATACGCAACCACTTCCAGCTGTCGATTTGTTTGGCAAGGAGCATTCATCTATCAAAGAGAGATCAAGTAGAGTCATTCAGAATAGTATACTCTACCTAGATAGCAAGGAGACAAGGAGGGTAGTCATGCCAAGTACAGAGCTGCCACCGGTGGATGTTTCACTACCATCCTCGTCAAAACCAAAACAAAAGAAAAGGAGCAATCCTCCTGTTACCCAGATTTTCACCCATGGCTCAATAAGGTAGAGTCCATTGATAGAGAGAAGAAATAAAAATGGTACATTTTCTATTCCCCTTACATTGTATTCATATATACAAATGTAATAACTTGAGAGACTACAATTACAGATCATCACATTTATATAGATGCATGAAATATAAGAAGTTTTGCAAATTTTCTTCTAGAAAAGTTATTTTATTGATAGAAATATTCATTTAACTCACACAAGCCATGAGTTTAACTGTTACTAGCTTATTCAATGCAAATCAAGATGAACATATACATGAATAAGAAAATGAAGAAAAGAATAAGCATGTAGGGAGGGTAACCAGTCATTGCTTGAGAATGTCTGGTTTTGTCGAGTCTTCTTGTTTGAATGCTACCTGAGTTGTCTCAACCTTCCTAGCTCCTTGATACTCCTGTTTCATGTATTAGTGAAAACAATGTATTAGAGCAATGCTCTAAGCAATGAAAGATTGCACACCATACATGATCATTTACTCATTCATGTATAAATTAACCTTAATCTGCATCAAACAAACATCCATATGCTGGCTATATTAGAGAAAGCATTGAAGTCATTGAAACGACACATCAAAGTATACATATTTTTCTAACTTGTTTGTTCCATGTGCAACAATAGGTGCAATCATTTATTTGATTAAATATGAGTGGGGATAAATGTGGCTCCCACGAGGGTTGAGCTCAACTCGTTATTTATACACAAATTTTAAGTACACTTCAAGGCATCCAATGCAGATCACAATAAAAATATTTGCTCATTGAAACAGGAGAATTGAAAATTCAAATGGAGCTATAGTGCCACTACAGAAAACAAAGACTGAAATATTTCTCATTTCATAGTGGTTCAATCAAGAAGGGGTTTATTAGTCATAACAGTGAATTGATAAATTCACTAGTCTGAGTAACAAGCCACTGCTCAATGGAACTACAATGGAACTACATTGGAACAATAAAGATCAAATATGGTGACAATCATAAGTATAAGGGATAACTATTGCTCAAGGATTGAGTTTTTGTCAAGAGCATGATGCATCATGTGATGTTCATATCAAATGAAAGTCATCACATAAATGAAAGCATTCAAGATAACATGATTATACACAAGATTTGTTCATCATAGTGCTATAGTAATGCAAAGGACAATTACTATGAGGAGTCAGTTGATTACTGTTTTAAATCCCTTTGAGAGTCATACATTGTGTTGATAGCTTCACAATACAGTAAACAACAACCTTATTTACAAAACAAAGAGATTTGTACAGAGCAGAGTGCATAGAAGGTTTCAAGGGTACTGAATCTCTTGGTATTGTAATAAAGGTTGCATGTGGAAATACAAAGACATATTCTCCTAAAGAAAGAATAGTGCAAGTCCTATTAGTATTCAGAATTTTCTTGAAGTTCACTGGCTCTCTAATGGAAATCAGAAAATATATTTTTGATTCACCTATTGGCTCTCAAGTTATGAGAGAACGAAATAATGTCTTGTCAGAACCATGGCAATCAAAGTCCATCAATATAGGTAGCAGGATAATCAAGAAGCTCTTACCAAGTGTGTCAAACAAGGTGCAAAATCCAAGTGTTAACACCTCCTAAAAGAAATAAAGAGCTTAACAATTCAAAAGGGAAGGCACTTGTTACAGAAACACATGTGGAGCCAGTCACGAATACATTTTGTAGCATACTAGAGCCAAAGGTTCAACCTCCCATGCCATCACCTATACCACAGTAGTCTCTAGTTCCAAGTCACATGGATCTAGACTCGCCACCGCATAGTGATACCTCTACACATTCCTGTTCATCAGAACTTCCTATGACTAACACCGACCCTTCTAGTGAGATTGGTCGAGACTCGTCTTGGCTTGAGAATCAGTTGAGTAGGAAGAGGAGGCAACCATCATACATACTAGATCACTTAGATTTTGATCATGTCTACCAGGATGCACCAGATAAGAGAATAAAGAAGCAAGTTCATGTAGAGAGGAACGCTGACAAGGAGATCATAATAGAGATTGTTGCACCTACAGAGGGTAAGAGCTTGAACGAGATAGAAGTTGAAGACTTCAAAGTGATAAAGGTCAACCTTGGTAGAAGCACACTCCAAACAGAGGTTGATTTCCTTCAGGTTGCAACAGATAGCATAAAGGATAGAGTGATAAAAGACGGGGAAGACAAGGCAGCCCTCAAGGCTAAAATCCAACAGCTTCATCAATATATCTCTAATCTCGTGCATAGAACTGAAAATGTCACCGCTTTGCTCCCACCGACGCTAGAGTTACCAATAGAGCAAAATCAACTTAATCAGTTGGTTGTATACAAGAAGAGCTTGATAGACTGGGAGGAAGAGTTTGTCACAAGGGGTCGCTTTGTACTCAGAGTTGTATCAGTTGAGGTACAATGCCCGCAAACTACATCTACAGATCCAGGATGAGGAGCGAGACTTGGCGGTTGACAGACCCAAAGATGAAATCATGATCTCTCATCTAAGGATGACAAATGACTCGGTCACCGATGAAGAAGATAACTAAGCTATTTTTACTTGGAGGACACAGTTGATCTTCAAGGCAAAAATATAGGATATAATGGCTTCAGAGTTGGTTGAGAGCAGAGAACATGTGACTAGTGCACTTCGGTACGTGAGAAATTTTGTATCCCGAGTTCCTTTCTAGTATCAGCGTGAGGGTGGCGAGTACGTTGAGCTTACTGATGTTCAGTCAGGGTTGCAGATGCTCATCCATGGTATTTTTAGTGGGGATTCTGTTGGTTGTAAGTTAGACCAACTTACAATCATGTCAACATTATTTGATGGGGCAATTAAGAATAGAGGAGAACTTTAGAGCCAGATCATAGGTGGTGAAGAGATGCTGCGAAGACATAGTGTGCTACAACAGAGTATCAATGCCCCAGATGGTGATGCAGTCAACAACCTCATGGAGGGGTTACTTGCCCAAGATCGCGACTAGTGAACTGTAGATCATGGACATCCTACCTTTTCAGGATAAACATCAAACTCAGTAGTTAACTCGATGCTTCTTTTTGAGTTAACTTGTTGTTCCACCTTTCATGCTATGTCTATATTGGAATCATCAATGTCCAGTTGGAGTTTTCATTTCAATAAGGATGTGCATGTTGCACATGTCCATTTAGATTAGTCTTGTTTCGGTTAACTGATGGTAGTTTTCTAGTTGACTGTACAGTTTCCTTTTTTTAGGGTTTAGCAATAAGATCTTGCATGCTCGCAAGACTGTAGTTGACTCAAGGTGATTTTAGGGTTCCCTAAACCTTTGATGTATATAAATAAGAACTCTTTGCTCATTTGTAATTAAATTTTGCACGCAATAGTAATATATGTTGCACCACCTTGCCTGAAATATTGCTATTTTGTATATGTTCATGAGCTTTTACTGTGATAATAAATAGCTATGCCACCTTTCCTAAATGTTATTGTTATGGTATTTGTTCATCTTAGTTAAATATAGTGGCTAGTTTGATCATTCATTGTATGCATGTCTCGCCAATGCAATTTGATGTCCTAGTTGGCTATCTTATGTTGTGATTAATAGTTGTTCTTTCAATCTACGCCTTGGATAGGGGTTCCTCCTCCTTGGAAAATTGGGAAGAAGAATTATCATTTAAATTTCATGCCTAATAAACTTCATTTCAGCCTACACCTCAAATAGGGGTCCCTCCTCCTTGGAAATCCTGTTATAGTGTTTATCGTAAAAACATTCCTACTCCTTTTTCCTCATGCTTTGTTTTCTTGAGGAGATTGGATAGATTAAAGCATTTTAGTTTAGTTGTAGTTAGGATCTACAAAACTAGAGAAAACCCTTAGCTGGAACGTTCTTGGTTTCCTTAACCTTGTGCCTCTTCCAACTAAGACGAAAAAGATAGGATTTAGAATACTTTATTTTTCAATGCATATCAGCACAAGAGGGAGCTTCCCCTCCTAATTTGAAGAGCAGTCATTACACACTATGCATAGTTGTTTGTACCAACTCGCACTCTAGAGGTGCTAATTGTTACGCCAACATATATCTAAACATGAAAGAAATAATACAAAATATCATTTTCATTCAACATAAACATCTAGATGTGCCAAAAATAAAGATAGAGATCTTGCCACTTATGTGGGTGAATTGCATACCAACTCATACAAATTTCAAATAATAACTACAACTTCACAAACAAGGAATCCAACTTCCTAAATTATATATTCTCTAAACCAAATACAAATAAACATTTATAACATCAAAATATGAAACCCCTTTTTAATGCATTCTTGGGCTCCATCATAGGATTTTTGGGTCCCTAACAATGGTTAAACACCACCCGAATAATTGGAACCCTTGGGCCCAATCCCCCATACTGGAGAAAGTCTATCAGGTAGTAAGCACAAAAAACACAATATGATCACATGCATGCCAATCATCACATATAAGGAATGCTAAACATCACACTACACGGGGGTTCTTCATACCTCAATTCATTCCAATCATTACATGTGAGGAATTCTAAACAAACATACATGCACGAGGATTCTACATACCATCCATCCACATACATGGTGCCTCAAAATACAATAGATGCAAAATATGATGGAGTAATAAGAATAGGGTCCTAGAAATAAACCAAGGAGTGTCCATACTTTGGCATGAGGACCAAGTAGGTTGTTGAGTAGGTTTGTTTCTTCTTAGAAAAAACATGCCATCATAACATATCCTCACCAATTAGATCATATTGCAATCACTTTTCTACTCCAAGCCCTCAAATTATCAATTCTCAACCATTATGCAATTATGATCATTTATCTAGTTATAGATTTCACTCTATCCCTTTATCACATTACCAGAACAATCAAATTCCACCTTGCATCAATTTCAAGGAAAACCTTAATCTATTTTAGTAAATTTAATTTATGTATATCTCAAATTACTCAATTAACATTTTGAGCTCCTTAACTTATCTAGGGCTTCAATTGTATTGATTTATACCCTATATAGACATATTTGTAGGGTTCCCTCTATTCCATCCGATAATAAAATATTACACTTTCAAACATATTGATTGAAAATAATTGGTGCCTAACAAGCAACACACCTAAACTACTAACAATAAAACTCAAAACCTTGATTCAATCATTGCCTTGGTAAGGGTGTAAACCCCACCTATTTATATGGTGTTTTTCCCATCCAATTATGATATACTTTATAAACAAACTAAATCAAGTGGAAATGCTTAGAAAAAGGCTAAGCTCCAAAAGATTGGCATATCAATAATTTCTATAGCTTTTAATAGAATAATTTGAATGATTGAACATGAAAATTCTAAGATTATATAATTTTTTGATTAACATATGTTTAAAAATGGAAATTCATTTAAAATTATAAATTTGATGTTGAATCTATCACCCTTTTTGTCAATGACTTACTAAAAGAACCCAAAAAATGGTTAGTTATAAGAAACTCTAGCACAAGTACCAAGAGTGTAGATTTATTGTCTAATTACCACCAAGTAATTTCATTTATTGCTATTTTTTCAATTTGTAGCTTTAGTGAGAATAAAAATAAGATAGAGAATTGCATAAAGCATTGTGAGCTATTGACATGGAGGAAAAAAAGATAGAGAACAAAATGAAATTGTAAAACTAAACACATGAAGGAAATGAGAAAAAACCAAATGTATGAAGACAAAAAGACTAACTAATGTTGCATGCATGATCATTAATTAATGGAACTAACTTCATTAGCATTGCATTTGTGAGATATATATATTTTCATGCACAACCATTGACCCTTCAACATAGAGTAGATCAAAGAACATGCATCTATTAGCATATGATGCATCTTACTTTTAATTTAAATGTGCTTTCTTGGGGAAAAGGAAAAGATTTTATAAATCAAGTAGAACAAATAAGATCCATTTATTTAAAGGTTTTCCAAGTAGCTATAGAGTAGGAAATCCAAAGTAGGACATGAATCCACTACTTATCCCATATATTAACAAAAATGTTACTGCTATTTCTATGTAAATAAACCACAAATATGTGTTCAAAGAACTCATAGAAAAGATCACATAACAAACAAAAGTCACATTTGAAGATCGCTAGGAGCAACTTCTTTCCAAGTTTCAATAAAATTTCTCCTTCATTATGTTTATCCATGTTAATGAATTTGAGGAATTGAACACAATTATATAGATTGAAAGTATTATAGTTATGTTATGATGCCACTACACCATTTGGTAGATCCACTTCCAAATTTCCTAAAAAAACAACTTTTTTCTTTTTCTCTAAGGATGTGGGTATCCATCACTTTTTCAAATCTATTTAAGAGGCCTCCTTGAAAATAGGTATTCAGACACTAATGGGTGTCATTACTACTAATCTTCTTACATGCGTGTTACACCAAAACCATAGAATCAATTTCAACCTAGATCCAAAGAACACCACGATCCAAAATAGGTTGAAGGATATTCTAAATAGCTAAAGCCTTTGTAGTGTTAGTATAATGCACCCCTATATACTCAACCCTCTAAACTTATGCAATGCCTTTATAATTGTTGGCAATAAAATCACTTCCAAAATTGCTATGATTACCTTTAGAAGCACCATTGGAATTAATAATAGTCCAAAGATGAGTCAGAGCTATCTAGATACCAAACCTATCCATAAAACTAACATTTATTTCATTTAGAGAGGGAGGTTCCTTCACCAAAAACCCCAAATTTTCAAGATGTCTCTCATGTGAAAGAGCATCAATCTTAGAACCATAGAAGACCCATCCTATTTCACTAAAATAATGAATATTGCACCTAAACCTAATGTATGGACCTTGAGAAATTTATGAAGATTCTACAATTACTTTCCAACCAAGATTACCACCAAATTTTTTAAAAAGCCCAAAATTCTATAATATGTTTTAGAAAGGAATTTTGTAGGGGGCTTATTTCCATCTCAAAAAAGGCTTTGAACTTGATAATTTTTTTTGAACTAGTAAAAGATGTTGAATAAAAAAGAATTCCAATAACAAATGAGAATAAATGTATTCTATACATCCACAAAGGATACAACATTTTATAAAACCCATTCCATTCTTGTTTCTTTGAATTTTCTTGATTATAAATTTTTTATGCATAACTAAAAAGGAAAATGCATTCACTTTAGGCTAGTTTGGAGAATTCCAAACCTCATTCCATGTCATTTTTGTGGATGGCTAAGCCTTACCCTAACAAGAGCTTGCAACTAGTCTTAACTAATTTTATTTTTGGTCTTTTGCATCTCCAACCATGGACATCCTCACTAGCATTTTTGGATCTCCGACATAAAGACTACTTTGGATAATTTTCCAAAGTTCCTCTTTAAGTTACATTTGGTTTCCTTGAGGCCAAAGTTCCATATGCAATCACTTCTTGAAAAGGACACAATTTCAATACTTAAAAGACAACCAATCAACCACTTTTCTCTAGCCAAAAGGATCCCAAACTTCTCCCAAGGCATAAAATTTAGGAAATTCAATCAATATGGATTTATGTCAATCCCAAGAATCTTCCCAAAAGTAAGAAAATTATCTATTTAATAATCCAAGAGATTCCATATTTTATGAAAACACTTCTCAAACACTACAAAATAACTGAGCTAGGCCCCTCCATCTAAAGTTGAGGAATTTCTCTCATGATTAGTACCAAAGTATTTAGCGATTGGCAACTAACTCCAAAGGTACTTAGATTCAATACACTAATGCCAAGGGAGTTTAGAAACCTTCACAATATTATCATGTAGGGATTTCCTCAATTCCAAGCCTCTATGGTCTCTTGGCTAGAAAATTTAATCCCAACTAAGCAAACACAATTTTTTATTTTCTTCTCTAAACCACATAAATTGGAAACTAATTTTATCAATATCCTTCAAGACTAATTTAGGAGCCTACAAAGAATCAAATGAGTAAATGGAACTTTTTTGAATGATAGACTTAATTAGAGTAATTATTTTGTAAAGTAATAACCATCTCAAAGTCTAGTGTGAGATACTAACTCTGATCTTCTCTAAAATCACTTCTATTCATTCTTGACAAAATCAATTAGAAATACATCTATGCCTAGAGCCTTCCTCCTATACAAAGGAAAAACCACTTTCTCCACATCAAGTCAATTTTAACAAAGGAAAGAAAGTTATAATTTTGCTCCTGATTCATTAGGTTAGGGATAATTTGTAATACTTTTTGTTAGCTATTCACATGAATTTTAGATTTCTTAAATAAGGAGGCATAAAATTCTATAGCAATATTATGTATTTTAGGCAAGGAGGTAACTATATTTTTTCATCATATTCCAAATCCTCAAAAAAAAATTGAATTTTACAAGCTTTAGTAGATTTTGATGAGAAATAAACAGGCTCTATTAACAATTGTTTAAAAAATCAATCTCTATCCAAATATGACTTCAATGAATGAGATACAAGGCTTGAACTATAGCAACATGAAGATTTGAAACTTATATGAAAATCTAAAAATTAATTTTCCTTAATATGGAATTACCATGATTAGATCCATCTTCTTTATGATACCAAAAAATAGCCAACATAACATGCTTATAAACACTACCTTCTATGAACTTATAACAATAATATATAAAGAATAACATCACCATAAGATAGCAAAAATGATGCATAAATCAACACAAGAGCATCACATAACACAAGATTTACGTGGAGAAACCCTTGCAGGAAAAAACTCCACAAAGAAGAGAGGCCAAGTATGCATTATCTTCAAATAAATGAGATTACAATACAATCACTTCCATTCTCCTCTTTTCCTCCAACATGAAAACACTTGTGCACCTATGAACAACCTCCTTATGCCTCAACCCGTCCTTGTTCCTATAGAGTAACACTACATTCAACTATTCCTCATTGTTTCTACATCCAAAGAGTTGATTTTATAGATGTGTGAAGAGGTCTTAAGCCCAAAACAAGGCTTCCAAAGATGAATCTTCAATATAAATGACCTAAACCTTGGAAATTCTCCATAGAATATGAAAGGACTCATGTTTTAACTCCAATACTTTCCATCCAACTTGGGCACCCAAACTTGGAAGATAAACACTACATTAGATACAATAAATGATGGAAAACCAAGAGACACCTTTTGCCTCTTTCCAAGCTCCCACTTGGAGAATACCAACAATCAATCATTTCTCCTTTCCTTATCTTTTATTATCCCATTCTAGGAATCCACATGTGGGGAAAGTAATATTAAATATTTTTGTCCACAAGTCATCTTTATTGTTGCTAGTGGAACTCATCACCCCTTATGAATGTAATACAAACAATAGTGAGAGTAAATATTACAAAATATTCTCCCAATTCACCTTAAGTTCTTAGGGACACTTTCCAAGGATGTTGGAACCATGTAATATGACATAAGATTTACAAGGTAGCCTAACATATTTATCGAAAAAAAGTGTTATGGTATGCCTCTTTTAGCTAGTCCACTCTAACTTTCTACTTCTCTACAAAGAAAAAACTACTTTCTCCACTTCTTCCATTTGAATAGGAGTAAGAAAGCTATCATTCAACTCCCAAGTTATTAGGGTAGGGAATAATTTGCAACACTCTTTACTAACTACCATCAATTTCCATGGCCAATAGTGGCATGGTGTGATGGCTAAGTTGTTGTGTTGTTATTCTTGCCATCAAGGTTCAAGCCCCATTGGGGTGTAATTGTTGAGAATTTATATTGGGGATGAGGTCACCCATTTGTGACCTCATTGGTTCATAGCTCCGGGTCAAAAGTATTTACCCCTCTTAATAAAAAAAAACTACCATCAATTTCAAATTTCTCAAACAAGAACATGATATAAAAGTCCATAGCAATAATATTCATTTCAAGCAAGGAAGTAACTAAGTTTTGGCCATGATCTTTAGAACCTTAATAATTTTTTTACTTCTACAAGCTATAACAAATTTATGGAAAAAAGAAGTGTTGTAGTTGCCCTCTTTCAGCCAACGTACTCTAGCCTTCTAGCTTAAAAGAGCTCTTCTTGGAGCTCAACCTCTTCAATTTGATTAATCAAGGTAGTTTATTTTACAAGTAGGTCTATAGTTAGTTTATGTTATCTTACCTCGACTACTATTTTTGCTAAATTTTTATATACTATCTGAACTTGAGTAAAGACGTTTCCAAAGGAGCTAAGGTTCCACTCTTTGGATTTTCTCTTGACATGTTGTAGCTTATGGAAAATGACATAACTTATTGTCCCATAATTGGTTCTTCCTTCCAACCACCGCTGCTACATATTTTACTTTAGATATTCATCTCTCCACCACATAATGTAAAATGTGAGGGAAATTCTTAGCTTTAGACCACTATAGAATTTTTAAAGCTATAGGTCAGTGATAAGATCTAGCCTCATCAAGAACAAAAAAATTGAAGAATATTTCCTTAGAGAAACCAATCACTCGCTCACATAAAATGGTTAAGACATTCAACAATGAAGACAAATCCAAAATTCCTATTGTTCCAAGTAAAATTCCAATTATATGGTTATACAACAACCAAATTGAATTTCTAAATTTGATTGTCCAAGAGAGCACTATTTGGGCTAAATGTCTATTTCTAGTAATCTTTCTCATTTAGGGATATAATTTCATTAAAATCTCCTACAATAATCCATGGGCAAGCTATTAACTCCCATCTAAAAGATGTTCCCTATCTTCATTAAATTATATTCTCTAGAATTGTTTTAAGGGACATGGATATTAATTAACAAAACATCTTTCTTTGATTCAACCCATCATCCTCCTATTTTCAAGAATCCTCTCCCTCTAAAATTCTTGGATCTTATATAGTTAATAGAACCCTAAGAGACCGGTTAGAGTAGATCCAAACTAATATACGACTCCTTTTGAAAAGCTTTTCCCACTAAGTTGACTATCATTATTATTAAATTTTATTTCTTGCAAAAATAAGACAAAAGGTCTTTCCTTCCTAATAAGTCTACACACAACATTTTGTTGGGGTTTGCTACGAAGATCATTCACATTGCAAGATAGTCCTATACTTTCTACTACGAGAAAAAAGGTTTCCATTGTCTTGACTAATCTTGTTATTGATAAGTAGGAGGTATTTTTCCACAGCGTGTCAAATTATGATATTGCTATCAGGATTCAACCGTGTAGTTTCGAGTCAAACTCATTGACCCATGTTTCATGATGGGTGACCTCCCGGGACGGACCAGTGCTTCACCTCTGTGAGCATCACCTAGATGCAATGAGTGCTAAGTGGACCATTCGATATCATGAGAGATGGGTTCTTGTTGAACCACTACTCATGAAACATGGGTCAATGAGTTTGACTCGAAACTACACGGTTGAATCCTGATAGCAATATCATAATAATCTTGTTATTCTGAGTTTTTACCTTACACATTCATCTTATCATAATTTTTTTCTTTCCTATTTTTATATTGGTATCCACTAACAAAAGTTTGCTTGACTCCTATATGGTATGTTTCTTTGCATCTCTTCTTGCTACCTTTAGGTTGCTTCAAAGCCTCCAATTCTTCCATATCATCATTGAGATCTTGCGTAAGGATATCTCAGATATCAACCATATCTATCGTAGTAAGGATTTTATGAGAAGATAAAATCATAGTATGCTCTTGGTTTCCTCTTGCATTGAGAAAATTACCAATGTTAATAACACACACTTTAGACGATAGATTAAATATGTCTAAAGAAATTAAAGAATGCATGATAGAAGGATGGATCAATTATTTAGGTCCTTGTTGGTTTTCATTCCTAATTGGTTGGTCTACTAATGGTTCAACTATAACCAAGTTCTCCTTGAAATGGTCTCATGGAACATCATTACAAAAACCATGCAAAATTGCAAATTGACTATGGATTTGATTCTTACCTTCGATATTACGATTGGTGGATTTTCCTACCTATCTTCTAAACAAAATTTTATTGTTGGTCTCTTTCTAGTGTCGTCCCATTCCTTTGTTGCTACTAAATTTTATTCTCTAGCGTGTGTAAAAGATTGATTCACCGGGCCATTCTTTTCTTGTAAGGTAGAGTATTTTTCTCTTGTTAGAACTTGAAGAAAGGGTAATCCCAAACAAGATGATTGTGCTTGTGGCATTCTCAACATCTAAAGGGAAGGGATTCATAATAATAAAAATTATCCCAAATTAGGTTTCATATCTACAATTCAATCAATTATGAGAGATGATTGACAAGATCAATTTTAACAAAGATGCATGCATAAGCAATCGATCTTTGTCTTTGTTAACTTGGATGACCCTAAGAAATTTTCTAGAGTTGATTCAATGGTATTCAAAATGTCTTCTATCTAGAATTCTAAGGGAAATTATAAAAATTGAATCCAAACAAGAGGCTTGGAAGGTAATTCTTCAATAAGATCAAAACCCACATGCCAAGGTTTAATGAAAAATGCCCCCCTTAAATATTTAATGTATGTTTCTCATGTTATGAAAATAAGCTAGAAAATAACCACTAGAAGCAAAGAAACTGTCCATATCACATGTTGGTTTGCATGCAACCCTACTCCATACTTCATCTTTACCTAAAGGAGCTCTAATACCCATGAATTTAAATATTAGGACAGTGCCCCTTCAAACATACAATGCCATCTGCTGTTGTTTCTAGCTAGATCACCACCTAAAGACTTTTTATCAAATTTTTGAATGCAACCATTAATCTTGTTTATGATGCTAGTCACATGTTGTTGGTGTAAATAGGTGTTTTACCTATCTAGGTCCTATTTATATTGTTAAGTCCATGTAGGTCCTTGGAAGGAATATTTCTAGTTAAGTATTAGTTGTCACTTATCTTATCTAGTTGGCATTTATTTAATGCTTGTGTCCTAGATTGTTATGAGTTAGTTGTCTAATGTGATAGGATTAAGACACTTGTCATGATCTTGTCTAATCCTATTCCTCACCTTGCCTATATAAGCAAGGCATCATATGTAAATTGCCATATTCAATGTGGTTGCCATATTCATTTTGGCATTTTTGCATCCTTAATCATGGCATGATATTTTTGCCATCTCTCTTGTGGAAGTTATTGTTGTCTTGCAGGTGATCCTGGGGTGTTGAGGAGTTCACCATAAACTCCTACATGGTATCAAAGCTTTAGTCCTGCAAACTTCTTCCCAAATATAAGTGACCAATATTGGCGTGAAATATTTGTTGGGTGTGAAAGCCTTGCCATCGAATCCAAGGTGTCAGAGAAATTCAAGTTTGGTTTTTGTTTTGTCAATTTTCATCATATTTTGGCCAATGTACAAGGTTTTGAAGGAAGGGCTTCAGTTGCCAGATCTGGGAGGTAGCTGATTTTTCAAAGTAGTTTGACCAAAAACTGACCTCACAATTATGTTCGAGAGGCCCGAGAACCTAAGGATTGACTGTCAGTTCATAGATTTTCAACACTTTTAGTTGGGGCATGAGGTAGATTTTTTTAGGCCATATGACTGTACAAATCCATACTTGGTTGTATAGTTGTACAAATCATTGTGGTTGGATCTGCAGTTAGCGGTTGGAGAGAATATTCAGTGCATATCCTTTTCTGCATCAACACTACACAATTTTCTACGTCACTGTACCGACTTTCTTGTCCACGTCATTTATGTCAATACCTAGAGGTCAAATCAACTGTCAGTTGGTACATCACATTAATAATCAGTAGGTTATAAAATTTCTTATATATTATTGTTTTTGTTTTAAATCAGCCAACCGATTTTTTCTGTTGCCAACCCCTAGTTCATTGGGCTTTGAAGCCCGCGGTCTCGCCTAGCGCGAGAGGGGTTAAGCCCTAGACAACGTAGCTCCACCGGTTGTCCCTCGCTCAACTCGCTTGTCGCTAGTGGCGACAAAGGCTTCTATATATATTTTTAATTACTGATTTTGCCATCAGTCATATTGTGCCCAGGGGCTTAAGCCCTAGGGCCCTAATTTTGATTCCTTCGAGGGCCAAATAGGCTCTTTTTTTTCAAATCGCTATAACTTGCAATCCAAGAGGTGAAATTTTTTGAACAAGATATCATCGGAAATATGGCTTCGCTAATTTTACAGTGGTGCAAGTTATTTTGCAAAATTTTGTTATTTGGTAGCATTCATTGCTAGTTGAAGTTAGATCTTATTTTTTGGCTCATGAGCTCATAATTTTTTTCCACAATCTTCGATTTTCGTGATTCTTGTGGTGTTGGAAAGGTATTGAGGAGCTCTACATTGCCATCCATGCACTTTTTCTTGTATTTGTCTTTGGTTGATCGATATTTTAGTTTTTTCCCAAAGGGTGTTCTAAAGATTACTTGAATGTTTTGACAATTGGGAGGGTGCAATTTTGATCTATGCACTTCATTTTAGTTTTAGATCATTTGTCAATCAATTGTTGCTTCATAGATTCTAGGGTCATGCTAGTTTGCAAGTTTTCCAATGTTCCTTGGCATCGAGTCTGCTATTGCTTTATCATGATTTTGACCAGAGTCCTTGAGTGACTCTAATATGGTTTCTAACATCAAAATTATCTTTCCTTTTCTTGCCAAATTAATAATTCCAGTGTTATTCCATGAGTGTGCTTCCAATGCTTCTTTGCAGTAGGCTATCTCATTATTGGGGGGGGGGGCTATATGGTCTCTCTCGTAATCCTTTGTGTGGATGGAGATTGATTGGTTTTGTGATGGATTATTTCGTTGAAGGAAGGCTAAATGGTCTCTTCTTCGTCTCTCTTATGGGGGGTCTTTTTCCTCGAATGGGGTTTGTCCTCTCATTTTTTATGGAGAGCCTTATTGTATCTTATCTCTCTTTTGGGGAGGAGTTTTGTCCCACTGGGTTTTCTCCTTTTCTCTATTTGTGAGAGATTGCATTTGCATTTGTACATGTGTACCTAACATGGCCTCGTAGCCAGAACCCATCTTTGTGTCATTTGCATAAGTACTCCCTAAGTTGTATTTAATGAGGGGTGTTTGGTGTAAATAGGTGTTTTACCTATCTA
The DNA here is from genome assembly GCA_007258455.2 of Sequoia sempervirens. NCBI lineage: Eukaryota > Viridiplantae > Streptophyta > Pinopsida > Cupressales > Cupressaceae > Sequoia > Sequoia sempervirens. Next base: position 353,138,383 of record VDFB02000015.1, on the reverse strand, counting down.
GGTCCTATTACATTATTAAGTCCACTTAGGTCCTAGGAAGGAATCTTTCTAGTTAAGCATTAGTTGTCACTTATCTTATCTAGTTGACATTTATTTAATGCTTGTGTTCTAGGTTGTTATGAGTTAGTTGTCTCATGTGATAGGATTAAGACACTTGTCATGATCTTGTCTAATCCCATTCCTCACCTTGCCTATATAAGAAAGACATCATATGTACATTGCCATACTCATTTTGGCATTCTTGCATCCTTAATCATAGCAAGATATTTTTTCCATCTCTCTTGTGGAAATTATTGTTGTCTTGCAGGTGATCCTAGGGTGTTGAGGAATTCACCATAAACTTCTACACATGCAAGTCTTTGTCAAAAGTTGCTTTTAAGAGTATTGATAAAGCTTCTTGAATTTTTTTTACTCCATTAGGCTTTGCAACAATAATTACATGCTTAAACTTAAAAATGTGGGGACCCTCACATAGTAAGGAAACCATGAAAGCTACCTAAGACAACAAAAATATCAACCAAACCCTAAACACCACTCTTCTATCCTCATCCCAAGCAATCTACAATGTTGACCCTAAATACCTATTGAAACACTAAGCTAAAAAAGTTTGAAGGTTGTTAGTTCTAATTTAAATGTGTTTTGTAATAATGAAGATGACATTGATGACCAACACAAATTTTAAATACATTTTATGTACATTGTATAGATTCACCTAAACATAGAGTAAGACATGATTAGATGAACCCCCAAAAAGAAGTGTGAGTCGGCAAAATCATAGACCTTGTCATCATACAATTATATAATGCTAGCATGACTAAAGTATGACTATGTAGACCCTTAACATTACATGTAGTATAAACTACCAACACATTATAATCAACACAAAAAATATTTACATAGAACCCACCTCCAATATAAAGAGTAGGGAGGGTGTAAGCTCTTCCCAATATTTAAGGTGCACAACTATTAGCCCTTTAAGTCCATGTCCTCATACAAAGCACATTTTCTACTTAAATTGAGCAACTTGGGTGTTCCCATGCAAATTTTTAATTATGAGAAAGCAATAATTTGAAATCTTTACCTATTTTAATTAAGCATTTACTATTTAGGAATTGAAATAAACCATAAAAAGAAAAATAGATTAGACATAAGCAATAGACAAAAATATCATACCAGTCCACATTTTTTTTCCTTTTTTTAACATCTACCTCCAATTCTTCTCTCCAAAATTTACCCATATATATATATATATATATATATAATTTAAGCAAGCCAAAATAAACTCCTGCCCTATTTCTCTAAATTTTTAGAATAAACTTTAATGAAATATTTTTCTTCATATTTTTTCTACACCAATTTGGAAGGAAAGGCCTGGTAAAAACAGAGTAACGGCAAAAATTCAGAACTATGCAAGCTGGGAAGGAAACATCAGTATATTTCATTTCTATAATTTAAGTTTACAGAAAAAGAGGGCAAAAGAAGAGGAATGGCAGAAGAGGGAGACGAGAAGAGAAGAAAGTTTAGATACGGGCCAGGCAGACGCCCAATTCTGAATTACGAGGAATCTCGCGGTTGGCAGCAGCGTATCTACATTCCAACTGTAGCTGCAGGTAAGCCCTTTTTGTATTTTTCATTTTCATTTTTCAGAGGGAAAGAGGGGATTGAAAAACCCGCTTTCAGAATTATGTCTACGCAGAGAAGCCACATGTATATAAAAAGCTAAGAGAATTCTTCAGGTGTTAAAAGCAGATGCTTTTGTGATGCATTCTTTTGTCATTTTCTTGATTGATGAAGAATAGAGAAAAACAAAGATTGCAAATCAAAACTATCTAGCCTGGACAAATAATACCAAACTTTATAAGAAACGCCTAACAGAATTTCTGTAATTGATGAATTGCCCCCATTTTTACTAGGGCGCGGTCGCCCTTGGTTCAGTTTCAAGGACTTAGGGGCATCTATTATATCAAATTCGCGGAGGAATTGCACATGGCCCCTTTCATTTAAAAATTTTCCACTCAGAATTGAATGTGGTATAGTGTTAATAGAAACTAGAAACATAAAATGTGATACAATAGCAATGCAATTAAAAATGGGTTTTGGAGGTAAATATGTTATGAATTTATATTTTTTTCAGACATATCAATGACGCATATTACATTGTTCAACAATCATAAGTTAATAACATGAAGTTTGCACTGTCCACGACAATAGTGTGCTGAGATTTCTGCATTGAAATTGCGCACAGTTTCAATCCAGAAATCTCAGCACACTACAACCATACAAGTTGCATGAGTTGGCTTTGACAATGTCTCGACAATCCAAAGGGCGAACTTAACAAATATTGAGAAAAACATGGTAGACTTAAAAACATGTAAAATGTAAAAAAATACATTGGTAAAAAGAAACGGCCTGTTAGCAATGCAAAATCTAATTTTGGCAGAAGAAATGTTAAAAATGAATATCAGCTGGTGTTTCTTGCAAATATGATGTGATATGTTACTCAAAATTTAAAATTACAATTTATGATATCCTTCCGGACTGGATTTCATAATTTTTTTGGTCAGGCAGTTATATACCAGATTTTGAGTAGGCCAGCCGCCATACCACCAGGAAATGCCTTATGTTTTATCAAATACACCTCAGAATTTCCAAATCCAGGAAGGATATAGTCATTCAGATGAGAGGGAGTGTGAAGATGAGCTCAAGAATTTGCTGTTTTTCTGTTGCAGATGCAGATATGGACAAAATATTCGATTGCTTTGTGTGGTGCTAGTTCACCAGAGCTCTCATGTTCCTCCTTCTGTCCTGCAGGATGCACTAGGGTGGGGAATTAGTATCTTGAGAAGATTAGCAAACCAACTTGGCCTCATGAGCAGATGAGGTTTTTAGATCCAATCAAATCTCCCTGTTAAGCACAAAGCCTCCTGTAGTAGCCTTATTTTGACCAACATGCCCTGAGCCATTGCCGCTGCTTGTTTTGCCTTTATCCACATTGGAGATTATCAAATCATTGGAATTGCCCAGTGGAAACATGCGCACAACTTTGGCCTCTTACAGTGCTTGCTTTTTGCAGGGGATTTTATTTATTATGTTTACCTCATGTTACCAGTTTCCTCTGAAACCTCTCCCACTCTCAGCTCAGTGGAAATATACCAGATCCTTCAGAATAGCCAGCTCCTTCTTGGAAACTGTAATATCCCCTTTTCAAAATGGGATTATAACAATAACAATAAATTAAAATATCAAAAAATAAAATGTAAAATATAATATAATTATAAAATATAAAATTTAAGTTAATTTTATCAAAAGTCAAGGTGCATGTGAAGAATCATGACTATTGAAGGAAAAAGATATATAAGAGAAACCAAAGTAACCACCATATCGAATACATTTTTAAATATCTGATTTCATCTCCTGTGGAGCATAGACTGTCTTCTAACAGTGTGAGGATGAAACCCCTCTATGCCTGAAAATTAAAGGATGAAAACCCTTTTCTTTTCCTTGCAGAGTTGGTGGAAATAAAAACCCTGACTCAGGCAGATTTGAAGTTATTTGATTCCCAAAGGCACCCATTGTATTGAACTGCTGCAGATTTCAAGGTTTGAAAACTAAGAATATTGAACAGGACATAACAGAAACATACTGGATCTTTCGATGGTGTTTTTGAGATGATTCCAGGCACACTCTGCAGGAACATATTTACATCACATATCTCTGAGTCTGACCAGACTCTGTCAGAATTTATTACAAAGAAGCACATAACTCTGATTCTGCACAGGCTCTGATGATATCTTGAATTATCAATCATGTAATGTTCTTTTAACTCTAAATTTTAGTGCTGACTATGTACATACAATCAATATTATGGTTAATTTTCCTTACAATTTTTGTATGTTTTATTATGAATATTTCCAAGATGAACTGAGCGCAAGGTCCTTGTTTATTACCATCCCAAATCCATTTTCAGGTAATTTAGTATATATCATTTGGTATTAGAGAACCTAGCCTCTACAATCTTTCCGCAAAGCCACACATTATGTCCTTATGAACTCTAGGTTCTATAGTGGTGCCAATGCTTGCAAGGAGGTCTGTGTGTTAATTAACCAATTGGAAGCGATGGGCAACTCTTATGTGGTCAAAATGCTTTAGAAGGATCTGTGCTTCATCGATCAAGTTTTTAGCTTCCAGATAGTCAGCAATTGTTTTTCATGGCTTTGATGATAATATGGGTGTTGTCCTCACCTCCAACATTTTACATTCTTCTCTAGATCAAGCTCGAGACTATGAGGTTGGATGCCTCAACTTTGTTATTTTGCTATCGGTGGTAAAGGATATCTGAAGTATAGGCACAGATAAAATTGCCATCGCAATCTATTAAGATGCTACCAACACTTGCAATGGTAGGTTTTTGACTTTTCTTTTCTACTAATGGGGGAAAAAGTTCACATATTTACTTTTTTCTGTTCTTTTTTCTGCATGGCTAAGTCTATTAGTTATCTTGTGGGTAGGTTGAGCACCTTCCTCAATCTGAATTTGATGATGCTATTCTTTTTAGGGAGGTAGTTCTATTGGCAAGTTGTCTGGTAAAAAATCCTTACTACTTCTAAAAGTAGTGTCCAAATCTTTGTCTACATGGAGCTCCACTAGGATTTAGGATCATTGCTTCATTTGACAAACAAATGAATGTACATGTTTCTATTTTAGATGCATGTTTTTCTTGGAATGCAGAAATGGGAGAAATGTGAAGGTTATCCTTTTCGCAGAGTCCTTTGTAAATTTTTAATATTGACTGACATGCTGGAGAACTGGGGCTAACAAATGCTGTTAAAAAACTCAAAATAAAAAAGAGTCAAATCTGCAAAGTTAAATCCAAACATGCAAGCCAAACCAGCAAATAGGTCTGCAAATAGACCTATAAATCCTTTATTCTGCAGCTGCTCCAATCAACTGCTCTTTTACAGTGTTAACAAGCAGATTCTTATGGCTATACAGTTCTTTGCTACAGGTCTGTACGAGTAGAAGTATCAGCAGCTTGGCCTCAAGGCTAGGTTTTTTGTTTTTAAGAAAAAATGTTTATTTTTCTTTTCTTTTGCTTGTGACTTGATAAAGTCACTACATGTACATATCATTATTTATCATTGTAAAACAATTTTATAAATTTAGATGGGTTCCTGCCAGTGATGAATTGTTGCCCTAAAAAACATAATAGATTGAATATTAGGAATGAAGTGAGAGTGAAACTTTTTTGTTTTGATTTTCTCTCTAGCTGGCCGAGCCTGCAAGAATTTAACAACAAATGTCATAAGCCCCTTTAATTTTTTTTACCACATTTTTATGGGTAGGCATTTTTACTTATATTCTCCCTCCTCCCCCCCTAATATATACTTTTTTCTTTACTAACATTTGTGATTTATCATTCCTGTCAAAGGGGTGACTGATAAAAATTCAGTCAGAAAGAATGCTTATTGGTGTAAGCCACCTAGTGGCATCTGGGAATTAAGCTTTGACAGTGCTTCAAGGTGGAATCCTGGCCTTGTGAGTGCTAGTTATTTTGAGAAATGATCAAGGTTGCTTCGAAGAAAGAAGGTTCTTTTGTCCTAGGTGCTCCCACCAATAATGAAGCTGAATGAATGGCTGTCAATGAATGACTTCATCTCACATGAGAAGTGTAATGTCCCCACTCTAGTCAGTATTCAGGAGCAGTGGAGTTAGCCTATTTCTTGGACCCTCGTGGGTTGACAGGATCTGGTTAGGGGGTCAGTGACCGTTTTGGTGGGTATTGCCATTCCCACCCGTTTCACTTCAGTATTGGTTTCAATACAGGCATATGGAGTTCAGTGTTCGCCAACTTCTGATGGCATGGAAAAATACTGAGTTGGGAAGGAGTTATGGGTATTTTGGTGGTTAAGTTATTAAATTAACTTAAATGATTTATTATAAAGTCAAATTGACTTTATAAAGTAAAACACCACTTAATGCTTTATAAAGTGATGAAATACTTTATTGAGTGATATTTAAATCACTTAAAGCACCCAACTATGGAAATGAATTAAAATACATTTAAATGTATTTTAAAACAAAGGCAAAAGGCAAATGGCGTACATTTCTTGAAAGCCGTGCTTTTGAGGAGATATAAGGCAAAAGGTTGCAAGTCGACCTCACTTATGATTATTTGACATTGCAACTTTCATCTTCTCTATGATTTTGTCTTAGGACAAGGGTTTCAGGAAAAAAATCATTGAAGAGCGAGAATTCTTCATTGAATCTGTGATTGTGAGGCTGTGAGACACTAGTTGAATGATTGCCATTGTGGGAGCTTCATCCAGAAGTTCATTTGCGCTTCATCAGAGTTTCTTTGTGCATTTTACCAGTTTTCAGTTATAGGAGAGGGTTTCTTCCCTGGATCGCCATTTCCATCTTTAATTTAGCTCCAGTTTGTTGCTGAGGGTTAAGCCGTACCATCACTTGTGGAAGCCGTACCAAATATTGCAAAAGGCGTGTTTCTTCAAGAAGGACGTGTGAACTAGGAGGCCAAAATGCCTTTCATTCTTACTGTTTCTTTGCTTCTTCATGGGCGTCCCACCTTGTCAACTCCTTTTCACCAGCTACCGCGTGGGAGAAAGCAGATTTGAGGTCCAGAGGTAGCATTTCATCAGTTTCAACACACTTTGCCTGGCATACTTTGTACTTTCTTATTTAATTATTCTGGAGGTTTTCGGGTACGTTGTTTGTGTATAATCTCTCTGTATGTATTGCCAGATCTTAATTAGACTTGCAGTTGCTCAATAAATTCTTAAATTTTAGTATTATTTGCATTTTTATGCTTTGCACCCCTTCTACTTCTGTCGATATTTCTCTCAAAACAAACAAAACACAAAAAAACAAGCAGTTTACACAGGGGTTTGAGTTGGAACCAGTTGGGCTCTTCACAAGAAGTGGGTTGTAGGAAACTAATTTTGTAAGGTGATTCTATGGTTCTCATTTAGGGTTTGACAAAATGGACTGCCCTAATTGGAGGTTGAAATCTCTTTTGGATGAGGTGCTTGGTGTCTGTGACTGTAATAATTTTGGTGAAATATTTTTCATTCATTGCTTTCATGAGTGCACTAGGGCAGGTGATTTTCTAGCCAATGTGGGTGTGGATCTAATCCTTTGACTTGTCTTGTGGCCAATTGTATGGATGAGTGTGATGACCTTGGTGCTTTATTAGAAAATGATTTGCCTTTGTGATCATGATTGTTTGAGGCTGCATATAGTGGGTCCCTTTGTGTTTTTTGTTTGATACTCTTTTATTCCTCATTTTATTAAACTCACTTTGCACAATCGTAGTGATTTTGTGGCTTTAAGTGTAATATAAGGCCCCAATTTTTTTTCTGTTTTTCTTTCTTGCTGTTTGTGCTTTGTTTGAGATGTTTTGGCATTGAGTTTCATGTGCCATTCATGTTTGAGTTTGCAAATTAAGTAAATAACATAATGCACTGAAATTTAAAGTGAAATTGCTAGAACAATGAAAGAACTCAGCATATTCTTTTCTATTCTTTTCTATTATCATAAGAGAAATTTTCTGATTTAACAAACATATATCAGAACTCAGTAATGAACATTTTCGGACCTGGAAATGATTGTTACAGCCACCAAGGTACTCCAACTTGCAATAAACAGAGCGTCTGAGGTTATCAGCAAATCTTCCACTCTCCAACGCCAAGAAGCAGTGATTTCAGTCCTCCCCAAGAGCTCAGATTGGTTTGTACATCAACAAACACAATCTGGAAAATACCCACTACTAGGCGCCAGGCTGAAAGGGTTGACTTGCTCTAGTAATTCCAATACACCTCCAAAAAATGCAAACCAATGCTTGATGTTGGTGTCAAGATTAGAGCAATCAGAAGAACCAATATCCCCGATGAAACCTTAACCCGTTTGAAAGATATGAGCAAATAACCAGGTTCAGGTCTAGATGCTAAAGTGCCCAGAAAATGATAAAACCACTCCCAACCTCCTTGGAATCCACACCAAAATGAGAGTATGCAATCACAAACCAAAACCAAACGGAAACTCATCAAAAGTACTCGAAGATCTTCATTCTAAAAGACTGTAAACTGCAGCTTGGAGCTCAGATTGTGACTCCTAGATGGGACCACGGCTTCACCGGCTAGGGCAAGTCTTGCACTATCGAAACCAGTCCAAGATGTCAAGGGTTTTTGTCCTTAACACTCACTTTCAAAGCTCTTGGCGAAAAACCAGCATCATCTCCTTATGCAATTAAAATCATCCATACCAAATGAGGCCTCCAAATGAACTTTTAAAAGTCTCAAAGTCAAATTAGGGCGACCTGCCTCTTGGAAACCCTAAAACCCCTCTTAAACCCGCCCCCTTTCGAAAAGCTTTTTGATTTTAATTTAATTTTTGACTTTTCCTTAGCTTGGGCATCCAACTCGTATTTGGCCTTCTAAAATGCTTTTGTTGCTTTTAAAACAACCTTAAGTCATTGACTTAGGCTCCATGGTGCTTTTTATGTCCCATTTTACCCTCAACTTAAAGTTATAAAGTAACTTTATATTAATCTATTTTTCGAAGGAAAAACAAATATTAAAATATTCCAACCTTAGCGACCAAGGATCTCATTGAAAATATGCTACTGAGAATAACCTGACCAAGTCCAACTTACCACGAATAGACTTACTATTTTTAGTAAGTACTAAAAATAGAAAGTAATTCCAAAAACTCAAGCCATAGAGATACTGATATGCTCAAAGGGCTCATTGAAGACAGTAAGCATAGTACTAGTCCCTTGCTAAAAATAGAAAGTCCCCCTGAATCACTGAAAACCCAACACAAAGAACTGGAACTGAGTTCCCTTACCACAACTGTTTAGCCTACAGGAACTCTAGAATAGACTAAAAGTCAATGCACTGCTCAGAGGCTAGGAGGGGACATTACAGTCCGCCCTCCCCAAAGATTGCTTTCCCTCAAGCAATCGTAGTGCTGAATGCTGTAAAATCTGCTCACTCTCCCACGTAGCATCCTCAACTGGTAGGTCCCGCCACTTCACCAAGTATTCTGTAATCGCTCTCCTCTTGACGGTCCTCTCCCTGAAATCTATGACTGCCTTTGGAATGAGCTCCAATCTCCCCTCCTCATCCAATGGGGGTAATATTGCTGAAGGTATGACATTGTGTCCAAGTGCCTTCTTAAGGCATGATACGTGAAATACATTGTGCACTCTGCTCTCCTCAGGTAACTCTAGCTCATAAGCAACCTTTCCAACCCTCTGGATAACTCTGAAAGGGCCATAAAAATGTGGTTTCAGCTTTTCTGTGTTAGTTTTAGACCATAAATGAAGATAAACAACAATGCACAAAAAATTGACAATAGAACACAACAAATACCCTCGGAAAACCCTCCTCGAGGGAGAAAAAAAACCCAGCCAAAATTTATCTCTTATATATTGAATTGAAAGAGTAGAAATTTGCTTACAATCTTAGGCCAAACACAGGGCCAAAATGATGCAATAAAATTCTCACCTCTCTTAGATGCAAAATACACAATTGTAATGAACTCTCCTTGATATCAATCTACTCTTAAGCAAAATTATAATCTGCTGTAGAAGTACGAACTCCTTGATAAATTGCGAATGTCTTGAGAATAATCATCGATGATATATGAATGAACATCACTTTCTATATATACACAATGAGATGGCGTTTCATCTTGGGTTGGCTCCTTTCATCAACCAAGGCGTCTTTTTGTTTGGTCGGCCTCAATATAAAATAAATATAAATTATTATTCGAAATAAGACGTCACTTGAGTTGGCCTCATTTGATTATTTATTTAATTATTTCGAATTTTAGGGAGAAAGAGATCTCCCGCCGGTATCACATCAACACTCCCTCTTAGCTAGGGAGATATCTTTCCAGATATCCATGTCATGGAGTCTCTCAACATGACACCCACAATGGCTACACCCATTTGTGGAAAAGAGTTCATCACGGAGTCTCTTAATGTGACATCGTCATGGAGTCACTCAACATGACGTCCACCATGGCTACTTCCATGTGTGGAAAGAAACATGTACACAAGTGCCCATCACGGAGTCACTCAACGTGATGTCGTCATGGAGTCTCTCAACATGACGTCCACCATGGCTACTCCCATGTATGGAAAATCACAAGTACAAAAGGGTTCATCACAGAGTCTCTCAACGTGATGTGATGGAGTCTCTCAACATGACATTCACCATGGCTACTCCCATGGGTGGAAAGAACCACATCTCCATCTTAGAGATGGACGAGGGCTTTCACCTCATATTTCTCCGTCTCCGAGAAATATGCATTATAGCAAATAGCAAAGATCACTGATGCTGAGTCTCCCTCTCAGCAAGGGCAACATTCTCCACTACTCCAAGCTTGTCTCGAAAATGTGCAAACTTCACTCTGGAGAGAGGCTTGGTGAGAATATCGGCTGACTGCTCATCAGTGCAAATGTACTTGAGTTGAATTGCTTTCCTCAACACCATATCTCTAATGTAATGATACTTGATCTCCACATGTTTTGTCCTATCATGAAAGATTGGATTGACAGAGAGCTTCACACAACTTTGATTGTCACAAGGAATCACAGTTGGTTCCAATGTTTGCCCAAACAATCCTGCAAGGAGCTTTCGAAGCCACAATGCTTCTCAAGCTGCTACACATGCTGCAATATATTCAGCCTCTGCAGTGCTTAGTGCCATAGAGGTCTGCTTCCTGCTACACCAAGAAATCACGGCAGACCCCAAACTAAAGCAACATCCAGAGGTGCTCTTCCTGTTAGTTACACTCCCGGCCCAATCAGAATCAGAATAGCCTTGTAACTTCAGATCTTCACAGGAAGTATATTTCAAGCCATATCCTACTGTACCACGCAAGTATCTCAAGATATGCTTTGCTGCAACTAGATGAATTTGCCTTGGTTCACACATGAACTGACTGAGAGCACTCGCTGCATAGCAAATGTCTGGTCTAGTATTGACTAGATACATCAACGATCCAATCAACTGTCTGTACATGGTGGGATCTACTAGATCTGAACTAGCTGCAGAGTCACTCAACTTCTTCAAGTTTGTCTCCATAGGTGTAGACATGGACTTGCAATCCATCATCCCAAATCTCTTCAAGATATCTATGGTGTATTTCCCTTGACTTAAGATAATCTCATTGGGTCTTTGCCACACTTCCAGTCCTAGAAAGTAATACAGAAGACCGAGATCCTTCATCTCAAACTCAAAGGCTAACTCTTTCTTGCATTTGACAATGAGATATTTTGCTCCAATAAGAAATAAATCATCAACATAAAGAACCAATATTAAAGCCTTACCATCAACTACCTTGAAGTAAAGATTGGAATCTGCATCATTCTTGGAGAATCCCAAGCTCATCAAGTATTGATCAATCCTTTCATACCATGCACGAGGTGCTTGCTTAAGGCCATACAATGCCTTCTTCAATCTGCACACATGAGACTCCTTCCCATGAATCACAAAGCCATCTGGTTGCTCAATGTACACTTCTTCAATCACACTATTAAGAAATGTAGTCTTTACATCCATTTGATGTAGCTTCTAGCCTTTAGCTGATGCAATAGCAATAATAGTTCTGATAGATGTATATCGAGCACCAAGAGCAAATGTCTCCTCATAATCTATTCCCTCCTTCTGAGAGAATCCTCTTGCCACAAATCTTGCTTTGTACTTCTCAATGCTCCCATCAGCTGCATGCTTGATCTTGAATAGCCACTTGGAAGACACAACTGATTTCCCTTCAGGTCTTGGTACAACATCCGAAACATCATTCTTGATAATAGACTGATATTCTTTTGTTATAGCATCTCTCCTTACCTGCTGATTTGATGCCTCCTCAAAATTGGAAGGCTCAGACTCAATGATGTGACTCATCAATGCCACATAGCCTGGAAACTTTTGCAGTCTCTTGCTTTCTCTAAAGGTGCCACAAGGAGTTGCATACTTTTTTGCCTCTTGCATAGTTTGTCTAGCCCATAGAGGTCTCTTTCGACCTATTACAATATCTCTTGGTCCATCAGTTGGTTCTATAGGATCAACTGGATCAATAGATTCTTCTGGTTTAGTAGACTCCCTCTGAATCTTAGGAGTATGATCAGGAGAAATGTCCATATCCTGAGGTGTCTCTTGTTCTTCATTGTCTATCTCCATGTAAGACCCTTTAGATCTTTTGAAGGCTACTTCCTCTTCGAAAGATACATCCTTGTTGATCTCAATTTGTTTCTGCCCTGGAATGTAGATCCTGTAGGCCTTTGAAGACTCACTGTAACCCACAAATATTCCATTCTTGCCTGATGGTTCTAGCTTAGATCTTTTATCCTTAGGCACATGAATATAAACAGGACAACCAAAAATTCTTAAATGACTAACCTCAGGTTTCGCACTTGTGAAGGCCTCTTCAGGAGTCATGTTTTCCAATATTCAATGAGGGCTTCGGTTCTGAACATACACTGTAGTTCTGGAAGCTTCTGCCCAAAGGAAGGTTTGTAGATCTTGATCATGAATCATAGCTTTGGCTGCCTCAACTATGGATCTATTCTTTCTTTCTGCAACTCCATTTTGCTGAGGATTGTCTGGAACACAAAACTCCCTCTTGATCCCTGCCTCAATGCAAAAATTATAGAAACCTCCAGAAGTGTATTCTCCTCCATTATCAGATCTCAGAACCTTGATCCTTTTCTAGGACATATTTTCAACTTGAGCCTTAAATTCTTTGAATCTATCAAGTACTTCTTCAGACTCCTTAGACTTCAAAAAATAAATCCAAGTCTTTCGAGAATAGTCATCAATGAAAATCACATAATACTAAAATCCACTCAAAGATGCCACAGACATTGGACCACATAAATCAGAATGAACAAGATCTAGAATTCCTTTTAATCTACTTTCACTACTATGAAAAGGACCCTTAATATTCTTACCCAGTGCACATCCTTTGCAAATGCCATCGTGCTCCTGACTGAGCTTCGGTAGACCAGTAAGCATCTTCTCCATAGATGGAAGAGCTCTAAAGTGTAGGTGAGCAAGTCTCCTATGCCATAGCTCACTCGAACTGGTAGAGTCATGCAATAATGCTTGAAATGGACGAATAGAAAGTCTGTATAGGCACTCTTGACGGACGCCAATCACATGGGCTGTTTTGATGCTAGAGTTCTTTGGCCAAGCAAGAACTTTCCCTTCAAAAAATGCAACTTGGTACCCTTTGTCCTTCAATGCTGAAATTGAGACAAGATTTCTTTTGATTCCTGGAACAAACAAGACATCACTCAAATGAAGAGGGATGCCAGAATCTAGATGAAGAGAGGTGGCCCCAACACCTTTAACTGAATAACAAGCATCATCTCCGATTATCACTTGCAAGTTGGTTTCTCTTTCTACCAAGTTAGAAAGATGCTCTCGATATCCTGTAATGTGTCGAGAAGCACCACTATCAATCAACCAAGTGTTACTGTCGGTTGGAACATTGCTTGAAAGAGCGGAGATGGATAGAAATCCCCCTGTGTTGTCTCTAGATTCCTTTTGAGGTGACACATCATCAACATCCGCAGTAGAAGCACGTTGATTTGGTCTTGTTATACAATCTCGAGCATAGTGACCATACTTGTTACGTTTGAAACATTGAATGTGAGAGAGATCCTTCTTCTTCTTTTGTTCAGGAGCAGAATCTGATTTTCTGTCTCTATTCCTTTTGAAATTGCCTTTTCTCCCTTCTCTTCCTTTCCTTCTGGAAGTTTGAGCAGCAAGGACATGATTTTCTTCATTATGAGAGCTTCGTCCATTTCCTCTTGCTGCCAACCTGGATTCCTCTTGAATGCAATCAGCACTAAGGTGATCAAACTTGGGCAATTTAGATCTTCCACTAATGCTTTGGATAAAGGGCTCCCAAGATTGAGGAAGACCATTCAGTGCCAACATAACTAGGTCTCTATCTTCAACCATATCTCCAATGGCACATAGTTGATCTTTCAACTTAGTAATCTTCATGAAGAAGGAGATGATTGAATCTCCTTTAGCCATTTTTATATGATGGAGCTATTGTCTCAAGGCAAGAGCTCTGCTTGTGTTGTTGATTTCATACAAACCTTGAAGAGTCTCGAACATGACTTTGGCTGTCTTCATCTTGGATATAATTGGCACAAGATGATCCTTCATGGAATCTATCAAGATCTTCCTAGCCTTAGTGCCATTCTTCTTCCATTGAGTTTTCTTAGCCTCATCGGATGGCTCGGGCACATCATTCTCCACGAAATCTAGAAGATCATTTTCTTCTAGTGCAATAAGAATTTTGAATTTCCAAGAGGTGAAGTTCGATGCACCATCAAGCCTATCTTCAACTTTGAGTCCGTTCACCATCTTCGATGCTTAGATAGACTCCCTTAGATGAGAAGAAGAGAAGAAGACTTTGCTGCTTAAACAAATCTGATCTTGATCTTGCTTAAACCCGCTCTGATACCATGTCAGTTTTAGACCAGGAATGAAGATAAACAACAATGCACAAAAAAATTAACAATAGAACACAACAAATACCCTGGGAAAACCCTCCTTCTTGAGGGAGAAAAAAACCCAGCTAAAATTTATCTCTTATATATTGAATTCAAAGAGCAGAAATCTGCTTACAATCTTAGGCCAAACACAAGGCCAAAATGATGCAATAAAATTCATACTTCTCTTAGATGCAAAATACACAATTGTAATGAACTCTCCTTGATATCGATCTGCTCTTAAGCAAAATTATAATCTGCTGTAGAAGTACGAACTCCTTGATAAATTGCGAATGTCTTGAGAATAATCATCGATGATATATGAATGAACATCACTTTCTATATATACACAATGAGATGGCGTTTGATCTTGGGTCGGCTCCTTTCATCAACCAAGGCGCCTTTTTGTTTGGTCGGCCTCAATATAAAATAAATATAAATTATTATTTGAAATAAGACGTCACTTGAGTCGGCCTCATTCGATTATTTATTTAATTATTTCGAATTTTAGGGAGAAAGAGATCTCCCGCCGCTATCACATCAACATTCTGCTCCACTCTTTTTGAGAGTGGACTGTCTGTATGGCTGTAATCTGACATAAACCATGTCACCCACCTCAAACTCCCTCTCTATATGGTGTTGATCAACGTACATCTTTTGCTGATTCTGCACATGCTGGATGTTAGTTCTCAAGGATCTCATGATGTCTTGACTCTCCTACAAGAAATCCTTGGCCCTGGGCACTCTACAATCACCAAATAACAAGTCAATGAAACTAGGAGCTTCATAACCATACAACGCCATGAAGGGTGACATCTTAATGGACATATGATAGGAGGAGTTGTAGCATAACTCCCCCAAATGCAGCCATCTAACCCAAGCCTTCTGCTGCCCTAAAACATAGTTCCATAGATAGCCTTCCACCCATTTGTTAACTATTTCAGTTTGCCCATCTGTTTGGGGGTGGTAATTAGTGCTGGGAGTCAACTCAGTACCACAAAGCTTGAACAACTCTTGCCAAAATAAACTCATGAACTTGCTGTCTCTGTCACTTATGATGTTTTTAGGTGCCCCATGAAGCCTAAACACCTCTTTGAAGAACAAATCTGCCATCTATAACGCTGTATATCTTGCTGATATGGCAAAAAAGTGGGCAAATTTGGTCAAACGGTCTACTACCACATAGATACAGTCCTTCCCTTGCACCTTGGGAAGTCCTGTGATGAAATCCATTGAGATACTCTCCCACTTTTGAGTAGGAATGGGAAATGGTTGTAGCAGACCAGCAGGGTATGTGTGCTCGTTTTTGTTTTGTTGGCACACTTGACACTCACGCACATACTTAGTGATGTCATCTTTCATGCCCTTCCATGAGAAACTCTCACGGACCTGCCTGTATGTCTTATAGAACCTCAGATGACCAATCATAGGGGTGTCATGAAATGCTTTAAAATCTGCTCTTTCATCTTAGTTTCAAGCACCAAAAATATTCTCTCCTTGTAGAAGATCAATCCATCCCTCACATTTTATTTTTCATCAACCAAAGTGCCATCAAGAATGCTGTTTGTAAAAGTGTTCTTAGCATAATCTGCTTGGGTTTTCTCTTTACAATCTGCTGCAGTCTCAGAAAAAATGCATAAATGTGCTTTCCTAGAGAGTGCATCAACCACTACATTACGTTTTCTCTTGACATATTCAATCTCAAAATCAAAGGCTTGAAGTTTGCTTACCCATTTTTGCTGCCTCTCACTTAAGTCCTGATTTAGAAAGTATTTAAGGCTGTTATGATCAGTTTTTACTACAAATCTACCCCCAATGAGATATTGCCTGTACTTGGCCAAAACATGCATGATGGACAACATCTCCTTATCATATATAGAATAATTTTTCTCACCTCCCTTTAATTTTCTGTTCTCAAAAGCGATGGGATGCTTGTTCTGCATGAGGACAGCCCCTATACCTTCACTTGATGCATCACACTCAAGCTCAAAAGGTTTAGTAAAATTTGGAATAGCTAACATTGGAATTGAACTCATCAAAACCTTAAACTGATCAAATGCCTTCTGTGCTGATTCAGACAAAGAGAATGCCCCTTTCTTGGTCAAATCTGTAAGTGGGGCTGCAACCTGTGAAAACCCCTTAACAAACCTCTTGTAGAACCCACATAGCCCAAAAAAACCCTTAAGCTGTGTCAAGTTTGTGGGTGGTGGCCAATCAAGTATTGCCTTAATCTTCTCAAGATCTACACGCACACCATTAGCACTAATGATATGATCCAAATATAGCAGCTCTGTCATTCCAGATTCACACTTAGATTCTTTAGCAAAGAGGGATTCACTTTCAAGTATACCAAGCATCTCATCGAAGTGTCTTAAATGTTCCTCCCATGATCTACTGTAGATAAGAATGTCATCAAAGAAGATAAGAACATACTTACGGAGCTGCTTGCTAAACACCCTGTTCATGCATGACTGAAAGGTGGCTGGTGCATTTGTCAAGCCAAAAGGCATGACAAGAAACTCAAAGTGTCCGAAGTGACATCTGAAAGCAGTCTTTGTCATGACCCCTATTTTCAATAAGTAATTTATAATTCAATAATACTATTTTGATGTATTAGTATTTAATTTAGTGAATGATTATATTGTTCGTACTTCTAAATGGTTAATTAAATTAATTTGTAGGAGAATAAAAGTGCAATGAAACAAAATGATTAATTATAATTTAATTATAGATAAATGATAATGCTTGTTATTTAGAATAATTATTTTAATTGTAATTGAATGTTAATTTTTTTTATTATTTATTTGGAATGAACATTTAATTTGCAATTAAATGTTATTTCTTTATCATTTATTTAGGATAACTATTTCTTTTGAAATTTAGAAATGGTGTTTCCTAACTATTTACTGAGGTTAAGTACTTAGTTTGCAACTAAAATAGAATTTCCTTATTATTAATTATCAAGGATAAATACTGTGCCTGGAAATAAATTTTATTATTATTATTATTATTATTATTATTTTCAAGATTAGGTATTGGGAAGCTAAAAAGAAATCTTTAAAAGAGGAAAATCAATAACGGAAACACAACATTAGCTTTCTTGATCTTTATTTCTCTGCAAGAACAATAACTGTAAAAAAAATGGGTGGGTTGGGTAGAATGCTTCTGGAGTGCAATGAATTAAGAATGGTGAAAGAAATGGAAGAAATATAAGAGAAGGAGAAATAAGAAGAAGAGGAGAATTTAGAGAAGGAGACTTCCAGGAAAGCAAACCAGGAAAAAGTGACGAATCAAGAAGGGAGACTCAAATTGGAAGCAATTTCCAAGTTTTTAGATCTTTCCCATTGCATTTCAATTTCAAAATGTGCAAATAAATGCAAATTTAGCTGAGTGTCTTTAAAAGCTCTGTTTATTGAATGTGATTTAGCATGACAGCTGTATAATCTGTATTTTAAATTAGTCTCTGTGAACAAAGGAATTATTTCCAGTTGATTGTTTTGTGAAAGCTTAAATACCCTTTCAGATTTCCAATTGAATCTATCAATTGTATTTATACATTGAAAGTTTAAATTATCTATTTACTGTGTGAAGTTTAAAAATTAGAAACCATAGCTATACAACTGTATATACAAATATACAAATATATATATATATATATTTTGCATATTTGTATAATATAACCATACTGTGCCGACATACTGTAGAAGGGCATACATACTGCCGAATTTTGCATATATATATATATATATTTTGCATATTTATATAATATAACTGTCCAGTGCCGACATATTGTAGAAGGGCATACATACTGCCAAATCTTTACCTATGGTATCACTGTGTTTTGTTTTGAATCCTGTCGAGTTCAAATTTTCTTTTTTTTGATCGGTGATTGCTTTTGACTGGAGCTTTGAACCAGTGAGGCCACAATTTATGGGGGACCTCATCCCCATGTTTGTTTGGTATACACTAGTCCATTCTCCTCTGCTACCTCCTCCGTCATCACTCCTTTCCTCCTTTTTCCCATCTCTCCACTTCCTTCTTGGTCCTCCTTTCTCCGTCATTCTTCCTTCTTCCTTTTTCCTCCTCCTCCTTCCACCCATTTTTGCTTCCTCCTTGAGTTCTCCCCTCCATCCTATCTTCTCATCATCCCTTCTTCCGCCTTCCTCCACTTTTTCCGTCATCCCTTCCTCCTCCGTCAATCCTCCTTCCTCCCTCCCTCTCTTCGTCTCCTCCCCTTTTTTCCTCCGTCATCCTTCCGCCTCCATTCTTCTTCTCCACCCTTCTATTCTCCGCCGATCCCTTGCTTCTTCCCATGTGTCGCTTGTCCTCCCCGTGCGTCGCCTGACCTTCTGCCATTGCCGGTCCACCTTTGTCGCTGGTCTCCTTCTGACACCGCCATCTCCATTCTTCCGCTCCCTTCACACTTTGCCACCGTTACTTCCTCCGCCTCCCAGACTCCTTCCTCCACTCCACGGCGATCTCCCTTCCACCAACAGGTTCGACCCATTACCTCCAGCGCAACTTCCACCCTGGCATCCATTCCTCTGCACCTGCTGCGAGGTCTTCTGATCCTTCTTTCCTCCTTCAGCCGCTAGTGGAGCCTCCTTCGTGCGATGGGGGAGAGCCTCGAACTTGTGACGCCCTATCAACAGGGCCCGTGACTTAACCGTCATGCTGCGTGGTGAACCCCATCCGTTGAGTTCAAATTTTAATAACATTTTGAACCTTTGTTTTTAGCCACGCCCCTCTTTAGGGAGGGCTGCTTGTGGAGGCAGCCGCCCCTCCACAGGTCGTGGCCTGTGGAGAGGGCGTTGGCCTCATAGGTAGGGCACTCCATAAAGGGCCGCCCTCTATACATATTTATTATTGCAGACCATATAAATTGCCTTTCTCGTGGGTTCTATCTAGTGCATACATCATTTTTCAGAATTTTTACTGGTTCACTTCTATCTGGTGTATATATGTTATTTTTTTTGGAATGATTAATGGTTCACTTAGCGCATATATATATATATGTGTGTGTGTGTGTGTGTGTGTGTGTGTGTGTGAGTATATATTATTGTATATATATATATATATAGATGTGAAAATTGCTCTGTATAAGATTACTTCTGTTATAATAGGATTTATATTTGAGTATATTTTTAAATATGTAAATTTATATATATTTATATATATATCGACATATATATTTAAATATGTGTATATTTATATTTAGCTGAGAATGAACAAAACAGGATTTCTGTAGTGAATAGATATTAAAAACTAACTTAGAGTGTTGTATTATGTGATACATGGCTGAATATATACATATGCATATTCATCAATGGGCATGTTTACTTTTAAAATGTAAATGTATTTCTGATTTGAAAGAATTTCCTTCGATTATGTGTAAGAAGTAGAATTAAACTTTGAAAAGAATAGTTATAAAAATCTGACTTGGAGTGATGTATTACTGACTATTTCGTAGTGAGTAATTTAAATAAATAAGAGAATTTGATAATTATCCTCGATATTGAATAATGTTTACTATTGCAATCATGTATTGAATTAGTGTACTAGTGGTTTTGTCGTTCATATTCACTCGTTTGGCAAAGAATTTGCCCCACATTGTATTTTAATAGTGTACTGATAGATTGGTTGCTTGTGTGTCATTGGTAATGCATTGGTGGAGTTCTTGTGTTAATAAGTTTTAGAAGTCTTCCAGAGGCTTGAGATTCGTGTTACATTGTATAGTAATTATAAGAGTACTTAAGAAAGATAAATATTTAACAAAGTAAAGAAATCAAATTAAGTTATTATGTTTAATTTAAAAACAATATTTAACATATTCCATTGAAGGAAAATATTCTAAGTATGAGATTCATATAAGAGGACGAAATTAAAGATTGGAAACTGAAATTTGAAGATATTGTATAACACTTGATCTATATATATATATATATATATATAGATCTAGATTGCAATTAACCTACACATATTATGTAATGTGAATCAATTGGGGAGTTTATAAAAGATAAATAAGTGTTAAATCATACTTTACCTTATTAAAGTTTAAGTTTAAGGATGACATTCTTCTCATGCATCATGGTTTATCGTGCACGTACGGAGAAAATAGATACTCCCTCACTTAGTTGATCTTGAGATTTGCACTAGCATGTATACTCATATATACTCATTAGCTTATATATGTATTCTCATACATGCATGAGCTATACCTTCTTAATTTTTATATAGTATTGTTCCCTTATTGTTGAAACCTCTATTAATCAATGAGTTTAGAAGTAAGCATTTTTGTTATAATTGCATAGGCATGCGTGCATTTTAGTAGTGCTAGGATTTATTTCATAAAGCTTTATGTGATTGGTTTATGATTTTTCAGTGTACTTGTGTGATATTTGAGAGGTCGTTGGAGGTAGAATTGTCTCATTTGCAAATACTTGGGAGTGATTCATGATAGAGTTGACATTGCCATAATTTCATGTGCAAGGATGATGCATTGGTGAAACTTGAAAAAGTATCTTGTAACTACATGCAGGACAATGGGCTATTTATATGTTAAGATTTCAGTTCTTATGAATATTAGGATATGAAATGTGGAAGTGTTAAGAAGATAACTGTTATGTAGAGGAACTGTGTGATCCTCTGTAGTTGTTTGCTTTATTATTTAGAAGCGTGTATTGAAGTTGTAAATGGTCATGTCAACGAGACAGTATGATCATTGCCAGTAAGGCATCTTGTAACCATTAAGATTTTGTAGCCAGTAAGGCTCTGCCAGTGAGGCATTTCATTAAGCCAGTGAGACACTTTTACAGGTGGTTTTTCATCCCTACGAGGGTTTTCCACTCATGAAAATCTCTGTGTTATAGTTTCTTTGTGGATGCATTTATGATCTTGCTATTTCCTTAATTTGTATTACAGTATTTGAATTTATATGTATTGCTGAGATGATAATTCATGTGTAAGCCTAGATGGCTAAGTCTAATGAAGGCACCACCTTGTTTTAAAATACTTTGATTCATTGATGTATGTTATTCCATTTAAATTTAGTGATGAAAGTAATTTAATTATTCCTCCGCACCTTTTTATAATTAACTTCATTCTATTAAATTATTTTGGAAACTAAGGGATTAGCAAATGAGACTTTCGAACCTTACATTTCTCCACATCCTCCTCCCTCACTCGAATTTGATGATAACTTGATCTCAAATCAATCTTGGAGAAGTAAATTGCCCCATGCAACTCGTCAATGAGTTCATCAATGCGTGGAATGGGATACCTGTTCTTGATGGTCTTTTTGTTCAAAGCCCTGTAGTCCACACACATGTGCATAGTCCCATCCTTCTTCACCAAGACAACTGAAGAAGCAAATGGGCTCTTACTAGGTCAAATGTGTCCCATCTCAATAAGCTCCTGTATGGCCTTATCTATCTCATCCTTGTGCCTCTTAGGATGACAATAGGGAGTGGTAATAACTGGCTTGGCTCCCTCCTCAAGCTCTATAACATGCTCAATGCCTCTATTAGGAGGCCTCCTTGGGGGAATACTACCAAACACCTTGCTTCTTTTAGTAAGAAGCTCTTGTACATCAGGTGGATATGTCCTCTTAACCTCTTCAGTGACTGTAGGCATAATGATGCACTCTGCTGCCCACTCAACCTGGTCATGCTTAAAAAGCCTTTCTATATGCTTGAAAGACACCACATGTGGCCCCTTTATTAGACATACCTCTCAAAACCACAGTCTTACCCTCAAATTGAAATTTCAGCTCCATGGTCTGAAAATTTAAAGTAATCTCTCCAAAAGACGGTAGCCACTGAATACCCATCACTACATCTGTGTCTCCTATGTTCACCACATAAAAATCCTCCTTAACCTCATGATTTCCAAACAGTATGCTCAACTGAGGAACCATCTTAGTGCACTGAATAGTAAACCCATAAGCAACCCTAACTTGGAATCCGCTCACCTCTTGTGTCTGAAGGCCTCTACGTGCAACTAAGCCCTCATCTATGAAATTATGAGTAGCCTCTGTAGCAATCCAAGCCACCATATGCTGCCCTTGGAGCACTCCCCTAATGCGAAGAGATTCATTTTTCTGGAAACTATGAAGCTGGGCTAGCTTCCCACCGTTGTACTCCACCTTCTCACCCTCTTCTGAATCTTTTTCATCATCACTTTCATTCATAACATGTTGCTTGCTGATTTGATTTTTCTGATACAACTTCTTCATCATATTGGTACTCGATAAGTAGTGCTTTAGTCTTGGCTGAGCATTTATGACCTTGTGTATATGGTTCCTTGCATGTAAAGCACAACCCCTTCCTTCTAAGCTCATTCAGGGTCTCACTATCTATCTTGGTATATTGTTTTTTAGGCTGCTCATGCTCCTTTGTACTGATTTTCTTGTCCTTTTCCTTTTTTTGCAGCGAACCCTTTGACTGAAATTTACTCTTAAAGGCTGATGTCTCCATGTCTCTAGCCTTTTTGATGGCTTCTTGAAGGGTAGGTGGGTTAAAGGCTTTGATCAAACCCCTTAGAGGATTGGATATACCATCTATAAACAGCACTATGAGTCTTCTCTCTGAGATATCTGTCACAAGCACTGATAACTTTTGAAAATCTGCAATGTAAGAATCAACTGTACCCCATTGTTTTAACTGAGCTAGCTCATTGAAGTGCAATTCAGGGTCCTTATCAAACCTTTCGATTAACCTTTTAGTGAACTCACGATAAGAAGTTATTTGAGCATGTCCCATTATCACCATTCCATTGTACCATCATTCGTGAGCAATTCCATCTAGGTGTATGGAAGCATATTTAATAGACTCCAACTCTGGCATGGGGTTTAAAGTGAAGTAGGTGTCTAGTTTTTGAACCCACGCTCTTGCTGCCATCTTCTCAGAACCATCAAAATATAGGAGTGTTAGCTTTCCAACCTTCTTGCGCAAGTCATTGTGTTGGTCCCTGTTACCCCTTGCGTTTGTATGCCTCATTCTCAAGTCAATGTACTCTCTAAGAGAAATATCCTGCTGAAACTCAGGCCTCACATCATGCCAATCTTGTCTAAACTGTTCTTGCTGTTCAACTATAGCGAGCTCAGGATTTGCTGGTGCTTCTACTCTTGGTGGAAAAACAGGCATAAGGGGCCTTGCTATTTCTCCCCCATTCTGCTGATTACCAACTCTTTGCTTCCCTACTCCATTACCCCATCCCATTTGATCCATTCTTTGTATTAACTGTGCTATTTTCTGATTGGTTTCAAGTGTTTGCTGCTCTGCTCTACCCTGTCCCCTAACCAAAGCATCTAGCAAAAGCAACATTTTGTCAAGTGGTGCTGCATTTCTCTCTTCTCCTCCTCTCCTATCTCCCGTGTTTTTCAGACCTAGATGAATCACCAGTTGATGGCCAATGCTCCCAACAACTATCTTCTTTCTTCCTAATCCTCTCTTGATATCTCCTTTCCCTATCACTGATGCTCATGAATCAAGTATACCCACTGGATGGCAAGATCATATGAGCTCTGATACCACTGTAATATAAGACCCCAATTTTTTTTCTGTTTTTCTTTCTTGCTGTTTGTGCTTTGTTTGAGATGTTTTGGCATTGAGTTTCATGTGCCATTCATGTTTGAGTTTGCAAATTAAGTAAATAACAATAATGCATTGAAATTTAAAGTGAACTTGCTAGAACAATGAAAGAACTCAGCATATTCTTTTCTATTATCATAACATAAATCTTTTGATTTAACAAACATATATCAGAACTCAGTAATGAACATTTTCAGACCTAGAAATGATTGGTACAGCCACCAAGGTATCTCCAACTTGCAATAAATAGAGCTTCTGAGGTGATCAGCAAACCTTCCACTCTCCAACGTCAAGAAACAGTGATTTCAGTCCTCCCCAAGAGCTCAGATTGGTTTATACATCAGCAAACACAATTTTGAAAATACCCACTACTAGGCGCCAGGCTGAAAGGGTTGACTTGCTCTAGTAATTCCAATACACCTCCAAAAAATGCAAACCAATGCTTGATGTTGGCTCCAACATGAGAGCAATTAGAAGAACCAATACCCACGATGAAACCTTAACCTGTTTGAAAGATATGAGCAAATAACCAGGTTCAGGTCTAGATGCTAAAGTGCCCAGAAAATGATAAAACCACTCCCAAACTCCTTGGAATCCATGCCAAAATGAGAGTATGCAATCACAAACCAAAACCAAATGGAAACTCATCAAAAGTACTCGAAGATCTTCATTCTAAAAGACTGTAAACTGCAACTTGAAGCTCAGATTGTAACTCCTGGACGAAACCACGCTTTCACCAGCTAGGGCAGGTCTTGCACTACTAAAACCAGTCCAAGATGTCAAGGGTTTTTGTCCTTAACACTCACTTTCAGACCTTCTAGCGAAAAACCAGCAGCATCTCCTTATGCAACCAAAACCATCCATACCAAATGAGGCCTCCAAATGAACTTTTAAAAGTCTCAAAGTCAAATTAGGGTGACCCGCCTCTTGGAAACCCTAAAATCCTTCTTAAACCCACACCCTTTCCAAAAGCTTTTTGATTTTAATTTAATTTTTGACTCCTTAGCTTGGGTGTCCAACTCCTATTTGGCCTTCTAAAATGCTTTTGTTGCTTTTAAAACAACCTTAAGTCATTGACTTAGGCGCCATGGTGCTTTTTATGCCCCCTTTTCCCCTCAACTTAAAGTTATAAAGTAACTTTATATTAATCCATTATTCGAAGGAAAAGTAAATATTAAAATATTCCAACCTTAGCGACCAAGGACCTCACTGAAAATATGCTGCTGAGAATAGCCTGACCAAGTCTAACTTATCACGAATAGACTTACTATTTTTAGTAAGTACTAAAAATAGAAAGTAATACCAAAGACTCAAGCCGAAGAGATATTGATATGCTCAAAGGGCTCATTGAAGATAGTAAGCACAGTACTGGTCCCTTGCTAAAAATAGAAAGTCCCCCTGAATCACCGAAAACCGAACACAAAGAACTGAAACTGAGTTTCCTTACCACAACCGTTTAACCTACAGGAACTCTGGATTAGGCTAAAGGTCATATGCATTGCTTAGAGGCTAGGAGGGGACATTGCATTAAGCTTGGTGAAGGGTGGTACTGTTCCATTGATTTGTGTGTTGGTGATGAGATGATAGAGGCTTGTTGACTTGTGTGGTGCTTTTGTGAAGAGTATTCTTGGTTAGGAAGGTTTGGGTGACTTGGGTCAATTGCATAGTGAAGCCTACAATTGGGAGGATTCCTCGTGAGGTTTGGATGCTAAAGTCTTGGATGGCTTTTGGAGGAGTTTCCTACAACTTCGAAAGTGAAACTTGTCTTTGGCTCATTTTGCTTTGGATATGTTGATGAGGTATGGTGATTTCTACATGCTCAACAAGGATGTATTGGTAGTCCATTGCCACCTTTTTGACCTCCATGCCTTTTGTTTGGACTTGCACTACGTGGTGAAAAATCTTCATGTTACACATTCTTAGGGGATGTTTGAAGTTATGAGCTCTTTCACTCTTTTGGTGCTGGCAAAACAGGTTCTCCTTCATTCGAAAAATGATAGGAGGCTATCTTGGGTGTCAATTTCCCCCAACTTGATGTGAAGGGTACACAGTCTTTGGTTGCTCATGTCCCACTCCTTGGTTCCTCTCCAGTTGTAGCAAGGGTGTTGATGGTTGGGGCATTAAGTTTCTCTCCTGATTTTTTGTTCTTCTTTGGTTTGGGTTGGTTGGCTTGTGATGTTTTTTGGTGTTTTTTTAATTTTTGGAACCAGCCATTCTATGGACCATGTCCTTGGTTTTTTTTGTTTTTGTTTTTTAGTGGGCTTTTTTCCTTGACTAACAGTCTTTCTAATTTCCGTTTTTTTTTTAGTGGGTGATGGTCCCCATTGAATCCCTCAATTATAAAAGAAATCCAATTTATATACTAGAGCTTTATCCTTTTAAACCTTTAGTTCTCTATTTTTGTTGTACCTATACAATATTTTTCATAGTGAGTCATCTTTTGAATCTCATCCTTGTTTATGCCTCGTTCTGTGAGTTATTATATCCCTCCCTTCCATGGTCATAAATGTCGTAATACCATTTCTAGTCAGTATCTTTGTAGGCCCAATGAAAGGAGCTTTCCAACATATTAGGAAACAAAGATCAAGACTTACACAAGTAAGGAAAGGCAAAATGGTTAAGGCATGGAAGTGGTGCATTTAGGCTATTGGAGAACAGCAATACATTGTGATCCAATTTTGGTGGAAAAGGTGAATGAGATGGTACATTAGGGTCCTTGAAGTGTGCTTGGACAAGGAAGAGCCACTTTTGAGCATTGAGTCATGAGAAATGGTGCACAAGTTTCTCAAAAGCGCTCAAGTCAGTTGTCTATAAAAAGTGACTAGAGTCCAATCTCAACTTCAAATTAGAACAAAAGGTCACGAGTTGTACAATGTAAATGGTAAATTAGAACAAAAAGTGACTAA
The DNA here is from genome assembly GCA_007258455.2 of Sequoia sempervirens. Classification (NCBI taxonomy): domain Eukaryota; kingdom Viridiplantae; phylum Streptophyta; class Pinopsida; order Cupressales; family Cupressaceae; genus Sequoia; species Sequoia sempervirens. Next base: position 353,111,348 of record VDFB02000015.1, on the reverse strand, counting down.
AGGAGACGTTTCGGGGATGGCTCGGGGACATTTCCTAGCCATCCCCAAAAAACCAAAAATTGTAGGGGACGTTTTTGGGACAACAGAACAAGGTGGGGATGGCCAACTGTCCTCGGGATGCGTCGGGGACGTCTGAGATGTCACTCAACCGTCTTAGGGACGGTCGACCATTCTCATGTCGGCTGCCCACTTTTAATAAAGGAAAAAACACATAACTAAAACAAAAAGCATTTTCTATTGTCTTTTGTAGCCCCCCACACCTCTCAAAACCCTAAAGCAATGAAATACTATACTCCTATTGTGGATTATGTTCATTTTTACATTAAAAAAAAATTGCAGCCAAGTCAGATAGACAAAGAGGAGGGTTTGAAGGTGCTGTTGGAAAAGCCAGCATTGGTGAGAAGTGAGGTAGCAACCAACAAGAGAAGTAAAAGAGGTATGTTAATCTTTCATTTGTTCTTTTTTTCTTCAATATTTTTCAAAGTTTCAAAGATGGAATGTGTGATTTTTTGTTTTGTTTTGTTTTTTTTTAATTTTCAGTTTCTAAATTCCAAACAAAACAACATGAGCAGTAGTAGTGAGAGTAGTGGGCATGTTGAGAGGGAAGAAGAAAATGAAAGTGGTATGGATGAAGGGGGGCAGCCTCAAAAAAATCCTTTTGAAGCTCTAAAAGCATATGCAAAAGGCCCCTTTAATTCTAAAAAACCTCTTCTTCAATTGGTGACAGCCCTAGACAAAGACAAAGAGAAAAATTCAGAGGGTACTAGTTATGGATGTGTCACATTTGTCATGATCATTTTAGAGGGAGCTACACAAGGGTGTATTCTCATCTATTGGGCTTTAAAGCCAAAGGGGTGAAGGTTTGTGAAGAAATAAAAGAGGATGAGAGGGTAGAGTGTTCTAGATTGCATATGGAGGCAGAATCGAAGTCTAAGGGGTTGTCAATGCCAACACAATCCACACAATCAGCTATGCATATGCCCTTGTTGGAAATGTTGTCATTGATGTCAAAGTGAATATATGAGATCAAGAAGATTGTCATTAATGTCAAAGGCGTATGGAAGATTGAAGAAAGAATGTCACACAGTTAGTATATGTAATCTTGCACATGATTATAAGGAAAGCTCTTGGAGTAGTTTTGCAAAAGAAAAACAAATGAGAATTAACATAAGAAAGCTTGATGGTTCAGAAATCCTTTTGCTCTTTAAGTAAACATGAAGATATTAAAGTACAATCAATGATTTACAAGCACTCTTGAATGATTCAATTGGAAAAAGTGAGAAAAGTAAAAGAATATCTAATGCATAATTCTGAGAAAGAAAGAAGACATAAGAACAGATTTAGAGGATACAAGTATACAAATCTGAAGAAATAACATCAATTCTGAAAACAAAGGACGTGTTAAGAAGATATTAAAAGAAGACATTAGAGTTGATTTTCTGAAACATGAAAGAGAAGAATATCGATATGTTTGAAGAAACAATCACAAAACAGTATTGACTGCAAAACTGAAAAATAAATAAAAAACAGTGATTAAAGCCTCTTATAGTGAGTAAGACAAAATGAGGAAAAAGATAAAAGAGAAAAAGGACAAAAATGAAAAAAAATAAAGCACATAAGACAAGAATAAAAGGCTACGTTTCATAAATTTTAAAGGGGAGCGCTTCACAAAAAAATGTCCAAGTAAAATAAAGTTTATTTTAACTTAGGCAGTGTGATAATAAAGTCATGAATTAATTAAGCAATGACACGATTTTATCATAAGTTAAAGGCAGGTTATATACAATTTAATGAGAGGTGCGATTTATTTGAAAGAGTGCAAAAGGTGTGATCTTACATAAAATTACATAAAGGACAAAATTAAAGAAAAGATAAAACTCAGAATTATGATATGAAGAGGTACGATTTCAATGAAGAGGCAGATTCTCTTAAGTGATGTGTTGTTTCACCAAAGATTGCAATGTATAAGCAATATATACATGTGATATCAATATCAGATTTTTAAAAAAAGGTGGGTGTAAAATGTATATCATCTGAAGAGTGGAATTGTGTGTTGTGGAATTAATGCTATATATTTTTGAAACACAATCAGGTCTAGTGAGTGATGAGTGTTGAGGAACAAGCAGATATATAAGGCATATGAGTTGTGTGTGGAGTAAAATGTGTTGAATAAGAAGATATGGAAAGGTGTAAGAGATTAGTGTGAGGCTGTGTGTGAATAAAGATAATATCAAGCACATGCTGTATGTGTGAGTGTAGCGTGGGATAACTGCTATATCTGAAGTAGAGAGTGCTGTGTGGAGAAATAAAAGCCATATCATCAAAACACAAGCAAGTATGTGCTGTGTGGAACAAATGCTATATCTCAAAGTCACAATCAGGTGTGTAAAAGAAGGCTGTGTAAAACAAGACAGCAAAGGGGACATGACAATGAATATCATCTAAAAGTGCAGATTAAGAAGTGTGAGAGTGTGATATGTAAAAGAAAACATCATTCTCATACCAGCATCTCATGTGGAGATTTAAGAGGAGGATATATGCAAAATAATAAAAGAAATACTTTCAGATTTAGAGAAAGTTTGTGGAGCAGATTTTCAGTTGTATAAAGGACGGAATAAGGAAGAATTTGCAGCAGTTATATATCATATGTGTGAGGAGACTTATACAGATATAAAAGAGTATATTTGCAGATTTCATGAAGGAATTGTGAAGCATAGTTTGGATCAGATTTGAAGAAAGAAATTGTGCATATGTTGGATCAGATTTGAAAGATAAATTCAAGAGGAAGAGTGTTTGAGCGAAATTGTCCATCATCCGTTGGAGAAGCAACATCGAAGGTGGAGTATTATTCTTGATATTTCTATCTTTGCTAAGTAGGTGCTTGGCAAGTGGGAGTTGGAGCCTCCAGTAGGTTGATGCCTACGAACATTAGGGGTTGGTGCCTACTAAATCAGCATTAGGGGTTGAAGCTCCTTGTAGGTTGGTGCCTACTAAATCAGGGTTAAGGGTTGGTGCTCTTTGTAGGTTGGTGCCTACTAAACTACATATTTGGTGATTCAAGTAGGTTGGTGCCTACATTCTTTGTAAAAGCATATATAATTCATAAAGTACATTATTTGTACCATGGTTTTATCCCGCAAGGGTTTCCGCGTAAAATATTGGTGTCAACTTGTTGATATTGTGATATTCTTGCATAGTTGATTTTGTGTTAGAGTTTGAAGTTGATAAAGGTTGTAAAAGGTAAAAGTTTGTTGATATACTGATTCACCCCCCCCCTCTCAGTATATCTTTGTGCTCTTCAGCTCTCTATAGTTGGTGGTGCTAGTGGTGATATTCATGTTTCCACGAGAGGGAAGAGAAAAACTATTACTAGTGAGCAGCCAAATACAGTTGCAAGTTTGTTCAATGTGCATGCACGAGATGTGGCAGAGTCCTCCATTGCCAAATTTTTCTATGCCCATGCCATCCCATTCCATGTAGCACGTTCTCCTTCAAACAAATGTTCAAAGATGTAATTGTTTTTGGTTCCTTATTCACCCCTCTTGGAGAGTGTAAACTACACACTACACTCCTTGACAAAGAATATTCTAGGGTAAGTTTGGTGATGGAGGACATGCGACAGTGTTGGATTAGGGACAGATTGCTCTATTGTCATGGATGGGTGGATCGATATTAGACATCAACCACTTATCAACATCATAGTCACATGTTCAACTGGTTCATATTTTCTTAGAGCTATTGATTGTTCTGGTAAGTGCAAGGATGCAAAATTCTAGTTTCATATTTTGACAAATGCTATAGAGGAGGTTGGGGCTTCCAATGTTGTGCAGGTGGTCATTGATTTGGCACATGTGTGCAAATTAGTTGGAATGATGGTGGAGGGTGCTTACAAGCACATCTTTTGAACCCCTTGTTGTGTTCATGTGTTGAAAAATGCATTGGAGACAGGGAAAATAGATTGGGTACAACAGGTGGTGCTGAAGCTAGAGATATTCAGATGTTTATTTGCAACCATCACACCTCACTTGCTCTCTTCAAGACATTTTCAAAGAAGGAATTCCTTAAACCTGTGGAGACAAGGTATGCTAGTTATTTTATTTTGTTAGACAGGATGCTTGAGGTGCAAGAGGCTCTACAGTTGATGATGGTTAATTTAGAGTGGAGTAGTTGGTCTACTTCAAACATTGCAGAAGGAAAAAGCATCAAACAAAAAGTTATTAATAATGATTGGTGGTCCAATGTGAGGTAAAAAAATGTTATTTTTATTAACTTGCTGAATTTCATTTTATTAATAAATTTATAATTTATAATTTGATTGCTGATTTTATTAAAAAAATCTGATTTTAATTTTCTAACTTGTCTTTTTTCAAATTTTTGTTTACACTTGTAGATGTATTTGCTCCTTCATTTCACCAGTTGTGGATGCCATTAGATATGTTGATATGAACTCTCCTAGTCTTGGAGAGATTTATGAGACATTTGACAACATGCTTGGAAAAATGAAGCAAGCAATTTCTAACATGGATCCTAATTTGGGATTGTATGGGCAATACATTAAGCCCATTGTGATGTGATGGTGGAACACTATGAACACCCCGCTTCATATTGTAGCCTTTGCTCTCAATCCCAAATGGTATGCACCGAAAGCTGGTAGGTTGCCTCCTTGTGATGATGAAGAGGTAAAAGAAGGGTTAATGAAGGCCCTTGGAAAGATTTATTCAGTTGAGGAGTTGAGTTTACTTTGCACACAATGGCTTGCTTTTACTAATCTTTGTGGTCCAACTTTCGGAAAACCACAGGCAAAAATAGATAGAGCTATATTAGCTCAAACGGATCTTATATTAGGTGGACATGGCATGGCAAAGATGCACTAGAGTTGAGGACGTTCGCTATTCGCCTTCTTTCATAGGTTGCTAGTTCCTCTGTTGTAGAGGGAAATTGGTCCACATACAACTTATTTCACTCTATCAAGAGGAATAGGTTGATCTCTAGACGTGTAGAGAAGGTGGTGGCTGTGCATAGTGCTTTGATTCCAAGATTATCAAACTTTAGCTTATTGGAAAACTCCAACTTTATGGTGGAATGTTGATCCAGAGGATGCCACCCAAATTGATGAGGACACACAAGAGGGATTAGTTGGAGGTCCATTAGATGAGCCAACCCCTCATTCTCATAGTTGTAGTGACTCAGAGTCAAACTCTGATTTTGATGTAGTGTTGGGAGATGCTGATTAGAGGCAGCTTCATACTTTCCATCACTATGTTTTATAGTTTGACATTTGTGACTTTGTCATTTTGACATTTGTAGTGCAAACTTGTAGCCTTTGGGCATTTTGGTGTATGTAGTATTACTTTTGTCTAATTTTATATCATATGCACATTGACAATGAATTATGGAAGTAGTTAAATATTAATTTGTTCGACTCTCATGTGAACCCTATTGTTGTGTTTTAAGGATTGTATAATGTATATGTCAATACGATGAATGCCTTATCAATGTTATCATATGAATATTTGAAACTTCCCTATATTTTTAAAATTTTCTATATTTTTATATAGTCGTCCCCTTTGCCGTCCCCAAAAATGGCCTCAAAAAAATCCGTCCCTGAAATGCGTTCCCCTGTCCCCATGCCCCCTTTGTCCTGGAGACTTGGTGGAACATAGGTGCAAATAAAGATAACACCTCCAATTGTTGTATTTGAAGACAATTAGAGGTGAATTATAAGTTTGGTTTACTTTTAGAACCTAGAGGCCTATTGACATTTACAAAAGGTTATATGATATTAAATGTGGTTCATATGTGGTCTTGTTAAGGTTGGACTTTGTGGAATACATCATTCATCGACTTTGTTGGCCTATGGATAAGGCCCTAGATTGGAATTCAGCTTCATTAGTGGGTGTTTATGCATCTCCAAGTAACCCAAGGGTCAAATCATTACATTAAGTTAGTCTTTGCCTAAGGAAGTCTTATCATGCACTTGATGTCATAAAAAGGGTTCACTTTTGTTATTTTATGTTTTTCCACATACTTCAATCTATTTAATTCTTTCTTGAATTAATAAATTATTCAAGCGTGCAAAGATATTTTTATTTATGGACCAAGGACATGGAAAAATTGTAATTTTTACTTAATTAGAGAAAAAGATTGAAAACATCATGCAATATCCTCCACCATAATAGGAAAAGCAGAAACGTGTAAATAGGTTAAAATTTTTAAAAACAGATTTGTTTAAATTTTCAGGTTTTAGAAAGTCATGCAAGGTTCTGGAAATTGGTTTTGGAGAAAACCTAATTAACGAGTGCTATGCACATTGTAATGAGGGAATAGCAGAATCTTTCATGGCAAGAATTTCTGCAACAGTGAATTTTTGTCAGTTAGTCAAATTTTCATTTGTAAAACCTTATATCAATGGCAAATGTGTTAATGATATATGCAAATTTGTTATTCAAATCTATATGCAAACCTGTGCGAATTGTGGATTTTATTATGGTAGATGTAAAATTCATTGTGTAACCCTGATTTGCAGTGAAGAGCACAAAAATATACTGAGAGCGGGGGGGGGGGGTGAATCAGTATATTTACAAACTTTTACCCTTTACAACCTTTATCAACTTCACATTCTAACACAACTCAACTATGCAAGAATATCACAATACGAACAAGTTGACACCAACACTTGTACTTTATAAATTATGTAAGCTTTTACAATGAATGTAGGCACCAACCTACTTGAATCACCAAATATGTAGTTTAGTAGGCACCAACCTACAAAGAGCACCAACCCTTAATTCTGCTTTAGTAGGCACCAACCTACAAGGAGCATCAACCCCTAATGCTGATTTAGTAGGCACCAACCTACAAGGACCACCAACCCCATATGCTGATTTAGTAGGCACCAACCTACAAGGAGCACCAACCCCCAATGTTCGTAGGCACCAACCTCTTACTTGCCAAGCACCAACTTAGCAAAAGTGATAATTTGAATGATAATATTCCACCTTCAATGTTGCTTCTTCAACGGATGATGGACAATTCTGCTCAAACACTCTTCTTACAAATCGGATATAATCTTCTCCTTTATCTCTACATAGATTTCCTCTATGTATGCATGAAATTCTCTTCTATATCACAGATCTGTATGTGTCCTCTTATTCCAATCCTCTTCACACCTTTGCTTCAGTCACTGTCATAAATCTGTTCTTAAATTCCTTCACAAATCTGCTTCAAATTAGATACAAGGTCTGCTTCACTTCTATTTGCTTTTACTTGATGATCTTCATATATATATATTTTGTTTACTTCAATTCTTATGAAATGCTGCTCAACATATACAATTTGTCTTCTTGTCTTACTTCACACATCTGAAATATATCTTCCCTTTCAAATTTGCTCCAAATTTCTTGGATATAATTCCTTTACTGATTTGTATCAATCTAGTCTTGAATGATGATTCATATATGTTCTTTTTCAAATCTTCATTCTACCCTATTAAATCTGCATATACAATATTCTCGTCTGCTGCTATACACAGAATTTTATTCAGACTGATTTATCATTTTTCATTTTACACACTTACTTTAGAGATCTTTTATTTCCACGTACACACGTGCTTGTCTTTTTGTTCAATGTATTCCAGAATGACGTCCTCTGATATTTCTCTTCAGATCACCATACACCACATCTGCTTGTGTCTTGATGATATAATCTTTATACTCACACCCAGCCACACACTCCAATCTTCAAATGATATACATTTTATGCATACTCACATTACATATTTTTCTTTGTGCAGATATATCACATTCTCCACATGAAGGGTGGTCTTCTATAATCGTGTCTTTTGCCTTTGAAGTGGGTCGATGCCTATTCATGCACCGCTTTGTTTGTCTTTATTAATAATCATATAATCGTTAATCTAAGACCTTTTCGTTTTATTCCGAATAAATCTCATCATATACTCTAATAAATCGCACCACATTGAGCAATATTTATTGACTCGATTATTTTAATTGCACCTTTCTCAAGATTATTGTTTATGCCTTTTAGAAAAGACGTATGCTTATAATTTTAGTGATATTGTCCTCCTTAGATCTTTCACGTCAGAGGCTTATCTCATTTCACATGTATTCATCAGTCGATAGATGGCGGCAGATCAAATCATTTAGACATAAATCACTTTAAATGATATCGGCTCTTCCAATTAAACCCGTCACTTAAAAACTTCCTGTCATCACGCCTATAGTCTTAAGTAATTTGCATCGCTTCTTTCAGTTCCACGTCATTGTCTCAAATAAAGCCACGATATCTTTCCATTTTGTTCTTGATATTGACGCGCATATGATCCTTGTTTTTGCTTGACGTGTATGGACACGTTAGTTATGCAGACCACGATATTCATTGAAAACAACATTAGTTGGTTCTTACGCCTATCTCCAAATCAATGATTCTTTACATTCCCGTCTCTTCTAATTGCGAACTTTGTAAACTTTGCATCATGTTCTGTTTCAAACTATGCTCTGTGCTAATTTCCAACAATGTAATGTCGGCTCCAATATGAGACAACAAATTCAACTGTTGTAAGCTTCTCGGTAATCTTCAACGCACTAAAGTTCTGTTGTGACCTTTTCACACATCGCCCCATCGCTGATGGGGACCCCCAGTTGCCTGCTAGTTTTTAGGGTTTTGTCTCCTTGCAGCGGTTACGAGAGATCACTTTGCTTAGAGTTTCCAGTTAGTTCGTCGAGGGTTACCCGAACCAAGTCATTAATTCATGTTTGAATCAGTGCGTAGATGTCATGGGAGCGCTCAGAAGGCCCAAGAGACGAAGATCGACTGTGAATTCGGCCAATTCTGAGACTTCCTATTTTTTAGGAAAAGTTGCTTTTTCGATTTTTCATTTTTGGCATTTTTGGACCAAACAGGGTTCCCTATTTTTTAGGGTTGCTTTTTCTATTTTTAGAAAGTTTCTATTTTTAGAAAGTTTCTATTTTTGGAAAGTTTCTATTTTTAGAAGGGTCCCGAGTTCTGAAAACGCACTCAGAAGTCCGAAAAACTCACCAGAACTCTCAGAAAATCAAAAAGTAAAAATTTGAAAAATTTGAAAAATTTGCAAAAAAAGTTCAAAAACATGAAAATCAGGCCAAAAAAAACGTTCGAAAAATCTGGAAAACCAGTCAAAAAACCAGTCAAGATCGATCAGATCTGAAGGTGAAATCATGAAAATCAGTTCAAAAATGGTGGAGTTCATGAAGAAAATCTGTTCAAGAAGAAGGATGAAGGAAGATGCTTAAGAGAAGATCATGAAAGTTCGCCAGCAGCAAAGAAGGATGTCCAAAGGAGCTTCAAAGTCTGCCTTAAGCTTAAGATGCATGTCCATGCATGCTTCAAAGTCCGCCTTGCATCTTGAGGTTCGTCCTTGACCCCTTCAAAGTCCGCCATCTCCATCCTAGACCCCTTGAAAGTCCGCCTTAAGCTTGAAGGTATGTCCAAAGTCTTGACAAAGTCCGCCATATGCCAAATGCACATCCTAATGACCCTTGAAGTCCGCCCTTGCATGTCCATAGATGCTTCAAGGTCCGCCATATGCCAAAAGGGATATCCTTATCCCCTCCAAAGTCCGCCCTTGCATGTGCTAAGATGTCTCAAAGTCCGCCATCTTCAAAGGGAGACATCCCAAAGACCTTCAAAGTCCGCCCAGCACTAGAATGCACATCCAAAAAGGTCACAAAGTCCGCCCTATGCTTAGAAGCTCGTCCAAAATGTTAAGCAAGTCCGCCCTTGAAAAGTGGGACTTGGCTGAAGGTCAAATAAAGTCCGCCTAGACTTATAAAGTAGAGGAAAATTAAAATTTCATTAAGTGTTGATGCCTACCAAGAGGGAAATTTCGAAATATGCTAAGTGTGAAAGCCTAAAAAGGTGGAAGGATAATTTTTGGCCAAACATTATATCATTTCCAAAGGATAAAACGATGAGAATAAGTGCTAAGACATCAAGGGAATTCGCCCTAGAAAAGAGGGACGTCCAAGATGCATATCCAAAGAGGAAGGATGTCCACCATGCACTTGGAAGAAGTTGGTAAAATAGCAAAGACATCCATGACGTCCGTCCAAGATGACAAGGAAGTCCGCCCAAGATGATAAGATGGCAAGATTTTTTTTGGCTAAGTGTCAAGGCCAAATCCAAAGAAAGTTCTAAAATTCGCCTAAGTATAGAGGCTAATGGATGAGAAATGAAGACGTTGGCTAGACATCCAGACATTTTTGAGAGGACAAATGCCAAGCTTGAAGGGACAAATGCTAAAGAATATCAGGATGTGGCAAGGAATGAAACGGAATATGCCTAACACGATGAGGGAAAAGAAAGGCAAAATTTGCCTAAGTATGGAAAATGCGAAGAAATTGTCAACTTTGGCTAAAGAAAAATGCACGAGGTAAAAGGAAAGGAAGGATCGTCCTTGACCAAAAGGATGAAGAATATGTCAGACGTCAGGAAAATTCAACCGGCAAAGACATTCGGACAACGATATTGCCTAGAAAAATTCGACCGAGCAAGGAAATATTTGACTTTGGCAGAGGAGAATAAGCTTAAAATCTCGCCTTGGCAAAGAAAAATGAGGATCTGGCAATGAAATTTTCGACGGAATGGCTTGAATTTTGGTTTGGCTAGACGAAATCAAGGACAAAATCGGAAAATACACTCTCAGCCAAGAAAAACGGAAGAACAATCGAGATAGCCATGGGTCCAAGACGAACGGGTTGGAATTAATTAAAATATTTTAATATTTTAATAATTAATTCTCAACTATTTGGAATTTAAAAATACCTTGGACAGAATCAAATTTGCCAGACACGAATCGGAAGAAAATGAAGTATGCCAGGCGGAGATGAAATCCGGCAAGAAGAAAATTAAATTCACCACGAATTTAATTAAAGATTTAACGTTTATTTAAAAATTCGAAAAATCAAAAGATAAGCATTAAATGAAAAATCGAATTTTTGAAGATCAAGGAGATTTGTCCGGATAAGTTCGAGACTGAGCCTTGTCGGAAAATAAAAGGAAAGTTGCCTGTTTGGAAAATGAAAACAAATCGAGGATCAAGAAGAAAGATGGCAGTTGCTAAATCGAATTCAATCCTTCAGCATTATAATGAGTTTCAGCAACTCATTTTTTTCACACACAGCTGAAGAGAAATTTAATCTTTCTCGAAATCGTCAGGCAATCAATTCATCAATAGGCAAAGTCGAATTGTCCAGAAGGATAAGCAGTGTTATGCTGAGGAATTTTTCGCGGGAAAAGAAAAAGAAAATTATTCAAAGCTGAATTCTTCTTGAAGAGGGGCGCACTTTTCAAAAAAATCAGATTTTTAAATCTGATTTACATTTGACGATCCTTCACTGAGGTTTGAGGATTGGTTAATTAAATTTGCTATCTTTTTATGCCCTTTCCTCTTGACGAAGTTCTGGCAAGAATTTTCAACTCCATCAAAGTCACTTTCAGCTTGCTTTTTCGCAATATTTTAATTATTTGAACAGCTGAAAGTTATTATTCTCGAATCCAAGGCACGAGGTTTAAACTATTTTAAAAGTCTTTTTATTAATGTTAATTTTATGACTGCAGGTTGACGGACACGGCAGGAGGATTATCAAGGAAGCTGAAAATGAAGTTCGCCAATAAGGGTGCCCAAAAGGAGACCAAGGTCATCTCAAAGTGGAAGAATGTTGTAGATACTGACCTCGGACATGTGGATTTTGACGAATTCAAGCAAAGAGTATACGGTCAGAAGGGACTTCCCACAGCAATAGCCATAAGAATGGTCAGAAACGGGATCTTCCAAGCAGCTGGATTCCCACCGGCCATGGATTGTGCTGAGTTAATGGTGGAATGTGCTCGCCATTATGATGCTCAAAAGAGACAGATCATCGCCCCTGACGGACGAGTCTTGGCACATTTGAATGAAGTTGTAATCCAAGAAACCTTTGGCATCCCTGAGCATTCAAGAACGGTCTATAAGACCAAAGAAGAAACCAAAATGCTATATGACAGCAAGGCAGATTTGTGCGCCACCACAGTCAACAAGGTATGGATGGACAAGCCAAAGCCATCAATCAAGAAGATGCCCAAGAGACCTCGTCGCACGGATTTCAAGGAAGATTTTGGAGATATCGTGCTGATGCTGAACAGGATCGCAGGCAATCCGCAAGGCGCCTTCTTTGAAAGCTGGATGTACTACTTCATCGACGAGGTCACCTCCGGAGTTAAGATGTTCAACTGGTCACGGATGATAAGTGACAACCTTCACGAGCAACTGATCAACCTTGAAGAGACTAAGTCTTTTCACATGAGTTCATATGTGATATACCTATTGGCCAGATCATACAGATATCCAGGACTGGTCTGCAAAGGCAGAATTGGCAATGGAGAGAACGAGCTCAGGCCTTACGACTGCTATCCTCAGCTCCAATTGAAAGAAAAGACTCACTTCAGGAGGGTGCATGATGCATTCCTAATGCATATCACCAGAAAGCTCCAAGGAGGAATACATCAAAGGCTGAGCCATGAAGCAAAAAGCCTTATCAGCAAATACGGGTCTTGGTTCATCCAATTCCCGAAATTCACATATATCAGGATCCAGGGATTTACTGGAAATCCCTACAAATTGCCTATCTATCCGACTAATCGGATGGTATTGCTCGAGGTTTTGAGACAATTAGAAGAGTACCAGAATATTCAGAGGCCGACCAAGAAAGCGTCCGTCACATTCCCTTTCTTCATCGGGAACATGCTAGAGTACTGCCCATCCGCCCAAGCAGCTGAGAGTGCACGGTTGGAGATCCAATGGTACCCTTTCACGGCATACAAGTCCAGGGTCAATTATGACCCACATCATAATATCCGGACAGTGGAAGGAAGGAGATATAAGCACAGGGCAGAACTGGAGGATTATTGGGCAAATGCTGCCGATGAATACGAGATCAGACGAAAGATGTGGTCCAGGATGTCCGTAGATTTCATGAGAACAATCGAGTTCTGTCGAGTGCCTGACCAGCTACAAGGACGATGGAAACCATGTCCAGCCTCGCTTTGAGGAAAGCAGACCTCTCCCTCCAGTGAAGTGGTCAGAGCCAGAGCATGCAGACCTAGCCACCCTAATGAGGCCAGTGACGAAATATTCTCAGTGGTGGGTTGATGATCATGTTCAGGAATTGAGACAAAAAGGAATCACGCTCACATATGATCTGTTGAGCGAATCAGAGTCATATTCCTCTAATGCTGGGGCATCCCATCAAGACTTGGTTGGGATTGGAGAGAAAAGAAAAGAAATGGTGCCAAGTGCAGAACCTGTTTCCAAGAAGCATAAAGGAGGACCTTCTCGGTCAGCGGCGTCCAGGAATGTTGACCATTTGGTGGCTAATATAGACGACTCCTTGGTTGAGATGCTCGAACCTCTTGCAGCTCAGGAAGTGAACAATGAACCTATCCAATTAGATGATGAAGAGCCTGCATCACCAGCAGGCACAGAGATTTTAGGTTCAGACAATGATATGGAAGTCCGGGATAATGACTTAGAGGAAGGAATGATTTCCGCCCTCAGAGGAGTCATGGATGTTCCAAACGAAGACGAGGTCCAAGTAGAGGATGGCATTGAACAGTCAACCATTCCAGACTGGCTATTAGAAAGAATGAAAGTTCAGGTGCCTGCTGAGGCTCAACAGGAAGAAGAGGACGATACTGCCGATTTCTTGGCAAGATTAGAACAAGTTGCTACCAAGAAGCCCGCCAAGAAGTTTTCCACCATCCAGAGGAATGAGACAGGCCACCGTTCCGTGCACATTGCAGTACCTACAGTGGATAAGCCACAGGACGAAATCACTCCGCAGGAGTATGCTATCACCACTGTTGACCTTGGTCCGACATCAAAAGGTCAGGAAGTAGAAGAGTTAGATAATTCTGTCTCGACCATTAAAGCGAGACTGGAAAAGGAAGTGACCAAGAAGAAGGAATATAAGAATGAGGTCAAACGTCTCAAAGAATATATCCAGCATTTGACCCAGTCGCTAGATCAAGGCAATGCAACTGTTCCTCCTCTCCTCAATTCATCACAGGAGATGACTCAGGAAGTTGAGCATGGAATGGTGACAGCCAGGGAAGCGCAAGACTGGATGGCAGGTGAAGGCATGGAGGCTGCCTTGTTCATGGAGAGGTTGGCGCTTGCTTATGGGCGAACCTCTTCGTTTCTTTCTAGGTTGATGGATATGGCAGAGACATGGGATGGTATCCCGGATATGCAAGAAAGGCTTATTCCGAGCCTTAGAATTTTGAAAAGCACTCCGAGGGAGGAGTTAGTTGATAAAAGGGTTATTGCTGCAGGGGCAGCATATGATTTTCATCACTGGTTTTGGGCAGTGACAATAAGCGAAGAAGTATTGGAGAAGGCGAGAATCGATGGGCTTGGAATTGAAGAACAGGTCAGGAAAATCCAGGAGAAGATGTGCATGATAACTACAGATGTGTTCGACCGTGAAGTCATCCGGGAGAACGACATGCAGTTAGAGAGATTGAAGCAAAAAGTTCAAGAAACTTTCTTCACGACCGCTGGACCATTTTCGAAGCAGGACTTTGCGAGAGTGGCAAGACTCTCATCCATTCGGAAAGATTTTGAGAAGCAGGAGACAGATTGGGAAGGTACCTTTGCCAGATGCGCCGAGAAGTTGGACGGACTAGAATTCCGGATCAGCATGTTACCTCCTGTCACGATGGACGAAGTCATTGCCGTAGTGTCCAGATTCGCCAAACACAATGCCACTCGAATGGATAAGGACGCCTCTCCTTGATTATAGCTGGAACTGCCCCTTTTCTGATAGTTTTCTGATGGTTAACTCTTGTTATTTTGGGAAACCCTAATTAGGGTTTGGTTGTAACAATCTGGGCCGTTAATCTTGTTTAAATCTCGGCCGTCTATTTCATTTTTGGAGCTCTATATAAACTAGTGCTCTCTCATTTTCATTTTGTGTGGAGACCTGTTATGTATATTGTCGCATTGAGACTATTTTGAATGATAAAAGCTCTTGAGCATGATTTGCCTTGAATCACTTCTTATTGTTGAATAGTAAGCGAGGTTGCATATTATCTTCCACCATAGATTAGAATTAAAGTTAACTTAGATAGAATTTGCTTTGAAAAGTTGTTAATTGAATGAAAGATTGATCGTATTGACTCATTGGTAAAGTGTAGCTCATACTTTCTTCGGATGGATGATTTTCATCCGATGTGTAAAGTTAGCCTGAGCTCCTAAGTGTGGAAGCCTAACTTCAACCTTACCCAAGGTTTGAATATCATTCTCACAACCCCTTTGAAGATCGCACCCATTTTGCGTATGTTGTCCAACAGGAGGCGAAACAAAATGTGGTTTATTTCACTTCACCAAGTCCTTACTGTCTCTTGATTTCTTAGGCTTAGACTAGATTCTCTGAACCCTATTCTTTTTGCCATTTTTTTTTGAGATCCACTGAAAGTCTCAACTAAGAGTCATCAACGATACATTTCCTAAGTCCTGAATTTGCAAAGATATTCTTGCGTAAGTCCCCTTGTTCATTACCAG
This sequence comes from Sequoia sempervirens, assembly GCA_007258455.2. Classification (NCBI taxonomy): domain Eukaryota; kingdom Viridiplantae; phylum Streptophyta; class Pinopsida; order Cupressales; family Cupressaceae; genus Sequoia; species Sequoia sempervirens. Next base: position 353,095,750 of record VDFB02000015.1, on the reverse strand, counting down.
CAAATCACAATGACCACTGAACTTATCCACACGTCGAGACCCGACTAAAGAAACCTTGGAATCGCCTATGCGGTGGTTTTTCAAGAGAGGATAGAGTGTCTTTGGACATTTTTATTCTGAATGTTTGGTGGATGATAAAGGCATACATCCAGCGGAATGGAGGATCCTTCTTCTTGAATTACAAGTCTTCATTCCCACGTGGTATTTTGCCAGAATTGGAAGGTGGGTTGGTTAGGAAAAATCTTGGATTTGATGGTAATTGGGGCCCTAAATCGTGGGCAAATTTGCTCAAATCGCCTATTCCCTTCTCAACCATTATTAAACTTTTGACAAGTTGATCTCCAGGATGGATAGTGCTCTAGTTGGGAAGTTCTTTGGGCATTGTGCAAACATTTACATGGTTCGCTGGTGGTTATCCAAAAAATGGAAAATAAAAGTAGAGGTGGAGGTGAGTGCCCTCCCCAAAGGGCCATTTGTCTTTTTCATTTATCCTGAAACATGATTATACTAGGATCTTGATTAGAGGTCCTTGGTTTATGGGGAAAACCAGCCATTTTGCATGTGGAAATTAGGCTTTGATTTGGATGCTAACTTATTCTCTATGGCCTCCACTTGGATCTAACTCCATGGTCACCCTTTGGAGTATTGGGATGCGGAAATTATTGTGGGCATATTTAATTTATTTGGGTAGTTTCTATATCCGCACACCACCAAGAATAGGAGCAGATTGGTTTTTTCTTAGTGCTGCATGAATGCTTCTATAGATAGAATGCTCCCTATTTCCATCACAGTGGAATCAAAGTTGGGTTGTCGGAATTAATGTATATACTATGAAAATGCTTCTCTCTTCTGTTAGAAATGTTCAAAGTTTGCACACATGATAGAAAAAAGGAACATTTTTGCCTGGAGCATTAGCTGAAGAGAAAATAGTAGGATCTTGATATAGAGAGCCTAGACTCTTTTAAAGGACTGATAAGATTCCTATTCATTTGTCTTCAACTGATGAAAGACTCAAGGCTGGCTTAGGGGTGGAAAACCTATTTATTCCCCCTCCAAATCGGAATGAGAACTCTTTGAATTGCATTGATGATAGGGCTATTCCCTCACCCCTTGTAGTTGTTGAGGTTGTGGATATATGTGATTTGCAGAATATGGAGACTGATATGATGGACAAGGATTTGACTTTGATTCAAGCCCTTTCTCCAATTTCCCCTATACCTCAATGTAAAGGGAAAGTTTGTCAAAATACTAAAAAAGGGAACAAAATAATTGATGTACTGATACATGTTTGATAGCTAACAAAACCCATGTCTAATTTTTAAAATTTGCAATTGAAATGAGAATTGTGCTGAGTATATCTAAGGAGGGTGCTACTAGACTTGCTATTATTGCAGTGGCTTCTTTTGGCTATTCTGTTGCACAAATTGTTTTGCACAATAGATTAACTATTCGATGAATATTTGTGATTTTTTTTCATCCTTGTAACTCTTAAATACTGAGTCCACAAAAAACAATTTTCTAGTGAGTTTTACAGTTTGACTTGTGTGAGTACTTGGCAATTCCAAGTGGAAAACTTGTTGCATGCAAAGAGGCACTGTCAAATACAAAAAATATGTAGTAAAAACACAGTTTGGATGCTGCAAACACACATTTTTGGCTTTTTAAGCTTTACATTCCCAAGGGGAATATCACACTAGCATTTGAGCATTCTTGAGCAAATTGGAGTAGTTTAAAGCGGATTTACAGAGGAATTCATACTAGTTATCAGATGGCTACTGTATTTGCAGCATGATGGGGATTTTGTACTTTATTTGTATTCAAATCTAATAGAAAACACTTTCCCAATATTGTAGTCTTATTTGATACATTTTGTAACTATATTTTGCGTAAAATTTATGTTGTTAAAGAATATTAAATTTAAGTAAATTTTCTATGTTGCCAAATTTTTCCCAAGCAATTTTTATTGATTTGGAGAGTTTGAGTATGTGAACTATACTTTGTGCAATCAATTAAAAATGACATGTTAAAAGAAGCTACATAAAGTTGCAACTTTTGTCCATAGGAAGTTGATGGATTGCATACTAAAGATGAATTGAAGACTTAAAGACCTTGAGATTGATTATTATGACCTATGGGAAGGTGTATGACATTGGAAAAAATTGAGCAAATATGGTAGTAATTCAATTTTCTTTCAAATATGCTAATAATTGGAAGTGTTCAAAAATTTTTAACTTTGGGAAAGTTTATATGCCACTATTTACAAGGTATTTTCCAATGTAAAATTTATCTTAATTTGGCAGCTTTTTAAAATAAGAGGTTGAATAGGGGCGGTGGGCCTAGCTCGATTGGCTAAAGCATCCTGTTGCAAGCAAGAGGTCACAAGGCCTAGTCTCCCCATCGTCCCTGTGGTACTGGAGGGCTTGTCGCGCTAGCGCCGCCGGTCACGTGAGCGCCACCAGTTACATGAATAAAGTTTACCATGCGCATTGCAGTTTATAGGGGGATGAATACCTGACCGATTCTTGTGATCTAAAAAAATTGAAAAAAATAGGAGGTCGAATAATACACAATTATGAGTATCCATAGATATATTTAAAAAATAATATATATTTTGCCAACCCCCGCCATCCCCAAAAATGGCCCTTGGATTGTCATCCTTGAAAGGTGTCCCCTGTTGTCTTGCACTCCCCATCCCTGAAATGCCGCGTGTTGATGTGTGTTTTATGACTCACCAAGCACTTTAGAATAAAGAATCCAAAGACACTCTATCCTCTCTTGAAAAACTGACTAGTATGTTAAGATTGCCAAAAGATCATAAAACAATTCCAATGTTTCCTAAGTTGGGTGCGGATAAGCTCTGTGGAAGATGTGATTTTGCTGATAACACAAAGGGATTTACTCTAGCAATTTTACTTAGAAGGCAAAGACTTGGATGCAGTGATATTTTTTGGTTTTTTGGATTTCGGATTAAAAAATGAAAAAGAGTAAGGGTTGAGGAATCCTATACTATTCCTATGAACTCAAGAGATAGTAAAGATTGAATGAAACCAATTAACAATACTTTGTTTTGCCACGAAATATGACAACTACGCAAAGCAAGTGCAATCTTCTTGGAATTTGTGCTTAAAATTTTCTTACTACGAACAATACCATCAATAGAACAATGTCATTCGGAGTAATAATGAGGCATCCACATTAAAAGCTCAGTCTAACTTTATGCATTGAATAGAAAGCATCCATCCAAAGAAAGTATGAGCCAAGTTTCACTTATCTTTACGATCAATCTATCATTCCTTAAACATACATCTGAAATAAATTCTAACCATTCAATGAGGAAGAGAAGTAACCATGCAACCATTTGACAATAAAAGAATTCAAAGCACCTCATGCATAATGAACTTCATCATCAAAATAGTCTTTTGCAACAATTTCATAAAACTCTCTCTCTTATTATGCTATCTACTTCTATCTCTATGTATCTATCAATATATGTATCTCTATATATATATCTCAAATGAGAGAATGAGAGAGGGTTTATATAGAGTTCCCGGAGTACAGTGAACAACTGAGATTAATCAGGGATCAATGGTAGGGATTAAAAATAAATAACCCTAATTAGGGTTTCCAAAAGCACAATCAGATAGTAGGCAGTGAACTGGAGTGACGAGCTATTCTCGAGGAGGTTCATCCTTATCCTCTTTGGTCACAGTATACTGGAAGAATTTGGAAACTATCATGTCAACCTCCTCGATCATGACAGGGGGAAAAGCATTGACCCTGAATTCCAACAGATCGAGATCATCCAAGCATCTGGCAAAAGTGTCTTCCCATTCTGATTCCTGTTGTTGGAAACTGCGAAAGATGAACAGGAAGTTAGCTGCCTTAGTCAAACTTTGCTTGCAGACAGGTCCAGTGGTGAAGAAGATATCTTGAATTTTGCTCTTCAGGTTTTCGAACTGCAGGTTGTTTGCTCATACAGTGTCCTTTTCTAGTGCATTTGCAACCACAGCTAGGATCTTCTCTCGAACTTCTTTCGTCTTCTCCTCAATTTGGATTGTATCTACCTTAATCTTTTCTATAATTTCACTTCGAATGATAAGTGTCATGTACCAATTGCCAAAATCATAAGCCGCCCCTGGTGCAATTACTTCTCCATTGACTAGCTCTTGTTTAGACACTCCCTTAAGCACTTTGACACATGGAAGGATTCTATCTTGAACATCCTGAGCATTATCCCAGGCTTCTGCCAATGTTGCGATTCTTGAGAGCAAAGAGGAAGTCTGCCCATATGCCAATGCTAGTCTTTCTGCAAATATGGCCACCTCTTCCCTGTTGCAACTCAACCATTCTTTCGTTTCCTTAGCTATATTCTTCTCCTCTTCAACAATCTCTTGAGAAGTATTCATCAGTGGAGGAGGTGCTGAAGTAGTCTAATTGAGAGGCTTAGTTAATTGTTGAATGTACTCCTTGAGTCGTTCAACCTCTTGTTTATACTCTTTTTTCTTCACTATCTCCTTCTCTAGTCTAGCTTTGATAGTGGCAACAAAATTGTCCAACTCTTCCATCTCTTGTCCTTTTGTGGTAGGGGCCTAAATCGACAGTGGTGATGGCGTACTCTTGGGGAGTAATCTCTTCTCTTGACTTGTCCACTGTTGGTACAACAACTTGGACTGTACGATGCCTAGCTTCATCTCTTTGGATGGTAGAGAAGGTTTTAGCAGGCTTCTTCGCACTGACTGCTACTAGTTTGGCCAGGAAATCAGCCATGTCATCTTCTTCTAGAAAATTTTCAGGTTCCTTTATCTTCAATCTCTCCTTCAGCCAATCAGGAATAGTTGGCTGCACAGTATCTTCTTCGTCTTGAACGTCCTGCACGATCTGAATTTCTTGGATTCCTCTCAAGGCTGAAATCATCCCATCTTCAAATTCGTTGTCCAAAATGTCAACCTCATTGTTTGACTCCAAAACCTCGGTGTCTGTAGGTGATGGAGGTTCATCATCTTCGGGTTGGACAAGGATAGGAGAAGGAATCTGTATGTCTCCAAGAGACTCATCAATGTCCAAGATTTCATTTACATTCACGGATATGTCAGAACGAAGAGGCTCCAGTCTCTGCTGCTTCTTGGCAGGTCTTTCATTTACAATTTCTTTTCCCTTAGCTTCTTTCCTTTTCCTAGGATTTAAGCTTTCAATTGGCTCATCTCCTTGACTTGCTCCAACATTTGAAGAGTAAGACTTTGATTTGCCCATCAGAGTGTATGTCAAAGGGATACCTCTCAGCCATAGGTCTTTGATCTGTTGGTCTGCCCACCATTGTGAATACTTGGTGACATGCCTCATAAGGGTGTCCAAGTCAGCAGTTTCAGGTTCTGAACATTGCACGGGAGGAAGAGGTTGATTTTCATCAAAACCTGGTTTTGTGAATACGCCATCATCCTCAAGTTGGTCTGGCACATAGAAGAGCTCCATTGTTCTAATCAAGCTGACAGGCAGTCTGGACCACAATCTTCTCCTGACATCAAATTCATCAGTGGCATTAGCCTAGTAATCTTCCAAGTCCACTTGGTGTTTGTACTCCCTTCCATTCACAATTCCGATGTGATGGTGAGGATCGAAATTGGCTCGAGATCGGTATGATGTGAAAGGATACCACTGCATTTCCAGTCTAGCTCCTTTCACTACCTGTGCTGAGGAACAATATTCTTCCATGTTCCCGATAAAGAATGGGAACATGACGGCTGCTTTGTGCTTGGGCCTTTGGATATTTTGGAAATTCTCCAATTGCCTAAGTACTTCCAGTAGGATCATCCTGTGGGTGGGGTAGATAGGAAGTTTGTATGGTTTGCTAGTGAATCCCTGGATTCAGATGTAAGTAAATTTAGGAAACTGGATGTACCAGGATCCATATTTACTTATTAGGCTTTTCGCTTCACGTGTCAGCCTCTAATGGGTTCCCCCTTGTAGCATCCTCGTGATGGTCATCAGAAATGTGTCGTGTGCTCTTCTAAAATGGGATTTGGCAGACAGTTGCAGTTGGGGATAACATTCATATGCCTTGAACTGATTTTCTCCATTGCCAACAACACCCTTGCATATCAATCTAGGATATTTATAGGCTCTGGCCAATAGGTAAACGATATAGGAACCCATATGAAATGCCTTAGTCCTTTCAAGGTTGATCAGTTGTTTGTGGATGTTATCACTGATCATTCTTGACCAGTCAAACATTCTGACCCTGGAGGTGATTTCCTCAATAAAGTACATCCAAGTTTTGAAAAAGGCACCTTGAGGATTGCCCATTATTCTATTCAAGAGCAGAACAATGTCACCATAGTCCTCCTTGAAGTCTGTTCTGCGCGGCCTCTTAGGCATTTTCTTGTCTGAAGCTCGTGGCTTTTCTAACCATGTTTTATTAATATGGGTCGCAAATTGATCTGCTTGATCGTCAAAAATTCTTTTGGCTTCCCCTTTTATTTTGTATGAAGCTCAGACATGGTCAGGGATGCCAAATGCTTCTTGGATAGCTGGTGCTCCAAGGTGCGCTAAAATTCTTCCATCAGGAGCTACAATTTGTCTTTCTTGTCGATTGTAATGTCTTGCACATTCGACTATCAAGTCGACACACTGGGTTGCTGGAGGAAATTCGACAACTTGAACAATTCCATTGCGCATCATTCTACGGGCAATCGCTGTTGGCATAAGTCCATTTAATTCATTCATCCTTTTCTTGAACTCTTCAAAGTCCACATGTCCAAGGTTGGTATCTACAATGTTTTTCCACTTGGAAGTGATCTTTGTCTCCTGTTGGGCTCCCTTGTTGGCGAATTTCATTGGTGCTTTCTTTGACAATCCTCCAGGATTGGTCATCAACCTGCGAGAAAGAGAATACAATAAACATTAAATTATTTTCTCTAAAATTTCCTTACAAAAATTCTAACTTTCAGCTTGTCAAAAGTTAAATTCACTGAAAAAGCAAGCTGAGTATAACACTTAGTGAAATTTTCGAAGATAGAATGAAGATAAAGGTAGAACTAATTCATCAAACTTCGGAATTACTCTGTGGCTGGCAAATCTAATTGTGAACTTCGAAAATCTTGATCTTTATTGCCAAAAGAGCAAGCAAGCTTTTGAAATTTTCGACCTTCAGCCTATAATTCCATCTCTTTCTTCGTTTCTCTCTCCTCGAAATGAATTATTCAACTCTCAAAAATTTCTCTCTTTCAAGAAAATTTCTTTCTCTTGAGAAACTTCTAACTCTTAAAATATTCTAACTCTCGTAAAAAAAACTAACACTTGAAATGAAGAGACAGCTAAGCTTCTTCTTGCAATTGTGAGTTGATTATGACTTGTGAAGGGCCTTATAAAGTTAAAAAAATTAGTTCCATTCTCAAGTTCGTCGAATGTAGACTCCAGTTTGTCGAGGAAAGTTTCTAAATTTCTCACCTTTCATCTTTATCCTCATCGTGAATTCGAAGTTTATCCATAGAGTTCAATTTTTCTCTACGTGTTTTGAAAAATAATTAAAGGTTTTCATGTGATTTTTCGATTTTCTCAACCTTTAATTCTTTGTTTTTTATATTTTACCCATGCTTTTATTTTAATTTTGCAATTTTTTCATGGGTCTTCTCTTTCTCTTCACCATGGTGGACTTTTTCATGTCTTAGCCATTTCACAATTTCATGCCTTAGACAAATTTTGCTAGGCAAACTGTAATTTTCTCTCCAGCACATTCAGACTTTGCCATTTTATTCCTGCTTTACCCATCATCTCATGGCGGACTTGAAGAGTTTTCTTCCATTTTCCTAAGCAAGGTGAACTTTCCATTCATCAATTTTCCAAGTATGGCGGACTTGGAAGGGTCCTTTCCATCTTCACTTCAAAGTATAGGCGGACTTCCTTATGTCTTCTCCTCCTTTCAACCTATACTTAGCCAAAATTTTGATCATTTCTTCAAAGGGCGGACTTTCTTTCCACCTTTCCACTTGCCAACACTTAGTCAAAAAATTTAATTTTTTCTCTTGCTAGACTGTGGCAGACTTTCTTGAAGGTTTTCCAAATGCTCAAGAGGGGTGGGCGGACTTTCCAACATGTCTTCCATTCATCCAACAGCAGGTCAGACTTTCCATCTTCCATGCCAAGTGAAGGGCGGACTTTCCATGAGGCTTGCCATTTGCTAGGGCGGACTTTCCACAAGGCTTGCCATCTCTTCATCAGCTGCTAGGCGAACTTTCCAACAGTCTTTCCATTCATCCTTTGGCATGGGCGGACTTCAAGACAATTTGTGCTATGTGCAGGTCAGACTTTCCAACAGTCTTTCCATTCAATCCTTAGCAGGTCGGACTTTCCACAAGGCTTTCCATTCATCTTTTGGCCTGGGCGGACTTTGGAGAGGTCTGGCCATGAGCAGGTCAGACTTTCCATGATCCTTTCCATTTCTTCATCAGCTGCTGGGTGAGTTTCCTGAACCTTGTGCCATTTTCTCTCCATTGCTGGGCGAGTTCCTTCAGAATTTCATGCTTTTCAGTCGCTTTTCACATGCTTTTCACCTGATTTTCAAGCTTTTCACCAGATTTTTCAAGCTTTTATCAGATTTTTCAAGCTTTTATCAGATTTTCCATTGCTTTTATGCTTCTCTTGTCTGATTTTTGCCAGATTTTTATCTAAAAGACCTGCTTTTTACTTGATTTTCTGATTTTCCAATGGCCTTTTGCATGCTTTTTATGATTTTTGTGTGATTTTTGACCCAAAAGGCGTGCTTTTCAGTTGATTTTTTGATTTTTCACTCAGATTTACATGCTTTTTCCTTGCTTTTTAGACTTTTGGGTGATTTTTGCATGTTTTTTTAGTCTAGAGATGGAAAATTTGACTCTTTGACTGGTGGGGCCATTGCACTTGCCAAAAATAGAAAGTTTCTAAAAATAGAAAAAACGAAAAAAGCAACTTTCTAAAAATAGTAAATTCCCAAATGGCCTAAAAGTGCCAAAAACAAAAAAAAAGCAAAAAGTGAAAAAGCAAAATCCCTAAAAAGTAGGAAGCATTAGAATTGGGTGAAAGCACAGGTGATCCTTGTCTGTGGGGTCCTCTGAACACTTCTATGACGTTTATGCGCAGTTCAAGGCTTGAAATCTTAACTTGGCTCAGGTGATGACTCCTGACTTAGACTTGAAACCCAAAGAGCGAAAGAGCTCACGAAAATGCAACTCAAAACTAAACCCTAAAAACAAACTGGCGAGGGTCCCCATGTGCAATGGGGCGATGTGTGAAATAGGTCACAACACCATGAAACATAGATACTATTTTTTTGAAATTTTTGAAATTGGGCATTATTAGTGAATGGGAGTGAACTTATACTTTTTGCAATTTCAAACAAGGGTAGTAGGAATTGATGCCCCCATGGGTGCTACTGACTATGAGAGTTATACACATGAAATTTTATGGAGTATCTAGGCATGGTTTCCTATGGTTTGTGGAGTTTGTAGAATTTTTCTGTGATCATTAGGATGGCTAAAAACATGTATGGAATCAAAACATACTAGGGGAATATACTAATTTTTTTGAAATTGGGCATTATTAGTGAATGGGAGTGAACTTATACTTTTGGCAATTTCAAACAAGTGTAGCAGGAACGAGTGCCCCCATGGGTGCTAGTAATCGTGAGAGTTATACACATGAAGGTTTATGGAGTATCTAGGCATGGTTTCCTATGGTTTGTGGAGTTTGTAGAATTTTTCTGTGATCATTAGGATGGCTAAAAACATGTATGGAATTAAAACATACTAGGGGTATAGGCAATAAAATAAGTGTAGAAACACAAGGTGGAGATTGCAAATAAGGTAAATTCCAACCTTACAAAATGAGACCTTGGAGCATTACTATTCATTTGGCAATGTCTAATGTGGCTTTGATGGGGTTAATTTTGCAAGAGAAAATATTATGACTCTTTGATCTTCAAATGGAAATTATTATTGTTGGCTTGCTTTTTGATGTCACAAGCTCCTTTATTGCCTTAAGGAATTGAAGCACTTATGGTTCTTTCTTTCAATAAGGAGAGATATCTTGGAGTCAAAAAAGGAAAGACATTTTGTATTCATGTACAAATATTCACCATATGGCCATTGTGCAAAGGAGGAGTTGAATGTTTATGCCCTAAAATTAACTTTTTTCTTCAGCAGGGTTTGGAAGCACGAGTAAGAATGTTTCTATAGAAGATTTTCATTGAGTTGATTGTGGGAGATGCTTCAATTGATATTTCGTAAATAGTTAAATTTTGTCTCTACCCTTTTAACATGGTTCTTACTATTAGGGTGGGCCCAACCTAAATAATATTGAGCGAGGCGATTTAAAGAAGGAACATACAATGAGGGCTATTGATCTTTGGAGCTTTCCATGACTCAATTCTAGTAATCTAAAATTTTGACACCTTATTATTTTAACAATTTATGATTGCCATTTACATATGTGGTCATAAAATTGATCTAGAGATCTATATGTATTATGATTTCTTATTTTAATATTTTATGTTATAAAATTTGAGTCATTACTTATTAGCTATGCTTCACAGAGTCTTGGGACAAGTGGATGTGGGGATAGGGATAAGGGTATTAGTTTTTATGATCAGATGTGAATAAGCAGATTTTAATTCAAATTCAAACAAATAGACACAACATATAGCCTGGGAAAACCCTCCACTTGAGGGAGAAAAACTCAACAACAATATATCCATTATGTATTGAATATGAAACAATAATCTTCTTTACAATGAGGCTGATTATGAGGCCAAACAACAGCACCGAAACTTGATGCAATCACAGAATAATATATAACTCCTTGCTAATGATAATATCAATCTCTCTTAGTGATGAACTCGGCCTTCTTCAAGACTTCGATCTACACTTGATAAACTCAAACTTATGAATGGATGAATATGATGAAATGACAAATGAACAATAGCCATCTCTATTATATACATGAAGGAGAGAGAGATGACGTCTCTTCGAGACAAGAAGTCGGCCTCAATGAAATGTTGTGTCTCCATAAAAGGTGGCAAGTGAGAGAAGTCAACCTTAAGTAAATATTATATGTTTCCAAGTGATGCGCCCCTTCACATTCATATTGGTCTCAACAAATTGAATAGCCAAAAGGCTCTATGAAATTTATTATCTCAAGTTGTGGCTGGAAGTGATGCCTGACGCTGCAACGTCAACACTCCCTTAGCTAGGGAGGAAGTCTTCCAGCTAACCAATGTCATGGAGACATCCACAACGGATACACCCATATGTGGAAAGAGCTCATCACGGAGTAACTCAACGTGATATTGTCCATCATGGCTACTCCCATGTATGGAAGGAACAAGCGCACAAGTGCCCATCACAGAGTCACTCAATGTGATGTCGTCATCTCATCAAGACGTCCACCATGGCTACTCCCAAAGGGTGGATAAACACAAGTACAAGGAATTCATCACGGAGTCTCTCAATGTGATGTTGTCATGGAGTCACTCAACATGACATCCACCATGGCTACTCCTAGAGGGTGGAAACAAGGGCTTTCACCTCAAATTTCTCTCACAGAGAAAGATGCATTAGACAAGGGCTTACACCTCAAATTTCTCTCACAGAGAAAGATGCATTAGACAAGGGCTTACACCTCAAATTTCTCTCACAGAGAAAAATGCATTAAAGCAAATCACAGAAGATCATTGAAGCTGAGTCTCCCTCTTAGCTAGGGCTTCATTCCCCACAATTCCAAGCTTGTCTTGAAAGTACACAAACTTTACTCTGGAGAGAGGTTTGGTGAGAATATCGGCTATCTGCTCATCAGTACTAATGTACCTCAATTGGATAGCTTGCCTCAATACCATATCTCTGATGTAGTGGTATTTGATCTCAACATGTTTGGTTCTGTCATGAAACATTGGATTGACAGAAAGCTTCACACAACTCTGATTATCACAATGAATGATAGTCGGCTCCAATGATTGTCCAAACAATCTTGCAAGGAGCTTCTGAAGCCACACTGCTTCTCGAGCTGCCACACAAGCTACAATATAATTAGCCTTTGCGGTGCTCAGTGCCACTGAAGACTGCTTCCTGCTACACCGGGAGATCATTGTAGACCCCAAACTAAAGCAACAACTAGAGGTGCTCTTCTGATCAAGAACACACCTTACCCAATTAGAATCATAATATCCATTCAGCTTCAAGTCCACACCAAAAGAATATCTCAAGCCATACCCAACTATGCCACGCAAGTAACTCAGGATATGCTTTGCTGCAACTAGGTGTATTTGCCTTGGTTCACACATGAACTGACTAAGTGCACTCACTGCATAGCAAATATCTGGTCTAGTATTGACTAGATACATCACTGATCCAATCAACTATTTGTACATAGTGGGATCCACCAGATTTGAACTAGCTGCAGCCTCTTTTAACTTCTACAAATTGGTTTCCATAGGTGTAGACATGGATTTGCAATCCATCATACTAAATCTCTTCAAGATGTCTATTGTATACTTCCCTTGACTCAAAATGATCTCATTAGGCCTTTGCCATACTTCTAAACCAAGTAAGTAATGCATGTACTTAAGATCCTTCATTTCAAATTCAGAAGTCAACTCCTTGCATTTGATAATGAGGTGTTCTTCTCTAGTAAGAAATAGATCGTAGAGAACCAAGATCAAAGCCTCACCATTAATTACCTTGAAGTACAGGTTTGAATCAACATCATTCTTGGAGAAGCCCAAGCTCAATAGGTATTGATCAATCCTTTCATACCAAGCTTGAGGAGCTTGTTTAAGGCCATATAAAGCCTTCTTCAATCTGCAAACATGAGACTCCTTCCCATGAACTTCAAATCCATCAGGTTGCTTGATGTATACCTCTTCTTCAATTACACCATTTAGAAATGTTGTCTTCACGTCCATTTGATGTAACTTCCATCCTTTAGCTGCTTCAATAGCAATGACAGTCCTGATGGAGGTATAACGAGCAATTGGAGCAAATGTTTCCTCATAGTCTATTCCCTCTTTTTGAGAGAACCCCCGAGCCACAAATCTAGCCTTGTACTTCTCAATGCTTCCATCAGCCGCATGCTTGATCTTGAAAAGCCACTTAAAAGATACAACAAATTTCCCTTTTGGTCTAGGTGCTATATCCCAAACATCGTTCTTGAGGATAGATTGATATTCTTCAGCCATAGCATCTCTCCATACTTGCTGACTTGAAGCTTCCTCAACACTGGAAGGCTCAGATTCAATCATTTGACTCATTAGTGCAACATAGCTTGGAAACTTCTAAGGTCTTTTGCTTTCTCTGAATGTTCCTCTAGGGGCTGCAAACTTTTCTCCCTCCTACATTGTTTGCCTAGCCCATAGAGGTCTCTTTCGACCAATAACAATGTCTCTAGGCCCATCAATAGGTTCCAAAGGCTCAACCGGATCACCATCTTCTTTTGGTTTAGGAGACTCCCTCTGAATCTTAGGAGTATGGTCAACTTCCATGTCCTAAGGAGTCTCATAGTCTTAATTATCTATCTCCATGAGAGAGCCTTTAGATCTCTTGAATGCAACATCCTCTTCAAATGTAACATCCCTGCTGATCTCTATCCGTTTCTGACCTGGAATGTAAATTCTGTAGGCTTTTGAAGACTCACTATAGCCCACAAATATTCCCTTCTTGCCAGATGGTTCCAACTTAGTCCTTTTATCTTTAGGCACATGAACATACACAAGACAACCAAATATTCTCAAATGGCTGACTTTAGGCTTCACACCTGTGAAAGCTTCTTTAGGAGTCATGTTCTCCAAGATACGATGAGGGCTCCAATTCTGAACATACATAGCTGTCCTAGATGTGTCGGCCCAAAGGAAGGTTTGCAGATCTTGATCATGAATCATGGCTTTAGCTGCTTCTACAATAGATCTGTTCTTCCTTTCTGCTACACCGTTTTGTTGTGGATTGTAAGGAACACAAAACTCCTTAATCCTTGCCTCCACACAAAAGTTACGAAAGCTTCCAGAGATGTATTCTCCTCCATTGTCAGATCGCAGAACTTTGATTCTCTTCCCGAACAAGTTCTCTCCTTGAGCTTTAAATTCCTTGAATCTCTCAAATACTTCCTCAGATTCTTTAGTCTTTAAGAAATAAATCTAAGTCTTTCTAGAGTAGTCAACAATGAAAATTGCATAATACAAGAAACCACTCAAAGAAGCAACATACACTGGACCACACAAATCAGAATTAACAAGATCTAGAATGCATTTAGATCTACTTTCACTACTATGAAAAGGTCCTCTAGTATTCTTACCCAAAGCGCATCCTCGACAAGTACCTTCATGCTCCTAAGTGAGTTTAGGAATGCAAGTGACCATCTTCTCCATGGTTGGAATTGCTCTAAAGTGAAGGTGAGCAAGTCTTCTATGCCAAAGCTCACATGAACTTGATGAATCATGCAACAAAGCCTGTAGTGGACGAGTGCAAAGTTTGTAGAGACATTCTTGTTGAACACCAATCACTTGGGCTGACTTGATGCTAGAGTTCTTTGACCATGCAAGAAATTTTCCTTTGGAGAATGCAACTTGATATCCCTTGTCCTCCAAGGCTGAAATTGAGACAAGGTTCCGCTTGATGCCTGGTACAAATAGAACATCACTCAACTGAAGAGAGATACCGAAATCTAAGTGAAGGGAGGAGGTTTCAACACCTTTCACGGAATAACATGTATCATTTCCAATTATGACTTGAACACTTGTATCTCTCTCCACCAAATCTGAAAAATGTTCTCTAAATCCAGTAATGTGATGGGAGGCACCACTATCAATCAACCAAGTGTTGCTATCCGTAGGAACATTGCTTGATAAGGCAGAATATAATAAGAAACCACTTGAATCCTTCTGAGGAGAGATCTCGCCCACATCTGCAACTAAAGCATGTTGTTTAGGTCTAGTTGGACAATCTTTTGCATAGTGACCAAACTTGTCACATCTAAAGCATTGTATGTGAGAAAGATCCTTCTTCTTTTTAGATGCAGGAGCACCATCCAATCACTATCTTTGTTCCTCTTGAAGTTTCCTTTCTTCCCTTCTCTTCCTTTCTTCTTAGAAAATTGAGCGACAAGTACAAGAATCTCTTCATTTGTAGAATTTTGTCCATTGCCTCTTGTTGCTAATCTTGATTCTTCTTGAATGCAATCTGCCCTCAAGCAATCAAACTTAGGTAGCTTTGATCTCCCACTGATGCCTTGGATAAATGGCTCCCAAGATTGAGGAAGACCATTAAGCGCCAACATAACCAAATCTTTATCATCAACCATATGCCCAATGGTGGAAAGTTGATCTCTCAATTCAGTGATCTTCATGAAGAATGAGATGACGGAATCTCCTTTCGCCATCTTGATATGATGAAGCTGTTGCCTCAATGTAAGAGCTCTACTTGTATTATTGATCTCATACATTTCCTCCAAGGTCTTGAACATTTCTCTTGCTATCTTCAACTTGGAGATAATCGGCACAAGGTGGTCCTTCACAGAATCAACCAAGATCTTCTTTGCCTTAGTGCCATTCTTCTTCCATTGTGATTTCTCATTCTCATCGGAAGGTTGGGGAACTTCGCTCTCCACGAACTCAACAATCTCATTTTCTTCCAATGCAAGCATTACTCTAAACTTCCAAGAGATGAAGTTGGAAGCACCTTCAAGTCTATCTTCAATCTTGAGTCCGTTCACCATTTTGAGGATAAGAAAGACACAAGAAGATGAGAACAAGAATGGAAGGTAACACTGCTTATATAAATCTGATCACGATCTTGCTTAAACCCGCTCTGATACCATCTTAGTTTTTATGATCCGATGTGAATAAGCAGATTTTAATTCAAATTCAAACAAATAGACACAACATATACCCTAGGAAAACCCTCCACTTGAGGGAGAAAAACCCAACAACAATATATCACTTATATATTGAATATGAAACAATAATCTTCTTTACAATGAGGCCGATTATGAGGCCAAACAACAGCACCAAAACTTGATGCAATCACAGAATAATATATATCTCCTTGCTGATGATAATATCAATCTCTCTTAGTGATGAACTCGGCCTTCTTCAAGACTTCGATCTGCACTTGATAAACTCGCACTTGCAGAAACTCGAACTTATGAATGGATGAATATGATGAAATGACAAATGAACAATAGCCATCTCTATTATATACATGAAGGAGAGAGAGATGGCATCTCTTCAAGACAAGAAGTCAGCCTCAATGAAATGTTGTGTCTCCATAAAAGGTGGTGAGTGAGAGAAGTTGGCCTCAAGTAAAATAATTAAATATTAATTAACAATAATTAAATGTTATATGTTTCCAAGTGAAGCGCCCCTTCACATTCATATTGGTCTCAATAAATTGAATAGCTGAAAGGCTATATGAAATTTGTTAGCTCAAGTCGTGATTGGAAGTGATGCTCGACGTTGCAACATCAACAAGGGGGACCAAGGGTCTAGATTTGGGGATGGTGATAAGATGGCAATGGGTGGGGGTAGAGCCTCCAACAAGGTCAAGATTCAATGCCTCTTGTAGGGTTTTGGGGCTAGAGTCCCTAAGGAGGTCAAGGGGTAGCATCCCACATGGGGGTTTGGAGGTAGTGCCCCTAGTGAGGTTGAGTGGCGCACCATTTTCATGATTTTATCACTATGTTTTTTGCAACATCAAGTCCTTACTATTTCTAACCATATCTTCATCCTCTAGAAAAATAATAGTGAAGCTAAAGAATCTAACCTTTGTAAATGATGAGTGCTATGTAGTTTTTTAGTGTTCCATGAAGACTTGGTGCTTGCTTTTCCTCTTGCTCTTGCTCTTGCTGTCACTCTTTTTAATGCTTGCTATCAATCAATGAAGACTTTGCTAATGCTCTCATTCTCACTGTTGCTCTTACTTCTCCTATCCAAATACTCTCATTGTTGCAGCCTTTCTCACTTTTTTTTTATTGCTAAGGGTATAGGTGGGGCCCATAAACCATTATGGTTAGGGTTATTGGCAGAAACATATATATTTTGTTTAAAATTACAATTTTTGAGTTGATGATGTAGTGGATGCTTGGGCATTTTAGGTGCATTTAGGACATGATTGAGTCCATTGAAGGCCCTGGGGATATCTCAATGTTTCCTTGCAATCCCCAAAAGAATGGGGATGCCTAAGAAACATCCCCTTTAAGAAAAACATCTAGGGTACGTCCTTTGAATAGGTGGTTGTGGTGGCTGGATGGTGGGGGGATGTTTCCTTGGAGTCCTTGTGACTTAGGGACATCCTTGTCCAAGAAGCAATTGGGTTTTCGGAGGGGTGATATGTTCTTGTGGAACATTGCTTATTAGTCAAATTTCAATGGATCATGATGCACTTTTTAATTCTCTATGCTTCTGCAGCATATATGTTAGTAATTTTATGTTTTTATTAGAAGTTATCTTTTATGCATGAAAATACATACATTACTAAATCTGTAATCCACATACATACATGTACCTACTTAAATGCATATTATATGCCCTTGAAAATGTATTTTGCTCTGTTTCTTACGGAATAGAAAGAATAATACACATTTTTACCTTAGTAATAGACTACAATCTAAATGCTTAGAATCTGATGTTATTCCCAAAAGAAACAGTTTTTAATTTTTTTTTTTTTATTAATGCTTTCCAACATAAGGCAACATTCTCTTTCCCCTTTTTAATTAATTTTTATCAACATTCTATTGATTTCACTATCCAAATTGAGAGTTCATCTCTGTAATTCTGTAAGACTACAACTGGTTGTAAATTTGTAATTGTTAAAGCAGGTGTTAAGGCTTTGTTGTTGGGTGATAATCAATACTGCACTCACAGAAAAATGGTTTATCTGTAAAGCAGAAAGATGAACTATCTAAGATTGCACGTCCTTAGGTTTCTGATTCTTCTAATCATTCTATTTTGACGAGTTAAACATAAAAAAGGGATGTCTAACTCCATAACTAAATATACAAAACAATGCCTTGCCCCAACGAAAAGATAGGATAGAAAGTAGAAGTATTATCACTGTATTAGCCTAAACAAACTATCACAACCTGTCAAGTGAGCTACATATGTCTATCTATGAGGCAACGGAAGGGGCAAAATGTGGCTGCTAACCTGCTATCCCCTTCCCTATTCTATACAAAAATAAAAGGAAACATAATTTGAAAACTAATTAAAAATAGGGCCAAGGTCCTGACTCCTGCATCAATTTTGTACTTGTTTTTCTTTCTCCTTGCCTGGGACCTCCATCTGGGGGAGCTTGCTCTTCCAAAAGTACTTTTGCCATCACTGTTTCCAGGTTGCTGACATCAGCTACTGCCACCTCATAAGCTTTCTGACCAGCATGCAGCATCTCATAAACATCCTTTGGCATCTGAGTCGGACCCATAATCTCATAGGTAACTGACTTTTGGGCTTTCCACATGTTACCCAAATGTATTACAATTTATTATCACAGTCTTCATAGATTGGATGCTTTTATGCAAAGCTAGGGTATTGATAGAAATGAATAATGTGAGCCACCTTTAGTGTATTCAATCTTGTTGATTGACTAAATTCTCTCATGGCCTTCCATATTGCATCTAATATGCTATTATCTCCCAAGTGAGCTGACAGGCTTGCTTTAAACAGGTTCACAATTTCCCTCTTTATTACTTTCTCATTCTTGTTTCTTCAACAAGAGCAAACTTATATATCTCCAAAGCTTGATCTGTAGTGACTCTAGTAGGCTCGTCCATCATGAGACCACTGTCAAGCTTTCTAAGCTTGAAGCCCTCAACAAAGCCAACATATGATCTGTGAACATCCTCCAGGTCATAAACGTTACCTTTATCACCTTGTTCTCTCACAATAGTTTCCAAGGATCTCTTGGCTTTGACCTGTTTGGAAGATCTATTCAAGGAGTACCCTTACTGCAATCTTGGTTTCCCTTTCTACTAACTAGCCATTGTTAGAGCTGTACAAAGATGAGATGGATGTATTAGTTAGGGTATGAACACTTCATCCACCACCCCTCTTCCATTTGAGAAATAACACAATTAATCCAACATGAGGAAAAAATGAGGGAAGCAGGTATTCTATAGGATGCCAAATTCTGCATTCTCCTCATTACCAACCATTCATTGGAAAGGTATCATTCAAAGGAAAAAGGATTTTGAGGGGTTCGTAGTAAACCAAATGGGTGACTACACACAGATTTATTGCCTTTAGAGAATACTGGGTTCTGAAAAAACTTCAATATTTCTTCATTATCTAGCTTTTTCCATACCAAAGCTTGATTTGTAGGTGCAAGTTAAAAGTTTTCAGATTTTGGATTTAAAAAACTAGAGGGAGAAACCTGCTTCTTTTCCTTCTCACACTGAACACTAGTTCTCCATTCCACAAGTCTCACCAAAGCCTTTTTACAAGGGATATTTTCTTTGTGGGAAGAAGAAAATATCTTCCTCTTGCCCAAAAACACATCCCCTTTTTCCTAAATTCATAGAGTGCGTCCAACTAGAGAAAAAATGTGAAATAAACAAATAAATTTTTTTCACAAGATTATTATTGCCACAAAGCTTCATTTCAAATTGCAAAGCCACACAAAAAGACAAAAAATGACAATTTAGGCAAAGCAACATGCCAGATTGCATAGGTGCAAAAGCAAGGTGTAATGTCCCCATTTTTATGCAATGTTTCGTGGGCATTGGCCAGTTTCCGGGGTTCTTAATAAGTTTCCGAGTGAGCTGGGAGAACTCCCATGTTTTTGGAGAGTTCAGTTTCGGGGTTTCTTGGCATCCGAGGTTGTTTTGGTGTTCAAATGGTATTCAAGATTGTGGTGATGCTCTTTGTAGTGTTTTTGGCCATTTGGTTTGTTCTCCACATTTCTTGGAGAACATTGCTATTTTTAGTAAGTGCTCGTTTTGGCGCTTGACATCATTCTTCAGCATCAACTTCTTCTTGGTGTGATTAGTTTCAGTTTTTGGTGCCTTGACAGTGCTTTCCCAAAGTGGTTTGGATTATTTGAATTATTATACTGAAGTTATAAAGTTAATGGTATAATATATATTTAAGTGTTTTAATTTAATAAAGTTATGTTATGTCCCCTCAAGTGGACGCCTAGGGGAAAATGATACTTAGACATAAAGTTATTTAAAAAAACAAAAAACTCTTTCTTGGAAAAAAACAAAAAAATGTTTTTTTTTTTGAAAAAGCAATGGAAAAGAAAAATATTTTTTAAAAAAGCAACAAAAAAAGTAAAAAGCATTTTTTTTTCTTTCGAAAAAACAATAAAAAAGCTATAAAAGGAGGTTTGGGGCTTTCATTTGGATTATTCAAATTTTCACACATAACAAGATGCTGCTGGAGTGAACAAAGAAGTTCTTTCAAGGTTGATTGAGGATGAAAACCCTCATCAAGTCACTAGTTTCAGTGGTGAAAGATCCTCCCTAGCTAGTAGAATGATTTTGTAGGATACCCTATCAATTTCTTGACCAAACAATGCAATTTTTACAATTTATGATGCACAAGCATTCTGTCAAACATTTTGCCAATAATCAAAGAAGAGGTATTCCTGAGTGCAAACATTGTAAGTTGCTGCTTCTAAAATTATAAATCATAAATCCATCACAAGTTCATAACCTTGTTCATATAAATCATATGGGTAGTTTTTCAAACAATTGACATTGTGCTGATTTGAGTTTGTTGTTCAACTTGTTTTGAAATAATCATCATAGTATTGAAATCCCAATTCTCAATATTGAAAGCATATCATAAAAAATCATTGCATTATATATTCAACAGATAATTATTTTTAACTTTGTGCCTTGGTGTTAAAAAATTACATTCTCAGAAATTTGCACACAGAAACTAAAATATTAATGAGATACACAAAAAGAACAAATTAAATCTTCAAATATTATTACCAAATGCTAACCTTGTTGACCTTTTATGTGCTGAGTTGTCACAAATCCCAATCAGCATTCTTTTACAACCCTTATTACCTGTACAACACCCCTTTACCAAGTGCAGCCCCTCTAAGAAATGTATAATAGGTTTTGACTAGTTTTTGTATGGCTGTGTTGGAAATTTCTAAGGCTTATATGCCTTTTTCATGCATGAGTCTCCTTTGTAGATGCTAGGGTTGGCTCTGGTCAACCTTGGGGAGGCCATGCTGGCATATGTGAAGGCTTTCAAGCCTTGATAAATATGAATTGACCCTCACTTGCATATTTAGGATATGCAATGGTATGAGTGGGTTAAACTCCTTGTACACAATATATAATATTTTTATCTCATTCACTTTCTGGCCTTGCATACATTGCACTATATTTTTCTAATATTTCACCAATGCACACATTGCACTATATTTTCTGATATTTCACCAATGCACACACCACAATAACAATTTTATTATTTTTCTGTAAATTAAATATAAATTTGTACCTCACACTTGGAAAATTTGTAGAACTTGTATAGATAAATCGTTTTACTCCAAACCCTTATTCACAAACATTCAACACAAAGGCAACTTCTGTAAGAAATTGCTCCAACAAAATCCAATGGTTTCCATCCCCAAACTCCAAAAATTCAGTTCACTATTGATCCTTCGATGGAATTGCATTGCCATTTTGATTTTCATCCATTAGGAAAACTGTTGGGGTTTTCATACCTTTGGTGAGAAATATAGCCACAAGCACAAATCTCCAAAGATAAATAAACAATCTTCAGAATCTCCCAAATGAGCTTACAAAATTCCTTTCATAACATTTTCAGAAGCCTTTCGGAAAATAATATAAAATCACTTTATAAATTAAATACGCTTTATTACTCCAAAAAATGATTTTTATTATTATTTAAACATTTCCAGCACCCAAAATCACTTTATCGGCGACCAACATTTAAAACTTTCCATTCTCATTCCAACAAGCTATTATACTAAGGTGCCCATTAAATTATTTTAATAAAATTAACAACTTTAGTAAAACTAATTAAATTATAGCTCATTAATAAATCCCATTTGCGGAAACTGTCAAAAAGCATCGGAATCGAAAACTAATTGCACTAGAGTGATATCGATGATAAATAATGAGAATCAGACCCGATTGGGTGACTTACTACAAATAGGCATTCTCTCCAAGATTCCAAGAATCTTAGAGAACACACTAGAAGCTGAAAATAACTTCAAAAAGTGCCATTTGAGTCCCTTGGATCATCTGAGCTCATTAATAACATCAAATAACCCCTCTGACAAGGCTGCCACACACCGAGAAGGTTAGAGCCAACTGCAGTGCAAGAGAACCCAAAAATGGGGACATTATAGTCTTCCCTTCCTAGAGATTGCTTGTCCTCAAGCAATGCCAACTCAACCCCAAAATCACTAGATTGATCCCAACTAAAACCAAATGTGATCCCAAGGTCTCAAGTCAACCTAGGAGGTTTGTAGTTCCATCTACTCAAAGCATTGTCTTGCTGGACACCTGCATCAGTGACCTCCTGAAATCCACCTACAAGAATAACAATCAAATACTGCAAAAACTCAATCAACTCCTTAGAGAATTGGTCTTCAAAAATACCAATCCAAGGCACCATAGGAGTAATCTCAAGGAAGTTAACATTACCTCTCTCATTTCTAACACCTTGCACTTCCATATAATAACTATCACTAAAATTTAATCTGCTGTCCCAAACATAAGTGCAACCTGAATGTAAGTTATAACAATTATTTGGTGCCCAAACACCCAACCAACACCGAAAATGATTAGCCAAACCTATCATTCTCTCCATTTGAAACCTAAAACTGACCTTGTCAATGAGCTGGTTGGACTGAAATTGCTCAAATCTGTAATTCTTCAAGTCTGATATTTCAAAAAACATCATATGTAAAGAATAAGTAATAACAATTGCTGCAATACTAAATAACCTTGGCCAAAATGAAATTTCTGATCATTCCCTTGGCTAGAAATGTCTCCAAAGTCACCAACTCAGTAGGATACCATGTTTTGCTCAAAATCTCTCTCCAATCCGCTTGCAAGAGCTTAAGTCGACTCATATGATGACTGAGTAAAGAGGTAACAACAGCATTATTATCCCCTTTTAGGCCCACAACATCCCATGGTATGCTTCTTCCATCATCATTAGTCACCAATAACCCATGAAAAGGATCTTGTGCATAAATATTAACCCAAAGAGTAACTCCACCATGCTTATATTGTGCTACTCAGATTTCCATGTGGACCCCAACAAAAGTGCATTTGATGGTACTTGTAGATTTAACACCAATGGTATCCACCCCATCAAACTGTAGACCACAAAAGAACTCCCTTCCTTGTGTTAACCCAACAAAGTCAACCGTCAACCTATGCTGATCCAATCCACAATAGTCTACTGTACGAAGTAAACTATCAACTATCCTAGGTGGCCCAATAAGCAATTCAATTGGGTTCATCTTATAATTACACACCCCACTTGGATCCCACATGCTGTGATTACCTCAAGCATCAAAAGAAAATTGTTCATCTGACCTCGTGAAATTACACTCTGTATGTTCTTCCCATAAACTATCAGCATTTTGAATATTTGTAGTACAAGGAATGCTGAAATCATTATGCATTATCCATCACTTTTGCATTCTCCTTCATGTTTCCAAGGGTAGCTAGGCTCCAAAATGCAATCCCTGTGAAACTCATCAATTCATTCAATTATTTGCTTGACTTCCATGGTCGTCGTGTTCGATTCTTGTTCCTTGGGTGTAGCTGCAATGGATAACTGATTTTCAGCTTTATAGAGTGAAAAATGAACCAAACTTAACTCTAGGTTGAGTTTGTCAACCTTTTTCTCCTTGTCTTCAGCAAACTTGATATCCCTATTTGAAAGCAATTGCAAGTAATCTGATTTCATTGTTTCCAAAGCTTCTTTAACTACATACAAATCTGCAAGAGTGGATCCTCTTTCAACCCCTTTTTGTCTTTTCTCAACTTGGGCCTTCCAACAGAGATCTTCAATGAACTTGTGTGTGTTATCAAAATGTGTCAAGGCTGCAACAATCATATCCTCAACAACTTTCAATTGTTTCTTCAAATTTTGTTACTCACTGGGCCAATGATGATAATTAGTTTCATACAATGAATTTTCTGATTTGTCCTCAAGAACATGTCTCTCAAAATCAGCTACCTTTGTAACATCCTTGCATAATTCATGCTTTGAGGTTAGGACAACATCTTGTTCAAAAGGAATTTCATTCCAAACTGTCTCATCATCATAGTTGGAATTTTCCAAGTTTATTAATTTAGCTTCCACAACTTCATTATGAATGACATAATCATGCATTAGTGAATTGCTGCTAGAAAGAATAACCTAAATCATCATAACTTCCAAAGGTGTTGTCAATGTCACCATAGGCCACATAATCCTTATTGGATGATCTAAGTTTGTAGCCAAGGCTACTAATTTGCCATCTTCATCAAACAAATCCTCAACATATGAAGATACATGCACTTCATTGGAGTCATTTTTTGGTTTTGTTATACATACTTCTTGAGGTAAGGTATTTACTTAAAGTTCCATAGTCTTAGCTTTTTCTTTGTTGTCATCATCGCTTGGCTGCCATGAACATATGGTAGGAGTCATTAACTCGCCTTCTTTGTTGTTTCCACATATGTGACTAGGTGTCCAAGCACCTTGGCATGTGAAACAATGCTGCTCTCTTCTCAATTGGTTCTTGCTCATTTTAGGAGGTCCTATAACCTGTAGTCCCAAAGAAATCAATTCCTCTTCAATGAACTGGTATTTTATCGTCTCAATTTTCTGCTCAACCAATCTTTTTGATAAATCCTGGGCTATAGGTGAGACAATTTGCTCCTTCCTCAAATGACCAACAAATTAGATAGTAACTGCTTGGAAATATCATCATCCTCATCTAAAATCAGAGACAAAATAGTTTGCATTACTGCTTCAACATTTTTTGCATGATATTGTCTAATTTTGGCAAAGAAGCATTGAAACATTTTGAGTATCAAATCATCACTTTTGAGATCAAGCATCAACACACAAAATCTAACCTTTGCAATGGTTTCTAAAATTTTTACCCTCTTATCAAAAGAAGGTTGTTTGGTATCATTCAACCCATGGAAACTCTTCTCAATCAGCTGGAATATTTCTTTCATTATGTCATCTATATACAGTACTTCAGGAGCTGCAATCCTTATGGTTTCGCTAAGGCAAGAGGTGATTGCAAATCTCACATCTTTCTCTGAGTGTCTCAAAAGCTTGGGTTGGACTAAAGAAAACATTGATGGCTTCAAAACCCAATTCAAAATCTCCCAATCTGATTGGTCTACTTTGGACAAACACAATTCCAAATCAGAAGAAGAACATCATCTGGAACTTGTACAAAAATCCAATCCTTTTCCAACTACAAAAAACCAACTTCCCATTTTCTTTTATTTCTGTGAATATTTGGGCTTGACACACTTAAATGAATCATTGAGAGTTTTTGAGAAAGGAACCATGTTTTGATTTGCTCTAGCTGATATATTTTTTTTGAGTTCATTCCTGTTGTCTTCATTTTCCCTTGCACTAGAAGAATTATTTTCCTTTGGCCCTTTTTCCTTTCAACTAATAAGTGAGGTTCCAACAACTTGGGATGCTCTAACAATGTTGTTAGATTCTTCTGATATTCTTGAAAGACTTGCAAAAATTTTGTCGCGAGTTTCTGATTTGTCTTCATCTTTCTTTAGCCACTGAATGGAAGCCTTGATACCAACTTACCATTGCTGAAACTAAAATGTATAAGTGCTGGTCACTTATTGTTAGCAATCTGAAAATTATCATTCACTGTTACCACTATACACCCTCAGGCTGGCAGGGTACACAACTCTGATACCACTGTAGGATCCCCTACCAATTTCTTGACCAAACAATTGCAGTATTTACAATTTATGATGCACAAGCATTCCATCAAATACTTTTCCAATAATCAAATAAGAGGTATTCTTGAGTACAAACACTATAAGTTGCTGCTACTAAAATTATAAATCATAAATCCAGCACAAGCTCATAACCTTGTTCATATAAATGATATGGGCATTTTGTCAAACAGTTGACATTCTGCTGATTTGAGTTTGTTCTTGAACTTGTTTTGAAATAATCATCATAGTATTGAAATAACAATTCTCAATATTGAAAACATATCATTTATACAGAATCATTGCATTATGTAGTCAACAGATAATTATTTTTAACTTTGTGCCTAGCTGTTACAAAATTGCATACTCAGAAATTTTGCACACATAAACTGAAATGTTAATGAAATACACAAAACCAACAAATTAAATCTTCAAATATTATTTTCCAAATGCTGACCTTGTTGACCTTTTATGTGCTGAGCTGTCACAAATCCCAATCAGCATTCTTTTACAACCCTTATTACCTGTACGGCACCCCTTTACCAAGTGCAGCCCCTCTAAGAAATGTATAACAGGTTTTGACTAGTCTTTATATGGCTGCGTTGGAAGTTTCTAAGGCTTATATGCCTTTTTCATGCATGAGTCTCTTTTGTAGATGCTACGGTTGGCTTTGGTCAACCTTGGGAAGGCCACGCTAGCATATGTAAAAGGCTTCCAAGCTTTGATAAATATGAATTGACCCTCTCACTTGTTATTTAGGATATGCAATGGTACGAGTGGGTTAAACTCAACTTGTACACAATATATAATATTTTTGTCTCATTCACTTTCTGACTTTGCACACACTGCACTATATTATTTGATATTTCACCAATGCACACATTGCACTATATTTTCTGATATTTCACCAATGCACACACCACATTAATAATTTTATTATTTTCTTGTAAATTGAATAAATTTGTACCTCACACTTGGCAAACTTGTAAAACTTGTATAGATAAATCGTTTTACTCCAAATCCCTATTCGTAAACATGCAGCACAAAGGCAACTTCTGTATAAAATTGCTTCAACGGAATCCAAGGGTTTCCATCCCCAAATTCCAAAACTTCAGCTCAGTGTCGATCCTTGGATGGAATCGCACTGCCTTCTAGATTTTTGTCCGCTAGGAAAACCGTTGGGTTTTTGTCCCTCCGGTGAGAAATTTGGCCACAAATCTCCAAAGATAAATAAACAATCTTTAGAATCCCCCAAATGAGCTCACAAAACTCCTATAACATTTTTGGAAGTCTTTTGGAAAATAATAAAAAATCACTTTATAAATTAAATATGTCTTATTACTCCAGAAAGTGATTTTTATTATCATTTAAACATTTCCAGCACCAAAAGTCACTTTATTGGCGGCCGACATTTAAAACTTTCAGTTCTCATTCCAACGAGCTATTATACTAAGGTGCCCATTAAATTATTTTAATAAAATTATTAACCTTAGTAAAAATAATTAAATTATAGCTCATTAATACATCCAATTTGCGGAAACTGTCAAAAAGCATCAGAATCAAAAACTAACTGCATTGGAGTGATACCAATGATAAATAATGAGAATATAACCCAACCGGACGACTTATTATAAATAGGTGCTCTCTCCAAGAATCTTGGAGAACATACCAAAAGCTGGAAATAATTTCAAAAAGTGCCATTTGAGTCCCTTAGATCATCTGAGCTCATTGTTAATATCAAATAACCCCTTTGATAAGGCTGACACACACCAAGAAGGTCGGAGGCAACTGTAATGCAAGAGAACCCAAAAATGGGGACATTACAGATTTCAAGCAAGAATAACATTGTTATTCATGGGGTTTTGAATTTCGGGGTTTGAGGTAATTTGTTGATGAGTTTGAGGTGATTTGGAGTTCCCTATTTTCTGGTTGTACAGTTCTAAGGGTTTGGTGTTGCCCTAACTGGTTGTACAATTCCCTTGCTTGGAAATGTTGTTTACAGGGTTTGAAAATATTTGAGGCTATGCACATTATGATTGGCATTGCAGGGCGATTCGGTTGAGGAGGTCATATAGCCTTGGTACCTGCTGCAAATTGTTTGCTGGATAATGTTTTCAGACCTGCAATTATTATATGGTCATATCTGGTTGTTTTTGGAGTGTTGTTCAAGTGTGACCCTGTTGAAGTATCAATTTGATGAGTTATTGAAGGTGTAAGGTTGCATCCAGCTGCTGGTATAACAAGAAGACTCCTTGAACATACCTGAAAGCTTAAATCTGTTAGTACCCAGACTGCTGCCACTATTTCTGAGCACTCATTTCAGTTATATCAGAGCTGGGTTTGCTGCTGTTATAGTTGCTTGGGTGTTATAATCTTATTATATCCCAAATTGACTGTTGAAGAGGTTATTCATAGTGGGTAAGTTGCTGGAAGGCATTACATTTGTTTTTCGGTAAGCTAAAAATGCTGTCAAAGTTATAACAGTCCCTAACAGCCCCTGTTTCAGAAAGGAAATCAAGTGTGCAGACCTGTACCATCATCCAGTTGCTTATTATTCATGGTGTCACCCTGTTGAGCACCAGTTTGTAGTGATTACCATTGTTGTTTGGCGTTATCTGGGGTATTGCAGCAGTTTTGTTCCATTTCATGGTCCTCTTATCAATAGAAATGTCTATATTAGACCTGCAACCACTTATTCAAAGTATTTCCTAGTTGGGCATTGACTGAGTTATCATTTTGATGATTTTGGAAACATTTGGTAGTGTAACAGCAGGATGCTCTTTATCAGTTTAATAAATAGCAAATAAAACTTTATTGTCATTTGTATATTGAGTTTACATATTGTCAAAAATTAAAAAAATTCTAGGGTGGTTATTACACAAGGTCTAACCCAGTTGGCTAGCAGGAAGGAAGATGAGTGGTGGAAAGAACATATCTTAGAAGAATTTTCCAGCTAGCTATAGGAACTCCCTAAGCCGCCATTATCCAAATGAAGGTTCAGTGAGGAAAAGACTCATTAAAAGTTTGTCCCTTGGGAATGTAAGCCAGCATTCTCAAGGTTATTAATTTTTTTTATTGCCTTATTTACTTGCAATGTGGAACCCACTTTAATCATTATGGGGACTTGAAAAGCGCTCCAAATCTTTTCTTGCCAAATACATAATGATTGGCTCCGCTAAAAAGAATATTATTATTTAATACTTAATAGTTAATCTGGTTCCTTTAAAGTTTATGCTGAAGTTTGCAATATAATCAGCCATTTCTTTCTCAACCCTCCTAATATAACTGGTAACTTATCCTGCTAATCCTGAAAAGAATCTATTACTCTCAGCTATAAGCTTTTTGAGTTACTACTCTTCATATTTGGATTTTTCCATGGCAATGATTATGATCTCCATGTCTCCCACAAACTGACATTTCCTCTAACTTTGTCTTGCACAATCTAAAGGCTTTTCCTTATAGCCTTAGCCTTGGCCATGCTATTAATTGCAATCCTATGAACTTCATAATAAATGAGAATGATCTTGCCTTTCTTATTATTCCCTATGCTTACTGCACCAGCCAAATTGGGATTTCTTTTAGCAGTCCCATCAAAATTCATTTTGAGAGTTGTGCTTTGCTGTGGGGATCAAATTTCCTGTTTCCTTGTGCCAAATTTCTTCCAAATCCCTTTATCATGAATTTGAGATTCAATATTGTTGATCATAGTAATGTGATAATATTTGATGCAGAGGCCTTGATCAAGCCTAGGATACTGTCATACACATTTATGATTGTAATCTAGGCCTCATAATTATGCATGATAATGGGTTCATGCATTTATTTTAGATTAAGTGGATGGATTTTAAACTAATCAAGAGTTGGGTTCCCACAAAAATTTATTCTTGAATCTTTGTAGATAATACAATATAAATAATTTGTCTAGTGATTTTCTTCAGGTACGCCGCTCAGATGTGCTCTCTTCTTGGAGTGGGATTCGTCCATTGGCAACAGATCCCTCAGCTAATGCAACTGCCAGCATTTCTAGAGATCATGTAGTGTCCACAGATATTGATGGCCTGGTAACTATTACTGGTGGAAAGTGGACCACATATAGAAGGTAATATTCTAACAGTAACCTCAAAGCATATTGCTGTAAATAGAGTAATTTAGAAATAAATTTATTTATAAGTTTTTAGTACTTCATACTTGGGAAATTTATAATCATTTATTTCAGAGTAAGACAAAACAACTGAAACGCAGACCTCATGTAATTGTTAGTTGCTTATTGTTTTAGTACATTCTTGTTGATATTTTTATTTCAAGGCTAATGGTAACAGCCCATGAGGGTCATAGGTAGTCCAACTGTGGCTTGAAGGATATGTATACTGCAGTTGTTATGGACAAGTCTGGCTAAGTGCCACTTACTTATCTATCCATGAATCTTATATACAAAAGGCAGTAAGAAGTTTCAACTTTATTGGGAAGAACAAGACACTAACCAAAGCCTAACTTTGGAGGCTACAGTCTTTCTCAACCAAGTTATAATAAAATCTCTGAAGAAATATAGGATGATTTCCCGGGGAAGGATTTTTGAAGAATAGATTTTGATTACTAATGGTCAAAATATACTGGAGTTTCATTTATCTGGTGTCGATTTTAGATTAAGAATCTTCTCTTTCCACTGATTTATTTGTCCTTCACATAATGGATAGAAGTAAATGGCATGATGTTCTGGTTTTTGCTGACACCACAAGGCTAATTAAATCAAATCTTCATTTTAGCATGGCAGAGGATGCAGTTAATGTAGCTATCAAAGTTGGCAAATTGAAACCATCAAATAACTGTGTGACAGCCCATCTTCATGTTATTGGAGGAGATAATTGGGACCCGGCATCATTTACCAAACTTGCACAACAGTATATGTGTATGAAAAAGACGTATTCAGGGAAGATAGTTCCTGGGGCAATGGACACTGCTGTTGCAAAACATTTGGCACATGCATATGGTAGTATGGCAGAAAGAGTTGCCTCAATCGCACAGGTTTCTATCACCCCATTATCCATCTACTTTTATTTCAAGACATAGATTTGTTGGATATGGAATGTCTTTTTCTAATGTATTTCATTTCAAGGCAGGCTATATTGTCTGTTTTGTGTGTCAAATAGTTTTTGGCTGCTATAAAGCTCTTATGATATTAAAAACAAATGCGATTATAACTTTTAGTTCAAACAAGCAGGGCCACACACATTTTAATGTCTTCCTACACATTCTATGTCCATTATTAACTAAGTTGCACTGCCAACTTGTTGGTATTACTTCAGTTCTCTACTTTTTCAAATTCACAAAGTTTAAGAAAGCACAGATCAAGAGATACAGAGGTAACTGCTGTGTTCCAGCATTTGTCTCTCATGTTCTGATGTAAAGCTTAGCATCATGATGTAAATAGTAAATGCAATCAATTTTTACTAGTGAATATCAAGAGAATCTGAAAAGAAGCCGTTTGGTTTCCTCACATGGTTCTCATTTTATAAAATTTGTTGAGTTCTTATCAAATGGCCAGATGACCGTGAGGTCTAAAGCTTCTGTTGCCACTGTCACATTTAGTTCTAATTTTCTAAACGCATCTCTAGATTAATAATGAAATATTCAATAAGGTCAAAAGGTTTGCTTGTGGAAGTCAGCACTATCACATCTTTTATTAAGGAGAATATATAAAATAAACAACATCAAATGTTTTCCTTTATGCATATTTGTATATTAAATTTGAGCCCACATTTATTTGACTTTTGATCAAGAAATGCTGAGGCATGCTTTAGTAATTAATTGATAACAAAGAAACATTGATTTGGTTGTGAAATTTGGATGTGCTTTGTCTATGATAATCTTATAAGAATTTGGTTAACATTATTTTCTGAATTGGAATTCTTCTTGTGGATTGTAGAATGAAAATCTTGGCAAAAGGCTGGCACATGGGTATTCTTTTCTGGAGGCAGAGATTGCGTACTGTGCACGGAATGAGTACTGTGAGACAGCAGTTGATTTCATTGCCAGGCGATCAAGGCTTGCCTTTCTCGACAGAGATGCAGCTAGAAATTCCTTACCTCGTGTTATAGAGGTACTTGCTGCAGAACATGGCTGGGACAAAGCAAGGGAGAAAGCAGAGATGGCAAATGCCATAGCCTTCTTAGAAACTTTCAAATCTTCTCAAAATGCACAATTTGATGATGGTAAACATACCTCAAATAAGTCATTCTTCTTCGTAAAGATATGATTTGTGTTATCCCTGTGTACATAGCAATTTTGCGTGCTGTACTTGAGTAGGTGTACCCTGTTTCAGCATTGCACGTCATTTGTTAAAAAATAAAAATTGATAGCCTTGCCTCTTGTTTGCTGTTCCCATGGAAATATTCAGTTCTTCAAAGCAGGTTTTGCTGTTAGATTGAATATATAATGAACACAACTAATAATTGAATTTTGAAATTATACAACATTATTTATTTGTACCAGAAATTTATGCTAAAATTTTATCGTCAAGGGTTCAATTTTTCCTAGGCTTTAAATTACTTGTGACAATATTTTTGTGTTTACTAAAAATTGTAACAAAGTGGAGTGTGAAGGTACAAATGCCTTGAAGTTATTCGAATCAATGCTTTATAAGTAAAATAACCCAAGTGATCTGGCGGCAATATTATAGCAAGATAATTTTATATTATCTCACAATTCACAACTGTTTGTATATAACTTCCGTTTCCATTTAATAGCACTTTTGGACATATATCCATGATAATTTTTTCACACACAAACTGCAGTTCGTAAGAGCTGGATTTATTTGTAATCAGGCTTGGAAGTTCTTTTTTTGAGACTGTTGAGGATGCACGTTGAGATGGGTGCAGTCTGCAAGGCTGTATCTTTTCGAAAGCCACAATAACATTTAATTTTGATTTTGTAAAATCTTATACTATAAAAATCATTACTACTCTCCACTCACTATTGAAGTTTACTTAGCTTGGGCTTAACAGGCTTGGATGTCAAATTGGATATATTTGCACTGTGATCAATTTTGACTAGGTTGCAAATTATAATATATTCATTGTGACGAAGCGGGTCAGGGATTTGAAACATCAAAGTTTGCTTTTGCATTATGGAATCACCGAAAGATGTCTATTTGAAGTAGCAGCTACCAGAAGTTAAAGAAGATGTATATTTGTGAATTGCATATTGTTAGGATTTACTGAAGTATACAACGATTAATTAATTATATATAAGTTGCAACTATTTGGCTTTATCATAGCATGTTGTCAGTCACAATGAAAGCAGACAATCTGCCAGGATATTTTCAACATGGTAGGGTGAAATTTTGTCATTTGCGATGAATTTATAGATCTAAGTATTGTGTGAGTTTCGCTTAGATATAAATTCAATTTCAATTCCAATATTACTTATGGAGATTGCATTTGATTTGTGTTGGAACCATGTTAGACAAACTTACGGAAGAGACATTTCTACAATAATTAGGATGCCATGAAGCAAAATATAACAAACCATGTTGCTAACGCTCAAAAGTTACATATTTATCTACTCTGCCAAATCGGACAACAATGGCTACTAGACAAAATCCCTTAAGTAATGGTTAGTCATTACAAGGGCCTCCATAAATTGACAATTTTATTGCGACAACTATTTATAAACAACTGAGATCAGAGGAAAACCTTGTGTGTAGTGACGAGGTTATGAAGCAACACTAAGGGAGATGGGTTTATGTCCATATGTCTTCATTATGTGAAAGATTTATAGAAGTAGGCCATGAAGCAACATAATATGCTTTAATGTGAATGTACAAATAGTTATGAAAGATTTACAGAAGTAGGCCATGAAGCAACATAATATGCTTTAATGTGAATATACAAATAGTTACATAGGTTATGGTGGGAAACATGTTCTTATGAAGTAGGAAGAATGCACCTATTTGATTGCTAGAGCAACCAGGAGTACAATCAAATTAGGTTGAACGATATTACAAGGATTTCAACCCAGTAGACTTGTTTAGAAAATGTACAGTGATATGCATTTATACAATAGGTTGTTAGCGAAGCCTTTTAGTGGGCTTTACATGTGGCTAGAGTTTTGTTAGATGTCAGATTTGTATGGTCCCAGTTGATTGGCATGATCATACATGTGCTATCTACTTTTAGGTCGCACACAATGCAAAAGGGATTGTAGAAAGTGGCATTGGTGTTGTTCGAGTTGGAGTGCAGACTCTCAAACTTGTGTGATGTGATTGGAGAGTGTGCAAATGGCTGTCTTGCATTGTCTTATGCAAAATTGTTAGAATTAGTGATTGTGTAGATGCGCACAAAGCCATTTTTCCTATTTCTCGTTCATGCACAAAGCGTGTTGGCACAATGTTGTGCATGCAAGGAAAGATTGCAACATGAGACAATCCTATGTTGAGCTAATGTGTAGGAGTGTGAGTTGCACATAATTGTGTAAGGATCAACTTCCATTTGCTCTATTAAAAGGAAGAGAAAGGCTACTAGTGTTGCAAGGACGATAAATATGCAATCATGGAAAGTGGCAAATTTTTTGGTTGCAAACTTTTTCTTTAACCATGCCATCTTGTTTCATTTGGCATGTTATCTCTATTTCAAACATATGTTGTTGGTTCATCATATGTCCCATGATATAAATTTGTTGAGGATGGGTTGCTTTATTATCATGGATAGGTGGATTGATATTAGACATCAACCACTCATCAATATCAGTCACATGCGTAGCTGACTCATTTTTTTAGAATTTTTGTTTGTTTAGCGAAGTGGAAGGATGCACACTTCCAATTTCAGATTTTGGTGATGGAGCACTTGAGGTAAACTTGTTAAAGATATGTCATTGTTATTATGGATGAGTGGATCAATATTAGACATTGACCACTCATCAATGTCAAATACATGTACACTTGATTCCTTTTTTAGATTTATTAATTGTTCAAGGAAGTAGAATGGTGCACCTTTTTTATTTCAATTTTTAGATGATTCCATATGGGAGGTCAGGGCATCAAATGTTGTATAGGTGATCATTGATTCAACATGTGTGTAAACTAGTTGACATGATAGTGGAGGATGTTTACAAATATATTCTTTTGACCTTGTGTTACATTCATGTACTAAACAACATATTGAAAGACATGAAATATAGATTACGTGAAGAGATTGGTGGAAGAAGTGAGAGATATATAGATAATTATTTGTAATCATCACACTTCATTTGCTATCTTTAAGAGTTCCTCAAATCATGGATACTAGATAGAATGGCTATCTTATTTTGTTAGAGAGGATCTATGAGGTGCAATAGCTTCTACTATTAATAATAGTTAATGCAAAGTGGGGCATGTGGCTAGAGGCAAACATAGTTAGAAGGAAAAAAGGCTAAGCAAAAGATCCTTGATGATAATTGGTGTTCCATAGTGAGGCAACAAAAAAAAATGATTATTAAATTATTAACGTTTTTAACTTGTAAATAATTTCTATTTTTGTAATAGTATTCACTTTGTCATTTGCATATATAATTTTGATTTTTTGTAATAACATTCACTTTGTTATTTGTGTCTTATCATTTTTTTTAAAAATTTGTTTGCAGAGATGTTTGCTCCTTCATCTCACATGTTGTGCAAGTAATCAAATATTCTGATGCAAATTCACACTTCCTTTGGAAAGATTTATGAGACATTTGACATCATGCTTGGGAAAATGAAGCAAACAATTCATAATGGGGATCTTGATTTGGGATTATATGAGGAGCATATAGGCCCATTGTGATGTGGTGGTAAAACACTATGAACATCCTATTTCATATAATAATCTATACTCTAAATTTCAAATGGTTTGCACTAAGTCTTCGTAGAGTGCTTCCTTATGATGATGAAGAGGTGAAAAAAAGGCTTATGAAGATCCTTTGAAAGATGTCTAGCAATGAGGAGGCAAGTTGTAAGTAAATTGGTCCCTTGTTTTTTGTTATATCTTTGACTCATCCAATGGGTAGCAATGTGAACTTACAAACGTGGGAGAAGTCTCCATGAAAATTGTGATTTTTCTTTCTAGTATGAGAAGTTTCTATAAATGATACTATTTGTTGGGGGTTTTGTGCACTTTTAACTTCAAAGTGCAAAAAACATTAAAAGATTAAAGAACAAAATAAATAAATAGAGAAACCCAAATACACTAAGTGTAGAGAACCATTTGGGTAACTTGAGAACAAACAAGAAAAATAATAAAAAAGAGATCATATATGGAGAACTAAATAGAACAACAAAGTTTAATTATTACATGCACCATTAACATACACATGAAGGTTAATTAATTTATATTTTTTAGAAAAATACAAGAAAATGATGATTTTTTTTTTATATTAAATTTAAGAACAATAAAAAATTCATAAACGATAAAGAAGACAAAATCTAACAAATACTTTTTGTTTCTCCCAAAATTAGCACAAAGCTTCTATTCATTGTTCCATTCACAAATCCATGTAAATTTGTAAAAATATTCCTCACAATATATAATCTTTAGATTATATAGGCTAGAATACTTTTCACCTCCCTGTTGTGACTTTTCACCTTGCTCCTATTCTTTTACATGTTAAATGAAATATAATACAATATAATAATGTGGCTACAATCTAACATTCATTTGGATGTCATGGGCACTTCTTCAAAAGGAGCTTTCATTAATGCTTTTTTTTGCCACATTTCAAAGAAGTTTACTCCTTTGCAGTCTAAATCTTCATTGGCCTTCTTTTCAGCACCTCCATCTCAAGCCATCATATAATTGCATGACTATACAGCCATAAAATTCCATAAGATCAAATTTCTTAGAAGCATTTTATCAAATGGTTTGTGTCTGGTGGCTGCGAATGGTTATTTCATGGTTGATTTTTCTTGCATTTCGGATTGGAATTGAGTTTTTGAGGGAGAGCCCTATTTTTACAATCATGTT